>VDFB02000002.1:236025673-236080250 GCA_007258455.2 Sequoia sempervirens
AAAATCAAGGGCGTAGTTGCCCCACTGCGACATATTCCTACAAAAAATTTAACAACATCAAACGTGAAATATAGGAACCCACTTGTGGGTCCCACCGGGCATGCTAGAAATGTGATATCCAAATGTTTAACCTATTCTAAGCAAATAAAATGCGATGGAAAAGCATAAGGAAACACCTCAAGATTAGCCTAAGGAATTTGTAAATGCAAAGAGGAAAGTGTTAAATGAACACAAATGATTATACCTCCCTTTTGCAGCTAAAACTCCTTGGTTGGCCCTTGATTTGGATTGATTTGTATGCTCCTTGATGACTTTTGATATGGTTAAATGCAAAGCTTAACTATATGCTTGGATGCAAATGAAAATGGGTGAAATTGAAAACTAGATAAGTGCATAAAATAGTAGCATTTAGTTGCAAAATGACTGTGTTAAAAATGCCTTATAGGATGGGGTATTTATAGAGGATCTTGAATTCTCTAGAGAATTCAATGGTTGGGATTTATCCAACAAAGTCAAGATGAAGGGCTAAGGTGAGTTGAGGACTCACAAGCCCTCGCATTTTGACATGTGGAATGTGAGAGGGCTAAGTGTGAGATGATGTGTAGGTGATGTGGAAGAGAGGTACATGATGTGGAGGAAGGACAAGTACCTTCCAAGTACCTTGGAGAGTGAGAAGATTTCTTTAAAAAAGAACTTCTTATCCCCAAGTGGGAGTGAAAATGACACTTGAAGAATTTGGAATTACTAAAAATCTCCATGGGAAAAGAGAAAAGGTTGGATAAATAAGTGTGTATTAGAAATTCATTCATGGGAGGGAATCTAATGGATGAGAGGTTCGAAAAAGTGGGGGTGGTCACACGTATTGCATGGGGTGACATGTCAAAATATTCTAGAAACCTTGGAAGAGACAAAATGTGAATTAAAAAATTCCACATGGGGAGGAAAGAAGAGACACTAAGATGAATAAATGAAATTAAAAATTCTCATGGGAAAGAAGTCAATAAAGAAAAATAAATCCAACTAAAAATGATTACACTAAAATGGTTGTGACTTTTGAGTTAGGTTGTGCAATTAGCGGTTATGGTAATTATTGGAAGATTGAGACAGAGTGGCAGGTAGGGATGTGTTAGTCCTTGATTGAAGGATGCGCACCTAAATATGAATTGGTGAAATTGAATTCCAGGTGGTGATGGTTGTTGTGAGGAGGAAATGTAATGACAAGAGAAAAATTTAAAGGTAATTTAATTAAAAATTAAAACCTTCGAAATAAATAGTAAATTATATTATTTAATTTAGGAAAAGGCATAAATAAAGTGTTTAATTATTAAAATTAAATACTTTATGTAGAGAAGATGTAATAATTAAATAAATTAATATTGACAGAATTGATGAATAAAGGAGTAAATTTGATCATATGGGATTCATCAAATTTGGGTGTCTACAGAATTATATCTCAATTTTTCTTAAAGTTAAATTTTTTTTTTATAAATAGCCTCACAATAACGGAAAGAGAGTTCAATACAAAATTCTAAATCCGCCAAATTCATATGTAATAATAATATTATATATATTTGTATATATATAGCTGCGGTTATGTATATATGTAAATATGTAATATTTTTTTACATTCAGAAATCAAAAGCTTAGTCCACAGGGCAATTTACAATTTTAATTCAACAAGTTTGAAATTTAGTTTTAGTTGTATTGCAGGGTGCATGCACAGATACAAAACTATATATGTATAAATATATATAAATATCTTAATACAAAAACAAATAGGGGAAAACTACAGATTTGTTCAGCCATAATACTAAATTTCATACACCAAACACTCAATTACAATGAATACACACGAATGGTTCTCAAAGAGAATTTCAATATTTTTACAGTACATTCAATTATTCACACATTTTGCAATTGAAATACCTTGGGAAGGATTTAAAAAAAAACCTGGAAATTGCTCTCTGGTTGAATATCCCCTTCCTATTTCCTCTTTCCTATTCTTGATCTTCTGGGAAATACTTTCTGAATATTTTTCCTCTTCTTCTTCTTGTTTTTCCTGTATTCTCCCTTCTCCTTCTTGCCACCGTTTTAATTTTCTAAAAAATAAAAATAATAGAGTTTATTTTCCCATGCACGGTATTTATATTTGATAAATAATAATAAAGAATTCTATTTTTAATTGTATCTACGTAATTATCCAAGTAAATAGTGAAGAAATGTCATTTTAAATTGTAAAAGTAATATTTACCCTTAATAAGAAATAAAAAAATATTATTTACTTGCAAATTAAGTATTTACTCCAAATAAATAATAAAGAAATTTCATTCAATTGGGAATTGTAGACACGCAAAATGTACAAGTTGACATTGCACATCTAAGTCTGACTACCGATATCATTTCATCCTAAATCATTCCCCGACCTAACCATTTAATTGAATATCTTTATTTGATTAAATTCATTTGTTTTCTTCTCTTAATTAAACAAATCATGTGTTTAATTAAGTCTCTTAAATCATTCTCCATCTCATTTAATTAAATAATTAATTTTATTTAATTAAATCTCTAAAGTCTATCTACTAAATTGAATAAATTAAAATCTCATTTAATTTAATCTTACTTCAATCTCTTTAATTAAATAATCAAAACATGTTTATTTAATTAAACTCATTAAATCATTTCCTCTCTTGTTTGATTTAAATTAATCCAAAAATCTAAGTCAAAATAAGTCAAACTTCCTAATCTTCAAAATTGATTCAAATCTTGACAACCTAATTCAATCTTCAAAACTCTCTAGCTTTATTATTGATTAGGTTCATTCTCCTCAATGCCATCTTGATGAATATCTTCATTTCAAATTCAGAATTTGAATGATTATGTCCTCCAACATGTCATTTACCTCTTTACAAGTCCCTTCCAAGGCATTTACTTCATACGTCCTTGTCTTGAGTTTCAAGCGACATTTAACGCACCTCTTCCCTCCACATGTCTTCTTCCTTCATTCAAATTCAAAATGCATTTATTGGCATTATTTGTCAAACTTGTAATATTCCCTTCACTCCAATCATCACATTTGACATGTATTTCACATTGGCCAAATCTTTATCCCACATTGCTCTATTTTGGCTTTGTTTCCATTTCAACATTCTATAAATAGAATGTTTCACCATGCATTTTATCATCCACAATTATGCAAAGTTATTATGCACAAATATCTCTCAAATTCCATCCATCTTCTTAACTAGTTTATTGCAGATTTTGGAGCTCATTGAGGGACTTATCAAGTGGATCAATCATCTTCAATCAACATTTGCATTCAAGGAGTTGGGAAAGGGAAAATCTCCACACACCTATTTGCACCAACTCCCCCATGGGATCAAGTGTTTGCATGCTAAATTAGGATTTCATATTTCCATTATGTTCTTCATTGTTTTCTTTGTTTTATTTCCTATTTTTAGCTTTGTGAATTGATTTCATGGAGAATCCTTGTTCATGCTTACAAGATGACTCTCTAACATTGTTTGTTGTTGTGTTTTTGTAGGCACTTCAAATTAGGGTTCACAGGAATAAAATAGTTATTCTAAATAACCAAACATTATCATTTATTTAGAATAAATAAAATCTATAATTAAATTGTAATTAATTCATCTTTGTTTCATTGCACTTTTACTTCATTGTAAATTAATTTAATCAAACATTGTAAAATACGATCCATAAAAATAGGGGTTGTGACATCTTTTGATGTAGCACTTGCTACCAAACACTTTAAAGTACTTCATAGGTGTAGGCCTGCCATACCACAAATCATAGGGGGTACTATCACTATGTGCTCTGATTTGAACTCTGTTCAGAATATATACTATAGTATGAACTGCTTCTCTCCAAAATATATTAGCTAATTTGGCCTCATTTAACATTGTTCTAGCCATATCTTGCACCACTCTATTCTTTCTTTCTACAACTCCATTCTGTTGTGGTATTCTTGGCACTAAGTATTGTCTCTTGATTCCATGTGGCTGATAGTATTCAAGAAATTCATTTGATGTGAATTTTCCTCCTTTATCTAATCATAAGCATTTAATCCTTCTACCTGTTTCCTTTTCAACCATTTTCCTAAATATCTTAAATCTTTCAAATGCTTGTGACTTGTCACTCAAAAATGTTACCCATGTCATTCTTGTGCAATCATCAACTAGCAACATGAAGTATCTTTCTCTTGTTAGTCCTCTCATTCTTGTGGGTCCACACAAATCAGTATGAACCAACTATAAAGGCTTAGTGGTTGAATATTCTTTAGTTGGGAAATTGGCCTTTGTTTGCTTTCCTTGCTGACATTATTTGCATATGACGTTTGCAGGCTTGGTTATTTTAGGCATGTTTCTAACCAAACCTCTTGAACTTACCTTCACCAGATTATCAAAGTTTACATGCTCCAATATTCCATGCCATAACTAGCTTTCATTTGCTTGTCCTATCAGACAACTTTGACCTTTCACTTCACAAAGGTTATAGAGATTGCTATCAGTTTGTGCTCTTTGTGCAACTATTTTTCCATTTTTTTTGATTTTGCAGCCTTCATAATCAAATGTGACTTTAAAGCCATTGTCACACATCTGGCTCACACTTAGAAGATTGTGCTTCAATCCTTCAACATACAAGACATACTTTGTGGGATTTTTTCCATCTAGACTCAAGATGCCTTTTCCAACTATCTTGATTATTGTATTGTCACCCAAACTCATAGATCTGTAAGGAAAGCTAAGTGTAGAAGCAACTCTCCTAACGTTTAAACCTCGGGGAAGAATGTAGAGATACCTTTAAATTTTACAATTATAGTCCAAATAAGATACACTTGAAAGAGATAACAAAAACATAGAATTAAACATACACATATGAACACTAGATTTACATGGGAAAACTTTTACGGGATAAAAACCCACCACACCAAGAGAAGTCACTTTGTATTACAGTAATGAAGATTACATACAAAGATCAAACTTATCTTTCTGATGTCAGTTTACAACAGCTTTCACAATGATCAACATTGTACAGAAGATTCCAGTTACAATATACTCAGAATAGAATTCACACTGATCACCTTTCAAACTATTCAACCAACCATCGAACCGATCCTTCGAACCAGACTACTTCTGCAATCTCTAAGTATATCCATGATGCCCCTGTCTGTCAAACTTCCTCTTAGTAACGGCCGCAACAGTCCAACTACTAGCGTTTCCCATTCAACTTTTCTGATTGGTCGAAATACAAGCCACATAGGATAGTTTTCACTCGGTCAAAGTGTTCAACCTGTGTTGGCATGTCGGTGAGACACTAACTGTGTCTCCCCGATGCCACAAAGCCAACATTCGATATCACCAAGAGTCCTTACTATCAGAAAGAGGTTACACCGAGTCCAGAAAGCTATCGCTAAGACTTCGCCTTGTCGCCAAGACCTCATACCGATGATCATCACTTGTATCGCTATCGCCAAGACTTATCACTATCAGTGAGACATCATACCAAAGCTACAAAGTCACATAGACAATAGAATTTCCATTGGCAAGACTATCATCCTTCGCTGAGAGATCATACCGAGCCTTTATGTTATACCGAAACATCCAACAGTCGGCAAGACTTACCGCTATCGCTGAGATGTTACTACGAAGTCTTCAAGTCACACCACAATGTTCCACCATTGGTGAGACTTTGTTCATCGCTAAGAATTCATACCGAGGCCTCCAGGTTACCCCAAGACCACCTTTCACCAGGAGTCATACCGAACACATCCCACAACATCAGTGAGAAAAATGCCCGTCACCAAGAGTTCTCCCTGATATATGATAAGAGTGGCATGTTGGCCAAAGATCTCCACTCGACAAAGGGTTACAACAATTGGCACAAGTCATAGCGATAGGTCCACTTGGAAAGACTGAAACAAGGTCTCAGCGACCAAAACTATTCAACAAGGTTTCAACTGCTAGTCGGCCAGACACAAAGCATGTCACACTAACTTGAATCTCTTAGAGGTTTCAGCTTGTGGGATTGAGGCATATATTTCCAACAATCTCCCACTTGATGAAGATCACACATGCACCTCCAGAGCACAACAAAACTACTTAAAATCATGGGCACTAAGGCCCATCGAACTGGCACACCACCTAAACTTTTCTGTGCTCATTGGCTTCGTCAATGCATCTGCAACATTTTCCAGAGTATCCAATTTTTCTAATGAGACCTTTCCATCCTCCACCATATCTCATACAAAGTGATACTATACATCTATATGTTTTGTCCTAGCATGGAAAGTAGGATTCTTTGCCAGAAAAATTGCACTCTGACTGTCACAGAAAATAGTTATTTGCCCTCCATCAAAACCAATGTTAGAACACAAACGTTTTAACCAAATTGATTCTTTACAAGCATGTGTAGCTGCCATGTATTCAACCTTTGTAGTGGACAAAGCGACTACAACCTGCCGCTTACTCATCCAACTCACTACACCACCATTCAACATGAAAGTATATCCACTGGTGGATCTTCTGCTGTCAATGTCCCCTGCCCAATCAGAATCCACATAGCCTCAAATGCTGAGAGTGCTTTGTGATTCAGTCAAGTTCCCATGGTAACACAAAACATATTCTGAAGTGCCCTTCAAATATCTAAATACTCTTTTCACCGCATCCCAATGTGTCATTCCAGGATTAGCCATAAATTGACTAAGTACTCCCACTGCTTGGGCAATGTTTGGCCTTGTACAGACCATTGCATACATAAGACTTCCAACCACAATAGCATAAGGTACACTAGTCATGTCCTCCATCTCAATAGGAGATTTTGGACAGTCTTCAACAGATAGCTTCGTTCCCTGCAAAACTGGAACAACTAGCTGCTTGCAGTCATTCATACAAAATCTCTTTAGAACAGTCTTGATATACTCACTCTGACTAAGCCAAAGTTTTCTATTCTTCCTATCCCTGGTTATTTCCATCCCTAGAATATACCTTGCTGCACCAAGATCTTTCATTTCAAACTTTGCAGACAACTGAGACTTAAGATCAGAAATCATTAACTTACTATTGCCTATGAACAACATATCATCAACATAGAGAGAAATAATAAGGACTTGATCACTTTTAGCTTTGTAATACACACAATGATCAGATTTTGATCTTACAAATCCCAATGACAAAAAAAACGTGTCAAACTTTTGGTACCACATTCTAGGAGACTCCTTTAACCCATACATATATTTATTCAACTTGGAAACCAATCTTTCTTTACCTTTTTCCACAAAGTGCTCAGGCTAGGACATATAAATCTCTTCTTCAAGATCACCATGAAGAAATGTTGTCTTCACATCCATCTATTCGACCTTTAAGTCATACATTGCTGCAAGTGACAAAATAAATCTGATGGATGTCAGCTTAGCTACAGGAGAAAAAATATCCCCATAATCAATTCCCTCTACTTGGGAATAACCCTTCGCAACCATCCTTGCCTTGTACTTTTCCACACTACCATTTAGACCTATTTTCATCTTAAATACCCATTTGCAGCCCACAACTTTTCTGCCTTCAGGCAAGGGCACCAAACTCCAGGTATCATTCTTTTCTAATGATGCCATGTCTTCATTCATGGCTTCCAACCAAGAGTTTGAATTAGACATTCTAAATGCCTCTTTCACAGTCCTAGGCTCATCAGTGCTAGAAGTTAAATCATAGGAACAAGTAGAATCTATCAAAGAGAACCCATACCTATCAGGTTGCTTTCTTTCACGAGTTGACCTCCTCACTTGCTAAGGTTGAGGTTCTTCTTCTTCAAAACTTTTAGAACTACTTGAGCTCTCCTCAGTTTTAGGTACATTTTGAATTTTGAATTCCTCTTTATCTAGTTTCAGAGGAACTTCAACTACATCCTTATTATTTTCTGACTTTGTCTCTGACTGCATATCCAAGGTAAAAGGCTTCAGCTCATGAAAGATTACACTTTTACTGTACAAAACCTTCTTCGTATCAGGATTCCAAAGCTTGTATCCTTTTATGCCAGCACTATAGCCAATAAAAATACATTTAACAGCCTTGTTCTCCAACTTAGATCTTTTCTCATACGACACATGAGCATATGCCTCATAGCCAAAAACACGAATATGTCTTAAAGAAGGCTTCTTACCAGACCACACTTCCAAAGGTGTTTTCTCAACAAGAGTAGAATTTTGAGAACGATTTATCAAGTAACATGCTGTAGCAACTACCTCAGCCCAAAAATTCTCCTCCAAGTCAACACTACTCAACATACTTCGTGCTCTCTCCATCACTGTCCTATTGAACCTTTCTGCAACTCCATTTTGCTATGGATTATAAGGTGTAGTCTTATGTCTTTTAATCCCATGGTCTTTACAATACCTATACAAATCATTAGAACAAAATTCACCGCCATTATCAGTCCTTAAACATTTTATTTTTCTTCCATTATGATTTTCTACAAGGTTCTTAAATTTCTTAAACCGACTGAACATTTTTGATTTACTTTTCAAAAAATAGACAAATGCTCTTCTTGAATAATCTTCAATAAACGATACATAGTACCTTGAATTAGACAAAGAAGGAACATTCACTGGACCAAATACATCAGAATGAATGTAATCAAGCAAACCAGAAGATTTGTGAGGACTAAAATAAAATGAAACACAGTGTTGTTTTCCATATATACAATGTTCACAAAATTCAAATTCAAGGTTACAATCTTCGAGCCCCTCAACTAGGTTTTTATTTTTCAAGGTTTTTAAACCTTTCTCACCAATGTGGCCTAGCCTATGATGCTAGAGCATAGTCTTTTCTGCTGGAAGTTTAACTTCCATAGAGTTTACACAATTAGGAACATTTCCCTCTTTTCCTCCATGAGTAGCATTTTGTGACTTTTCAGAGACACTGTTACATTGAACAACATGTGCATCCAACTTGTACAAGGTACCAACACGAGCACCTCTTGCTAGCACCATAGAGCCTCTAGTCATCTTACAGCCATTTCCAGAGAACGTGACTTGCACTCCAATATCATTCAACATACTAACAGAAAGTAAGTTTCGAGCCAGACCTGGTATATGCATTACATTATTAATTCCCTTCACTCTTCCATCAGTGAATTGTATTCTGCTCTTCCACGGCGAAAAATTTCCAAAGATGAATCACTTGCAAAATACACCTTTCCACCATTGTATTCTTCATACTTCGTGAACCAGTCTCTATGAGATGTCATGTGGAAAGATGCTCCAGAATCAATCAACCAGACATCATCAGATGCCTGCATAGCTAAGGCTGCAATGAAGGCATCTGCATCACTCTGAGAAGAATCATTGTCAGAAGAATACTTCTTCTTCTTATTCTCCTCTTTACAATCCTTTCGGACATGACCAGGTTGCCCACAATTCCAGCACTTCACCTTGGACTTCTTTCCAGGAGACTTTGATCTCCCCTCTGATTTTGATTTGGACTTCTTGTCCTTCTTCTTGCCTTTCTCTTTCGATCTTCCTCTAACAGCAAGGGCCTCCTTCGTCATCTCAGAAGATTTCCTTCTCATCTCTTCTGATAACAAAGAAGCAAAAAAATCTTCCATCTTGAAATTGGATGTTGTATTCCCAATAGCCATCACCAGGTGATCCCAAGAGTCTGGCAAAGAACACAATAAAAGCATACAACGATCCTCTTCATCTATCTTCACACCAAAAGATGTTAACTGTGCAATCAACATGTTGAATGTGTTCAAATGATCAGCTACAGACCCTCCTTCCTACATTCTCAAAGTGTAAAACTTCTTCCTCAAGAACATTTTATTCACCAAGGACTTCCCCTGATAAATAGATGCCAGTCTCTTCCACAAGGAAGATGCAGTCTTCTCTTCATGCACAATGAGAAGAATGGAGTCTGCCAAACAGAGCCTTATCAGCCCCTTATACTTTCTATCTGCAAGGTCCCAATCTTCTTGCTTCATGCCTGTAGGCTTCGTTCCAGACACATCAATCCAAAGATCATGATCAACTAACAGATCTTCCATTTTAAGTTTCCACAACTCAAAATTGCTGCCATTGAATTTCTCTATTTCAATCTTTCCTGACATGCTTGCCATTTCAATCTGTAATTCAAATTTGAAAAACTTCTATAAGACTCCCATTGAACAAAAATGACAAAAAACCCAATGTACCCACAAGGATAACACAATTGGCCAGGCTCTAATACCACTTGTAAGGAAAGCTAAGTGCAAAAGAAACTCTCCTAACGTCAAAACCTCAGGGTAGAATGCAGAGATACCTTTAAATTTTACAATTACAGTCCAAATAAGATGCATTTGAAAGAGATAATAGAAACAGAGAATTAAACATACACATATGAACACCAGATTTACATGGGAAAACCCTTACAGGAGAAAAACCCACCACACCAAGAGAAGTCACTTTGTATTATAGTAATGAAGATTACATACAGAGATCAGACTTATCTTTTTGATGTCAGTTTACAACAACTTTCACAATGACCAACCTTGTACAGAAGATTCCAGTTACAATATACTCAGAATAGAATTCATACTGATCACCTTTCAAACTATTCACCCAACCATCGAACCGATCCTTTGAACTAGACTAATTTTGCAATCTCTGAGTATATCCATGACGCCCTTGTCTGTTGAACTTCCTCTCAGTAATGGCCGCAACAGTCCAACTGCTAGCGTTTCCCATTCAGCTTTTCTGATTGGTTGAAATACAAGCCACATAGGATAGTTTTCACTCGGTCAAAGCATTCAACCTGTGTTGGCATGTCAGTGAGACACTAACCGTGTCTCCCCGATGCCACAAAGCCAACATTCGATATCGCCAAGAGTCCTTACTATCCGCAAGAGGTTACACCGAGTCCAGAAAGCTATCGTTAAGACTTTGCCTTGTCGCCAAGACCTCATACCGATGATCATCACTTGTATCGCTATCGCCAAGACTTATTGCTATCAATGAGACATCATACCAAAGCTCCAAAGTCACATAGACAATAGAATTCCCATTGGTAAGACTATCGTCCTTCATTGAGAGATCATACCGAGCCTTTATGTTATACTAAAATATCTAGCAGTCGGCAAGACTTATCGCTATCGCTGAGACGTTACTCCAAAGTCTTCAAGTCACACCGCAATGTTCCACCATTGGTGAGACTTCGTTTGTCACTAAGAATTCATACCGAGGCCTCTAGGTTACCTCGAGACCACCTTTCGCCAGGAGTCATACCGAACACATCCCACAGCATCAGTGAGACAAACGCCCGTCGCCAAGAGTTCTCCTTGATATACGATAAGAGTGGCCTGTCAGCCAAAGATCTCCACTGGGTAAAGGGTTACAACGATTGCCACAAGTCACAGCGACAGGTCTACTCGGCAAGACTGAAACAAGGTCTCAGTGACCAAAACTGTTCAACAAGGTTTCAACTGCTAGTCGGCCAGACACAAAGCATGTCACACCGACTTGGCTCTCTTAGAGGTTTCAGCCTGTGGGATTGAGGCATATATTTCCAACAAGATCCACCATTGTATTTCTTGAGTTTTATGAGCTTTTTTTTGTCTCTAGTCATATGCTTGGAGTAACCACTATCTATTACCCATAATTTTGCTTTTTAGCATGCAACATTGTTTGAGCAATCATTGATTGTGTAGAACTTTTTTCTTTTTCCTTCCACAACTTCTTAGATTTATTTTCAGTCTTTTCTACCCTCTCCTCCTTTCTAGATTCTTTGTTTGACTTGGGAGGCATATCTTTCTTTTTCTCATTCTTTACATTTGGGATCACAAATTTCATTCTACAATTTTTTGCTATATGAACAAAATTGTTGTAGTTGTAACAGACTATATTCACATCCATCAAAGGAGAAAAAGAGTTTTTCTCACAAAGTTTGTACTCCTTTTAGGGACAATTCTACACTCTCTAGCCCTATGACCAAATTGATTACAAGCGTAGAAATAACAATTAAAGTATGATGAATACCTGGTCATAGAATTTCCTTGAGTTAGATGAGGTGATCTTCTTTGTCTTGGCCTCCTTGGATCATGCACTCATTGTAAATCCATCAACAACCAATCCTTCTAAAATTATGCTTTATCATTCAATGATTTGGAGCATATTTATTATCCTTCTTGTCTACAATAGGCTTCTTTTCTTGGTTTTCTCAGCTTCTATAGATTTCTCTTTGAGAGTACTTACTTTGCAATCACTTTCATTGACAAATTTAGAATTTTCTCTTGCCATAAATTGTTCATATAATTTTGCTGAAGCATCAAAAAAGGAACTCTGTCCTTTTTCCAATCCCAAGCCTGATTTTCTTTGTTAGCTGGCTTTTATGTACTCAACAGTTCATCCAAAATTTCAGAACCACCTTTTAGCTTTAGTCATTTTTCAACATGTTCTTTAGCTTTCTCCAAATCTTTTCTCAAGGAAATAATTTCTACCTCAAGCTTCATGTTGTTGGAAACAAACAACATTGAGAGGGGGGGTGAATTAGAGTTATGCAAAAATTAACTTTATTTTTTTGATCTTTAACCCACTTAAAACATTCAACCAAGAAAAGCATGCAAGAACAGAAAGCTAATAACCACAACACCATAACACAAGGATTTTTTTATGTGGAAACACTATTAGGGGAAAAACCACGGTGGATGGACAATCTACAATATGATCTGAGTATACTCAAAAAGAAGTTTACAATAAGAGTAGCACTTGCATTCAGGCTCATTGCCTAAATCTCACTGCTCAAAATAGAAAGGAACACTACCTTACAAAGATTTGGATTAGATCCAAGAGAATGAAATGAGAGAATAACATCTACAAATGCTTGATTACAGTTCCAGTTAGGATTAGTAGTTGATCTTCTGTCCTTATGACTGATTTTGCACTTCTTCTCTACTTTGCTCTAACTCGCACCGCAAAATCTTTAATGCACAAGTGAAACTATGCATAAATCACTTAATCACCCTTATGATATTCACAATACATCGAAACACCTTCTACATACATAAAATGATATAATTGAACATTTATATATATCTGTGACTAAGAATTTAATCACAACAGTCAGCTTCAATCAAACTTAAGAATATTTACAATTGTCATCTCAAATCATGAATAATATTTAATGCACACCCACAATGGTCAGTCACAACTTAGCTTAGACCCAAATCAAGATGATTGAACACAAAAAAAATTGAGTAAACACTCCTCGAATATCCGTGACACTTAAAATCATCTGGGTCAGCCACAAAATACTGATGAACAAAAAGATATCCAATTGGATCTCCAAACTCATGTACAACTTGATACGAGGCACTGAGAATTTTGGAAAACACAAGAAATACCTTGATTAACCTCCCATAAGATCCACAACTCAAAATAATAACAAAAAATATGCATGAGAATTGAAAAACACAAAACTGTCGGATGCTCTATTCTTCCAGACTATCATCAATTTGTCTGCCGATAGAAGAAAATGATGATGTGCATATCCAATCATCGACTAGGGTTGCCATCAATGACAACACCAAAGTATATTTGCAGTGTCTCTCATCAACAATCTCCCCCTTTGGCATTGATGGCAACACTTAGTGAAAAATGACTAAGTGTCGGATCAGTAAGAACATGAATTACACTGCCACTACAAAAATTCAAAAAGAATATTCAATATTCTAATGCAAAATACAATTCCCCCTAAGAAAAATATACATTTTTTACTATACAACTCTCCCCCTTTGAAATCAATGGAAAAATTGGGGAGACAAAATTTCAAAATTGTACAAGCATGATCTTGTAAGTTACACAAATTTGAAAATATTTACAAAGTCTCTCTTCAACATGCTCAAATTTGTGTCCCAAACCCTTTTGAAACTCTCAAATTTTTATGTGACCACAAACTAAATAAGATTGAGCTTTTGCAGTCTCGAGATTCATTAGCTCACTAACTGCCATAGCATCTTTGGGTTCCTTTAATGCATTCACCATTATTTCAATCTTTGGACCAATTAGTCCTCTGAGTTCACATTCTCTTCCTACAATCTTGTCATTTCCATGCTTCAAACTCCTTATTTTGTCAAGTAGAGATATTACTTGACCTTCTTTTTCACCAACATTGCCAACTAACGCATCAAAAGCATCACAAATGGTAGCCAATTGTTTTTCAAGATCCTTCACCTTCTTCTCATTGTCTTCAGTGAATTTGGAAAAACCAAACATGACTTATAGGCCTTTCCACCTTAAGATATAGAATCTTGAATATTCTTCATACAAGTGGCTAACGATTTTTTATCCTTAACAATCACTTCTTTCAATCAAATAAATATTTTTCCATCAAACTCCTTTTGCACTTTAACCATGGCTAATTTTTCAAGAGACTCGATGGTGCAACCACGATAGGAGGGTCCTCAAAGAGTACAATCTGGGCCATGCAGCAAGAGTAACACAACAAAAGCAACACAGAATATGGAGGCAAATGCAGATGGAAATATCCTTATTAATATAGGTCTCAATTACATTCGGCTGACAACATCTGGGCTTATAGATTTGGCTCAAAGGCCTAATACAAGATGCTCAGAAATAAAACATTCCAATGTGCTCCTATATATGAGAAAAATATTACAAATATAAAATCAAACTTGACTATCTATTCTTCACTATCTATTCTAATGATCAATTACAAGCTTTATAGCATATCCACAATTTTAGAAACATCTGTGTCAGCCAAAGATCATCAGATTCTCCAAGGAAAGAAAATGTAATGTACACATGAATAGGTCGACCTCAAATTTGAATAACTCTTCAACAGGTTTGTAATAAAAAGTGTGGATCTAAAATGAAGGTTGGGAACACACCCAGGAACAATTAAAATTACACCGTTAAGATCCACAAGTTACGGGGACGCTCCACAATGATCAAACTGGTCAAAATTTTGAAATTATTCCAATGCCAGTTCAAGAAACTACCAAGAATTTTAGAAGCGATAACTTGCCAGAAAAAGATCCAATCGCGCTCAAATCTTGGGAAATAGAAGATGAACATGTAGATGATGTAGTCCAAGATCCACAGGGTCTGGTGAGCAAAGATGACAAATCCACCAACATGAACTAAGAAAGAACCAAAAAAAGAACAAAATTGAAAGGAAAATATTTTTGGTTGATGCAAGATTACCAAGAACCAAGGATGCTCCTGCATTAGACACCCAGGGTTAATGAAAAGTGAGTCTCTCACTTTGCAGGGGCCAAAGAAAAACCAAGACGGTCTACCTCAGCCTGAGAAATACATGAAGAATCCTCCACTGGTCTATCTCTCTACTTCACAAGATATTATTTATACTGTCTTCCACGAGTCTTCCTCCCATCTCTGATATCTAGAACCTCCTCAATCCCATCTGACTATTGTTTAGGAAACTAATCCTCCAATTCCACTGTACTGTCCTTACTTAATTATGCTTCATAATACTGATGTAGGTCTACAATGTTGAATATAGGTGATATACCCATACCTTCCGGTAACTCCACTTTGTATGCATTTCCCGAATCAAACTTACTCAAGATCTTACAAGGTCCAAACTTCCTCATCTTTAGCTTGTATGTCCCAATTGGAAATATTTCCTTCCTCAAATATACCATCACTTCATCTCCAACTTTGAACTCCTTATGTCTCCTCTTTTCATTTTCCTTCTCCTTATACTTCTGGTTTATGTCTTCTAATTGTTGTTTCACTTGAATATGTACTTTCTTCATATGTTCTACAAATTCCTCTACTTCTGCACTCCTTTTAGCTTCCATAATGATGTCTCTTAATTATAATACGCCTCTAGGATGAACTCCAGTAACAATATCAAAAGGTGTTTTCCCTATACTCCTGTTCACTGAATTATTGTATGCAAACTTTGCTTGTGCTAGGACTAAGTCCCAACTTCCAGTCTTCTCTCCAACCAAAAATCTCATCAAATTTCCCAAGCTTCTATTCACTACTTCTATCTGTCCATCAATATTTTGGTGAAACACAAAATTGAACTTCAAATCTGTCTTCAACTTCTTCCAAAGTGTTCTCCAAAAGTAACCAACAAACTTTAAATCTCTGTCTAAAACAATACTCCTAGGTAAGCCATGCAATTTGACTGCTTCCTTGAAAAATAAATCTGCTACATGCACTGCATCTGTTGTCTTCCTACAAGGTATGAAATGTTCCATCTTAGAAAATCTATCTACCACCACAAATACTGAATCATTAACTCTCTGTGTCTTTGGCAATCCAAGTATGAAATCCATGCTGATATCCTCCCAAGGTCTTTCTGGAACTTTCAAAGGCTTATACAATCCAACATTCTGACTACTCCCTTTTGCAACTTGACAAACTCTACAACTTTGCACAAATCTCCTGACATCCTTATGAATCTATGGCCAAAAATAGTTCTCTCACCAACACTACTGTCTTATCAATTCCAAAATGTCATGCCAAATCTCCACTATGCTTTTCTTTCACCAAGCTTTCCCTCATTGAACTTCAGGGTATACACAACTGATTACCTCTGAACAACATATCCTCTTGAATGAAATAATCCAACCACTGGCTTCTATCCTCCAAAACTAGTTCCTTACAAGCTTTCCAAGGTTTTGAAAAATCTGGCTCTTTCTCATACAAGTTCTTTAATTCATGAAAGTCTAATACCTCCACTCTCACCTCTATCAGTAAATTCATTCTCCTACTCAATACATCATCAAATCTATTTGACTTTCCACTCCTATGCTTTAGAACAAAAGTATAACTCTGCAAGAACTCTACCCATCTGATGTGTCTCTGATTTAACTTACCTTGACTGTTCAAATATTGCAATGCCTGATGATCCGTATACAACACAAATTCCCTAGGTAACGAGTAATGTCTCCACTTCTTCAAGGCTTGAATTATAGCATAAAATTCTCGATCATTCACTAAATATCTTCTCCTAGCATCATTCAATTTCTCATTGAAATAAGCTACAGGTCTTCCTTCTTGACTCAACACTGCTCCAATTGCATTCCCACTTGCATCACAATATACTTGAAATATCTTAGTGAAATCTGGTAAAGCCAACACAGGCTGCTCAGTCACTTTCTGCTTCAATAAATCAAAACTTCGATCTGCTCCAGATGTCCATCTAAAATACTTCCTATCTCCTCTCATTTTTTATGTCATAGGACTACAAATAGAACTAAAATTCCTAATGAACTTTCAGTAGAAACTAGCCAATCCATGAAAAGATCTTACCTCTCCAATGCTTTCAGGTGTAGGCCATTCAAAAATTTCTCTAACTTTCTCAAGATCCATCTTCAATCCTTCCACATATATCAAAAATCCTAGATATAACAATTCCTCCTTCATGAAACTACATTTCTTGATGTTTATCAACAACTGTTCCTCTCTCAACCTTTGCAGAACTTGTCTAATATGCAACAAATGTTCTTCTCTACTCTTACTGAAAATCAAGATGTCATCCAAGTAAACAATCACAAACTTACCCAAGAATTTCTTCAATACCTCATTCTTCAATCTCATGAAAGTACTCAGTGCGTTTTTCAATCCAAAAGGCATCATCAACCACTCATACAATCCTTCATTTGTCTTAAATGTTGTTTTCCACTTATCCCCTTCTTTGATTCTGATTTGATGATATCCACTCTTCAAATCTATCTTTGTAAAGTATCTGGCTCCATTCAAACAATCCATAATGTCATCCATCCAAGGTAAAGGAAATCTATACTTCACCGTGATCTTATTTATGGCTCTTAAATCCATACACATTCTCCATTCTCCATCCTTCTTAGGTGCCAATACAACAGGTACTGCACATGGGCTTAAGTTTTCTTTGATCAAACCTTTCCTTAACTATTCTTGCACTTGTCTATTCAACTCTTCATTCTCTATAGGTGTCATCCGGTGTGTTGCTTTATTAGGAAAACTAGCTCCAAGAATCAGATCCATGCAATGAATAATACTCCAAACAGGTCGTAATCCATTAGGTACATTATTTGAAATGATCTCCTCATATTCTATCAGCAACTCCTTTATCTCTTTCGAGTGTTCTTCCACATGCTTCCAATCTTCAACTTTCTTAGGAACTAAGGCATAACACACATTCTCATATCTCAATCCATCTAGGAATATCCTTCCATCAACCATAAAAACCCTATCATTCGTACACACTTCAACTGTAGGAACATTTTCTAATGGCAACAAAATCTGCTTCATCCCATTAGCAACAATAGTGTATATATTCTTCTTTCCATCATGAATATCCTATCTATCGCACTGCCAAGGCCTTCCCAACAAAATGTGACATATATCCATAGGCATGATATCACACAAACCTTCATCATGGTAATTTCCTATCTTTAATTTCACCAAACATTGTTCAATTACTAGAATCTTATGTTCATCTTGTATCCATGCTATCTGGTAGGGCTTCGGGTACTTTAATCTTTCCAAATTCAACTTAGTCACCATCTCTTTAGAGACTAGGTTCTCAGAACTTCCACTGTCAACTATCACCTTGCAACATTTACCAACTACCTTGCATCTTGTCTGGAACAAATTCTTCCTCTGCAATGGTTCCTGCTCCAACTCACTCTGACATATTACTCTTCTATTCACCAACACTTCCCCTTCTTTTGGTTTGTTAGATGATCTAGTATGATCTTCCTAAAAAAATGTTGTTCTTCTACTATTCTCTATCTTTCTGCTCGTCTCTCCCTGATTGCATTCAAATTCTCTATGTGCTTCTCCACCACATTTATAACAAGTTCCTCTGAATACCCTCTTCTCTTGTCCTCTATCATCTCTTCTATGTCCTTCATTCCGATAACCACCATATCCCCCTCTTTTGTATGAGTTTCCATCACTTTTCTGATATGTATTAT
Source organism: Sequoia sempervirens (assembly GCA_007258455.2). Taxonomy (NCBI): domain Eukaryota; kingdom Viridiplantae; phylum Streptophyta; class Pinopsida; order Cupressales; family Cupressaceae; genus Sequoia; species Sequoia sempervirens. Next base: position 236,044,610 of record VDFB02000002.1, read on the forward strand.
CATTCTTACTAACCTCCTTATCCTTGTTCTGATCCAAAAAGGGTCCTCTTCCTCCTCCAACAAAAGTTCTTCCTCTTTGAAATCTTCCACCTCTTCCTCTCTATCTCTGCTCATGTCTCTTATTCAACTTCTCTTATGCTTTTAGGGCACATTGATATTCCTCCTCCACATTTTGCAACTTGATCAAACTAATCTCATCTTGTATAGATGACCTCAAACCATTCACATATCTGGCTACTTGTTCCATCTCATCCTCCGAATGTCCATATCTGATATTCAACTTATAGAACTCCTCAGTATACTCTATCACACTTGAATCTTTCTACTACAAATTTTGCAATTTTCAAAACAAACTAATCTGATAGTCCGCATGCATAAACTTTGTCTTCAACTTATTCACCATTCGGTCTGAAGATTTTATCTTTTCTTTCCCTCTTCTTTGTCTATCTGTCTGCAAATGTTCCCACCAAAGGGATGCATGTCCTCTCAACTTTGTGCAAGAAATTTTTTCCTTCTTATCTTCAGTGGTACCTTCAAATTCAAAATAATTTTCCATCTCTATTATCCAATCAAGCAATTCTTCTGAATCCAACTTACCAGTATAATCTGGTGGATTGAAATGTGGCTTCATATTTTCTTTAGTTAGGGCTCTTATGAACCTTTCTTCCCCCTGATCCAGGCCAGGTTGCTCTTCTCTTCCTCCTTCTTCCTAAAATTATACCTCTTCATCACTCACATCATCAATAGATTGAACTCTTCTCTGGGTTGTTTCAACTGCATCTAATCTAGCAACAATTCCTCTTAGCATCTCCATTATAGATTGGTCTGCATTTCCACGCGCTCCATGTCCTCTTACATTTCTTCTTCCAGCCATCTTTACAATAGTCCTCTATAGCTGCAGGTCAAATCCACAATCCGCCACCCCACAACAATTTTTTTTTATTGGACTCTACAAATTCTATCAACCTCACATGGATTGAAGCTCACTCTAATACCAATCTGGTGTAGCCACGGTAGGAGGGTCCTCAAAAAGAACAATTCGGGTTGTGCAGCAAGAGTAACACAAGGAAAGCAACAAAAAATATGGAGGAAAATTTAGATGGAAATATCCTTATTAATAGAAGTCTCAATTCCATTTGGCTGACAACATCCAGGCTTATAGATTTAGCTCACAGGCTTGATACAACATGCTCAGAAATACAACATTCCAATGTGCTCCTATATAGGAGCAAAATATTACAAATCTAAAATCAAACTTGACTATCTATTCTAATGATCAATTACAAGCTTTATAGAATATCCACAATTCTAGAAACATCCGTGTCGGCCAAAGATCATCACATTCTCCAAGGAAAGAAAATGTAACATGTGCATGAATAGGTCGGCCTCAAATTTGAATAACTCTTCAACAGGTGCATAAGAAAAAGCGTGGACCTAAAATGAAGGTTAGAAAAACACCTAGGAACAATTAAAATTACACCATTAAGATCCACAAGTTACGGGGACGCTCCACAATGATCAAACTGGTCAAAAGTTTGAAATTATTCTGATGCCGGTTCAAGAAACTGCCAAGAATTTCGGAAGCGATAACTTTCTGGAAAAAGATCCAATCACGCTCAAATCTTGGGACAAAGAAGATGAACATGTAGATGATGTAGTCCAAGATCCACAGGGTCTAGTGAGAAAAGATGACGAATCCACCAACATGAACTGAGAAAGAACCAAAATAAGAAAAAAATTGAAAGGAAAATATTTTTGGTTGATGCAAGATTGCCAAGAACCAAGGATGCTCCTGCATCACTCGAAATGAGTACTTAATGAATTTATGAGCTTCTTCAGTTCACTGGAAGAGGAACTGGATGGATCCTTAACATGAGTTGGCATATTTTTCTCCAAAACTCCAGATGCAAGACTTAATAATTCACTGTCCTCAATGTGAGACTTCAAAATCTTCTCACTGGACTTAGCTTGTGCAATTGATGCAACCTTCATTATCTGAATAGGGGACAAGGTGGATAGATTGATCAGGCCTTCAACCAATTCAGGATCAAATTCTTCCTATTGATCCACCAAAGATTCCTTTACTACCTTGGAAGTGTCTTGCTTCCACTGGGATTTCTTTAACCTGAACCTTTTCTTCTTCTTCAACTTTTGGTTCTACAAAAACTGTTTCTAGGTTGCTTTTAGGAGCTTCAACTTCTTCATTTGGTGTCTCCTTTTCTTTAGCTAATACAACCTTAGGAACTTCAGTTTCCATAGATTCTTTTGTGTTGTCCACATCGGGAGGAATATGATTATCCTCAGTATATTCATTCACCTCCTCATTTACCAGATCAAATACAATATCTTCAACATTCACTTCTTCAACATTGATCTTGTTTCTTGAAAAAATGCTTTTAGGATTTTCTTAGTTTCATCAACAACAACACTAGTTTCATCGATCATAAGTTTGTTCACCCTTATTTTGCTTTTAAATTCCCTCTTGGCTTTGTCTAGGAGTGAATTCATCTCCTCAATAGACATTTCCAGATACAAGTCTGCAAGAATTCTCTTTCTCATATGCTCTTCTTCAGTCCTAGTATTTACTCTTCTCGCCTCCAAAACATCATACAGACTCTTAGGTAAACCAAACATAATTTCAACACAAACTTTGTTGAAAATATTTAGATGTTTTATTGTTTTCTCTTCAAGAATTCTTTGACTTGATTTGTTAAACATTTTATACCATTCGTAGAGGGGCTTAAGATTTCCATCCTTGACAACAACATTCTCAACTTATTCAACTATCATAGCTGGTATGTCAATTTTTTCTTTCTTATTTTCCTTTTCTTCCTCACTGGAAGATTTCTTCATTTTTTTCACAACTTCATCTTACTCAGTTTCCTCACTTTCTGAGATGGCTTCATAGGTTCTTGAGTGGTCCTTGAGCTCTTGTTCTTCCTCTTACTAGAACCCTTGTCTTGAGTTTGCACATGAACTGGCTTGGTTGCAGGAGTGGATGGGGAAATCCTTGTTGATCTAGTATGGGAGGAGGATCTTGTCAGAATAGTAGATTTGGTTCTTGCTAACTCTTTTCCTACCTCAGCTTCATCTCTCTTTCTTTTGGCTTCTTTCAAATTTTCTATAGGTATTCCCATGTTTTCTGCAAACACTTCTACTTCTTTCCTTACTCTTCTGACTATCTTTGGCTTCTGTAATTAATCATGGAATTTCATGCTCTTTTATACATAAGATCAAAACCTTTCTTCTTCCAGATCCAGAGGCATGCTCAACAAATGTTCTGCATAGATCTTCAAGATGTTCTCCTCTACTTCATATCCCATAGGAATAATCCATATCGTTCTAGGATTAGTGGCTTCCATATGGCATTGATCAATATCTACTATGAAGTAGATGGTATCTTTGTACTTCTCTACAATTGAGGTAGGTATTCTTTCTCTGGCACGCATCATATTCTAAAATTTTTTAAACTACCCCTAGAGGGTAGTGTTTTTGGTCTGACGATGACCACTTTTGAACAATATATCTCTTATTTGCATAGCTACATGCTGATTACTTTTTCAATGAATTTTCTCAACACCCAGAACCTCACTCATGAAATAAAAGAACAAACACAACAAAAAATTACCATACTTAAAAGAGTTATTTTTGTCTTTCTTAATCTTACCCAAATTCTCCATCAACTGAATTTTGAGTAGCTCACACAAGTCATAATCTGCATTTTCTTTTACCATCTGATAGTCTGTGTAAATATCCGTACTGGACATTGAATTATACCGGTTAGAGTAGTAGACCTTGTAGCCAATGACCATTGATGCGAATTTCACATCCACTTCAGAAATGTCTTTGATTGTCATTGCCCTTGTATCAAATTGTTCACTTGTTGCATTAGTAACCTTTTAATTCTTTATAGATTTCAAAACTGGCAGTCCACCGAAGGAATTTAGACCTGTGACCATGCACATATCCTCTTTCGTAATCTTGAAAGGTATATTCAACCACATGAACTTGACATGAACTCTGCTCAAAATATATCACACCCATTCTTTTTCCTCAAATATGGGAAATTTCACAAACTGTGCAAACTTCTTCACTTCTAGGGTTTTGTATTTTGGCTTAATAGTGAAGTCTTCTCCAATTGTATGGTTGGAATACAAATTCATCATTTGTGAGCTTCCTAATTCTTCAATATTGGCATGTATGTAAGCCCTAATGTCTTCAGTGTGCAAGACTCATTACGGTATAGATGAAAATGCACCTAGGGGCTCAATATCAACAGACTTATAAGGATGCCACTTGAACTTTGGATGGGGTCTATCCTTAACTTCAACTACCAATGAAGTGGCCTTTTTTTATAAATTCACAAATTCATTGGTTTTTCCGATAAATACCTTTTCATCAGATCAGAGTTTTGATCACTGAATCTTCTTCACATTTGAATCTCGTCACAAATCAACAAAGTTTGCTTGAGGTCTCTCCAAACTTCTTTCCTCCAAAATGAAAAGTGACAAATGAAAGATAAAAATGACTTTTTATCATTCACACAACTAACCCTTTTTTTCGCAATAAATGATTTTACCCTAATTCATCCAGTTACCCTATTCATATGCATTGAGATAGATAATTATTCTACAGATATCCAATACTATATGATACTATGTCCAATTGGTTGAACAACATCTGAAAGGAATCCATGCACTTACTGGACTAATCCACATTCCGGTGTCAGTTATTGGCAGGGGATTAAGATATTTTCTTGACAGCTCCCCCTAGGCCAAAGGCCTAAAATTAATTCCCAATGGAATTACCAGAAGTAGATTCTGGTGTAGGTGCATTTCCTTCAATAGAGGGATCCTTGTTCACCTATTTATTCTGCATTTTCCTCTTGATCACATCAACAGTGACTTTACCTTTTCCCTTAACATCCCGTTTTATGTTTTTTTACTAGACCTCTTCTATTTGAATAGAATCTAGTAATGTGGCCAAATTTGTTGCAATTGTAACACACAACATTTCTCTATCTAGACCTACTATTCCACTGAGTTTGTCTTGATCTGTATTGGTTAGCAATATGCCCAAGTCTATTGCATGCATAGCATCTGACATCTCAATGAAAGTTGTTCATCACAATTCTGCATTCACTTGACTTATGAACAAAATTATTACAATTAAAGCATTGACTTGAGAATGATGGTCCTCTTGGATTCATCCTGTTTCTACATTGAGAAGCCATATGACCAAATTTACTGCAAAAAAAATAGTAACCATTGAATCTTTGAGCATTTGGTTGTCTTACCAGATTCCTTCTAGCTCCATTCATCTGATTTCCTTGCCTGAATCTCCCTTGTCCAGAATTCCTTTGTCTAGATCCAAAAATTCTCCTTCTTCATAGCCAAGACCTCACTTGTCACCATCAGTCCTCTGAACTTTAATCAGTTCATCAAGCTTGACTGAGCTTGCTTTGAATTTCTCCTTGTACTCATTTGTGGTAGTAAGTTCATTTTTGAGATCATCAAGCTGTTTTTCAAGCATTTCCTCATTTTTTTTAGATTGTTCCAATTCATTGTCCAATTGGTTGCATTCTTCATATTTTTCTTTCAAGGATTGGGCAATCTTTTCTTCATTCTTCTTTCTATCTTCAATCTCCTTGGTCATTTTCATCATGATAGATTCCATCTCACGCTTCAAGGAAACATTTTCTCTAGAAAAATTTTCACATTCTTCTATTTTCTCCTTCAAGACATGACTGAGTTGTTCATCTTCCATGCTTCTATTCTTCTGCTTAAGCTGATCAAACAATTCCTTTCTTTTCTCCCTTGATTCATTGATTTTGTCTTTCAATGACTGAATGAATTTCTCTACATTCTTGAGATTTTCCTGTAGTTTCTAGTTCTCAAATTTTGACTGGTCAAGATCATCCAGGGCCACCAAAAGTTGTTCTTGAAGACTGCTTGTATCCATTGAAAACTCCTTCCAAGATCTCCCCAACCTGTTAGACTTCTTTTAAGGAACTAGCTCTGATAACAATTGTTGGAAACAAGCAACACTAAGAGGGGGGGTGAATCGGTGTTATGCAAAAATTAACTTTATTTTTCTAATCTTTAACCCACTTAAAATATTCAACCAAGAAAAGTATGCAAGAATATAAATCTAACAACCACAACACCATAACATAAGGATTTTTTTAATTGGAAACCCTGTTAGGGGAAAAACCACGATGAATGGCCAATCCACAATATGATATGAGTATACTCAAAAAGAAGTTTACAATAAGAGAATGCACTTGCATTTAGGCTCACTGCCTGGAGCTCACTACTCAAAATAGAAAGGCACAATGTCTTACAAAGATTTGGATTAGATCCAAGAGAATGAACTGAGAGAATAGCATCTAAAAATGCTTGATTACAGTTCTGGCTAGGCTCAGTAGTCAATCTTCTGTCCTTCTGACTGATTCTGCACTTTTGCTCTACTCTGCTCTAACTCGCACCACAAAATATTTAATGCACAAGTGAAACTGTGCATAAATCACTTAATCACCCTTTTGATTTTTGCAATACACATCGACACACCTTCTACATACACAAAAATATATAATTGAACATTTATATATATCTACAACTAAGAATTTAATCACAATAGTTGACTTCAATAAAACTTAACAATATTTATAATTTTCAGCTCAAATCATGAATAATATTTAATGCGCACCCACAACGGTTGGTCACAACTTAGCTCAGACCCAAATCAAGATGATTGAACACAAAAACATTTGAGTAAACACTCCTCAAATATCCGTGACACTTAAAATCATTTGGGTCGGCCACAAAATACTGATGAACAAAAAGATATCCAACTGGATCTCCAAACTTGTGTACAACTTGATACAAGGCACTGAAAATTTTGGACAACACAAGAAATACTTTGATTAACCTCCCATAAGATCCACAACTCAAAATAACAACAAAATTTTTGCATGAGAATTGAAGAACACAAAACTGCCAGATGCTTTGTTCTTCCTATCTATCCTCAATCTATCTGCCGGTAGGAGCAAATGATGACGTTCGGATCCTATCATTGACTAGGGTTGCCATCAATGTCAACATAAAAGTATATTTTCAATGTCTCTTGCCAACACATGTATCTATCCATTTCAAATTTTAATTTTGATTTCATCACTTCCATTCTTTTGGATTCCTCCACTTGAAGTTCCATACCTACTACCATCTAATTAGATCCCTCAAGATCCTTGCTTAGTTTGTTTGATTCCTTTTATGAAATTTTCTTCTACTTTAAGTTCTCCTTTTTCAACATTTCAATCTCATCTCTGAGATCATCCATCTCATCTAGTGCATAGATAAGTTCTCCTTCCAAGTTAACCTCTCCTTATTCTTCACCATCTTCACCAAGGTCTTCAAATTTTGCATCCTTTTGTCCCTTAGACTCTTTTTCCATGAAAATAAATTCATTTTATTTTACAATAAAAGCACAATTATGTTCATCATCTAAGCTATTGCAATCACCAAATACATCACTATCCTCTTGGATGTATAGACTTTTATTTTTGTTTTGAAAACTCCTTCTCTTAGGATAGTAGGGTTTCTTCACTTTACCTTCTACCTCTTTCTCAGAGTTTCCTTTCTTACTATAAGGAAATTTAGCAACAAAATGACCAACTTTTCCACATTCAAATAATTTAAAGGGCAACTTACCTTTGTACTTGCCAGATCCTCTTCTTAGTTCCTTGATGAAATTTTCCTCTTCTTCATTAGTATAATCATTTCTAGATGCGATATTCTCAGCCTTGTCTTTCTTAGAAGATACATCCTTCTCTTTGTTGGTAACCTTGAAAACAACTTCCTTTATTTATGTTTTTGTATCTCCCATCCTCATTTCATATGCAGTGAATCTACTATGCAACTGATTAAGAGTGAGTTTGTCTATTTCTCTTATTTCCTCTATTGCAAAAATATTAGAATCATATTTGGTTGACATTGACCTTAGGAATTTTAGTACAATGACATCTTCTTTCACTTCTTCTTCATATCCTTTAATTGAGTTCACCATATCATTGACTCTTAGAAGATAGTCTAAACTATTCTCTTCTTCTGTCATCTTTAGGCCTTCAAATCTAGCTCTCAGAACTTGAAGCTTTGCCAATTTTACCTTGTCATCTCCTTCATAGATCTTTTTCAATGTATCCCAGACATCTTGTGTAGTCTTACAATACATAACCTTGCTATGTACAAATCTAGACAAACTATTCATAATAGTAAAGCATTCTTTTTCATTTTTCTCATAGTCCTTTTTTGCTACAACATCAGTAGGAGTTGTGGCAGGTGGTGTGTATTCATTCACAACAGAAATCCACACATCAAACCCTAACAATCCCAAATATCCCTTCATCATTGAGCTCCAAAAGGAATAATTTGTTCCATCAAATCGAGATGACTTGTTTGTAGAAGAACCTTCTTGACTGGCCATTGTGTTCACAAACCCAAGGATATACCCAAGCCGATTAAGCTTCTCCTAGGGAACCTAGGGCTCTGATAGCAATTGTTGGAACACAACAATCTAATGAGATGGGGGTGAATTAGTAGATACTAAAATTTTTAGACTTCTTAACCTTAGTGCCAACACAATGCTCAAACCTAGATGTGCAGATTAAAACATGAAAAGATATGAAAAATACATGTACATACAAGATCAACACATAACACCATATATACATGGAAAACCCAAGATGGGAAAAACCACAGTGGGAAATGCTACTAGGATCTATTGTCCTAATCCAACCTCACAAGAAATAATGTTTTGTTACAAATTTTAAGGGAACCAAACCTATGTTGCAAGAATGAAGGTATTGTCATTGATGTCAACCGATCAATTGGTTATCAACTAGTTGTTGTTGTCATTAATGTCATGGATATAGATTATTGGTTGTATATGTCTATGATTTTGAGAAAATTGTAATAAAGAAAGGTTGCGTGTGTTTAGTGGATGCTCTAATTTTTTCCCTAGATTTTATTTTATGTTTGTGTGGTTCAAATATGATGATCATGGTTGTTGGAAGCTGCTATATCCATATTTTTAGCTTATGATTCATTATACAATGCGAGTTATGTTCACCAGTTGTGAACTGTGGTTTTCTATGCTTCTGGATGAGGTCCAAGAGAAATGTTGTTGGTCTGGATTTCTCTTTGGTTAAGTCTTATGACTTTCGGCTCTAGAGTTAAGTTATAATTATGTTGAAGATAATTTCAGTATTTGGAAGGATTTGATCATGCTAAGAGTTATGTGTGCTTAATTGTTCTATGTGTTTTAAATTGGTTTGGCCGACCTTGTGTTGAACACTACCTTTGAAGTTGATGAAGTGTGTTGGGACCTACTTGGGTCCTCATCAAGTGTGTGTTTGGGTCACCATCATTCTAATTCTACCCTAGGATGTTTTGGCGCCAACCTAATTTGAATTTAATGATGGATGGCCGACTTTGGATATGTTTCAAAGTTGAAGATGGTATAAATATAGGATGAGTTAGTGGTGAAATATGTACAAAGAGATAAGTGCAAAGAAATAGAGTAGATATATGTGAAAAAAAAGTGAATCCATGTGTGTATGTCATGCAAGTGTGGTAGGTTAGTTCGAAGCCTAAATGCTGAGTTTTTAGATGCAGTGAGTTGAAGGTGGAATCTATCATTCATGCATGTCTGCAAGTGGTTGAGAAAATTGTGGTGGAATTCTCTGTTGTATTGAGATTGTATTCTCTCTGTAACATATCTCTTCTATCTTCTTTGTATCTCTGTGGCAATAGCCCTCTGGGTGGTTTACCCTGTTGGATAGTGAGTACTGACCCAAATAGTGAGCCTTTTTCCTTAGACAATGAGCCTTTGTAATTGGTTTTGATATTCTCTATAGTGTGAGTTAATCCTCATCGTGGTTTTTCCCTAATTGGGTTTTCCAAATAAATATGGTGTTACTGTGTTTGTGTGATGGTTTTTAGTTTTTGCACTTGCACTTAATGTTTAATCATTTTAGTAGAGTTAAAGATTTGTGATTGATCTAAGTTTTGGTGAATGTTTTAAAGTTTAAATCTACTACATCTGATTCACCCCCCTCTCAATTTTCTTGTTCAACAATTGGTATCAGAGGTAGGTTCCTTGGAAAAGAGCTTAACTGCTTAACGAAGGTCTGGGATGGCTAGCAAAATTACTCATGACTATCCAAGGTTTGATGGAACTAATTATGCTATCTAGAAAATACTGATGGAAGAATATTTGGAGTATTGTGGATATGATGTGGAGAAAGCTTACAATAATACTTACACTCCTCCTAATGGTCTGTGTATGGCTGATGAGATCAAGGTGCATGAAAGTGAACAATAAGGTGAAGTACATTTTGAAGAATAGTCTTGTACATTAAGAGTTGATTAAAGTTCAAAATCTAAAGACTGCTAAGGAAGTCTAGGATGCTTTGGAGAAGGCACATGAAGGAGATGAAAGGGTCAAAGAGGAAAATTTGCAAAACTTGGAGACATAGTTTGAGCTCCTACACATGTCTAAAGATGAGAATGTGTATAAGAGAAAATTTGCATCCCCTATGCAAATCCCCTTTTTTCCCTTAGCCACCTTAGAAAACCAAGTTCAAAGGCTTAATTCCACTTAAGCCCACTGTTGGCAGTCCACTTGGTTCCTATCTTGAGCCTCGGTGGGGGCGTTTCTGTTGTGAACGCCCGCGTGATGCGCCAACGTCCATGCGACACACTTATGTCAGTGGAAAATTCCTACAATTGAACTTGTAGAGGTGTTACACTTCTCATTGGCAGTGAAGTTGTAACACCCCCTTTGGCCAACTGACTTGAATATGGCCATTTTTCCTCACTCCCTCTTCAAATTCACCCCTTCAACATTCAATCCAACTCTTCACAACTCTTCACAACTTCTTTTGAGATATTGCACACTTCAAGCTTCCATACACTCTTTTGCATTCATTCTCACTCACTTCAAGCATTCAAGCACACCATTGTAGGAAAATCTTCACTCCATCACTTCGGTAGGGCACATTTGGGACCATGCCATTGCAAAAGAGGCTTGAGTTCCTCTCATTTCTCCTCCAAGTAGCCTTGAGTGCTCTTGGTGGAGGTGGTAAGCTTCCCTCTCCTCTCCTCTATCACTTGGTTGAGTAGCATAGAACTGCTTTATAGTGTTTGCATTTTCTTTATTATACTATTTCTTTATCTCGTTTCCTTGGCTGTTTGTGGAGGTGGAAACACCTAAACGAGGGTCTAACTGAGGTAGAACCCTATTCAACCACCCAAAATTTTCCCTCTTGTTGTGTGTAGGTGTGCGTGTTGCTAGGAAGATCACCCAGTGAACGAATTCCTTGGTGATATCCTTCTTATTTTCCTTACACTTGCTTTTCTACTTTATAACATTAGAGAAAATTTCATTTATTTACTTGTTTCATTTTGGCCTTTTAGTTGAATATCTAGGCCACTAGTCATCGTTTTGGTGGGTTCAATGATGTATCTGCTATTGTTTGGCCGTACAAATGACAACACACTTTAGAGACACTAGTGCGCTATGCTGTTGTCCAGAGACTATGCTTACATCCTTGGGTAGAGAGCTCCCTGAGGCATAGAGTTGAACCTAAAAACCAAAGTTCGCCTAGCTCCACCTTAGAACTCGAGATTGTAGAGTGATTGTAGGACCTCATAATCCTCATCATTCTCATCCTTATACCCTACACGTTGCACTTAGCTAAGGTAAGTTAGGGTAACCTCTCATATATTGACCCTCTGTGACCTAGGGTCTTGCATGTGGTGGTCCCCCTCTCTTATAGAATGTTAAAGCTTATGTACAAAGATGGATGAGGTAGTAGCTGGAATGTGAGGACTTGGTGCTACAATAGATGAATCTAGGATTGTAAAGAAAATTATTAGAACTCTCCCCAATTCTTACAGTGAAAAGGTATGTGCTATTGAAGAACATATAGATTACAAGACACACTAAAGATCATTTTTTGGGAGCTCTAACATCTTATGAGATGAGAAAGCTGTATTTGAGAAATTGATCCAAATCAGAAATTGCTTTTAAGGCTACAAAAGCTGAAGATCTGGATGAAGAAATACTTGATGAAGTAGAAGCCAACTTTGTGAGAAATATGAAGAAAGGCTCTGAAAAGTATGAAGGTAATTTATGCTTTAAATGCTTTAGTTGTGGAGGAATAGGACATTATGCTTCTAGGTGTTCAGAAAGAGCTAAGAAGAATAAACAAAGATATGATAATGAAAAGAAAGGTAAGAAGATCAACATAACATATTATGTGAATGAGGATGCTAGTATATCTGATGAGGAATCTTATTATGGAGATCATGATGAAAATGAATGCTTGTTCTTAGCTATAAAAGATGAACCTACTTCTGCTAATTCTGAAAAATAGGTGAATGAATGCCCTCCAAAGAAGGAGAAAAATGAAGGTATTGTAATCTATGCCCTACATGATAAACAAGAAAAGAACATTGGGTTGTTGACAATGGTTGTTCACATCACATGATTGGTGATAAGAGTAAGTTTTTTAAATTTGAAAAATATGATGGTGGCTTAGTTATGTTTGGAGATGATACTTGTGCTAAAATTTGTGGGATATGTTCAGTAAGTTTTGATGGAAAGCATAATACTGATGATGTCTAATATGTTAAGGGTTTAAGGCATAATCTCTTGAGTGTTGGAAAAATGTGTAGTAAAGGATATAATATTGTATTTGAGGATGAAACATGTGTGATAAGGAAAGATACCGAAACAATGATTACTACAGGAAAGAAATTGAAAGGAAATATCTATCAACTTAAGGGTGTTGATGGATGACGCTTTATGACTCAGATTAATGATAGTTGGTTGTGGAATCAAAGAATGTGTCATATGAATTTTGATAACTTGGCAAGGATTAGTGCAATTTAGGCTGTGAGAGATTTACCAAGGATTACAAAGCCTGTTAATGCTATTTGCAGGAATTGTCAGTTTGGAAAGCAAACAAGAAACCATTACAAATCAAAGGAAAAATCTACTATTGGACTACTAGATTTAATTCATATAGATCTTTGTGGTACTATAAGAGTGAGAAGTCTACAAGGTGAAAGGTACTTTATGATTTTGATTGATTATTATTCTAGGTATACATGGGTTACATTTCTTAGAGAGAAATCAAATGCATTAGACAGATTCAAGACATTCAAAGCTATGGTTGAGAATGAAGTAAATCTGAGGATAAAATGCTTAAGGTATGACAGAGGTGGTGAATTCAACTCCCATGAGTTTAATATGTTTTGAGAAGTGCATGGAATAAAAAGATAGTTATCTGCTCCGAGAACTCCTCACCAGAATGGAGTTGTTGAAAGAAAGAAGAAAACAATTCAAGAGGTTGCTAGATCAATGATTACTGAGGCAGGTCTACCAAAATTTTATTGGAGAGAAGCTATTCATACTATTGTTTATGTATTCAATTGAATTCAAGCAAGATAAAATAATACAAAGACCCCCTGTGAGCTATGGTATGGAAGAATTCCTATAGTTAAGTATTTCAAGGTATTTGGAAGAAAATGTTATATTAGAAGGGATGAAGAAAATTTAGGAAAGTTTGATGCAAGAAGTGATGAAGGTATTTTTCTTTGATATTCTACAAAAAGGAAAGCTTACAAATGTTTCAATAAAAGATCGAAGAAGATTGTAGAAAGCTCAAATGTCAAGGTTGATGAAGCAATGAAAAATTCAATTGATGTTGATGGATATGTATGATGAACCTGATTGTGTAAGGATTGAAGAAATTGTGGAAGAAAAGGAGAAGGATGAGCAAGAGAAGAAGAATGAAGAAGAAGAAGATGAAGCTCTGATGGTGTCCCCTAAGACACCTAGATATGTGCAGAAGAATCATTCAAAAAATTAGATCATTGGAGACAAGACAAAAGGAGTATTGACAAGAAGCAGAGCTGTTGCTAGTGAGATAAATCAATGTTTACTTTCTGATATTGAATTGAATACTATAAGTGAAGCATGTAAAGATGAGCATTGGATAGAATCTATGAAAGAAAATTTATGCAAATTGCTAAGAATCAAACTTGGGAATTGGTCCCAAGACCAACAGATAAAAACATTATTGGATCAAAGTGGGTATTCAAAAATAAGTTGAATGAGAATGGAGAAGTGGTCAGAAGCAAAGCAAGACTTGTGTGTAAGGGTTACTCACAAGTAGAAGGCATAGATTTTTAGGAGACTTTTGCTCCAGTGGAAAGAATGGAAGCTATCAGGATGTTATTAGAATTTTATTCTCATAAAGATTTCAAAGTCTATCAGATGGATGTCAAGTCTGCATTTTTGAATGGTGAGTTAGAAGAAGAGGTCTACTTGGAACAACCGGAAGGATTTCAGTTGTCAGATCAACCAGATATGGTTTGCAGATTGAAGAAATATTTATATGGATTGAAGCAAGCTCCTAGAGCTTGGTATGCAAGGTTAGATAGGTACTTGATTCAACAAAGTTTCAACAAAGGTACACCAGATAGTAATTTGTATTTTAAAATTGAAAATGATAAAATATTGATTGTGGTTGTATATGTTGATGACATTATTTTTGGGGGAAATGAAACTATGGGTAAGATGTTTGCAGAAGAAATGCAAAAATAATTTGAGATGTCTATCTTTGGAGAAATGAATTTCTTTTTTGGGCTATAAATTAATCAAACAGAGAAAGGAATTTTTATTTCAGTCTAAGTATGTGAAAGAGATGTTGAAGAAGTTTGGGATGGATGGTTCCAAACCGGTATGCACTCCTATGGTGCTTGGTTGCAAACTAGGTAAAGATGATGATTCACCTAAGGTTGATCATATAATATCTAGATATATGATTGGTGGACTATTGTATTTGACTGCTACTAGACCAAATATTATGCATGATGTTTGTCTTGTGGCTAGATTTCAAGAAGATCCTAAGGAAACACATGTTGTTTCTATTAAAAGAATATTTAGATATTTGAATGGAACTTTAGATTATGGCTTATGGTATCCTAGGGATACTAAATTTACACTAAGTGCTTATACATATGGAGATTGGGTTGGATGTGTAGATGATAGAAAAAGTACAAGTGGTGGTGCATTTTTTCTTGGTTGCAGATTGGTGGCATGGTTGAGTAAAAAGAAAGATTCAATTTCCCTATCTACTAATGAACCTGAGTATATTGTTGTTGCATCTTGTTGTACACAAGTTCTATGGATGAAACATACATTGAAAGATATCACATTTGTGTATGATGATCCTATTTCTATTGATAACATAAGTGCGACTAAAATTTCAAAGAATCGAGTGATGCACTCGAGGACAAAGCATATATCTATCAAGTATCATTTATTGAGAGAGAATCTTGTGGAGAATAAAGTAAATCTTGAGAATGTCTCTACGAAGGATCAAATTGCTGATATATTTACGAAGGCTCTTCCTAAAGATACTTTTGAGTATCTTTGGGAGAAGCTAGGGGTCATTGCCCCTCATTTCTTGAACTAGATGCATATGGAGATGTATCAGTCTGGTGGATCTATGGATCTATCTTTCTTCTAGATTGATGTTTTGGTGGCTACCTCTCAGGGGGAGTAGGTAGTGTCATGTGTTGTCATTGAAAGAGATTTTTTTTTTTAATGTCAAAGGAGAAATCAATGTAAAACATATTTTTCCTTTGCAATTGATGTCAAAGGGGAGATGGGAGATGTGAAAAAAGGATGAGAGATGAGAGATGGTAACAAAAAAGAGATATTATCTACAAAGGGAGAGAAATAGAAAGAAAAATCATGAGAAGGGTGTTCAGAGCTAGTGTGTTGTCATTGATGGTTTTTCACATCATGTGTTGCCATCAATGACAAAGGGGTATATTTTTGTGAGAATGAAGGTATTGTAATTGATGTCAATTGGTCAGTTGGTTATCAACTAGTTGCTATTGTCATTGATGTCATGGATATAGGTTGTTAGCTGTATATGTCAAGGATATTGAGAAAATTGTAATAAAGAAAGGTTGTAGGTGTTTAGTGGTTGCTTCAGGTTTTGCTCCAGATTAGCTTCTATGTTTGTGTGGTTCAGAAATGTTGATCATGGTTGTTGGAAGCTTCTATATCCATATTTTAGGCTTATGATTCATTGCACAGTGTGAGTTATGTTCACTAGTTGTGAATTGTGGTTTTCTATGCTTCTGGCTAAGGTCCGAAAGAAATGTTGTTCTAGATTTCTCTTTGGTTAAGTCTTATGACTTGTGGTTCTAGAGTGAAGTTATTATGATCCTGTTGAAGATAATTTTGGCATATGGAAGGATTTGATCATGCTAAGAGTTGCATGTGCCTAATTGTTCTATGTGTTTTACACTAGTTTGTCCGACCTTGTGTTGAACACTACCTTTGAAGTTGATGAAGCATGTTGGGACCTACTTGGGTCCTCATCAAGCATGTGTTTGGTCCACCCTCATTCTAATTCCACCCTAGGATGTTTTGACACAAACCTAATTTGAATTTAATGATGGATGGATGACTTTGGATATGTTTCGAAGTTGAAGATGGTATAAATACAGGATGAGTTAGTGGTGAAAGATGCACAAAGAGATAAGTACAAAGAAATAGAGCAGATAGATGTGAAACAAATTCCAATCCATGTGTCTATGTGATTTGAGTGTGGCAGGTTAGTGCAAATCCTAAATGTTGAGTTTTTAGATACAATGAGATGAAGGTGGAATCTATCATTCATGCATGTTTGCAAGTGGTTGAGAAAATTGTGGTGGAATTCTCTGTTGCATTGAGATTTTCTTCTCTCTATAACATATCTCTTCTATCTTCTTTGTATCTTTGTGGTAGTGATTGCTCTGGGTGGTTAACCTTGTTGGAAAGTGAGTCCTTGTTTTGGCAGTGATCCTTTATAATTGTTTATGATATTCTCTATGGTGTGAGTTAATCCTCACTGTGGTTTTTCCCTCATATGGTTTTCCACGTAAATCTGGTGTTATTGTGTTTGTGTGATGGTTTTAGTTTCTGTACTTGCACTTAATGTTTAATCATTTTAGTAGAGTTAACAATTTTTGATTGATCTAAGTTCTAGTGAATGTTTTAAAGTTTAAATATGCTACAACTGATTCACCCCTTTCTCAATTGTCTTGTTCAATACCCTAAGGAGACACCAATCCCCTATTCTGAGCACCAAATTAGTACAAATGAGGCAACAACCTCTACAATATTAAAATATCATATATGCATAAAATTAGTTCTGCAAAACTTGATAATGTATCAATACATTCAGTACATATTTTCTGCTCTCTCTACTCACTCTCCATCAACTATGATCAGCTTCAAAAGTTCATTCAACACTCTGTCAAACTAACTCAGTAACTCACTTACACACTTCAGTCTCTAACTTTGTAACACTCTTTCAAAAAACCAATTGTTTTCATTTCTAGTCAGCTCTTTTATAACATTCTCTACCTCCACTGTCAAGCAACATTAAACTACGGTTTTCATGTCTTCTTATCATTTTTCTATGCAATGGATCTATATACAATATCTATGTTTTTACTTGCTTTAATACTGCCATTTTACCCAATAATCAATAAGATCTTTTGCTAGAAAGTTACCTAGTTATTAATGCAAAAATATCCATTCGCTCATCCTTTTACTTGAATTGATTTCATCCTCTGATTGTTGACTTATGAATCAGTTTCATTCACCTGTGCATACATTCCATTGAATTTTGTATTCATGCTGTCAAACCCTTTCTATAACGTTTAAAAATGTTGACCAAAAAATTGCATGTTGATTTACAATGAAGATGTGAAACCAACCAATAGAAATAAGCCATGTGTCAACCCCTTATTCATTATCAAATCCACGCCATAAGTCTACACAAGTTACTATCTATCCTTATTTCCTCCTAGTTGGGTCCCACACTATCAGCATGTTAGAGGTACTAAAAAATGACTCCCTTCAATAAGAAGATGTCTCACCGATATATCTTGTTGCATTGATCAGGTGGTCCCCACTACCTACATATCAACACATGTCATCATACTCCAATGTCACCTTCCACTATCAATTTCTACCACATGTAAAAAATATTATTTTATTTTCGTTCATGCCACATGTCACAATATGATTTGACCTCAAAACCACACTTTAATTCATTGACCTTTTCGTTGTATTGAAGGGATGTGAGAATGACTCCTGCCAAAATTTTCCTGTCTCTTTGATGATGTGCTTATTGGAATGTCGGGGTGACTAGCAACTAAGTCCCGTCAAAAATCGCCTATCAACCTAATGGAGTTTTATCAAAATGTCAAAGGGACCAACTATCCTATTCCGTTGATATTCAATGTCTCCTTGAGATACCTTGTAGTCGTTGTTGTGTCAAAGAGAATATTGGGACTGTCTCTTCGAATTTCCACTGTCACTTCGATGCGGCTTCATCGCTCCATCAAAGGGACACCTAAGTGACTCCTATCGATATAGAGCAATCTCTCCGATATGAACAAACAAACTTTACCAACCTAGAGTACTAGGTGAAGGGGCCGATCACATAATGAATTAAATGACAAGTTGTAACTTATGTGATCGGTAACTTGCGATAGGTAGTCAATGCCAAAATATAACTTCAGTTAGAGTTCCATGAATGCAAAGACCTTAGGGTTTATTTGCAAACCATAGTTCTGACTGAGAGAAAAAAAATTCATTGTGAGTATATCCTTTAACCATTGGACCTTCAATTTATGTTTTTGAGAAGCTCTTAGAAAACCCACATCGAATCTGGACTTTGATTTCTCTTTCAAACATCAAGTAAATATTGCATGACAATAGTGCAACATTTGTAGAAACATGCTTCTTTCGCCAACAACTTGTTCCAGTGCTTCCAAAGCTTGATCCACATCTCTTTGTCATCATGCCACTAGACTTCCTTGCATGATAACTCCTTTTGACATCAATGACAATAATATTCCAACAAAAATATCTAATTCAATTACGTACTAATATTGTTGTTGTAAGGTCTCCTAGCCATCACAATAGAATCTACATAAAAGAACATGTATGATGAACATTTGAAGTTGTAATAATAAAATATATATTTTTGTTATCTTTAATAATTAGAATGTGTTCATTGTATTTAGAGAAAAAAGAATGTGTTTATTATAAATTATTAGAACTTTCCATGTTCTAGGATGTACCCTTAGATGCTATTGACAAAGATGTTGAGGAAAAAAGTGATGGTGATAGTGAGTGGTTTCCATCTTCTCAACACTTTGGTGAAAATGAATAATTCAACCTTATAAGTACCTTTCTATCTTGAGCATCATATTGTTTTTATAAATTTATAAATTGCTTAATATACACAAATATTGATTGCATATTTGTGTGTAGTTTATAGGCAAGTACAAAATTTTGTGTGTCCATTATGATAAAAAAAAATGTAATAATATTTTCTTCCCCCTTGTGATACATAACCCAATGAAGGAACTTATTCATTTTAATCACTAGATTGATTAAACATGTATTGTGATTGTGGTCATGAGAAGAACCCCATCCCTTGACTGAAACCTAGCCACATAGGAAATGATTTAAAACTAAAATTGACTTTTGTAATTCATAGCATTGAAACCTTAATATGTTTGCATATTTGGATTCCTCTTATTAATCATTCAAGTTAAAAAAAATGACATGTAATTTTGAGCTTGTACAAAAAAAATGGATTTCAAAAGATGGAGGAGAATAAGAAAATCCAAGAGAAGTGTGAATCCCACTTTATCTTCCTATTTTGTCTTTTTGTCTCTTTCCAAGAGGAGAGGAAGGAGAGGTAAAACAACATGAAAGAGATGAAAGGTTACCCTTTGTCTCTTTCATTTCTAAAGGGAGATGAAAATTCACACATGTCTCTTCATTTCCTAATCATTTGAAACTCTATATAAATGCAATGTAATCTTTAATTAAGCATAGATAGAGCTTTTAAAGTCTTATATCTCTTGTATTGGGAGCTATTGCTGAGTATTTTTCTCATGTTTTGATTATATTGGGGCAAGAGAGTTTATTGAGAGTAAAAATTGGTCTTTGGAGAATTTTCTATTGTTTGGAAGAGCTCTAAGACAAACCTATGGGAAATGAACTTTTTCAATACAACCATTTGGAGTACTTAAGTGGGTGACTCAAATTTTTGATGCATTTTTCACTTGCAAGGTGTTTCTCCATTATTCCTTGTTTCTCTATTATCCATGGTGATTGTTTTCCTTTTTCTTGTTCCTAATTAAAATTTAATCTTGTAAAAATTATAGTCTATTTGAATTGCTTCCCTAATTCACATCTAGTTTTTGTTGGTAACTATTTGAGAGGAATATTCTCCATGAGTGATACCACAATACTTCCCACTTTTTGGCCAAAGTGGGACATTGAAATCAAAATTCTTAACTAAATCTTCACCTTTTGACACCTATATCAACTAAACCATTAAGAATTCAAAGATGCTGTGAATGAGTGATTTGTGAGATTTTGTGTGTAGATTCTAAATAAATATTTTAAGAAAAAATTATAATAAATTGGGATTTTTTTATGAAACTTTTAATAACTTATTTTTATAGTAAATAACATTTTTAAAAAGTGGAAGAACAACCCACTCCTCGGATCCCAAGACTATCGAGGAGGAGATGACCTAGTGGAGGAACAACATGGATGAGGACATCAACAAGCTGTGTGAATGGATGGTGAAACTTGAAAGGAAATTCAACAGGTTGGCTCATTTCACTATTAAAATGATTCACATATTTTTGGTCACACTTTTCAATGTCATCAAGGAGGAGGTGAACAAGAATACCAAGGGAGAAGGCCCCAATTGGATTGGGGATGATGTTTTAAATCTCCTCATTTAGAAGAGGGAAGGTGTGGCCAATTAGTGGTTTGTTCTACTTGTTTATGTTGGGTCTCTACTATTAGTGTGTAGTGTGTGTCCTTTTTCTGTTGTTTTTAGTTTGGTTTCTTAATATTCTATTAAACTTGGTTCCTTTTTGGCCCTGCAAGCTCTTCGTGTAAAGGGTACAACACCCTATAAATACCGATTAACTTATGAAAAACATTTTAAAAAAGTGACATTTATGTCATAATGCATAACTTTTTTATAGAAAGGATAAATTTCTAAATTTTAAAATATAGATTTGTAACACCAATATCTAGTGCATGGATATTTTTTCATAATTTTTTGTTGCATATTTTTTTAATTAATTTTTGAAGTTGGAGTAATTGTAATTTGGACATAGGTATATGTTGAATCATGTAAATTTTTTGTATGCATTTGAATTATTATTATTTTTTTGAAATAAAGACATCAATACCTAGGGAACACATAAATTTTAGATTTTTTTCCTCTATTTTCCTACTTTCTCACATGTGTGAAACAAAGACCTTGATGTTTGGTGAAAAATCTACATTCACAAGAAATAAAAAATTACTATAATAATAAAATTAAATATATTCAAAGTTTTACTTTTTGGAAAGATTATAATAAGGGCTACATACTTACAAAACATAATTTATAAATGAATTCATTTGATCCCCTAAAAGGTAAAGTAAAAGTAGTTTTTTGGCAACATTTTGAAAAGTGCAGAGGAGACTCCATTACATGTATGATTTAAGACTAGAGGGGTTATATCCAAGGGGTGTTGATCAAAGGGGGTTTGATCTAACCATATTCAATTAAAATCCTTTAAATGGAACCTCTTAAGGCTTAAATCTTTATATTTTCTAAAAAAAATCAGTGTTGCTCCTTTTGCACACACGCCCTGCTTGGATCAGGGACCCCCTCTTTTTTTGTTTCACCTTCGTCAGGTCGATTTGAATTTTTGTGCCTCTATTTTTGGACTTAAGTTGGTCGTGTGCCTTAAAATTTTCTAATTCCTTCTTGACTAGGTCATTCACCTAAGTTTCAAGAGGTTCTAGGCCTTTGCGGGAAAACCTCTACGGGTTTCTGCCCTTCAGAAGCCGCTTTACCTTTTGCCGTATGTGGGTTTTGGGTTGCGAGTTTCCCTTTGTGGATGTCTGTTTCAAATTCACCGTTCCTAACAAAATTTCCCTTCCCCCTTCTTGCGACAAACTTTTTGCATCCTACTTCAACATGTCATTTCCTCGCACGACCTCTCACCTCCCGACTTTTACTTGTTGATTCTCCACATAGCCTTTTCTCATGTAGCTTCTGCTAGTCAAGTTATTGCACTCCCACCAACTGAGTGCATTTCGTACTTCCAATTAATGGCCACATTTATGATGATTTGGTCTATATATACCACTGACCACCTATCATTTTCCATCCAAATCATTTGAAATTTGAAGAGAGAAAGGCCTTTGCATGCACAAGAGAGCTTGAAGGTTCAAGCTCCAATTACTTATTCTAATTGCCTGATAGAGGTAAGCCCCTGATCCTCCCTTATCATTCCTGTATTGTCAATTCACCATGAACCACGTGTTTAGGATTTTTGTGCTAGACAAATCATTGAAGCCCTTCAATTTGAAACCCTAGTTTATTAAAGACGTTAAAATTTTAGATTTCAAGATCCTCAAAGCATTGCAACAATGTGGGTTTTTGGATAGGGAAACCTGTTGTTTATATGCCATTGCAACCAGCACAAGCCTTGGCGGCTCCCACCCTCTTCATTCTCACACATAAGAAACTGTCAAAGTTAAAAGAAATCACCACACTAAATCTGAGTCCTCGCAGGCTCATCCTTGTGACTCTGCATGCAAATATCCTCTCAATCTAAGATGTATCCTTAAAAACTAATCCACATCATCTCACTGGTCAGCAGATTCTGCCCATCATCTCGCCATTACCTTTACGATCAACGCCCTTCAAAATGGCCAGGTTGTCTCCCCATGCAAGTCCACCCATGCGGACCACCATTGGTAGAATTTTGCTTGCCCTTAGTTGTTGTCTATGGCTAAGCTAAAGCAGCTCCCTGCCTTGTGGATCTTGCACCTATCATTGCCACCAATATGACATACACATGATCAAGAAATTGACCAAGTCCCAACTCTTTGTGGGTCCACCCTTGTGGGCCACTGTCTGTAGAAGTCCACCTCACCTAAGCCATATCTAATGGAAAAAACATACACGATGTCCCGCATATCGACCTTTGCCTCTAGATTTTCCATAAACACCTAAGCCAACTTTTGATGATGTTAGCATGAAGAACTATCTCACAATGAAAAAATCCCAAGTCAAAGTGTCTTTGTGGGTTCTGCTATGCGAAACTTCGTCCACAGAATGCTACCCATATGAAGCCGCTGTCTAGCAGCAGAATCCTAATGTAGCCTCACTTCACGACCCCCACACTTTGAATTTCCACAATCCTTAAAATGATGAAATCTTTAGGAAGGGTCACCAAACATAATTTTCCCATGTGCCCAAAAGATTCGAAGCAAGATTAATCGAGTGAGAAGATGTTGCAGGTTTTACTATAGGGAACTCTGCCTATGGGTCACCATGTCCCTAAGGACATTTCTTATGATGAAACTCAAAAAGACCTTCGATCACCAACTTCCACACCATCAATCTCTACATGAGCTTAAAATGCTGCTTTGACCAAGAGAAATAATTTCAAATGCTTCCAACAAGTATTTCCCTATGTGCCAAATAATTTTGCTTTAAATTTGCTTGATGATTGAATTTTGTGGAAATTCATCATCGAAATTCCACCTGCAGAAGTCCTTCTTCCTTGTGTCGTTTCTAACGGCATTTATCCTGATGTCTTTCACTAGACGGAAACCGCACCTCTTGACCCACAAGTCTTCAAACTTCATAAATGAATTCAAAATGATAAAATTTGATGAGCATAATGGTATTTCTCAGGTATGTGGATGCATTTAACAACATATTGGCATGATTTAATTAATGTTTCACCATATTGATTTATTAGAGCACTTACTACATGCTTTGTGTATAGGGTTTATAGAACCAACAGAGAAACCAATGGAGAAAACTGACAAAGGGAAGAAGATTGCGAAAACCCCAAGAGTGAAAGAAGAAAAGGCTAAGATGAAGTACAAGTTCCACGGGGTCGAGTGCACCTCAGAGATCACATCTAATTGGGATAAATTAATAGATACAAATTTGGGACATGTTAGTATTGATGAATTCAGACAATAGGTCCTGGTTAACCTGAGAACAAAGGAAGCTTTGAGAATAAAAAAGAGTGGAATTGCAAAGGAAATACGATTTCCTCTTGCCCTAATTGCTCCAAAGTTGGTATTCACATGCTGAGAATGTTACCATGCATAGACCAGGAGGATAATCACTATAGACGGGAGGATACTAGCTGATTTGACTCCCATGTCTATTGGAAAGACATTCGACATCCCTTGTTTGATAAAATGGAAGAAACCGAGAAAGAACATGCCTTGAATGTGTGGAAAGCATACCCCACAAGCTGCAAGAGAACTATTAATCAGACATGGCTACTCAACAAGAGGGGTTGTGCTAATAAGGTTCCCCAGAAGTTGTACAAGAGTGATTTCATAGAAGAGGCCAACAACCTCGTAACACTATTGAGTAGAGTGATGGGCCTCCCCACTTCCTTACTCTTTGAGGAGTGGATGTTTTACTTTGTACAGGAAATCCTCAGAGGAGAGGCCAAATTTCATTGGGAAAAGACCATCAGAAGAAATCTACACCAATAATTTATCGCAATAAAGAAAACTCAAGAGTTCTACAAGACCTCCTATCTTGTGTATCTTTTGGTGGTGAAGTTCCCCTATAAAGGACTGGACTGTGTTGGCACCTTGGGAATGGAGAAAGGGAAAAAACTAGTTTATGATTGCTACCCACAACTCCAATACATAAATTACAAGAAGGATTAAAAAAGGGTCAAGGATGCTTACATTATGAACATCGTTTGTACCCTATTAGGAGACTATCACAGAAGAATGTCCCACAACGCAAAGGAATTAGTAAAAGGCTTCGGGTATTGGTTCATTTAGTTCCCCAAATTTACATACATAAAAGTTGAGGAATTCTTAGGATTCCCGTACCGACTGCCCCGATACCCCAATGACAGAATAATCTTATTGGAGCTCACTTCGTAGTTGCAAACTGCCTACACTTTATTGCATAATAAGCATCATGTGAGGGTCCCATACCCCATTGTTTTTGGTCAAGGAGTATACTCGTGACCTGCTGCCCCATGTGTAGAGTATTCAGAGAAGGACCTTGTTGAGTACCACTTGGAACTGCATACAAAGAGTGGAGGTTTGGATCCTCTTGGAAAAATAAAGAAGCAAGTTGGAAGACAATATTCCCATAGGCCACACGTTGAATATTTCTGGGCTAACTGTGATGATGCCCGTGAGGTCCGAAGACGATACTACATGAGAATGATCGCTAAATTTGTAAAACCATTAATCTGTACCCGGTACCTGACCAAGTAGTTGAAGATGATAATGTGATTGATTAGAAGTATAATTCTTTGGTCAATGTGTCATTGCCAGTGATTGATTAGGTAGAGCTAGAAGTTCAGAACTTAGACACTATCACCTGTCTAGTGGAACAGAGAACCAAGAAATGGCTAGATTATCAAATAGCCCAGTTGCAGCAACAAGGCATATAATGGACCTATGGGGAGTTGGAGGATGGAATTGAAAATGAAAAAAATAGTGGCATTGCTATGGGTTCTACATAAGAAGCCCCCAAGTCCCCACTAGTTACTAGGTCAAGGAAATGGAAGGACACATCGGATTGACAACCCAAGCACAAAGTTTATATTAGGAAATCGGT
Source organism: Sequoia sempervirens (assembly GCA_007258455.2). Classification (NCBI taxonomy): domain Eukaryota; kingdom Viridiplantae; phylum Streptophyta; class Pinopsida; order Cupressales; family Cupressaceae; genus Sequoia; species Sequoia sempervirens. The sequence continues at coordinate 236,070,414 of VDFB02000002.1, forward strand.
CAAGGGGAAACTACCGCCAAAGAAACCTAAGAGAACAATAAACCTTTGTTCTTGATATGCCATCTATACAAGAGGAAGTATCTCCGCTGTAGGAAGAAGAAGAGCAACTGTAGTCACCACCACCCACTACCTCCGTGCTCCCATTAGCCACTGCCGCTACCCCATCTCTCTCTACTCAATCATTTCTCGTGTCATCTCTGCCTACTATGGAAATCTCTGTCCACCTCACCTACACTTCTCCAACTGCTCCTGTGGTTGTGCTCGATTCCTCTTCTTCTACCACTTCTCTACTCTCATCTTCCTTGCTCCTGCCTTCATTGCCAATTGTCTCCACCTTGCCACCTTCTTTTCCTATAGCTTCCATGACACCTATCACCTTGTCGAATAATTTCATTTCCTACTTGCACAACATTCCATCTCAGTTCTCTAAGGTTATTTTGAATCCCCAAGTAAAAATGATTATGGATCAACTTGTTTCTACATTACCCCTCCCTCCACCTCCTACTGAGCCACCTAAAATGGAGGCTACAATGTAGATCTATGAAGAAATGGAGAGGTTAAGCAGGGAGCAACCCAAAGAAACAACAATGGATGTAGTTCAAGAGCCCAAGAATTTAGACCGTGATGATTATTATGAACATGTCAATGAGGGCTTAAGGATTGATCTTGATGAAGTAGCCTCAGATGAAGAAGGGAAAAAAATACCCAAAGATGGAGACATGCAAAAATTCAACACCTATTATGATGTCAAAACATTAGATTAGGAACCCGAGGGCGAGCAGTCTAAGGAGCATAAGGATAAAGAGGCAAGCCCAGAGGAGCCTCGCTATGAGGAAGGGAAAACTGATACAAAAATTGATGTGGAGAAAGTTGATGAGATCCCAAGAACTAGCTAGGACGAGGACCCACAAAATGAAGAAGTACCTTCAGAAGGAGAGAAAGATAAAGAAGAAGAAGATAATATAGAAAGAAGGATGTTGAGCCTGACAAAGACATCGAGAATGAGCATGAAGAAGTCAAAGGGGTAGGACAAAAAGAAAATATTGATGAGGAACATGCAGAATCTATTGAGCCTGACAAAGGGAATGCCATACTATAGGAAGAGGAGCAAGACAAATAAGAGAAAAACATCAAAGACACTTCCAGGCATGAAGGGGACAAGCTACCAAAAGATAAAGGGGAAGGGGAAAATAATGAATTCACCACTACATCCCCCGATCATCAAACAAAAGTTCCCTCATGTCTAGAGCAACAGTTGAAAAGGAAGGCTCCTATGCTTGTAGAACCTAAGGCTCATCTGGAGGAAATACTAGCCTAGAAATAGGTGAAGACCAAAGAGAAGAAGAAACCAAAGATTAGGTCTCACATCACTACAGATGCCTCAGGCCCTAGGATATTGTAGGTTGCTACCCAATTACAGATAAAGACACAAAAACCCTACATGGCAAGGACTACCAGGTGACCACCATTGATTTGGGACCTGCTTCTCAAGCTCAAAAAATAGATGAATTTCAAGGGTCATTTTCTACAATCCTCCAACAGATGAACAAGGATCAATAAAAAAGGAGGAGCTAAAAGCACAAGTGACAGAATTAACTATGTACATACAATAGTGGACCACAATTAGGGAAGAATCCCCAGTGGAGTCGTTGGTACCTGCCCTATTATCGAAAGAAGAAATCAATAAAATGGAAATAATGAAGAACTAGACCAAGTCCACATCTGTCTAGTTCAAAAGAGTTATTGACATGGGCAACACAGGCATTCATTGTGTGGCTAAGATACATAATGATTATTTGGTCCTGCAAAAGGAAGTTGAACAGGAGATTGAGGTGTGTGAGGAATTTCCAGAACTCTATAGAATCACATACCCCAAGCTGAAGAGCATTCTCAAGCTTTCCACAAAGATTTGGGAGAAAGAGCCTGCCTTGCCAACAGAAGACCATTGGTTGCCTGAGGCATGGTTACTTAATTGTGAATACAAAAAAGGAGTTTTGGGGAAATCTCTAATTGAATTGGAATCCAATTTTGCACAAATTATAGATCACTTGGCTAAATGTGATGATATCCTAGAACTAGTGATGAGATATAAGATGTCGACATAGGAATTAGATCGAAAGAGTATAAAGCGCGAGTTCCATAAGAGAATGGAGCAAGAAGTTGGTGACACCTTGTCGACAAACTTCATGGATTTCACTATGTGGGCCTTCTAGAAATTAGAGCAAATGATTAAGGCGGGAGAAATGCGCATAAAGCATCAGGATCAAATGATGGAAGGATTTAAGCAGGTTGCCTTTCAAATCTCAAAATTTGACTTATTGGAAGAAAAGAAGCTCTTGGCTACCATTGGAAAATTTGTCCAGTATGCCACATTGCAATAAGAAGCTCGAAATCCTATAATAGATGATGAATATTTAAAAAGGTAGCTAGAGGACAAAATAGGCTACAAGACAAAATAGGGAAAATAAAAAATAGCCTATTTTATATTAAAAATTTTGTACTCTTATTTGGTGATGTGAAAACCCTAAACTAGAATGAATTTTAGCCATTCATTGTAAAGTAATCTTGACCATTCATTCTGCTTTTTGAAAACTATAAATAGGGGCATCCTCTCATTTTCAAAGAGAGAGATGAGTTGTTGTGTAAAGGAATTCTGAAACAATATATAAGTAAAGCATTGAAGTTGATGGTTTCTTATGTATTGTTCATTATGTATGCATGCTTTAGCCTCCAAATGTTTATTTCAGCATTGTTCATGTTTGTTTAAATTTATTTTCAGCTTGTAGTTCATGTTCAACTTTAATGGTGGATGTATGTTGTAGTATTTGATGCACTTCCAACTCATACTTTTAGTAGTTTATTGATGGTAAACTATTGTGTAAAGTTAGACTGAGCTAGTTCACTTGCTGCACTTAAGTTCAGTTGTTTGTTCATGCTTCATGGGTGAATGTACAGTCTGAAAATATGCAAAGAGCCTTAGAACATTGCACTAGTTTTGTGACACTGTAGGTTGTTCTTGGTTATGTACACAAAACTCAATTTGGGAAGTTTTTCTACTGCAATATCAACCATTATTACTGTTGTTCATAGTTTAGAATTAGGATAACTTCTAAACCCTTCAACCTTTTGACTTTTCTTATAAAATCTGAATTCAACATAAGTTTCCAACATCATCACAATGCCATATCTGATGAACAAGATGAGTTTTAGACTATTGTTATAAATTTGCAGCTATTGTTCATAGTTTCCAAAACTTTGAAACTCAATTTACAGACCCATAACCTCCATGCTTTGTCAACCATAAAGGCCCCTTGTGATTACCAACAAATCACACATCAACAACTAAGTTGTTTTTGCATAGTCATGACCTGACACTCAAGAGACCTTGGGGTGACTTTCTAAAACTTAGTTGCAGATTTCACCTTTCAAGAGAGATAGGACGTTCATGTTCTTTCTATGTTGAGAAGTGCAAAAACACCCATCAAGAATCAGGATGTCCCAAAAGTAGAACACACTATTGTGGCAACACATCCTAGTGTTGGGCCTTGCAAGTTTTCATGCCCCCATTTAATTTCTCATCAATTATAATTGATTTGAGAAAATCTGTATAGGTTTGTAATTTTTAGGATGTGCCTTTAGTCATTGTATTCATTCCCTATCCATGCCTAAGAACATAAGTTGAAAATCCAAAAAATAAATAAGTGTGGGGGTTATTTGAGGTTTCCAACTTGTAGAGTGGCCAAATGGGTATCTCCAGTTCAAATTTGAAGGAATTTGGGTAGAAATTGGCTAAGCTATGCGCTTGTAGGTTTTTGATCTCCAACTGGCCTTTTACAGGGATTTGTTATTGAATCGACCCAATACCTTTCCATCTAGTTCCAAATTATTTTACCACACAACTAATACCAACTAATCTTTTCACATTTGTGGGAATAACTTGGTCAATTTAACCAAAATATTTTCAACTTAGTGACCAATTCTATGTGAATTGGACATTTTGAAGTGCACTAGTAAGGCTCCAAATTTCTGCAAGAATTAAATCTGGTTTACAAATAGGGTCTCTTATGGGAAGAGGTAAGTGAATCTGACACTAATTAATAAGTGAAATTTAGTAGTGAAAGGAAATAATAAAATGAAAGAAAAGGAAAGTACTAATCCATGAACAGTTGTTTAAAGGAAAATATTATCATCAACATGAAAACCAAGAGCAATCACACTAACATCCAAGAGGAGACACAAGAATTTGTAAGGGAAAAATTAAAGTTTAAAATCCCTCATATTGTGCAGATGACATAAAGCCTAAGAATATTACAATCAGAGAATGAGAGAGAGAGAGAGAGAGAGAGAGAGAGAGAGAGAGAGAGAGAGAGAGAGAGAGAGAGAGCTTAAACATAGAATTTTTCTAATAAAGGAGAGACATGTCGATCAATAAATAGAGGTGAGAAAGGAGTTGCATAAGTAACTCCTATTTCTATGTATGCCATCTTTCATCTTATATGTGTGTAAGGTGTCAAAATCCTCATAAGGAGGAGGCCACATCTAAGCATTAATATTCCTCTAAACAAGAGTTATAAAAATTGGTCATCCTCACACATGTGTGAGAATACTCAAATGACAAAAAAGGCATAGGGATTCCTTTAGAACATAATTACAAGTATTTAAAAAATACTAATTCCAACACCCCCCCCCAAAGCTTTACTTGGGGAGTTTACATCAAACCTTTCAATGGGTTATAATCCTATATTTTTACAATGATGGAGAATCTATCTTTACAAAGAGGTTTGGTGAGAATATCTGCAACTTGATCTTCACCTTTACAATACAAAAGAGAAATTTGTTTGAAGTGATGTTGAAGAGAAATGTGCTTGGTCCTTGCATGAAATATTGGATTATGTACCAAAATAATGACATTTTGATTATCACAATATAAGGGTGTAGGATCCTTTTGAGGTAGACCCAAGTCTTCAAGTAGTTTTCTCAACCATAGTGCTTCTTTGCATGCATTGGTACAACCTTTATATTTTGCTTTTGTACAACAAAGAGAAGTAGATTTTTGCTTCTTACTATTCCAAGAGATTGCACTTGATCCAACAAAGAAATAATAACCACAAGTGGATCTCCCATTATTGGGATCACTTCCAAAATATGAATTAGTATAACCTTTTATAGAAAATTCAGAATTTGCATCATAAAAGAGACCAAGACTAAGAGTTCCTTTAACATATCTTAAAATTATTTTTGTAACTTTAAAATGAGTTTGTTGTGATTTAGAAATGTATTTAAAATTAAACCAACACTATAAGAGATATCAGGTCTAGTAAGAGTTAAGTAATTTAAACTTCTAACTAATTGCCTATATAAACTAGGATCAACAAATGAAGTTTCCATATCAACCATTAATTTAGTTCCTAATTCACAAGGAGTAGAAACACAATTTGCATCATTCATTTTAAACTTATCTAAGATATCTTGTGCATATTTATGTTGAGAAAGAAAAATACCTCTAGGTGTTTGCCAAATTTGCATACCCAAAAAATAATGTAACAAGCCTAAATCGGTCATTTGAAATTGATGATTGAGTTTAGACTTAGTATCATAAATCAAATTGTTAGAACTAGAAGTGATAATCAAATCATCAACGCATAAAATAATGATCACAATATCATTTTCACCATGTTTAACATATAAATTTGGATCATTTTTACTTCTAATAAAACCTTGAGATGTAAAGAAGGCATTAATTGTAGAATACTATTCTCTAGGAGATTGTTTTAAACCATAAATTGATTTCTTTAATTTACAAACAAGGTGTTCATTACCTTAATAAAATCCAAAGGTTGAGACATATAATTTCTTCATGTATATCACCATTTAAGAATACACTTTTAACATCCATTTTAGCCACAAGAGTAAATGTTTCATTATAATCTAGGCCTCCTACTTGGGAGAAGCCTCTAGCAACTAATCTAGCTTTAAATTTGCTAACCTCATTATTTGCATTGAACTTAATTTTATACAACCATTTACATGATAAACAATATGCTTGAATGTAGGTTACTTTAAGTGAACTAATACAATTGGTTCACTTGTACCTCCCTACATGGTGGTAGCAAGTGAAAATCCTACTTGACAATAGCAAGTGAAAGGTCCACATTTACGGGAAAACCACTTCCAACTAAACCAAACATAAATTTGAAGCCAACTGACCATTTCTTTTCAAAATTTAATGCACATGTTTATAAAAGATAAATCTAAGTATTTTGCAGAAGAATTTATTCCTACTGAATCCAACCAATTCAAACATTCAAAATGAAATATTAAATTCCAACTGGTTCTATGGAAGTTTCACCTCCAACTTCCTCTAGGACAATTGATGCAATTTGAAGGATTACCTAATGGATTTTGATGTTGATAGCTAACATCGTGTGTTGCCCGTCGTTAATTTTGCAAAGATGCAAATTTGCCACAAAATATGCCTCATTTCAAGTATGAAGATGAAAGAAGAAGTCAAAGGTTCTGCCTATTCTCAGGACACCCAAAATTGTTGATCAATTCTAGATCAACTCCTCATCGTTGACAAAGCTTTAGGAACATATCTAATCACCAATTAAAATTTAGAGCATGCCATTTTTACACCATCAAAGGGATATCTTCAGTTACAAGTGAAAATCAGTTCTATGAGAAGCTATTGTCATAAATAGGTTCATTCTACTCTAGAAAGGAGATCAACATGTTGATGAAGACTCTTCACTGTCATAGGTAGTTGCACACAAGGCACAATTTCTTGGATCCAAGCGACAAGTGTCGTCTTCTCATGAACATGCAAATTAATCATTTTCCTTTAAAAGGGGAATTACAATCATTTATAAAGGGGTTCAAAGGGTCTGAAAGGTTCATGAATTTAGAGGTGATTGAAATTAGGATAATTTTATAGGGGGGTCATTTAGTTAGTCCATGTTTATGAGTCATTCATGACATCAATATTGTGTTATGATTTGAGGCTTATGTGAATATATATTGTATTGTAATTGTAATTGTCTCCAACTTTGAAGTGTACCTTTTTTTTGAATAAAATGATCAAGGATTGTTGCATTTTTCAAGCACATTTGATGCTTTGAGTTCTCATGGTTGCTTTCTATATTCAAGGAATGGTGTAAATGTTTCCTATAAACAACGAGAATGTTAAGGCTTCAAATGGATTATTATTTATGATTGCATTGTAGGCTTTTGTAGATTTTATTAGCATAAGGTGATAATATTTCCGTTGATCATCAGAAATGTTTGAATGTTGTGATGCACAATGCATGACATTATGACTCTATAACCCATAATAGGCACCAATCAATCTTTTGCAGTCCCCATTTTCACAACTATTTTGACATGACAAAACTTAAAGCCATTTATTTATTTATTTATAATTATTTGCTTGCTTCATACGTAGATTTAAGGGATTACAAAGGAATGGCTATTTTCAAAACAATTTTACAAATCCTTGTTATAATTTTATGAAGTCTTCCATTTGTTGGGCACTGGGTTATAGATATGTTGCATATTACAATTAGTGTCATAAAGAGAAATGCCCCTAGGTCTTGCAAAAGAGAATAGATTTGTCTCATGTTTGTTGACCTAACTTTTAGTAGCTTCGAGCATAAGATTTGGCTAATCTTTGGAAGTTACTAGAATACAAGTTGGAGAACCAACACCTAGAACTTTATGAATTATAAAGTTGCTAAAGAAAATCTAAAAACAAGGCCTCCATCTAGTATCAAATAAAGTGTCAACCTACAAAATGATTTTTGGAAAAACAAATATTCACTAAAAAGATTTGAGTAAAGAGGAAGTACTTGACCAAAGGAGTTTTTCGACTTCTAATTTGAATGTAGAAACACTAAATACTTTATCATTTGATTCTATAAACTATGATATGAAGGAAACCCTACAAAATTTACAAACTATAAACTACCATTTGAGTCTATAAACTATGACATGAAGGAAGCCCTACAAGCTTTCCAAACTATAAACTACCATTTATTCTATATCATTTTCTTTATAGAATACTTATTATCCGACCTAGTGAAGATTGATAATGTGTGTATATATATATATATATATATATATATATATATATATATATATATATATATATATATAAATTGGGAAGACCCCTCATTGGGTTGCTTTTTGTATTAGACCAATCATGGATGAGGAATTTGATAGCCTTTTGCTATTTTGGTCACTTTGAACTGTTTGGTCAGTGGGAGACTTTGAAAGGAGACAAAGCTCTTTGCCACTCAGCAGTGGATGGACCCACAACAATATCAAAATCCCCACAAGGCTTCTAATGTAATGCATGGCCCTAAAGCTTTAATCATTTTGTCTTTGGGTGATCCTTCTTTCAATAGTGGTTTACATAATTCTTGGCCACAACCGACATCGAATTATTATTTTTAACTAAATCTTTGCATATCTTCAGCACCTATAGTTGGTGTAAACCGCGAGGAATTTGAAGATGGTGCAAACCAGAGTCTCATCAAATCTTTGTTTGTAGATTCTAAAATATTTTTTTCAAAAATTTTGAATCAAATTGTAACTTCTTTTCTCTTATCTCCTACTCTAATTTTTTTTTTTTTATTTTAGAAAACAACATTTTTAAAAAAGTGACACACAATAATCGTGATAATCCATAATCCTTTTTCCAATTTAAGCATAAAAATTCTAATTATTTTGAATTTATATTTATAACTACAATATCTAGTGCTTTCATTTAGTTTCATAGTGTTTTATTGAACATTTCTTCCTTAATCAAGTTTTGAAGTCAAGCCAATTACATCTCGCATTAATACGACCAGATATAATGCTTAACTTTTTGTATATGTCAAAATTTAATTTAATTTTTTTGTTGGATCAAGGACTTCAATGTATGGTGCACTCATATTTTTCAAATTTTTTGATAATCTTCATTTCCACATGTGAAGAACAAAGAAATTCATTTTCGATGAAAAACCTATGTTTAATAAAACTTAAAAAACAAATACATAAAAAAACCAAAACATATTAAAATTATATTCATTGGATAGCTTGTTTTGAGGAATACCATAATTATTTAAAATAAATTTTAAATGAATTCATTTGATCCCCCAAAAGCTAAATCAAACGTGATTTTTTATCAGCATTTTGATAGGTGTAAAGGAGACGCATTTATAGGGATGGTTTAAAACTAGTGAGGTTCTATCCAAGGGGGTTTGATCTAAGGTGATTTGATCAAACCCTCTTCAATTGGAATCCTTAAAATGGAAATTTTTAAGGCTTAAATCATTATATTTTCTAAAAATATGTGATTTCAGCTAAAATTCGTTCCTCTCAGGAATTGTAAACCACTATTGTGGCAGCACCCTTTGAGAAAGTCCAACAAATTTGAGTTAATTTACCCTACGATTCTTGGCTCCTTCCAAGAAATCTGTCCCAAAGATCTCGTTGATGGCTGCTTCAATGCCTCCACCTTCACTAACAAACGCTTTATACCACCTTACATCACTAATCTCACCTAGAAACACCACCTTGAGGGATCTCCCCTGTCAAACAGACCTTGGAATCCATGCGGAAATGTGAAAGAGACAGCGCAGAGAAAACAAAATATGTTCGATGTGTGGATATCTGACTAAGCTTTGCCTTTATGAAACATGCCCAACAATGAAGTGCCACGGCCATTATGTGCTTCCAATGTGTGAAAGTACATAATGGACTAGGCGACATTAAAATTAATGATTCCACCACGATTAGAGAGGATGAAATATCATCCCACATCAATCCAGACCTTTTAATGAATCTATATCATCA
>VDFB02000002.1:236080350-236097321 GCA_007258455.2 Sequoia sempervirens
AATATACCTGTGATCTCAAGGCCCACATTCTACATATTCTCCTAGTTTTGCATGTGCTCTGACAAAAAGTAGCTTTTTGATGATGTTGTGAAGTGTGCATGCATGTTTTTCACATTCCACCACCTTTTTCATGATCTTTCTACCACCTTTGCATGAAATAATAGAGTTTTCACATTGAAAGACATAATATGACTCAAACCCAATTTTTTTCGTAAATTTCAAATGGATTATCCTCAAATTAGTATTTATCAAATATTTTTTGAAATGCTTAAGCCTTTTTATGTCAAGATAAATCACACGCGCACTACTTGTTGCTATAGACTACATATTGAATTCTCTAACCATTATGATGTTTATTGTTCTATATGTTGTGATTTGCATACTAACAATGTTTTGCAGGGTTGTGGCATAGAAGCCCCACCAAAATCTTCAAGAGAGTTCTTATCAAAAAAATTATGTGAAATAGAGGATGGCCAAATATTCTATAGGACAACATGCTTGGATGGTTCATGTGAGCATTGTAGTGGCTTGCAGTGTATGCCAATATTTCAACATATGGAAAGCATAGATGAGGTGGGACAAAAACTAGTAGAGTTAAGGAAGTATAAAATGGTGGCATGCGCTACAAAAGATGGGTCTCAAGCAAAAAGGTGTGATTTGGTTGTTCAAAAGATTCTAGTGTATTAGTTTATGTCCATGTTTCGTGACAATATAGTGTATGAGTATGCAAGGCATACCCATAGAGCCTGATGGCTAGACACGTAAGGACACCTTTCCAGTTGGAAGCATAGTATCAGTGGTTGAATTTGCAAAGAACTACACTTTATAGCCACAGCGTGAGGTGCAGTCACATTATTACAACTCCACACAGGTTTTGATATTTGTGCAAATAGCATTCATTCATGCAGCTGATAGTACAGAGGACCAAAGGAAGTTATTGAGGGAGTATCACTTTTATATTAGTGATGATCGCACACATTCTACATAGTTCATACAAGGTTACTTCCAAATGTTCTACAATGATTTGGATTAGAGAGGCATAGCATACGGTTGGCATATAATATGGTCAGATAACAGTGTAGCATAGTTCAAGAACTCGTGCGTGTTCTAATGGTTGAGCAAAATGCATGTCATTATAGGTGTACAACATATGTGGAACTTTTATGAGGTCAGGCATGGAAAGGGGGAGCATGATGGTGCAAGAGCATGTGTGAAAAGATCATTAGCACAAGAAGAGTTAAATTATAAAGACAGTGCAAAGTTGACAGATGCAAGATCAATTGTCAAGTGGTGTAATGCTTCGATGGGTCCAGGTAATGAAGGTACATCTTTAGTTCGTAGGTATTTTTGGTTGATGGATGACACTAACATTGCACCATATGAGGATTGTTGTACATGAACAGGATCGAGTGAGCTACACTCTTTCCCTAGCTCAAATGCAGGTTCATGGAGTATTCATACACAGAAGATGGCAAGCTTTTGTTCTTCATGTACAATGCAAGCCAGGAATGATTGTGAGTTAGGGGAGTGGGTTGACAAATGGTTGATAAGTTATCTCAACCCGCTTCACACGTATTGCCCTTCGACATAATTGGAACTAACAAAGATGGAATCATCGGTCGACTTTGACCACATATCAGATTTAGTTCAACCAGGTAATATATCTTATTGCTTAGTTTTTGAAATTCCATATTGTTATATTACTTTGTAGTGTATTCGTAATGTTGACTAATTTCGAGAGATTTTTTGCACATATCAATGCAGAGAAAGTTTATGCAGTTATTGCAGATGAAAATAGCGAAGAGGGAATGAACTATTACTTGTGTCATTGTGTTGAGGCCAAAAATAAATTGGAGGCCCCAGTTATAGATGGAGAAAACATTGAATACCCTAGATGTTCGGTTGTTCTTACTAGAAAATGGCTTAGAAGGTACCCACATAAGAGTGTTAAACATTGGTTGTTTCAGGACTTTGGCACACATCGTAAGATTCTTCATTACTCTAACCTTATCATGGCATCCAATGTTTGTTTGACCAAATATGGGGGTAGACCTTTGAACAAGGTCTTGTGGAAGGTTTGTGAGTCTGACCATGAAGCAATACTGGACACAATAAAGAGCATAGCAAACTCGGATGGTTGACTGGATTAGTATGTAAGTATGCACATCGATTCTTATTAATTTATACTTTTATGCACATTAATTTGTTTGATGGAAATGCTATCATCTTATTTTACTTTGCCTACTTGTAAGTAACCTACTACAAATTGATTGGTGTCCCCTTGCAGAAAATGCAGATTTATGAGACATCCAAGAGAATGTCAGCTAGAAAAGCAATGCAACATCCTTATTTTGATGATCTTAACAAATCTCAATCATGAATTTAAGCCATTACAAAAGTGTGTGCAAAGCTTGGTGAGGGAATTTCAAGTTATTCATTTGAATTTAACCTTATCATGAGCAGCTATGATGTAGACATTATAAGAGCATCTCAAATTTCAACTTACTTTATTCATGAGAGGTGTTGTGTGCAATAGGTATCTTGGAACTGGCAGTGAAGATGTATGACCAAGAGTGACTAATTTGAGAGACTGGCATGCCTATCTGTAAGTTCCTTCCATCTATTTTCATTTCATTTCCATTTTGGATGCTCTTTCTTTTTCTCTTTTACTTTGTGTATTTGTAAGTGAACTACTAAAAATTGATTGGTCTCTCGTTGCAGAAAATACTGATTTATGAGCCATCAAAGAGAATCTCAGCCAAAAAAGCAATGCAACATCCTTATTTTGATGATCTTGAGAAATCTCAATTCTTATTTGAAGCCATTATAAAAGATCGTGTGAAGCTTAGCAAGGGAATCTCAAGTTACTCAATTGAAGTTAACCTCATAATGAGAACCTACGATGTAGACATTTAAAGAGAATCTTGAATATATGAGTGACATTGTAAAAGATCTATGAGAATAAACTTTGTAAGGCATTGTAATGATATTTACTTGTAATGAGATTTACTCAAATATTGCAATTTAGGAGTTTTTTGTTTGGTGCAATAGCACCTCGTTCTGTAAATTCCTTCAATAGGAAAATTTGCAAAATTTGAATTTTGAAATGTAAAAAATGTGAAAAAGGTCATGTGAAGGTCATATGTAATGTATTCAAAGTCTCAAAGAGGTCATTAGGTGATTAGAGAAGTGATATTGCACAAAAGATGTCATTTGGTGTAAAAATGCAAAACTTGCATTAGTTGATTGCAAAATTAGTAAATAAAGGATGATGTTTTCTATATTTGTAGCACTTTTCCTTTTTGTTTCAAGCTTGTACGGATTGTAGAGCACCTTATACTTTGATTGTTGATTAGTTTTCAAATGTAAAAATTGAATTTTAAAATGTAAAATGTATGTAAAAGGTCATGTGATACAGTCAATATGACGGTTTATGGATTGATGCAATAGGGGGAGGCCTGCAACACACAAAGTCACAATTCCATTCTACAAACACAACTATCAGGCCATAAACTCCTCACAATTTCATTTTTTCTCCAAAATCACTCTTTTCCCTTGTAGCACTGGGAATCAACTCAATCGGGTAACTTATCTCAATGACACCTCATCAGTCCATGACATGAACCTCTTTAGGGACCCATTTGAACAAATTTTGACATAGTCAAAATCCACCTATGATCACTTTAGACCAGAGCACTCAAATTTTACCTTTTCACCGTTTTAGGCTTTTAATTAGCCTCTTTTTCCAAAGCAACTATACTTGAAACTTATCCAAATTCTAACAAACCTTGGGGAAACAATTTAAATGTTTCAAAACCTCCAAAACCACAATTATACCTCTAACATACCACCATACAAAGGGTAATGCATAAAACCCCACTTTTAGCCAAAAATCTAGGGGTTTATTGAAAAAGTCACTTCCCAATCTACCCAAAATAGAAAACCTCTTCAAAAAAAATTTAATTGGTCTACACAAGCTTAATCAAACATGAAATAATGCTTCCTTCTCACAAAAATCACTTTTGCCCAACAAAACCTCTACTTTTCATGAGGAAAACTCATATTTTCACATTAGGGAATCACACCCAACACAATATCAGAACTCCCCTTCACAAACAAACTTGAAATCACCTATTTCCAACTAAAAAAATCCCATTCCACCAATCACAGTAGTCACAGGGGGTGGAATGGGAAAAATTTCCATTTATGTGACTTTGAACACCCCAAAAATAGGGTTAATAGGGCAGATTAAGAAAATCTGAGATAAAACTCCACAAATTTAAAATAAGACTCGAAACTTCTACAAATTCAATTTAACACATGCTATAAGATATTTCCACAATTTTCAAGTCAAAACACCCTTGTACGAGATCGTACAAGTCTGCTAAGAATGGAAAAATATAGAAAATTTGATAAAAAGAAATGCTAATCAACTTTTATTGCTTCAAATCTTCAAGATCCCCCTCTCATCGAGTCCTTACAATATATTTATAATTTTTCTACTTCAAACTAAACTTCCCCAACGGATCTAACTGCCTTTTGAATTGCTTAACTGTTTGATCCCTTAAGAGTCCAAAGTGTGAAATGGCTGCAAACTTCAACATGTTCTTACTCGGATACCATGATGCTTAGAAACTTCTCATCTAATCCTAAAGAATTGTGTTGGGTGCCTCTACAAAAACCTCTCTCGGTTTTGGCTATCTTGGGGTGGTTTTCACGTGGCGGCAGATTTTCACTTGATGGAAAAAGTGTCAAATATAAGCAGTGCAAAGTTGCAAAGTGGTGCAACTTTCATTCTACAACTCATGTGACCAAACGGACTATTCCAACACGTCCAAATAGGTATTTTTTCATTATGCATGGTCCTCTTTCACACCCAAACACATGGAATCGCTTCGAGCTACGTTCAACCAGATCAATTCCTTAAAAGTAAATGGCTGCAAACTTCAGCATGTTGTTACTCGGATATAGTGACTCTCAGAAACTTCTCATCTAATTCTATAGGATTGTGTTGGGCCCCTCTATAAAAACCTCTCTCGGTTTTTTCTATCTCAGAGTGGTTTTCCCGTGGCGACAGATTTTCACTTGATGGAAAAAGTGTCAAATGCAAGCAGTTCAAAGTTGCAAAGTGGTGCAACTTTCGTCCTGCAACTCGTGTGACCAAATGAACTATTCCAACATGTCTGAATAAGTATGTTTACACTAGGCATGGTCCTCTTTCACACCCAAACATGCGGAATCACTCTCAGCTACTTTCAACTAGACCAATCCCTTAAGGGTCCAAAGTGCAAAAGGGAAACAAACTTCAGCATGTTGTTACTTTGATACTGTGATGCTTAGAAACTTCTCATCTGATCCTACAGAATCGCATTGGGCCCCTCTACAAAAACCTCTCTCATTTTTGGCTATCTCGGAGTGGTTTTCTTGCGGCGGCATATTTTCTCTTGATGGAAAAAGTGTCAAATGCAAGCAGTGCAAAGTTGCAAAGTGGTGCAACTTTCATTCTGCAACTCATGTGACTAAACGGACCATTCCAACGTATCTGAATAGGTATTTTTACACTAGGAATGGTCCTCTTTCACACCCAAACATGCGGAATCGCTTCGAGCTACACTCAACCGGATCGATCCCTTAAGGGTCTAAAGTGCAAAAGGGAAACAAACTTTGACGAGCTATTAATCAAAAACCGTGATGCTTACAAACTCTTCATTTGAGCCTAGGGGATCATGTTGGGCCCCTCTACAATAACCTCTCTCAAATTTTTTTTTATCTCGGAGTCATTTTCCTATGGTGTCCATTTTTCACTTGATGGAAAAAGTGTCAAATTGAAGTAGCATAAAGTTGCAAACTGGTACAACTTTCATTTTTCAATTCATGTGACCAAACTAACTGCTCCAATGCATCTCGATAGGTATGTTTATGCTAGGCATGGTCCTCTTTTGCACCCAAACACACGAAATTGATCTAAGTTGCATTCAACTGGCTTGATCCCTTATGATGACATGCAAAAAAATGGAAAAGAGAAACATACACACGACAATTGAGAAGTCTGAGTATTCCAAACAAAAAGTGTATGATAATTGGTGTAGAGCACCTTGTTCCTCCATTTGATGAAGAAGGTCTAGTTCAGTGGTTTTAGTTATTATAATGTCAAATAAGGCCATGATAGGCCATTTTTTAATCTTGCTTTTAGTTTTGAGTTAGTGTGGAGTCATTTGAGTCAATTATGTAAGTACGAATAAGAAAATCGAATTGGTAAAGGCATTGGAAGAGATTACTAACGCAGCCCTTGTTCAAAATTCATAATTTAGGCCTTAAAAGTAAGGCTACACGAGGTGAAAAGAATAAATTGCTTGAGAATAAGTTAGAATAGGTTGGAAATAGGGTGAGGTTGTGGAGTTTGATGTGTTCAAACGGTCTGTAAGGACAAGGGAGGTCAAAAGTATGTTATGGCATGATTCCCTAATTGGGAATATAGAGATTTTGAATGAAAAAGATAGGTTTGAGGGAGTAAAAGTGGGTAAAATCAAGGGGCAACATAATTTGGTAAATGCTTCCCAATGGTGTTTTCCAATTGGAGGAGTGATTCAAAGCATGTTGCTTTGTTAAATAGACCTATTCGGGGGTCTAGGACAGCGTTGAGTCCATTTCTTATTTGTATTATAAATTATAACTTCCTTTCTCCCGAGTCCATTTTGTATACAAGAAATAATATTGCAAAAAGTTGACATATAAATCTTTCGACGTATTTATATGGTTACGCATCAAGAACATAACAATTCATTTTGCACTTTTAGGATTATGTTGTGAAAATGTTTAAAGACTATTGAAGATAGATGTTTGTATGATAATGTGTCAAGAAGTTAACTACTTCATCTACTATGAATATTATGTTTTGCAAGTGTTGTGAAGATTATGTATCCTTTGCTTAATCGAGTTGTTCCAATCAAAGGATTAAATATATTGGAATCTTTTTATGAATCATTTCATGGAATACCAATTGAAAACATGTTTTTTGCTTTTGGATAAAGTTGTTTAGCATCAATCAATTAATATTCAAGACAAACCATGAAGGACAACAATGATCAATGCTAGGGTAACCAATTAATAAGTATACACGTGAATAATTCAAGCATGTACATGTGAATAAGGGAAGTACAAGTACTCAAAAACATGTAATCCTTGAAGTATACACACGAATACATAGTATACAAAAATTAATACAAAGTATATGCATGAATACAAGGTATATGCATGAAAACACGTAAGTCACAAAGTATACATTGGAACACACGTAAGTTGTAAAGTATACACTTGAATACACGTAACTCATATCTATTGAACCATCAATTTAGAATATAAATATGGACACCATCGATAAAAAATATTTGTATTAACCAAATATCCATGTAGGCATACATCAATATATGTCAATATAAGTATGAAATATAGGTACAAGATAGCCATATAGGCTTACGAGAATGTCATATAAGCATACAATGTCAAATATATCCAATACAAAATATGTACAAAACTACCATGTAGACATACAACAAAGGGCTCTGGAATCAAAAGTCATTGCTCTCCATGCTCTGGAAATAAATTCTTTCTCTTTGCTTGTCAATCGAATAGCGATAGGTTTGTCACTCATTTGTGTTGCGCTCGAGGAGTGCTCCTCCTAGTGTTTAGTTCATGGTGAAGTTTTAACTATTACAATAATAAGTAAAGACATTAATATATAGAAATTACATTATAAAAATTTATATATTTAACAAAATAATCAATTACCGCCATCTCATGATCTCTCTCTATGAGGGAAATATTCACACACCCATGCTCAGGTGTGCTCAAGCCCTGTATAAACCATCCAAATAGAAATTAAACTACGAATCAATAATGGTTTTATTTTTCACTAACTAACATCTATAACAATGAATGTAAATTGAAATTTACTAATTTTCCTCATACCTCCCCTATCAAAGCCGTCGAGGATTGTATAGAAAATGAAACACTGATCTCCATTGCCCTCATCACATTCAGAGTTGTTTCGGCTTGTAACAACTGAAAATAAAACAACAAATTATTCAATCACAAAAACTACAATACCAATCCACGTCATGACTTATAATGTATGAGATAATGAACAAAATTTGGAGTACTTATTAAACTATATATTTATGATTCTCATGCTTACTATTTTCCCTATCCATATCTTGTTTAAAAGGACATGTTTTTAGGATTTTACCCATAGCAGCAAGCCGGTGAACCGTTTGACCAAATGCTTTTGTAGACATGTACAATAATTGTGGTGGCATAGAGAAGGCAATGAACTATTTGAAAAAATGCCTCAAAGAAATGAGGTCTTGTGGTGATGGAATTCCATTACAAACAAATACACATCATGGAATTCCATCACCATAAGACCACATTTCTTTTAGGCATTTTTTCAAAAAGTTCATTACCTTCTCTATGGTATTATTTCTTACTATTATTCTTTGATGGATATTTTTCCAAGCATCCATAGTTTGTTGGAAAGCACCTATTTTTGGCTTTTAGCCATAGCTGCAAGGAAGTGAGTAGTTTGATAAAATGCTTTGGTACACATGTATGGAAAATGTGGTATCATAGAAAAGGTGGTGAGTTGTTTGAAGAAATGCCTCAAAGAAATGTGGTCTCATGGTGAATTAATTGCCTCACTACTTATGTTGACTTTCTAAATAACTATATTGTAGTTGAAATTTTGTCATCTATCAACATCTAGTTATTAGTTATGGAATGTGAAGTAATGCTTTGAGTTTGAATGATGTGCAATGCAACGTAATCAATGATATGAATATAAACTACAAAAATATATTAAGTGCAATCCATTAGTTAAACTCTTTATTCTATTACTTGCATTTAGGTTTGAGTAAATCCACTAGCACTAGGAGGTGTTCCCTGGAAACCTCCAATATTAACCTATTCAACATCCAAAATCACATTAAAATACCATTCATTAAATAATACTATTAACATGTAATAAATTTATAATTGTTTACTAGTTACATACCCCACCGACAGGTGTACTATAGAAATAAGTAGGTGGAGGGCCGGTGTATCCAGTCTCAACACTGTGACCCTACAATTTTATTAAAATCATGAAACTAAATTAGTTAATCTTGCATTTCAAAATTTAAATTTATTAAATTAAATTCAATGAACATGCTAACTTTTACCTGACTATCAATGTCATACACCTCATGCAAAACATCAATTGCCCTCTCCATCTCCATAGTTGTAGATGGATCCTGCATAGCAGCCTCCTAAGTGTCAGTGGGGTCATATGAACAAGTCACCCTACAAGTTTGACACACATGGGTTTGAAGGCCACCACTCGAAGACTCCCCTGGATGGCATTGTAGAATAGGGCTAGTATGATGGATGACACTCCGAGTCAAAGTGTTGATCGCCTGCAATGTCTCTATGTCGACACTCTCCTTCGTGATGAAAGGCATAACAACATGCTCACGAGGAAACCTAACAAGAGGTCGTCTCCCTTGCCACATAGGATCTGGTTGTGCACCAGGTCTATCCTAAGCCAACCCCCCACCTCTCCCCTAGATGTCCCTCATATCAAAATAATTTGGGATTTTATTCAATATGAACTCACTATATAGTTTCCTAAGGAAATACTACGGGACTCCACAATTGTTGCACGATGGGTAATCAAAAACACCTATCCTAAAAATAGTTCTTAATCTGTTGGTGGCGGCACCAATGAATAGGAAACCTCTTCACATTAAGGGTAAGATTTTGATTTGTGCGTGGGTCAATGAATAATGAGCACAGATCACCTTTTGTAATTTTTAAATCCTTCACATCTTTATATAATAGTTTATTTGCATAATAATCCCTAGCCGCCTACCTCCGATCTTGCCATCCAGTTATTTGTTTGCTAATTGAATCTACATTTTTTAACATATCTTTCAATGAACTTGCTAGGGTCATTCTTTCTATGGTTGAACCGTTTGGATCACTCAACCTACTAATTAAATCCTCGATTTGCTTTTTGTTGTTCTAAATTTCACTCATCAAATTTTGTTGAGTGCCAAGAGGGTGTTGAGTGATTGGTGGAGGAGGTTGTTGTTGTGATTGATTTTTTTTTTCTTGAGGATTTGGTTGATCTTCTTGTTGAGGATTTGGAGGGTTTGCAGGTTGATTTACATCTCCTACAAATTCAAAAAAATATATATCAAATACAACCTAAAACTAACAAATTCAAAACAAAAAGTAAACAATCCTTACCTCTCACACCTCCTCCTCATCGTGATGCCATCCTTGCGAAGAAATAGCAACCCTTGGTGAATATTTTTGCACAATGCCTCCTCCTAGAACGTGAGCGCGAAAGATGGGGGTTTTGGCCACAGGCACAAAAAAAAATAGTCAAAATGAAAAATGAGTGACTTTCATTTTTTTTTTGCTTTTAACAAGTCATAGCGTGAGCGTGTTATAACGCACTCGCATTATGAGCTCATTGTGTCGAGCCAAGCCATAACATGAGTGCATTATAATGTGCTCGTATTATGACTTTTCAAAACTTTTTTTTGAAAGTGGCCACAAATTGTCTACCCATCTCCATGCACCCGCCCAGAGGTAGAGAGATATAGATATAAAGAGACAAAGAGAGGAGAAAGAGGGAGATAGAGAGAGATAGGGAGATAAAGGCTCGACACACCAAGCCATAACACAAGCACATTATAATGCGCCCGTATTATGACTTTTCAAAACTTTTTTTTGAAAGTGGCCACAAATTGGCTACCCATCTCCATGCACCCGCCCAAAGGTAGAGAGATATGGATATAAAGAGATAGAGAGATGAGAAAGAGGGAGATAGAGAGATAGGGAGATATAGATAAATAGGAGGAGAGATAGGGAGATAAAGATAGAGGGGAGAAGAGTGAGAGAGAAAGAAGGTGAAAAGGAAAAGTAATAGATAGAGAGGTATAGAGAGAGAAGGGAGAGATGGAGTGAGAGATGGAGGGAGAAACAGAGTGAATACGAGAGAAGGGAGAAGTAGAGAGATGTAGAAAGAGGGAGTGATAGGGAGAGAGGGAGAGATAGAGTTAGAAATAGGGAGAGATAGGGATAGAAAGGAGATTATAGAGATAGATATAACTTGGGAAAGATAGAGAGAGAGAGATGGAAGGAGTGATGAAGAGGGAGAGGGATAGATAAAGATAGAAAAAGGGAGACAATGAGAGAGGGGGAGATGGAGATATAGAAATATAAAGATATAGGAGGTGATATGTAGAGAGCGGTAGAAAGTGATATATAGAGAGAAAGAGAGATAGAGGGAGAGATAGAGGGATAGTTAGAGGGACAGATTGAGTGAATAAGAGAGATAGAGATAATGAGATAGAGATGGAGATGGAGGGAGACATGGGAAGATAGAGATAGCGAGGGCATGAGTTTTATTAAAGGAAGAGATAATGAGATATAGAGAGAGATGGGAAGATAAAGATAGTGGGGGCAAGAGTGTGAGATAAAGGAGGTGATAGAGACAAGTAATAGAGAGAAAGGGAGAGATAGGGAGATAAAGAGAGGGGGGATATAAAGAGACATAGATAGAGATAGGGAGAAATAAACATGAAGTGTGTGAGACAGAGAGGGAGGGAGAGGAATAGAGAGATGGAGATGGAGATGGAGATGGAGATGGAGATGTAGGGGGAGAAAGAGACAAGGGAGAGACTAAGAGAGAGGAAGAGAATATAAATGAGTTGGTTAGGGGTACTTTGTTCTTGAATTGATAATGAAACAATTAAACTAATGTTATTTTGAATTAATTCACCACTATTGTGAAATTATTTTCCTTGGTTTGATGAATTTCTTAAATCTAGGCTATAAAAAAATGGTAAATAATTTATAAGCTCTACAAGGTTGATCTTGCTACTTCGTTGTTATTTTTTTCTTCCAATTTCTTCAATGTTGCCACTATTAATTTACTTTGCTCATCTTTAATTATAGATCCATCTCTTATAATCTTTAACTTCCATTTTAAGTTCCATCAAATTTAGTTTGAACCATCTAGGTTTTGAAATGTTCCCTTTGGCTTCTTTCATTAATATAGCATAATTAACTCTATCAATCCCATTAATAGGAGCTAGGAAATTAAATTCTATTATATGTTTTTTTTTCTCATTTTTATTATAAACATTAGTTTGTTATTTAAATAATCTTTGCATATTTAGAACACTAATGAAAATACTAAATAATATCCAAATTTTCTTTAGAATAACCTTACATTTTATATTGATGTCTTTATTTAATAAAGGTAAAAATTAACTATATACTCATATGCAATCTATTATAAAATCTCATATAATAGTAATCTAAATATAAATAAAATCTAAAACATTATCAATATATATTATAGAAAATAACTAAAACTATAAAATAATTGTTAATAAATAAACTAACTCCTCAAATAAAAACAAAAATTAAAAATTAAATAATAATTATTTAAATTAATAAATTTAATTTTAATGCAAACCTTTTTAAAAAGTAAAATATTTCCATGTTGGAGCATCCCTTGCACTTGTGTTTCCTAGGTAAAGTAGGGGAGAGGACTTGGTAGTTGAGCACCGCAACTTTTCACTTCTCGAAATCCTACGTGGAAATTTCAAATCACTCTCAATTTTTCACAACTTATTTGGTAAGTCCCCTATTACTAAGGTTTCAAGGCCACTTCATCAAATATGATGCCACATCAACATGATTTTTGTCAAGGTGTCCAAAAAGGCCCAAAAAAAATTCAGACTAATACATGTGCACTAAATCATGTATTATTGGTGCGTTGATGTGGCATCACATAATTTGTTATTTTTTAGATCTAAGGAATACATTTCATTCAATTATGGCTAGTCATCATCAACACCAACAACTTTAAATTCACAACTACTAGCCCAATATTGTCAAAAATATTGGGCATTAAATCAACAAATGCTATAACAACTATTAGAACATGCTCAAGTATTGGGTCCTTTCCCTTACCTTTAGTGTGGAAAAACTAAAAAGAATAGAAAATATTCCACTCAGTCTGGGTTTTGTGATTGGTCTAATGTCGAGAGGAAAAAATAATGAATGATAGAAAAATATATGGATGGCTTTGATTAAATGTATCGTTTTGCATACCTTTTGTGTAAAAATGAGATGGTGATTTAAAGATTTTGTTGAAGATACTTCAAAGAGGCAACACCTTTGATGTAAATATTATATAAGATAAATGGAAAAAATTACAAAGCGAAACTATCATCAAATATGTGTTCCAAAATGCATGTTGAAAAGACAACCAAAATAAAATAGAGCAAGAAAATAGTGTTCCAATAACATATCTCTTTCCTTGAAAATGGAGAAAAATTTGGTTTAAATATGCCTGCAACATTTTATTTTCACCTTTCTTATCACAATAATGATTATGTATCCAAGTAAATAAAAGCTTGCCACCCAATCACCAAATCTACAAAGAAAAAATAAATAGATTGTGAATGTTGCCCCTAAGTTTTATATTTTATGTTGTAATTATTTACTATGTAAAATAAAATAAAATAAAATAAAATAAAATAAATTACTCTTACCACTTTAATTATCCATGATGTAAACTAATATTATTAAGTGAAATAAAAATATCATTACCATAACACTCATTAATAAAATTAAATATATTGAAATCAAATATAAATATATACATCTTAATAACTAAAGATTTAAAAAACAACTTTCACAACCTATTAATTTCCTTATTAAAATATAAAATATATTTTATAAAGATTCAAGTCAAGTAAAACTCCATTTACAAACATCATGTATAGCTCATGCAAGGCATATCCATATATATCACAGGCCATTTATGTTCAGAATCTAAATTTGAGTGACCATCAAATTGGTTCTTATAAACTTTATAACCATATCTAGAATAGAGAAGGGTGAAAACTAAATTTTTGAACTTTGAAAAGACAATTAAGACCAACTTCCATGCTTGAAAATTGTCACCTACAAAGTATATATCACCCATTATAAGATACTTATAATTTTACCAATGCTTACATTAAACAATTTTAAATTTTAAACAGTTGGTTTTTTTGGTCTTGTTTGATTAAGTAAGAAAATATTGCATCATGTAGATGAAGTCCTTAACAATGGATTCTCTCCATTTTATGATTTAGATTTTTGTAGTTATTTAATAACAGTGATTGGGATTACGGAGCCACAAACAAATATTATGGAGGATTCAACTACACCAAATAATTATGAATTCAAACAAGAATAATGTTGCACATTGATGTAAAGATTTGGAGAGGTTGGATTGATAATAGACATACTTATTAAATTTTACTTTAACTTTAGATTGTACTAGAACTCACATATATGACATATTTAGACATAGTAATATATTTCTAATATTTTAAAGAATTTGTTTTGATTATTTGGGAAAAATAGGTTTTGAATGGATCCAAAACTATTTACAAACAAGTTTTGAAAGGACATGAAACCCACACAAAGATGAGTGAGTTGCAAACGGAAAAGACATAGACAACCAGCAGTGAACCAACAACAAACCTCCAAATGATTAGCATGACTACCCAAATCTGCACCAAAAGAAAAGGTTTTGAAGGGAACCTAAAACCCTTTACAACCAAGATTTATCAAGGATCTTGAACCCAAACAAACTAACCAAAGAAATGGCATGAAATATTCAAACAACAACAAAAAAAATGATCAATACAACAGCAATTGATTCATAGAAAACCACCTTCCAAAATAAGAAGTGGAACCATCACCCAACTCGCCATACCACTAGAAAAAATAGCCAAGTCATAGAAAACCATTTGTTTAGGAAAAAAAAAAGCCCATCAACACCCCCTCCCCACCTCTATAGGAGAAGTCACCATAGAAACTCAATATGCCATTGCCAAAGATCTCCAGCCAATCCACACTCCACCTACATAGGAATGGCCTCCTCCTCAATAGAAGTTGCACTGGAGAAAACTCGTAGAAGAAGTGCGAACAAACCACCACACCTAAAAATTATATTTGTGTAAATTATATTTTTGTTATCATAAAATTGTATTTGTGTTTATTTTGTTTTTGATAAATTAGATCACAACAAATTTCGTAATAAATAATAAAAATATTTTGTGAATAAAATAAATAATTTTTTGGCAAATTTTGTAATTTAAATTTTGAAATCTTGTTTTTATTATCTATTTCATGTTAAAATAATATTTGAAAGTACTTGATTAACATTACTATTATAATGTTTAAATTGAAAAAGAGGACCATGTCCATCCATAATTTGTGATCCATTTAAGCAAATAATTATTTATTAAAACCTAACAACATTTAATGAACTAAATTTTAATTAATAATTATTTTTTAAAAAAATATAGAATGTTAGAAAGCATATTAAAAATTAATCATGTTGATAAGAAATGTTAGGAATAGAAATTTAAGGTCATCTAATTTTAAATTCTAATCAATAATTATTTTCTTAAAAAAATATAGAATGTTAGAAAATCATATCAAAAATTAATTATGTTGACAAGTAATGTTAGGAAGAAAAATTTAAGAAAGGTGAAATTGTTGTAAATTTGACAAATTTGAGCATTAAGGGGAGACATTTATAGTAGTATTTTGGTGATAGAACTATTAGAAATAAGTCTTTGGAGTACAGAAATATTGAGCTTTACCATGTTGCAAGCATCCTAAAGGCAACAATATGCTTCAACCTCCACAAAGATAAGGCCCTTTATCATGCATTAGAGATTGAGTTTTCCTTGGGGACTAATACCCACTCTCCTTGTCAAAGATTAGCATGCACCAATGCCCTTCTCAAATCCTTCTCCATTACTTCACTTGACTTCTTCACCTTCCTCGACTCATTTTCTTCTTTTCAGGCATTGAAGAAGTATACCATTTATGTAGTGACAACAATGCTTTGATCAAGATTAAAGAAAAAATAGACATGATTCTTTATGGGCTCTACAAGGTGAAATAGTGTAGCCTCCCACCTTCTAACACTCAATTTATTGTAAGATATGAATTAACTCCCTTCCATTTGCTATATTTGAACACAATTATGCAATTTATTATATGATGATTTACTACAAGAGGTGTGGCCATCATTGCCACATAGGGTTTTTTCTAAATGTGTTCAAGCACCATTTATCATATGCAACATGTCAAACAACTATTACTAGTTTCTTTCCTACAAAAGCTCAAAATAAAGTGAAACATTATGAAATTGCTTAATTTTTCCTACACAATGTTCATTGCAAAAAAAAAAGCTTTTTGTGAAAACATAACTTAAGAAGTTGGTTTAATTATTATTTTCATTTGATTTCTGATTGGACTTTTTTTTTGTGCTAAAAAAATGTAGAATAAAATAGTAAAAAATACACAATACAAGCTCCTATTCTTCACCCGGTTGCACTTCGTTAGAGAAAAAGTGAATGCACTTTTAAATAATAAGAGAATCATAAAACTCTCTTACCAACACCCTCTTGATTCCATGGATATTCTTGTGATTTATTTATGGAAGGGATGAGTGTAGTTGCTCAAGAATTCTAACATAACCTTTTTGCAATTCATTCTTCTTCCTTGAAAATAGATTGGGAATGGTTTGATTTATAGTTTTGACGAGGATAAATGGATGGATGAGATTGGTTTAGGATGGAAAGCTAGGATTGCTTGAGATGAAATTTGAATTTGAATTTAGGAGAGACAAGAGATTAAATTCTAATTGTTGGTGGATGGAGGTCTAGGTTTGACTTGATTAGATGGATGGTGGGGATCAAAATTTAGTTTGAATTTAGATAGAAGGTAATTGGATATGGGTGGCTATGATTAATTTAATTGATTTGATAGCCATGATTGAATGTTGACTTTATTTTAGATTGGTGACTTGTATATATTTTAATTTTAAATTATGGACAT
>VDFB02000002.1:236097421-236129359 GCA_007258455.2 Sequoia sempervirens
GAGTGAGAGAGAAAGAAGGTGAAAAAGAAAAGTAATAGATAGAGAGGTATAGAGAGAGAAGGGAGAGATGGAGTGAGAGATGGAGGGAGAAACGGAGTGAATAAGAGAGAAGGGAGAAGTAGAGAGATATAGAAAGAGGGAGTGATAGGGAGAGAGGGAGAGATAGAGATAGAAAGAGGGAGAGATAGGGATAGAAAGGAGATTAGAGAGATAGATATAACTTGGGAAAGATAGAGAGAGAGAGAGATGGAAGGAGTGATGAAGAGGGAGAGGGATAGATAAAGATAGAAAAAGGGAGACAATGAGAGAGGGGGAGATGGAGATATAGAAATATAAATATATGGGAGGTGATATATAGAGAGAGGTAGAGAGTGATATATAGAGATAAAGAGAGATAGAGGGAGAGATAGAGGGATAGTTAGAGGGAGAGATTGAGTGAATAAGAGAGAGATAGAGATAATGAGATATAGATAGAGATGGAGGGAGACATGGTAAGATAGAGATAGCAAGGGCACGAGTGTGAGTAAAGGAAGATATAATGAGATATAGATAGAGATGGAGAGAGAGAGATGGGAAGATAAAGATAGTGGGGGCAAGAGTGTGAGATAGAGGAGGTGATAGAGACAAGTAATAGAGAGAAAGGGAGATATAGGGAGATAAAGAGAGGGGGGATATAAAGAGACATAGATAGAGATAGGGAGAAATAAACATGAAGTGTGTGAGATAGAGAGGGAGGGAGAGGAATATAGAGATGGAGATGGAGATGGAGATGGAGATGGAGATGGAGATGTAGGGGGAGAAAGAGACAAGGGAGAGATAAAAAGAGAGGAAGAGAATATAAATGAGTGGGTTAGGGGTACTTTGTTCTTGAATTGATAATGAAAAAATTAAACTAATTTGTTATTTTGAACTAATTCACCACTATTGTGAAATTATTTTCCTCGGTTTGATGAATTTCTTAAATCTAGGCTATAAAAAAATGGTAAATAAATTATAAGCTCTACAAGGTTGATCTTGCTACTTCGTTGTTAGTTTTTTCTTCCAATTTCTTCAGTGTTGCCACTATTAATTTACTTTGCTCATCTTTAATTATAGATCCATCTCTTATAATCTTCAACTTCCACTTTAAGTTCCATCAAATTTAGTTTGAACCATCTAGGTTTTGAAATGTTCCCTTTGGCTTCTTTCATTCATATAGCATAATTAACTCTATCAATCCCATTAATAGGAGCTAGGAAATTAAATTTTATTATATGTTATTTGTTTTTTCTCATTTTTATTATAAACATTAGTTTTTTATTTAAATAATCTCGCATATTCAGAACACTAATGAAAATACTAAATAATATCCAAATTTTCTTTAGAATAACCTTACATTTTATATTGATCTCTTTATTTAATAAAGGTAAAAATTAACTATATATTCATATGCAATCTATTATAAAATATCATATAATAGTAATGTAAATATAAATAAAATCTAAAACATTATCAACATATATTATAGAAAATAACTAAAACTATAGAATAATTGTTAATAAATAAACTAACTCCTCAAATAAAAACAAAAATTAAAAATTAAATAATAATTATTTAAATTAATAAATTTAATTTTAATGCAAACCTTTTAAAAAAGTAAAATATTTCCATGCTGGAGCATCCCTTGCACTTGTGTTTCCTAGGTAAAGTAGGGGAGAGGACTTGGTAGTTGAGCACCGTAACTTTGCACTTCTCAAAATCCTAGGTGGAAATTTCAAATCTCTCAATTTTTCACAACTTAT
The DNA here is from genome assembly GCA_007258455.2 of Sequoia sempervirens. Classification (NCBI taxonomy): domain Eukaryota; kingdom Viridiplantae; phylum Streptophyta; class Pinopsida; order Cupressales; family Cupressaceae; genus Sequoia; species Sequoia sempervirens. The sequence continues at coordinate 236,099,203 of VDFB02000002.1, forward strand.
CTGGTAAGTCCCCTATTACTAAGGTTTCAAGGCCATGTCATCAAATATGATGCCACATCAACATGATTTTTGTCAAGGTGTCCAAAAAGGCCCAAAAAAAAGTGAGACTGATACTTGTGCACTAAATCATGTATTATTGGTGCGCTGATGTGGCATCACATAATTTGTTACTTTTTAGATCTAAGGAATACATTTCATTCAATTATGGGTAGTCATCATCAACACCAACAACTTTAAATTCACAACTACTAGTCCAATATTGTCAAAAATATTGGGCATTAAATCAACAAATGCTATAACAACTATTAGAACATGCTCAAGTATTGGGTCCTTTCCCTTACCTTTAGTGTGGTAAAACTAAAAAGAATAGAAAATATTTTGCTCAATCCGAGTGTTGTGATTGGTCTAATGTCTAGAGGAAAAAATAATGAATGATAGAAAAATATATGGATGGCTTTGATTAAATGTATCGTCTTGCATACCTTCTGTGTAAAAATGAGACATTGATTTAAAGATTTTGTTGAAGAGACTTCAAAGAGGCAACACCTTTGATGTAAATAGTATATAAGATAAATGAAAAAAATTACAAAGCGAAACTATCATCAAATATGTGTTCCAAAATGCATGTTGAAAAGACAACCAAAATAAAATAGAGCAAGAAAATAGTGTTCCACTAACATATCTCTTTCCTTGAAAATGGAGAAAAATTTGGTTTAAATATGCCCGCAACATTTTATTTTCACCTTTCTTATCACAATAATGATTATGTATCGAAGTAAATAGAAGCTTGCCACCCAATCACCAAATCTACAAAGAAAAAATAAATAGATTGTGAATGTTGCCCCTAAGCTTTATATTTTATGTTGTAATTATTTGCTATGTAAAATAAAATAATAAAAAATAAAAAATATTACTCTTACCACTTTAATTTTCCATAATGTAAACTAATATTATTAAGTGAAATATAAATATCATTACCATAACAAACATTAATAAAATTAAATATATTGAAATCAAATATAAATATATACATCTTAATAACTTAATATTTAAAAAACAACTTTCACAACCTATTAATTTCCTTATTAAAATATAAAATATATTTTATAAAGATTCAAGTCAAGTAAAACTCCATTTACAAACATCATGTATAGCTCATGCAAGGCATATCCATATATATCACAAGCCATTTATGTTCAGAATCTAAGTTTGAGTGACCATCAAATTGGTTCTTATAAACTTTATAACCATAGCTATAATAGAGAAGGGTGAAAACTAAATTTTTGAACTTTGAAAAGACAATTAAGACCAAATTCCATGCTTGAACATTGTCACCTGCAAAGTATATATCACCCATTATAAGATACTTATAATTTTACCAATGCTTACATTAAACAATTTTAAGTTTTAGACAGTTGGTTTTTTTTGTCTTGTTTGATTAAGTAAGAAAATATTGCATCATGTAGATGAAGTCCTTGACAATGGATTCTCTTCATTTCATGATTTATATTTTTGTAGATATTTAATAACAGTGATTGGGATTACGAAGCCACAAACAAATATTATGGAGGATTCAACTACACCAAATAATTATGAATTCAAACAAGAGTAATGTTGTACATTGATGTAAAGATTTGGAGAGGTTGGATTGATAATAGACATTCTTATTTACTTTAACTTTAGATTGTACTGGAACTCACATATATGACATATTTAGACATAGTAATATATTTCTAATATTTTAGAGAATTTGTTTTGATTATAGGGGAAAAATAGGTTTTGAATGGATCCAAAACTATTTGCAAACATGTTTTGAAGGGACCTAAAACCCACACAAAGATGAGCAGGTTGCAAACGGAAAAGACATAGACAACCAGCAGTGAACCAACAACATACCTCCAAATGATTAGCATGACTACCCAAATCTGCACCAAAAGAAAAGGTTTTGAAGGGAACCTAAAACCCTTTACAACCAAGATTTATCAGGGATCTTGAACCCAACAAACTAACCAAAGACAGCCTAAAATAGTCAGACAACAACAAACAAAATGCTCAATACAACAACAATTGATTCATAGAAAACCACCTTCCAAAAGAAGAAGTGGAACCATCACCCAACTCACCATACCACTGGCAGAAATAGCCAAGTCATATAAAACCATTTGTTCAGAGAAAACAGAGCCCATCAACACCCCCTCTCCACCTCTATAGGAGAAGTCACCATAGAAACCCAATATGCCACTGCCAAGGATCTCCATCCAATCCACACTCCACCTCCATAGGAATGGCCTCCTCCTCAATAGAAGTTGCACTAGAGAAAACTCGTAGAAGAAGTGCGAACAAACCACCACACCTAAAAATTATATTTGTGTAAATTATATTTTTGTTATCATAAAATTATATTTTTGTTTATTTTGTTTTTGATAAATTAGATCACAACGATTTTCGTAATAAATAATAAAAATATTTTGTGAATAAAATAAATACATTTTTTGGAAAATTTTGTAATTTAAATTTTGAAATCTTGTTTTTATTATCTATTTCATGTTAAAATAATATTTGAAACTATTTGATTAACATTACTATTATAATGTTTAAATTGAAAAAGAGGATCGTGTCCATCCATAATTTGTGATCCATTTAAGCAAATAATTATTTATTAAAACCTAACAACATTTAATGAACTAAATTTTAATTAATAATTATTTTTAAAAAAATATAGAATGTTAGAAAGCATATTAAAAATTAATCATGTTGATAAGAAATGTTAGGAATAAAAATTTAAGGTCATCTAATGTTAAATTTTAATCAATAATTATTTTCTTAAAAAAATATAGAATGTTAGAAAAGCATATCAAAAATTAATTATGTTGACAAGTAATGTTAGGAAGAAAAATTTAAGGTGAAATTGTTGTAAATTTGACAAATTTGAGCATTAAGGGGAGACATTTATAGTAGTATTTTGGTGCTAGAACTATTAGAAATAAGTCTTTGGAGTATGAAAATATTGGTCTTTACCATGTTGCAAGCATCCTAAAGGCAACAATATGCTTCAACCTCCACAAAGACAAGGCCCTTTATCATGCATTAGAGATTGAGTTTTCCTTGGGGACTAATACCCACTCTCCTTGTCAAAGAGTAGCATGCACCAATGCCCTTCTCAAAGCCTTCTCCATTACTTCACTTGACTTCTTCACCTTCCTCAACTCATTTTATTCTTTTCAGGCATTGAAGAAGTATACCATTTATGTAGTGACAACAATGCTTTGATCAAGATTAAAGAAAAAATAGACATGATTCTTTATGGGCTCTACAAGGTGAAATAGTGTAGCCTCCCACCTTCTAACACTCAATTTATTGTAAGATATGAATTAACTCCCTTCCATTTGCTATATTTGAACACAATTATGCAATTCATTATATGATGATTCACTAGGAGAGGTGCGACCATCATTGCCACATAGGGTTTTTTCTAAATGTGTTCAAGCACCATTTATCATATGCAACATGTCAAACAACTATTACTAGTTTCTTTCCTAAAAAAGCTCAAAATAAAGTGAAACATTATGAAATTGCTTAATTTTTCCTACACAATGTTCATTGCAAAAAAAAAGTTTTTTGTGAAAACATAACTTAAGAAGTTGGTTTAATTCTTATTTTCATTTGATTTCTGATTGGACTTTTTTTTTTGTTGTGCTAAAAAAATGTAGAATAAAATAGTAAAAAATACACAATACAAGCTCCTATTTTTCACCTGGTTACACTTCGTTAGAGCAAAAGTGAATGCACTTTTAAATAATAAGAGAATCATGAAACTCTCTTACCAACACCCTCTTGATTCCATGTATATTCTTGTGATTTATTGATGGAAAGGATGAGTATAGTTGCTCAAGAATTCTAACATAACCTTTTTGCAATTCATTCTTCTTCCTTGAAAATAGATTGGGAATGGTTTGATTTATATTTTTGACGAGGATAAATGGATGGATGAGATTGGTTTAGGATGGAAAGTTAGGATTGCTTGAGATGAAATTTGAATTTGAATTTAGGAGAGACAAGAGATTAAATTCTAATTGTTGGTGGATGGAGGTCTAGGTTTGACTTGATTAGATGGATGGTGGGGATCAACATTTAGTTTGAATTTAGAAAGAAGGTAGTTGGATATGGGTGGCTATGATTAATTTAATTGATTTGATAGCTAGGATTGAATGTTGACTTTATTTTAGATTGGTGACTTGAATATATTTTAATTTTAAATTATGGACATGTGACATGATTATCCTATTAGTGAGGGATTATACTAGTATTGGGGGTTTAGGCTAATTAGTTAATAAGCTAGACTATTTAATCAATTAGGGGAAATATATGTAGGATGAACTAGTTTAATTAAATAAATATGATTTATTTAATTAATTAGATAATTGAGGGAATGTTAGAGGACAAGTCTTAATTAATTAAATACATATAATTTATCTTATCAACTAGTGATGATATGATGAGAATCTAGTTATGATGAGCTTAGTATGGTATCAAAAGTGACAAAAGTGGTGATATTAAGTGTGTTGTTAGGACATGATTAATTCTAGATATCTATATTTGTAAATTATCTACCTAGGAGAACTAAGAAAAAAATATGATCATAATTATCAATTGTGTAAAATAGAGATTTTTTTTTAAAATAGCCTAGTTCTTTCTCGCCATAGATTTCAAGATCAACTAAGATTTTTAAGTGAAAATATAAGTATCCTTATCACAAGCAATAATTAATAAGATCCCACCCATAATTATCTAGATATAATCTTACAACGTTTTGTATCCTTACAAAATCAGACTATGATTCTAATGAAATTATTAAGGAATGATTTAAATCATATAATTAATTTAGAGCACAAGCAATAATAAATCACAGTGGGCCATAGAGGATAAGATTTGGAACAACAATGTTACATAAAATGTGAGAGGGAAATAATATTAGCAATGACTAGTAAAGGAGGTGCAACCAACTCATGAAATTAAAATTTAGAAGGGAGCAAATTTGATTAATGAAGCATAGTTGGTTCCACCCATGTCATTGGAAGAATTATGTGTAGTAAATGGGATGATGAACAAACCAGATGTTCTTCCTTGCAGTCAAGTTAGACCTTGCATCTTTGATGCAAATGACTTGATCTTCTCACAAAATAAAATGGACCTATCTTGTAACAAGGTCAACATATAGGGGGAAGAGGAGTGTCTACATAGTGAAGTGCATAGTTGCAACATCATACATGAAGATCCATCTAATGATGATAGTCCAAATTTTCTTTTACAAGGTAAAAATGAAGAAGAGACCATTTATTATTTCTTGCTTTATCTCACTCCAATTGAGAATGAAAATATGAATAAATTAATTGGAGCAAGGAGCTAACTAATGTATATGTCCAAATCGAGAAGATTTTTTAAGATGCACCAATCTTACATGGTAAGTTCATATTTTTTCCCTTTATATTTTCCCTTCTATCATATCATATGATACAACTATAGTGCTCCAAAAGAATGAAGGTGGGTACAAATAACCTATTATATTAATCAATATGTCTTCAAATGATGATAAATAGAGGTGCACACCATGGGAAGACAAGATGATATCAATTGAAGATATTGGTGCACGAGTGGGTACAATAAAGTTCAATAAGGTAGATTTTGAATTTGTATCCATATTTTCAACCTAAAAATTGATTCAAGGCACAAGAATGGTATGTGTTTCCTAGAAAATATGGATTGTACCCATAGATAGAATAAAAATCATCAAGGAACACCTAGGCTATAGGCCCTAAGGTATGGGTTGTTACATATTTCTTTAGTATAAAAAATTCATAATGTGTTGTTGCTCAAAGGCTCAAAATGGAGAAGAACAGGTTGGTGTTAGGGCCATATATAGTTGATAAAAGGAATAAGAATTGTGCATACTACCTCAAGAGTTTCACCTAATGTTTTTTGAAGCTAGTGGTTCATGACATAATGGAATATCATTGCTTACTATACAAGTAAGAGTTTTTCTCCATATATACATTTTTGTTGTGTTGTTAGTGTGTTGTCTTTGTACAACCATGATTTATTTGTGACTTATGGAAAAGTTCTTGTGTGTTTTTTGATGTCCTTGTTAGTCAAGATGAATTGTGTTTATCCTATCATTTTGGGTTTTCTCATTTGGAGATAACTTGGTATCTCATTGTGCCTAAAAGAGGCACATGCCCCCAATTAGAGCCAATACTAGTGCCTAGCCATGTATGCCCCAAATAAATATAAATTTAGTTGTGTTTTCTCATGTTTTACATTGAGTTTGTATAAAACTACCTCTTATAATTGATTTCAAACAACATAAGTGGGTTTTCCCTTTATCCAAATTTTATTTAAGTTTTCCCTGCATTATGCCTTGTATGATCATTATGCTTCAAGGTCTACAAGAAATCAAAAAAAAAAAGTGTTGGAGCTATATGGGTCCATCTCTTAAGTTTTGTAAGTTGTCAAAGTTTTGATCTTTCAGTTTTTCTCATACCAATATGCAATCCTTTCCATCTCCACTTTCCCTTTATCTATTAGGTTATTAGACTTCATCCTCTTAGCAAATCCTTCATCTTGATCCCCATTTATAATCTTTCCTAAAAGTCAATAAAATTTATCTAAGTGTAATTTTTTTTGGCCTATTAAACCTCTCATGATTCTTGAATCTAGACAAGTCTTTTGGGTCTAATATCTTTGGAAGAATTTGGAGGGAATGGGAAAGTGTTTAGCATATTTTGAATAATAATGAATCCTCGTCCATATCTAATAGTAATTTCATTTCTCATAGGTCTATTTGGTGGGACATGACTTGGAATAACAAGCCATTTGCTCTCATCCAGTGCTACTCTACTAAGCAATAGGATGTTAAGGGTATCCAAGATTTTAAAGATATGTTTTCTAATGGTATAATAAAACATTGGGTTTCTCTTTAGAATGAATTTAAAATTACCAAAATTCAAAAGAGATCTTACTCAATCCTAAAAAAATCCTTCTATGGGGTCCAATTTCTATCTCTTAAAAACTAATTATTGAGATTTTGGTGAATTTTACGTAGAAGGATGGTTAAGATTTTGATATAATCTCTAATAAAAATATCTATAATCTACTTGCTAACACTAGGAAAATTATTTACAAAATTAATGATAGTTGGAGTCTTGATTTGTTTGATGAGAAATGGTCCTGTATTTCAAACAATGTGTGGTTTTGTGTGGTTCAGTCAAAAGAGCTTTCTTTAGATGGTTACTTATTCTTAAGAAGCTTGATGTTAATATGGAGTTTTCCTCTTTATGTATTTCTATCAGACCTTGTAGTTTGTGTAGTAAAATCAAATCTTTTGAACATATTTTTTTATTTATTGTACATATGCCTTTAATTTGTGGTCTTTTTTTCTTGGTAATGGAATTGAGTGGGACGCCAAGGATAATTTCTCTTTCCATGAGATTATTTTTTGTTATTCCAATGTCTTTTCTAAAGATCTTAACAAGTTATGGTTGGTCTTAAATAATGAAATTTTGTGGCATCTCTAGGAAGGCAAGGAATCGTGATATTTTAAAATATAGGTTTATGATATTGTTGAAGGGACTCGCCTTCATGTACAAGGGCTTAATTTTGGCCTCATTATAGAGGTAATGCAAATGAGAAGGAATTGGAAAATACAAGGACTTGTCTATGAAAGAACATAATATCAACATTCTTTAAAAAGAAGTGAAGAAAAACTCTACTATGAATGCTAGTTGTGAATTGATTGTGAAAGATCCCAATTCAGAGAATATTTTTGATCCCCTAATTAGTAATTATGAATGTGATATGTACTAATATACTAATAATCATTTTTTTTCTAAAATATGTAGATAATTATCTATTTTGATATAACAAAGTGGTGGTTTTTTAGTACTAGTATGGTAGATTAGTAACCCTAGTTGTTTTGGTGGATTGGAAGTTTGTGTTTTGTGTATATTGGGTTGAAAGTTGATCTTATTTGCTAGAAATACAATGATTTTTCACCTTATAGTGTACCTAAATCTTTTGTTTATGATCACAAAAAAGGGTAGTTAAATAGAAATAACATAAAAAAATTACCTCTTTTAAACTTAAGGATTTTACATCACTTTTATTTATATGTTCTTTTAACCAATGAGATAAATAAAATAATAATCCCCCTTGGAATTCATAAGGGTTATTTACATGAAAATTAGCATTCTTTTCACTTTGGGGAAAAGGTCCCATAACAACATTCCTCTTTGTATAAGGTTTTACATATAAAATGACAAAAACAAGTTATATATATAAAACATAACATTATTTAGACTATATTAAAATGGAAAGCAGTTCCTTCAATAATATTACAATGCACACACATAAAAAACTAAGCCATCAAATTTTCTAATTTTGCTTCTATTTCTAAGAAAAATATTTCCTCACTATAACATAGAATGTAATGCCCAATCCTCAATAAAAAGATACTATAGTCAAAATCTCCATGTTTTTGGTGACTTGCATTTGGAAAAGGTTATTGTTAGTAAAGAATACAACGCCATTAAAAATTGAACAAAAATAAATTACAAATAATATAATGAGTACTAAGTGAGCTACTTTCTTCAAGATTTGTGATGGCCAACCATAAAAAATATTGTTGAAAATGAAGGTAATAGTGTAGCTTAAAACTTGTAAAACTATGAGAGTTTAGATTTAATTAAGTGTTATTTGTCACAATTCTTTGTGCATGATTAATCTGTTTAGATCGATTTTACCAATTGTAGAAAGAGACAGAAGATCAAGTAGAAGAATGAGACAAGGAGATAGAATTGACACAACATATATGTGGAGAAACCCTTTTGGGAAAAAAATCCACCAGAATCAATAATGCCTGTATTATTTAACCTTAGAACAAGATGACAATAATACTATATCAATCCTTGATTGATATGCTTCCTTGCCTTCAACAAACCTTCTTCACAACTGCAATAAACTCTCATGGAACTCTCATAAAATTGTTGCAATTAATAGAAAATAATATGAGGATGTAAACTCATAAGAGTTGTACAATACAAGAGCATAAATCTCCTCACAAAAATCTATGCCTAGATTGGGCAAGTAGAGTTCCACAAAGTAAACTTAAGTCAAACCAAAGTCTTCCTCAATTTAGGTGCCCCAAACTGAACACTTAACTAAACTTTGGTCAAGAAGATATCTTGCAAACTTCACCTCAAAGTTGGTGCCCAAGAATGGACCCACTTGAATATCTTCTCATGCAAAAAGTGTTAAATGAAAGATGCCAACTTGGGCACCCAAGGTGGTCCCAAGTCAATCTTAATTAACTGAAAAATATCTCTCCACCAATTCATGCAAACATTATACATGATTGATCATCCCCACTTAATTGAAATTATCCATATGTTATCTATCATGTGACACAAGTAAACTCAAGTCAACTAGCATTCAACTCAAAATAACTACATGCAACTGAATATAATTGAACCATAACTAAACTAAACTGAACTGAACTGAACTGAACTGAACTGATATTGAACTAATATTGGACCGATACTGAACTGATAGTGCCACTCCACTCATGTAAATATCAATCCCTATTTTTTAGGATCAAAACATGCATTACTAAAGTGTTATCAATCCTCCAAATAGTTAACTGAAGCAAGGTGGGTTCCACCTTCCATGTGGGTGCCCCATGTACTCCTATCTTGTAGGAGCTCTTCTTGGACATCCCAACATGATCCTATCATTTAGGAATAATCACAAATGTCAATTTACATGTTCATTTCATTCACATTTAACCTCTTTCTAATTCTAGTGTTGGGGAACACTTTCTAAGGACTTAGGATATACATGAAATATGCTTAGGATTGCAATTAAATGGTATCTTATTCCCAACAAATATTGTATGATTTATGTCTAATATCTTCCCTTGTCCATAATTTTTCTTTAGCCCTTGAATCTATATAATTGTTCTAGATGGAAGGGGCGATGTACATCTCCATTGAATATCTTCATATAAACAATAGTAATGTATGTTTGAGGGAGTGGGTAGCCTTCAAATTTTGCATATTTACCATACCTAAATATGGTGCCCTTCCCCATTGCTCTACTATTAGACAATGATGATTGACATTGATCCATATTTAATTGAACCCACTCATTTTCTACCTCCTATAAAATAGTAATTCAACTTAATTATTATGATAGACAATTTTTTTCTTGAATGAAATTGTGATATTTTATATTCAATGGTAATAATTCATTTACCATGTACACGGGTGGGAGATTTGTGGCTTTCTCATCCCCTACTATCTCCAAACAATCTCTCACTAAGGCTTATGAACATCTTTGTATATAATCATAACAAAAATTGAATGAATACATCATATGGTTGAAGGGACTTCTAGCAATGTGAACAACAAATTTACCATGGGTGTAGGTGGAGAAGCATCATGAATATTTGATTTGGATTTCTTCTTCGAGTCCCTCATTAAGGCATATATACATCTCTAATACACAAATGTGAAAACATTTCAATAAACAAATGTCATAAATATGTATACAAATATTTTTTCTCAATCCAAAAATATTATTAACAACATATCATAAGGGTAGGAGATATACACTTGAGGCACTATTGACAAACTAACTTAAAGATCATTGTGATTACAAGTATTAGTACCCACTTTTTTCTTGATTGTTTCAAGGATTTGGAAAAGAGGAATATCATTGTCCTCGTCCTCTTCAACTCTTGTGAGGCATATAGACTCAAAGGGGACAAATTTATTACACATACTCATTAGAATTACTATATATCAACTATAAAATATCTTCCTTCAATAATAGAGTCTACATCTAAATAGGCTTCTCTTGTGATAGATAAGATTAAATGAATCCCCCCTCTCGAAGATCATACAAGCTTAACTTAAATGGAAACTATAAAGATAATCCAAGTCAATATAAAGCTAGATGTATCACCAAATGCCATAATGGTAGATTGATCAAGACAACTTTCAAGAAGCTTTAACAATGAAACTAACATTAAGACCAAGGCCTTTGCTTTGATTCTTAAAATAGATATGGTCCATTTGTGTAGCATAGATTTAATTACACCAAAGGTGTTCCCTGTAATGAACATTATTAGCTAACTTTAATGATCCATGGTTGAAAATGTGGTAGAATGATGGTTGACCATTGAAAAGATTTGACCGTTTGATGAACCCAATATAAAATAAATTAAAAAAATATTTTTTAAAAAATAAAACACTTTATACAAAGAAAGAAAGAAAAGAATTAGATATTATTTCTACATTTCCACTAGAAAATATTTTTTATATTCATATTATAAAGGTCAAAAACAAAAAAGAAAGAAAGAAAGCAAAGAATTAGATATTGTTTCTAATTTCCCACTAATATCCAAAGTGTATAAATTATATTATTATTATATATAATATTTTATATAATATAAGTTGTTTTTTGATAAGTAAGATTAAGCTTTATATTTATATCAAAAAAGGTTAATATAATTTGAGCCCATGAATGTGGGGCTATGATGACCACCATTGATAACCAAACCAAACCCCAAAATGACCACATAGGGTTGATATCTCCCAAAAACAACTTTGAATGCACTAGTACATACTTTGATACTATAATAGTAAACTTAAGACACAATTGTTCTAGACAAAAAGACATAAACCTTGCCAGCTATTAACCAGACCACCAACCAACTAGACAAAAGGAACACACCCAACCCATTTACCTGACATTATTCTGCACAAATACACGAAATTCATACTTCCAGGCCAAGTTCAAAGTCACCACCAGTTGGTATTTCTTCTTTAGAAATCCACCCCTGCAATTGTCAGGCATTGATGCTCCACCAACTCCAGGCTGCTGATGTCCAATAGAAAGGGATAAAATTTTACCAAGGTGTCCAGGTCCGCCAAGAGCTCAAGGTCACGCGGGTGAGAAATGCCAACACCTAGTGAGGCTGCAACTAGAGCCTCCTCCAATCCCAACAAGAAGTTCTTCCTAAATAGTCACTTCATTATCACCTTCACTTCTTCCTTTGAAACTTTCACATCCAACAACCCAGCTAAAACCCTTGATGAGATATTAGTGTCCAATCTGTAGCCTTCAACACCTGCCATAAATCCCTTTTGTGTAATGCATTTTTTTGTTGCAAATGTGAGGTAATTCGAGTGACGGATGATTTGACTAAGTCAGAGTGATGTCACTAGACCTAGAAAAGTCATCTTACACTTGGAGCGACGGAGCTGGACAGGAGTATCCATGCCACCTGTGTCCAATTCCTTCACTAATACTTGTAGAATAAACCTTGCCATAACAAATACAAAAGAGAATGTCAAATATTAATGTGGGCCTAGTGGCAGGGAAAACAAAGGATTGTCAGAATTTCAGTGCAAGGATACATTAATAACCCGTCCTCACTACCTTTTAATGAGTAACTTGTGTAGACGTGCCTTAGAATTTTGTATGCCACAAGGCATAAGACATACTCTAAACACATGAAAAGACCCCTCAGGTGCAAGCATCTCAAAATATGAGTACCAACACCATCAAACATGTTGGTGGTTTTTCTTGCAACCTTCAACCCTAAGGAGAAACACAATGCCTAAACTAGAGGATTAAATATTTAGGACAAGGAGTCTGCACTATCAATGAATTAAAGACAAGAAAATCCAATGAACAAGGCTTTGAAATCCTTCTGCACTTTGAGCTCCATAGGACTCATGAGGGTGTTCCTAATTGTAGGCCTGAATGTATGATAAACTTATGCCAAGCAACAAACTACAGACCTATGAAAGTGGATAGTTCTTAGATATATGGGTGATGGGTATTTATATTCCACCAAGTTCAAGCATAATCCCATTTGCATTAAACATTGTTGAGAACACATAACTTAGATATCTTCATCTCAAACACATAGAGTGTTAATAGATGAAATTGCCTCAATTTAGCCTTTATACTCTTTCAAATACCATGAAGATGCAGGGAACTGAGATAACTTAAACATGAAAGCAAAAGAACATCAAAGTAAAAGGGGTTTTTAGATTTTAAGATTTGGGACCAAACTGAAAACAGAAGATGCACAAGATTGACCAATGCCAAGAAGAGGGCCATGGAGTCATATAACAAGAATTTTATCTTATCATGTTAAACATGTTTTGAAGATCTTAAAAATTTTATCACCTTATGATAACAAGACCACTAAAGCTTATCAAATGACCATTCTTAAAAATCCACTTGAAAAAAAATAATCCCATTACATTCATTAAAGCAATTACACTCCTCCTTGAGCTGAAGGCAATAACAAATGCAATTCAAATGCAACAAATGTGCATGAAAAACCCAAATCACCCTTGATTATTTAATTTAAAGAGTAGCATATCTCAACCATGGAGACAATCACAAGATATAATATATTAAAAACATAGAAACATCTCAAACTAATGGCTAACAGTCATATACCTCACCCTAACTAAACACTTTATAGTTTATACAAAGCTTCTATCTTCCTTGCAAAACTTAAAAAATAAAAATTGAAACCCCTCCAAATGAGAAGAAGAGAGAATATAAAGAAGAAGCAGCCCTAAAATTACATCCACATGTGACACCTAGCAGCATTTCTCCCCTTGATCTGCAACTGCAAAAAAAATTCTCTCTTCCCTCCTCACGTAGCATAAAATTTGTTTTACCCATGAAAAAGCCTTTTTCTCTCGGCCAAGAAGACCCTTGTTTTACAATGAATATTTAATTCACTTTATCTAGCAAAATAAAATTCTTACGCATGCCTTTTATATTTCACGCCGAACAAAGAGTTTTTGTTTTTACTAGTGAAGTTTTTTTATTTTGTATTGGGCTGTGTAAAAGAAACTTTACCTGCGCCTCCCCCTTTATTTCACTTTATATGGTTCACCATGTAATTTATGTAATTGTATCACTTGTGCTATTGCATGGTTAAATTTTATGTTGTTACAGGCTACTGGGTCACCTTGTCTCTTTATGTTAATGTATGTCTTAGCTCTTGTAGTAGGTTATGGTATGTTGCCACTATTACAGCTATGCTCTTGTAATTTTCTCTTGCAGTTTTTCACTTTTTCACTGCATTTTCATTGTAATCTCAACATTTTTCTCAATAAAAAAAAAAAAAAATCTTTTAAATGGTGAAAACCCCCAAATTTTCATCGGGAAACATTTATGTTTTAATGTTCCTTATTTATTTCATCTCACTGTCAGGCATTTAAAACTACCTTCAAATATTGCTTTTTAAAAAAGCATGGGCCCACCATGACCTTTCCCCTACTCACCCCGCAGCCTTTTCTATTACATCATCACCATCCCTACAGAGCTAGTGGGGGATGATGGAGCTTGGTCTACATTTCACCTTTCTAGCCATTGATCAATTTTTCCCTAGTTCCTCTGTTTGTTCATTTCACTACTTCTCATTGATCATGGTAGCTCAAGCAAATGTCTAGAATAGATAACATGCAACACTATCTTCCTTTTATCAAATCCATGTATGTGTGAGCCTGCGCACCAAGAGAAAATACTTTTCTTCGGTGACGATACCATATAAGACAGTTTTCCTGCCTTCTCAAGATGAGTTACCGCGTTCTTTGGATCCATCTTCTCACTGGTGCAAGCTACAAAGTAATTCCAATTTCCAAGTGAAAATTCAACATAAGAATTCTTCGCATCAGATTCTCCTTTTTCAATTTAACTATTCCTTCTACTTCAAGCCAACCATCGATGAAACAATATCCTCAACCTATACATCTTTTACAATTTCAAAACCTAGAAGATTAGAGAGAGCTTTTGCTCCTTGTGGTGATATGCACTAAAGCGCCATCTGCAAGCCTGTGTTGCAGTACACGCACAATATTATGTGCATCATCAAGGCCCACATGGTGTGTTCCAATAATCGGAATCCCCAACCTCTTGAGCATTGCCACCATTGCAGTAGCCTGTTGTTTGTAGAAATTCAAATAGACATCCTTCAAATTTATCCACTCAATGAAATATGGTGGCAAATTTATTCTTGAAATTTGACATTGTTGTGGGATCTTTGTCTTCACATCCTAATTACCACAAGCTTACCACCCAAAAAGTAAGAAGTACAAAATCCTTCCATCTTGTGTCAAAATTAGGTGTCATGGTAGATAGGTGAGGGATATTTCCAACTATCACGTTCTCTCCTAGGTAGAAGACCAAAGCAATTGGCACTCTCAAAATTAATACAAGTGACATATGTTGCTGAGTGAAGAGTTAATACTCCTTCCTCCCAAAAGTTGTGACATCTTAATCCAATTTCAAACTGCTGGAGAGTGTCTCCAAATGGGATAGAAATATCATGCCACACCCGATCAAGTTGCTTCCAATATTCTCCTTCAATATACTCATCAAGTATTTCCTCACTCGTCATCATTTGCAAAAAGAAGGGGAGGTAATCATGTACTAATAAGGAGAATAACTTACAATGTCCAATGTATTTGGAGGCTCATCATAAAGAAGATTCACTCCTATTACAAAGGTCTCTGCTTCTTCTACATGGCAATCCCACTCCTCTTCAGTATTACCAAATATAGAATCAAAAGAACACACCTCATCCATGAACTAATCATAGACTTCACCTTCATCATCCAATTTCCTTACATATAAAACTTCTACCACATCAATGCACTCTGGAAATGCATGATCAATATCACTCTCCATCCCTCTGATGCTTCCCCAACTATTCCAAATGAAGAAATTTGGGTGTCTGTAACCTCAACAATGTCATAATTATGTAAAGCATGTCAAGTCCCCATGTGGGCCCCGCTAAAAAAAATCATTTTGAAACAAATTTCATCCTACATTGATCTAAGGCTGCCTCTAAATGCTTCTGAGGTAAAAAAATGAACTGTGTAGACATCAAAATCCACTTTTAGGCACCTTGCACAATAGTCAAAATAGGTCAAGTGGCCTTTGGAATCACCCTAGAAAACTAGTCAAACAAGCTCCCGAAGCCATGAAAATGTACAGGCATGTAGACATTTGAACCAAGAACTCAGTGTAACAAACAAATCAGAAAAATAGATCTCAAAGTGCAAGATATTCAATGTCAAAGTGGCTCACTTAGACTTTTTTTACAACTACACCTGTCAAACCAACTAGGGCTCACCAAGTCACCATCTCAAAAAAATACCAAATCTTCACTTGGAAAGCTATCATTGGAAACATTAAATCATTAGGTCCATTGAGTATGTGTGCAAGAGGGATTTCCTTCAATCCACATTCTTCACAAGATATTAAGGGTCAAATTTGACCTCCTTGAAACATTTTGGAAATGCAGATGTAAAAACAGAACAAACTGCATTTGTTTTTGACTTGGTAAAAATATAAAATTGGATCCCGTGACTCTGAAACCGGACTAGGGAGCATATAAATATGAGGGGAATGTAGAGAACTATTCTATTTTCCATGACGATCATCTAGCTATGAAATATTAGTCTGAACAAGAGGCCACTTCACAAGCCTAAGAGTTTGCAAACAACAAAACAGTCCCAAAACCCTTCAGCTTTGCATTTCAAAACCCTATCAAAACTCATCACAGGAAGCTAAAATCATACATACATGTTCACATATGACAAATGAATATGCTCACCAAGGGATTTGGCATGAAAGCAAATGGGCTCTGAATTATGACCCTCCAAAGTAGGTCATTGGGGCAGATTTTTTAGGTGCATTTCTGAGTGTGCAAAGCAAATTTTTCATCATGGGCACTTAAAATTTTGCAAAATTTTACAGTCCCAATAGAACATACCAGATTTTTGCCACCTAAAAACCCCCAATGCCACATCGCCTGCCAATGTGCCAACCACTCCACACATACCATTGTGGAGTGACGCCTACCCAACCACCCATATAATATAAGTTATAATTTATCTTTTCTAATTTTTTTATGGTAATTTTTTATTTTAGATTATAAAATATAAATTTTTAGACTATTCTTCATTTAATATTATGAAATAAAATTACATTTTATATATTTAAATATGTTAGTATAATATTATAATATTTAGATATTATATATTTAATATTTATATACACTATACATTATTAAATATAAATATCATATATCTTTTTACATATATTATTAACTAAAATATGAAATATATTATAAAATTTTAATATTTATTTATATTTATTTTTTAGTTAATAATTTATATTATTTTTCAAAATATTTTTTATTATTTTTTATATTATTTTTTTAATTTTAGATTATTGAAATATAATATTATAGAATATTCTTAATCTAATATTATGAAATAAAATAACATTTTATATATTTAACTATTTTTAGCATAATATTATGATATTTAGATTTTATATATTTAATATTTATATACACTATACATTATTAAAAATAAATATAATTTAACTATTTACATATATTACTAATTAAATATATTACAAGTTTAATATTTATCTATATTTATTTTTTAAATTTATTATATTTATTTAAAATGATTTAAATATTAAATATACTAAAAGTTTAATTTTTTCTATATTTATTTTTAAAATATTTATTATATTTATTGAAAAATATATTCAATTTATATTTATTATTACAAGTATGTGCAGGATCATGGTGGGCCAAAAAGTGGCAATGAGGAAAAAAACACGTCTTTCATCGACCCAAAAATGTGAAAATACCATGTTGATTTTTTTTAGGCTTGGGTGTTAGTACACACCACCAAAGCAAACACCAATCCTAGTTTTCCATATCAGATATCTGATTCAAATCGGATATCTGATTTGTAAAAGTTATATATATACAAATTTTGTCGTTGTTTTAAAATCATTTGACAGTCAAGAACCCACGGGCGCACAGTCACAAGGTTTTTCGCGTAACGAATATCCGATTTCGCCAATATCTTATTTGAAAAGGTAAGATTTTAGATTTTTATTTGCTTTGATTCAATTTTGAATTAGATTTAGATAATTCCAGTTAGTTTTTTGTGGATTTTTTTTCAAAATAGGGTTTTTGATTGAATTTTTATGAAAAATTTGAGTTTAGAATGGATTTTGATAAAAGAATGAATGTTTTTTGTGGATTTATTTTTCAAAATAGGGTTTTTGATTGAATTTATATGAAAATTTTGAGTTTATAATGGATTTTGATTAAAAAAAAATGAATGTTTTTTGTGGATTTATTTTTCAAAATAGGGTTTTTGATTGAATTTTTATGAAAAAATTGAGTTTAGAATGGATTTGATAAAAAATGAATGTTTTGTGATTTTTTTTTAAAATAGGGTTTTTGATTGATTTTTGTGAAAAAATTGAATTTAGAATAGATTTTGATAAAAAAATGAATGTTTTTTGTGGATTTTTTTTCAAAATAGGGTTTTTGATTGAATTTTTATGAAACAATTGAGTTTAGAATGGATTTTGATAAAAAAAATGAATGTTTTTTATGGATTTTGATTTAAAAATAGTGTTTCTTATGTATTTGTATTAAAAATTAGAGAATTTTATAGATTTTTGTTAAAAAGTAGGGTTTTTTTGGATTTTTTTTAAAAACTAGGGTATTTTTATAATATTTTCATTTATATTGTATAATTTTAATTAGATTAATTATTTTTTAACTTTAATCAGACACTAGGGCTGCTAAGAATGAAAATGCACAAATTCCACCAGTTGAGAATCAAAATGCAGAAATGCCAAATGCTCCACCACCTCCACGACCATCAATTGAAGACTTAATTCATAAAAAATTGGAACAATTGAGGGGCATTTGTGATGTTTATAAGAAAATCCCTCGATTATCCCGTATGTCAACCACATTGACAGGAATATTTACAAATGTAGAAACCCTCTCCACCCAACATAATGCCTTTCATTCATGGTGAGAAACCATGAGGGAATATTATGCATGTGGATTGTCTTATGATGATGTGAAAAATCTCCAAATAACAAAAGCCCAAATAGCCTCTTTATTTATTAGCATCAACACTAGTTTTCCAGTTAATGTTAACAAACCAAAACTTTCTATAAAATGTTGCACGCATAAGGGCATAGTAGATAACTTTTGGGATCGTTGGTGTATGGTTTTGATAAACCACCCAACAATAATCTTGATGTACCTTTTTACTTTATTAAAAAAATTATACGTTGAGTTTTTGTTAGAGCATCATGTCAATTACTTTGACATTAAACCCTTCCAAGGCGTTGGTGGAGGTATGCTCCAGAATAGGCTAGGGGCAGTTAGAGTAGTTAGGCGCCCACATGTTCCCCTTCCTCCCCTTCCTCCGCCACCTCCAGTACAATATCTAGATATTATGGAGGATGTAGCCACACAGACTATCTAGGCCATTCACTCTTTGACTGGTCTTTTGGTTTCCCATGCTTCTTTAGTAGCTCAGCCACATTCTGGTGATGTTGGCGATGGATCCAGTGCTAATACATCATCCTCCTCAGGTCCACATATTTTTGTGCCACATATTTGCAATACGTGTCAGCAGATATGCTTGGGTCCTATTGTACAATCTGTTGAGCATCCATTAGACACTTCTGATTATGACATCCAGGATGTAGAGATTATAGCAGATCACACGCAGGGGAGTGGACCACACCCTATAGATTCCTCTCCTGCTAGAGAGGTGGGCATTGGAATAGTTACACAGGTAACATTTAAGGTGTGAATTCATAACTTGCATTTTTTTTAAATGAATATTAATAAGAGATAGTATCAAGTACTAATATTTATTTACATGGTCTATTTAACAATTAATGTATGAGGAGGAGCTCACACAGGTGACTGATAGCACCCTTAAGGCCATTTCATTTGGCCTCGACACACACAGTATGTATTTTTGCACTCACTCATTTACATTTATTTACTGTATACTTGCTTGTCATTTGAATTGTCATTAATGAAACTATATATTAACTTATACATTTATCTTATTCCCTACTTGTAGGAAACACCTAGTGCGAGTGAGGTGCGACGCTCTCCAGACTATGGAGGCACAATGTTAGATAAGGGAAAGGTAATTGAACTCAAATTTGATTGAATTAAGATTTATAAGATCTTTTATTGATTATGCATACATTGACATAGATTCGTAGTTTCATATGTACTTGTCATTTTTATGTACAAGAAGTTGTGAGCTATACATCATTGTTTACAAGTGTCACAACACCTGAAGGAGTAGGTATTCGAACAATTGAAGGAGGAGGTTTCAAAACACCTAAAGGAGATAAAGAAAAAGATCAGCCTAAAGAGGTATGTGTTTATTTTATTTTGTGCTTGGTAAATATGTTCTTATTACCAAAAATTCTATGCTAACTTGGATCAATTTTATGTTTTTGTTTACATATATAGATTGACATTACAAAAGTTGGTTTGGTTGGTTCTTTGAGAGGGGTATATTCTAGGACTCCTGACCCTTTGAAGAGATGTATATTTCAAGTAATCAAGATTTCAATTTTAGAGTTCAATTATAATTCAATGTATATTGATTTTTACCTTAATTATTTGATTTTAAATTATATAGTATAACTAATCTCAATTATGGTTTGACTTTTTCTTGTGCATCTACCTTCAGAGCCAACAAGTGCTTCAAAGAGGCTCCATTTTGATGATCCACCAGTAGTTTAGGATGAGATAAACATTTTGGCATGCAAATTTTGAATAGATACCGAGATGGCATATGCCACATATTGTAAAACTTTGTTTGAGTTGGCATTGATGCCATTTTTGTATATGGACATACACTTGATTATTGGATAATTTGATATATAGAAGTTGACAATCAAAATTTAATTTCCTCCTCATGTGCATGATTAAACTTTTTGAAAATTTAATCAAGTGAGCAATAGTTAAATATCAATGTACAATAGCATAAAAAAATGGTTAAATATTAAGTAGTTTATATTCATATTGCTGATTACATTGAATTGCACATCTTTCAAACTTAAAGCATTACTTCAAATTGCATAAGTAACAACTAGATGCTGATAGATGAAAAAATTTCAATAACAATATAGTTTTTACAAAGTCAACCTAAGCAGTTATGCAATTACTTCACATTACATAACTAATAACTAGGAGGCTATATCAATTGCATTAGCTTGTCATGGAATTCTATGAGACCGCATTTCTTTGAGGAAACTTGGCACAAAACTCACAAAAAATGAAAAGAAAGCACTCAAACAAACTTTAAAGGGGCTTGCAGGCCTGTTGTCCCCTCATTCCACATGCTATGCAACCATTTACTTGCAATTTAGAGGTCGAACAATGGAGAAAACATGTATATATATATATATATATATATATATATATATATATATATATATATATATATATATATATATATACAGCCTAGAAGCATGAATTACAATTAGAATATCACATAAAATCATATAAACAAAAGAACCACTATAAACTTGAATGTCATTTAAAACATGCATGATAAATATTCATCATTGAAACTTGAATTGTGGTAGCTTGATATACAAAGCCGATTGATGCCAAGGTTCAATTTGTATGATATTGAAAAAAGAAGCCAGCTGAGTAGTGTTATCAACATTCTTCAAAAATCATAAGAATTCTTTTAGTACAGTAGAAATTTTAATGTCTTCTTGTAGTCTCAAACGTTATTTTGTATCATTGTTATATTGGTCTTGAGAGTGATTCCATGTTTGAAGTGTATAAACACATACCTTTTTGTAATATCAAGGATACTTTCTGAATCTTCCATGCATTGCTAATCTAAAAGCAAAGGTCTTTTTCCTAATATGTATGCAGCCATGCTTTTAACATTGTCAAAAAGAGAAAAACTTCCCTAATGATGCAAAGGCATGGCCAAGCAGTTCTAACTCTCCACATGAGAGAAGAGAGATGTTGGAGAGTACATCAAGTCAGTGAGAACTGAAGTGTAATGTGTTTTAGTTTGTAGTATTTCTTTGTTTCTCTACAGAAGTGTGATAAATTCTTAGTTCAATGATGCTGAACAATTTTTGAAAAAAGAAAGTTGTGTCACAGTCCGCATTGAATCTAACAAGAAAAAATGAAAGCTCAGCCTCTTGGAATAAAAATTCTTGTTTGCAAAATAAATGAATAAGAATGAGGTAGTTAAGGTGTTTAAAGTTATTTAGAGGTCACTTTTAGGGTGCAAGGCTTAAAACTTCATTTTAAATGTGCTCAAACAAACTTTAAAGGGGTATCAGGCTTGCTGCCCCCTCATTCCACACACTATGCAGAAATTTACTTGCAGTGTAGGGGCCGAACAATGGAGAAAACATGTAAAAATAATATATATATAGATGTGCAACCTAGAAGCATGAATTACGATTAGAATATCACATAACATCATATAAACAAAAAAACCACCATAAACTTGAACGTCATTTAAAACATGCATGATAAATATTCATTGTTGAAACTTGAATTGTGGTGGCTTGATATACAGAGTCTATTGATGCCACAGTTCAATTTGTATGATATTGAAAAAATAAGACAACTAAGTAGAGTTATTAGCATTCTTCAAAAATCATAAGAATTATTTTAGTACACTAGCCATTTTGATGTCTTCTTTCAGTCTCAAACATTATTTTGTATCATTGTTACATTGGTGTTGAGAGTGGTAGCTTAATATAGGTCCATAATACAAAACCTAGTTTACCTGTGCAGTGTAACAGTGGTATAGGAAGATTTTTCTTTGAAAGCTCGGCCTCTTGGAATGAAAATGCTTGTTTGCAAAACAAATGAATAAGAATGAGGTAGTTAAGGTGTTTGAAGTGATTTAGAGGTCGCTTTTAGGGTAGTTAGCGTGTTTGAAGTGGTTTAGAGGTTGCTTTTAGAGAAGAGAGATGTTGAAGAGTACATCAAGTCAGTGAGAACCGAAGTGTAATGTGTTTTAGTTTGTAGTACTCCTTTGTTTCTCTGCATATGTGTGATAAATTCTTAGTTCAATGATGTTGAACATTTTTGAAAGAAAGCCAGGTTCACGGTTCGCCAATCCAACAAGCAAAAATGAAAGCTCACCTCTTGAATGAAAATGTTTTGTTTGCAAACAAATGAATAAGAATGAGGTAGTTAAGGTGTTTGAAGTTATTTAGAGGTCACTTTTAGGGTGGACTACGAAAATCCATTTAAAATGCACAAAAAAGAATGAAATTACTTCAAACCAAGTTTGTGAAGAAGTTAACTATGTTGCCCACTAGTTTCCCTTAAGAGTCCAAAGTGCTAAAAGGAAGCAATCTTTGAAGGGACATTTCTTGGAGACTGTGATGCTTACAAACTCTTTGTCTGAGGCTATGGGATCATGTTGGGACCATCTACAAAAACCTCTCTCATTTTTTGCTATCTCGGAGGCGTTTTCCTGTGGTGATGACTTTTTAGTGGAGGGAAAAGTTGCCAGATGCAAGCAATGTAAAGTTGCAAAGTGGTGCAACTTCCATTCTGCAATTTGTACAACCAAACATACTATTCCAACATGTCCAGATGGGTACGTTTACGCTAGGGATGGTCCTCTTTTGCACCCAAATACGGCGAATCACTCCGAGCTACATTGGACCGACGATTTCCCTTAAGAGTCCAAAGTGCTAAAAGGAAGCAATCTTTGAAGGGCTATTTCTCGGAGACCGTGATGCTTAAAAACTCTCTGTCTAAGGATATGGTATCGTGTTGTGACCATCTACAAAAATCTCTCATTTTTTGCTATCTCAGAGGCGTTTTCCTGTGGTGATGACTTTTTCAGTGGAGGGAAAAGTTGCCAGATGCAAGCAATGTAAAGTATCAAAGTGATGCAACTTTCATTCCGCAACTCGTACGACCAAACGGACTATTCCAACACGTCCGGATGGGTACATTTACACTAGGTATGGTCTTCTTTTGCACCCAAATACGCTGAATCACTCTGAGCTACATTGGATCGGCAATTTCCCTTAAGAGTCCAAAGTGCTAAAACGCAGGAATATTTGAAGGGCTATTTCTCGGAGACTGTGATGCTTATAGACTCTTTGTCTGAGGCTATGGGATCGTGTTGGGACCATCTACAAAAACCTCTCTCAGATTTTTCTATCTCGAAGGCGTTTTCCTATGGTGATGACTTTTCAGTGGAGGGAAAAGTTGCTAGATGCAAGCAATGTAAAGTTGCAAAGTGGTGCAACTTTCATTCCACAACTCATACGACCAAATGGACTGTTCCAACACATCTAGATGGGTACGTTTACACTAGCAATTGTCCTCTTTTGCAACCAAATACACTGAATCACTTCGAGCTACATTGGACCAAGTGAAATTAGGTAAAAAATTGATGCAGACACAAGGGCACAATCACAAACTCTTTGCAACATGCCTATTTGAGGCATCTAACAAGATTATTTTGACCTCTTTGGATAGTCAAAAACTCCCTTAAAACTTGACAAGCAACTAAATACACATTTCCCTCTTTAACCCCTTTAAACCCTTGTAATAGTGAGAAACTAGTTTTTGTCCAATTACTCCACAATTTTCCAAAACACTAGACCAACACATGACTGATTCAAACACCCATATCCAAGTTACACAACATATATGAGAAACAACATAGACACCTTTGGACCAGCGTTGAATTCCTATACATTCACCCTTGAAAAGGCTACTCAATTAGCCCAAACATGCAAAGCAACATACCTTCAAACACCACACAGACCCCTAAAACCTTGGGGTAGCAAATAAATTTCCAAGAAAACAAATATTCTACAATTGGATTCCATTTTTACAGAGATGTAACCATCAAATCAGAAAACCCATATTTTTAGTGTAATTCTTAAGGGTTTATTGGATGTAGCACTTCCACAACCTTTCAAACTCTGCCACCACCTTAGACACCTTTATTTAGGCCCCAATATGCTTAGAAAACAAAGAAACTTCTGGTATCTCAGATATTTTTGCAAACCCTAGGGTAAAAACTCTATTTTCAAGTGAAAAAAAACCACCATTTTTAGACCTTTAACTCTTCATTTTATTTCAAAACCAAGTTCTCCACGCCTTCCACTCTTGAAATATTATTTCCTAATCCCTACCAACTTATCCTAGCTATTCACATTGGCACACAGTAAGTGGGGTGAGATTCAAACCATTAAAATTGCAAAACTCTTATTCCCCTATTCAGGAACTCGTCTAAAGAAAGTTTGAGTTTTGAGGCACAAAATGAATAAAGAAACCCTCTATTAAGAAGTCAAAATAAATTCAAGACATGTAATAAAATTTCTACATGAAAGTTTCTAAAAATGAAGTTGTACCCAAGTTGGATTTGAGGAGCAAAAGTTGCATGCCACTATAATTTATTATATAAAAATGGGAGATATTACAAAACCTGGTTCAAACGAGCATACCAACAGGAAAGAACTAGGAAGAAAACCTTCGGTTGTAGCTCAATTAAGTACAAAAATAGACCCCTTTATAAAACCTATGAGTTTCCAAAATATAGACCCCTTTACATTTTAAACATACCCTTTAAACAATGCTAGACATTTGACCCATATTTCAAAAAACATCACTGGGTATAGATTATGCCCATACACAATTATGACCATTTTACATTGTTTCCAATTTGAGAATTCAAATTTTACAAAATTTTCCTATTAGAGGCATTCAAGGCACAGTCTTCAACAATAGTAGTATGTTCACATTCTAGACTGACAAGCACATGTACAAACCATCAAGGTAACTTAGAATAACCAATCTATATTATTCTAAATGACACAAAATATGATGAGATGGTAATGCAAACTATAAAAGATGCTTAAAATAACCAATCTATATTGTTGTAATTTGTTGCATACCTCTCTGAAAGGATCAAAGTTGGCTATTGTTACAGCAGGTCCATGATCAATCGTGCCAGGAATATCGCAAAAGTGGGAAAATGAGAAATCTATATTGTCACAATAGAAAATATGCTTAGACTAACAAATGTATATTAATCTAAAAAACTTGAATGATGATGAATTGGTGATGCAAACTATAAAAGATGCTTAGAATAACCAATCTATATTATTCTAAATGACACAAAATATGATGAGATGGTAATGCAAACTATAAAAGATGCTTAAAATAACCAATATATATTGTTGTAATCTGTCGCATACCTCTCTGAAAGGATCAGAGCTGGCTATTATTGCAGCAGGTCCATGATCAATTGTGAAGAATATCGCAAAAGTGGGAAAATGAGAAATCTATATTGTCACAATAGAAAAGATGCTTAGACTAACATATCTATATTAATCTAAACAACCTGAATGATGATGAGTTGGTGATGTAAACTATAAAAGACGCTTAGAATAACCAATCTATATTGTTCTAATCTGTCACATACCTCTTCGAAAGGATCAAAGTTGGCTATTGTTGCAGTAGATCCATGATCGATCTTGCCAAAAATATCGCAAAAGTGCATACAAAATATCACTATTAAAGACACCTACATTGCAATAGTATATAAAATATCAGTATTAAATGAAGAACACTAATGAACTTAATCATAATGAACATAAGCATTCTACCTTCCATTCTTGAAAATGTTATTTAAGTGTGCCTAAAGGGTCATCTCTTTGCTTAAGAGTATCCAATATTGCTTCATGATCAACATTACTAAGTGTCCATAGTTGTTTTGTCTTTGGTCTAGCATGATGCTTCAACAACTTAACATTTGTTGCTATAACAAGGTGCGAATACATGAAAATGGTTTTTTGTTTCTCGTAGTCTTCAAATGTAGGTATGCCATTCTTTCTAATCATGTATGTTCTCAACCAAGTTCCTACAACCACAACTAAACCTGTAGGATACACGAAACCATCATCATCTTCCATCGGTTGTGTTAGCTTATGCTTTACCCACACACATCGAGCCAACTAATAGTC
Source organism: Sequoia sempervirens (assembly GCA_007258455.2). NCBI lineage: Eukaryota > Viridiplantae > Streptophyta > Pinopsida > Cupressales > Cupressaceae > Sequoia > Sequoia sempervirens. The sequence continues at coordinate 236,126,155 of VDFB02000002.1, forward strand.
TGATCTCTCTTCATTCCCCTCTGGTGCAACAACTACAAAAATATGTCCTAGCTGTAGTAGATTTGAAAGCAGGTCATAATCAACAGAACTTTCCATTGTGTCATTTGTCATGGATATTTTTTGAGATAAAGGATTTAGATATTGTGGTACCCATATATCCACCCACTCACTTGACTTGCATTGATCCCACTCGCACTAAATACAACTCTGACAAAAAAAATCCAACTCTCGTGTCCAAATGGTCCATGTGCCTACATCTGAGCTTCGAAATGAATGCATCTTTGAAGAATCTTTGATTGTATGACAATCCAATCTACCTCCCACTGTACCCTCCTCAACGAACCAAAAAAATTTGTGCACTATTGAATCAAGTGTCCCTCCTTGTGACAATGCTGAACTATACCAATCAACTATAAAACTTGCATCACTGAATTTTTCTCCTGAAATCTTCAATTGCTCCTTAACTAGAGCTCTCTTTACGCATGCACCTGCTCCATCATGCTCCCCTTTCCCATGTCCAACTTCAAAAAACTCCAAATATGAGATAGACCCCTCTCTACGTGCATTCTACTCAACCAATAAAACATACAAGCATTCTTGAATTGACCTGTGCAATTATCTGACCAAATTAGATGTCGGCCCAGTGCTATATCATGCTCTTGCAAGAACTCAAAAAAATTCTCAAAACAATGTTGGACATACTTGGACGAGTGAGATCTATCATCACTCATATAAAAATGATACTCTTTGGTTATCTTTCGATCCTCCTATGTACTATCAGGTGCATGTCTAAATGTTATGTGGACAAAAATAGCAATCTGAATGGAATTGTAATAATGAGATTATACCTTGTTTTGTGGTTGCAATGTGTAGTTTTCTGCAAAATCAACCACTGATATAATAGTGCCAATCGAAAAAGAGTCCTTACACATCCTAAATTGTTGATCCAACCACTGAGACCTATGACTATGCCTTGCATAGTTGTAGAAAATATTGTCCTTAAAATTTGTAATAAAATTAGAAAAATTGCATTCTTTTGAAACCAACTCACATCTAGAACCTTCACCTCCACTCTGTAAAGTATATTTGACTATCTCATATCTCTTTTTCTCAACAAGCTTCTTTCCAAATTCATGTTTAGAAATCTTGTGAAAAAATTGAACAAACTTTGACAAGCCACCACATTGTGAGCACTTTACATTTAAACAATCATTTCTATAGAAAAAGAAACCATCATCTCTAGAACATAAAAAAAGATCTAGCAAGTCCCTTGAGGATTTTGGAAGATGCATTGCACCACACTCCTGCAACATTTCATTAGTATGCAAAGTAGAACGGATATAGCATAATAGTTCATGGTACATTGAAAACTCCACATGGTATTTACAATAGCAAGTATTACGAATTTTAAGAGGCACACAATAAAATGGATTCAAACCTTCAAAAGTCATTTGCGAGATTTCCATATTTGGATGTGTTTCAATAAAAAAATTGAACAACATTGTTTGGCTTGATTCCAAGAAATTTTTAGGATGTGGTGTATGGTCTCAATTGCCAATTCTTAACTTTAAAACATCCTTTGCATTGGGTGATACTCTAGAGTTATCATGCCAAAATTGTTGAATTACCTACTTTACATTATCAGTTAGCTTCTTATCAACACGTGGAAGCCTCCAGAAAAAGCCCATGTATCATTTTGAAGAGGATCATCTATTTTCTCTTCTTGCAAGTGCTCTATCCAAATTTTTACAATTTATGTCAAAATCAATACAAGTTTGTCTCATAAAGCGAGCATTTTTCAATTGTTGGCTTACTAGGGCGGTTGTAATGACTCTTCAAGAAACTCTCTTATCCTTGTTATTTTTTCCAATAGACTTGAGAGCATTAAAAATATTTTTGACAATAATATAATTTTTTGTGGTCTTCTTGTTCACACGAATCTTCAATTTGGCTAGCAAAGGTCTCATCTTTTGAATCTTTAGCAATTGTACAAAAAATTGGCATTGCTCAGTCAATGTCTTATCACTAAAATATTGGTTGAAAAGTCTTCTAGCCCACAACCGAACAGTTTGTGTTGACCTCTTGCCTTCAAAATTGTTTATAATGTTCTCATCAAATTCAAGTAACCATTTAGGGGTTCTTGAAGGTCTTGAATTTGGAATATGTATTTCTTCCACACAAGGTTCTTCATTTCTCATGTAATCTGGCGAAACATAATTTACACTTAGTTCAATATTATGTTCAACATCTTCAATTCCAACATTTTCACCTTCAATTTGAATAATTTCATTCCCAATTTTAGTATCATATTCAACATCTTCAAATCCAACATTTTCAACTTCAACATTTTCATTATCAATTTCAATATTTTCATTCCCAATTTGAATATCATGTTCAACATCTTCAATTCCAACATTTTTAGCTTGAACATTTTGAGTATCAATTTGAACATTTTCATTCCCAATTTCAATATCATGTTCAACATTTTCACCTTGTACATATTCAATTTCCTCTTCGCTTGAAAGACCATAGGGCTCAGATTCATCGATATTTAACATACTGTGTCTTCTCTTCTTATGATCTTCTTTATCTTTTTGTCTATATGCTTCAATTTGTTCTTTTATGAGCTTTCTCTTACGTTTATGCTTCCGACAACTGCTGCTCCCCATTATACCTCATAAAAGATGCTGAAAAATCATTGTTTATGACAAATTTGAGTACAAGATGCTCCAAAAAGTTGAACTATGTCTCTTCCTGTTTGAAACCGTGTGTGTCGCCTGCAAAGCCTGCAGAAAGAATGTAGGGTTCGTTGGAATGCAAAAAATAGGCCATATTGAGTTTTGGTATGGCCCACAAATTGGATATTTGACTATATCCAATATCTAATATGAAAAAAATTTAAAATAAAACAATTTTATAATGCTCTCTAATGGCAAGATTTTAGTGCTATAAATTGGATATCTGATTTAAATCAAATATCCAATTCAAATCAGATATCCAATTTCTGCATATATAGACCTAATAGTAATTAGGAGGTGGAGGTTGAGCAAGAGAGAGAGAGAGAGAGAGAGAGTTCATTAGGAGGGGGGAGGGAGAGGGAAAGAGGATAAGAAGTGGAGAGAGACAGAGAGAGTTCATTAGGAGGGGGGGAGAGGGAAAGAGGGGAAGAAGGGGAGAGTGAGGCAGAGAGAATTAGGAGGGGGAA
>VDFB02000002.1:236129459-236318661 GCA_007258455.2 Sequoia sempervirens
TTGTATGATTTATTAAACATTTTTTTAATATTTAAATGTAGGTGTTTTGGGGAGTAGCGGTGATAGATCTAGCTCATTGAGAAAGGATATAGGTAGAGAGGAGGAGTGACCTTGACAAGGATTGAGACATGGATCACCTCAGGGTGGTAGATATGAGTGGAACATATCCATAGAGAAGGATAGGCAAAGAGGATAGATATAGGAGACAAATACCTTAGGGGCACCTTTTTAGTTGTGTGTATGCTCTACAGAGTGGATTTACTCATGAGTGCTTTGATGTATTTGAAGACACATTTGTATGAGAATATAGATAATATGATATGGGAACTATTAGTTGTGTTGATGATGGGTGTGATATTTTATGTGTATGTTGATGATGTGCATGATATATATAGTTATATTTCTTGTATTTAGATGCTCATAGGTATGGATGTTCATGAATCTTATGTGTATGTCTAATGGTGGCATGTGGAAGGATAAATATGGCTATTGAAAACTTTACCATTATCTTGACAACTAATTATGGCTATATGATTATCTTATTGTAATGAATCTAAGTTAATTCGATAGATATTAGTGAAGTTGAATTAGGAAGCATGGATTGTGCTTTATTATACACATTTTACGTTTAAAAATATGGGTCTAATTTTTGCAATATTGAAAGTCAACTAAATTTATTCAATGGTATATCCAAGGTATAGGGATATATTAGTGGTAGGAGTAGTGTAGGATAAAAAGGAGAATGTATAAAGAGGGGAAGGTCTAGAAAGGTAATGACATGGTAATGGAAGGAGAAGTTACACTATAAGGTTAGATTTTCATAGGATAAGGAGGAATGGTATGAAGAACATATCTGTATAGGATAGTGCTAGTAGTAACAATGGTGTGAACATATATAAAAGGATCAGAGATAAGAAAAATACTAGTGGAGAGAAAGGCGGTAGGACATGGGTGGTGGATCCCATGGAAGTAGTAACTATAGTATGATAGGAGGAATCATTATAAGAGGATGAAGGGTAGATGGATGCATAGAAGGTACAACATTATTAAAATCCATTAGAGTGGTAATATTATGAATAATATTAATTCCCTAAGGATAGCCACCTAATACATTATATAAATTACTAGCCAATGAGTGAGGATATTTAGGGTGAAGAGGTGCATCAATACATAATTATCAATTTAGGAAAATATCTTGTTTAGCAACATATGTATCTAAATCATAGTCTTGATCATTATTTTTCATCTTCTTTAATGTGGCTCTTTATATGGTTGTCATTAGCTATTATATCAAAAAATGATTCAATCGTCATTTTATTTCCTAGCCATATTAGAGTTAAGATGAAAACTCCATAAAACAAGATTTTAAAGGATATTAATTTAACTAGATAAAAGATCAAGGAAAACACTCTCAAACATGCAATATACCCCAATTTCTTAGACAATGCATATTTCCTAATAATGTGTGCAACTAAAAACTAATAACATGTAATGAATGGATGTAGGTGATAATAATTAAATAATCCTAATTGAACTAGGGTTGTCCTTTTTATATATTTAAGAAGTTGTAAGAGCATTGTATGAAATTGTAAGATGGGAATTACTTATGAAATGTTATATGACACATAAGAGAATAAAAAAGGGGGGTTACACTAGAATATTGATTAGAATTATGAAAATCATCAAGATCATCTTAAATAATGGGTTTGAATATGTCAAAAATGGAGTGTCGGTTATGAGGAGGAGGATTTGAATTTTTTTGACAAGATGTAAAGCATTTGCTAAATACATCCTATAAACCAAGTCAAGGAATATGGTGTTGGAATTTGTACCAAATTTGGTGCCATTTTTAGGTCATTATTTTGGCTCATGGCTTTGGTAAACCACACTTGGTTTATGGTTTAAAGTTTTCCTATTTATGGGTGCTTGAGATGGAGAAAGCATAATGATTTTATAGGTATCATCATGCTACTAGAAATTACTCCATATGAATCACATGTTGATGATACTACTATAAGGGTATGCACATGAATATCTTATTGTAAATGATATTATTATCAAATAATATAATTGGTTCATGTTTTTGGTTGTGGGATTTTTCTTCCAAGAGGATTTTCCCATGTACATAATTATGTTATAAATTTATAATTTATACATTTTTCTTATAACTAAAATTAAATCTATTTTGCATAGTTATCTCTTGATAGGTTAATATGGGAAGTGTTTCCACACCTCAAATTCCTTTTAAAATACTATCCAAGTCTTAATCAATTTACATTCTCTATCTTATTGTGCAATACCTACCTACCACCAAAAATGTGTAGAGATGGACATTTTTAATGTTACAAATGATACAATTTGTAGTTCTATTTGAACTTCATAACTTTATATTGATTGTTTCCATATTCTATTAAGTTCTTATATATGTTTCACTTGGTCTTTCCATTTAGGAGCAGGCTATCCATAGCTTTGATTGCTGAAATGGGAAGGCATATTTCATTTACACATAGGACATAAAAATGTATGCAAAATGGGGAAGCAAATCCAATTTGAATTCAACAAATTTGAAAACGCTTTAAAAACTTCCAAACAAATCCAATTTGAATTCAACAAATTTGAAAAAAATTGCATCTAGGGTTTCAAAATTTAACAAATAAATGCATTTTGAACTCTAAAAAATTTGAATTTCAAATACCTGGTGCTCGATATGCAAGTCGGGTTGATGAAGTTTGGAGAGACGAAGTTGAGGTTGCGTTCGCAGGAAAGAAGAAGTCAGTTTGCTCACCGTCACAGTCTCGGTTCGCCGCACGCACCAAGGAAAGCAACTGGTAAATTTAGAAAGTGAAAATGACAGTCGAAATGAGAATGTTTTTGTTTTTTGTCATATTTATGGGGGTTCGATCGAACATGGATTCGACCGAACCCATTTAAATATGATTATTTTTATTTAGGGTTTGTGGGTTCAGTCGAACCCATAATGACATTCAGTCGAACCATTGGGTTCGACCGAACCCCTTGAGTTTGGGGAAAAGGAAAAAAACGAAATTTCCTTCCTTATATAATTTGTAAACCACTATTCTGAAGCCACCCTAGAATATATTCAAAACATAGAAACATCTCAGATTAATGGCTAACAGTCATATACCTCACCCCAGCTAAACACTTTATCGTTTATACAAAGCTTCTATCTTCCTTGCAAAACTTTAAAAAAATAAATTGGAACCCCTCCAAATGAGAAGCAGCCCTAAAATTACATCCGCATGTGACACCTAGCAACATTTCTCCCCTTGATCTGCAGCTACAAAATGTTTTCTCTCTTCCCTCCTCATGCAGCATAAAATTTGTTTTACCCGTGAAAAAGCCTTTTTCTCCCGGCCAAGAAGACCCTTGTTTTACAATGAATATTTAATTCACTTAATCGAGCAAAATAAAATTCTTATGCATGCCTTTTATATTTCAAAGAGTTTTTGTTTTTACTAGTGAAGGTTTTTTATTTTGTATTGAGCTGTGTAAAAAAAACTTCACCTGTGCCTCCCGTTTTATTTTACTTTATATGGTTCACCATGTAATTTATTTAGTTGTATCGCTTGTACTGCTACATGGTTAAAGTCTATGCTGCTACAGGCTGCTGGTTCGCATTGTCTCTTTATGCTGATGTATGTCTTAGCTCTTGTAGTAGGTTATGCTATGCTGCCACTATTACAGCTATGCTCTTGTAATTTTCTCCTCAGCATTTTTCTCAATAAAAAAAAAAAAAAGATTTTTGCTTTTAAATAGTGAAAACCCCCAAATTTTCATCGGGAAACATTTATGTTTTAATGTTCCTTATTTATTTCATCTCACCGTCACACATATAAAACTACCTTCAAATATTGTTTTTTAAAAAAACATGGGCCCACCATGGCCTTTCCCCTGCTCACCCCGCAGCCTTTTCTATTACGTCATCACCATCCCTGCGGAGCTCACGGGGGATGATGGAGCTTGGCCTACGTTTCACGTTTCTAGCCATTGATCAATTTTTCCCTAGTTCCTCTGTTTGTTCGTTTCACTACTTCTCATCGATCATGGCGGCTCAGGCAAATGTCTACAATGGACAGCATGCAACACTATCTTCCTTTTATCAAATCCATGTATGTGCGAGCCTGCGCACCAAGAGCAAATACTTTTCTTCAGTGACGACACCATATAAGACAGTTTTCCCGCCTTCTCAAGATGAGTTGCCGCGTTCTGTGGATCCATCTTCTCACTGGCGCAAGCTGCAAAGTAATTTCAATTTCCAAGTGAAAATTCAACATAAGAATTCTTCGCATCAGATTCTCCTTTTGCAATTTAACTATTCCTTCTGCTTCAAGCCAGCCATCGGTGAAACAATATCCTCAACCTGTACATCTTTTGCAGTTTCAAAACCTAGAAGATTAGCGAGAGTTTTTGCTCCTTGTGGTGATATGCACTGAAGCGCCATCGGCAAGCCTGTGTTGCAGTACACGCGCAATATTCTGTGCATCATCAAGGCCCACATGGTGTGTTCCAATAATCGGCATCCCTAACCCCTTGAGCATTGCCACCATTCCAGCAGCCCATTGTTTGTAGAAATTCAAATAAACATCCTTCAAATTTATCCACTCAATGAAATATGGTGGCAAATTTATTCTTGAAAGTTGACATTGTTGTGGGATCTTTGTTTTCACATCCTAACTACCACAAGCTTACCGCCCAAAAAGTAAGAAGTACAAAATCCTTCCATCTTGTGTCAAAATTATGTGTCACGGTAGATAGGTGAGGGATATTTCCAACTATCACGTTTTCTCCTAGGTAGAAGACCAAAGCAATTGGCACTCTCAAAATTAATACAAGTGACATATGCTGCCGAGTGAAGAGTTAATACTCCTTCCTCCCACAAGTTGTGACGTCTTAATCCAATTTCAAACTGCTGGAGAGTGTCTCCAAATGGGATAGCAATATCATGCCACACCCGATCAAGTTGCTTCCAATATTCTCCTTCAATATACTCATCAAGTATTTCCTCACTCGTCATCATTTGCAAAAAGAAAAAGGGGGAGGTAATCATCTACCAATAAGGAGAATAACTTACAATGTCCAATGTATCTAGAGGCTCATCATAAAGAAGATTCACTCCTATTACAAAGGTCTCTGCTTCTTCTGCATGGCAGTCCCACTCCTTTTCAGTATTACCAAATATAGAATCAAGAGAACACACCTCATCCATGAACTAATCATAGACTTCACCTTCATCATCCAATTGCCTTACATATAAAACTTTTGCCACATCAATGCACTATGAAAATGCATGATCAATATCACTCTCCAGCCCTCTGATGCTTCCCCAACTGTTCCAAATGAAGAAAGTTGGGTGGTTGTAACCCCAACAATGTCATAATTATGTAAAGCAAGTCAAGTCCCCATGTGGGCTCGGCTAAAAAAAAATTGTTTTGAAACAAATTTCATCTTGAATTTGATCAGAAGTTGCCTCTAAATGCTTCTAAGGTAAAAAAATGAACTGGGTAGGCATCAAAATCCACTTTCAGGCACCTTGCACAGTAGTCAAAACAGGTCAAGTGGCCTTTGGAATCACCCTAGAAAACTAGTCAAACAACCTCCGAGAGCCATGAAAATGAATAGGCATGTAGACATTTGAATTGAGAACTTAGTGCAACAAACAACTCGGAAAAATAGATCTCGAGATGCAAGATATTCAATGTCAAAGTGGCTCACTCAGACTTTTTTACAACTACACCTGTCAAACCAACTAGGGCTCACCAAGTCACCATCTCAAAAAAATATCAAATCTTCTCTTAGGAAGCTGCCATTGGAAACATTAAATCATTTAGGCCCATTGAGTATGTGTGCAAGAGGGCTTTCCTTCAATCCACATTCTTCACAAAATATTAAGGGTCAAATTTGACCTCCTTGAAACATTCTAGAAATGCAGATGTAAAAATAAAACAAACTGCATTTGCTTTTGACTTAGTAAAAATATAAAATTGGATCATGTGACTCTGAAATCGGACTAGGGAGCATATAAATATGAGGGGAATGTAGAGCACTAATCCATTTTCCATGATGATCATCCAGTTGTGAAATATTAGTCTGAACAAGAGGCCACTTTGCAAGCCCTGAGAGTTTACAAACAACAAAACAGTCCCAAAACCCTCCAGCTTTGCATTTCAAAACCTTATCAAAACTCATCACAGGAAGCTAAAATCATACATACATGTTCACATATGACAAATGAATACACTCACCAAGGGATTTGGCATGAAAGCAAATGGGCTCTGAATTATGACCCTCCAAAATAGGTCATTGGGGCAGGTTTTTTAGGTGCATTTCTGAGTGTGCAAAGCAAATTTTTCATCATGAGCACTTAAAATTTTGCCAAATTTTACAGTCCCAAAGAACATACCAGATTTATGCCACCTAAAAACCCCCAATGCCACATCGCTTGCCAACGTGCCAACCACTCCACAGATACCATTGTGGAGTGACGCCCACCCCACCACCCATATAATATAAGTTGTTATAATTTATCTTTTCTAATATTTTTTATGGTAATTTTTTATTTTAGATTATAAAATATAATTTTTTAGAATATTCTTAATTTAATATTATGAAATAAAATTGCATTTTATATATTTAAATATGTTAGTATAATATTATAATATTTAGATATTATATATTTAATATTTATATACACTATACATTATTAAATATAAATATCATATAACTTTTTACATATATTATTAACTAAAATATGAAATATATTATAAATTTTAATATTTATCTATATTTATTTTTTAGTTAATAATTTCTATTATTTTTCAAAATATTTTTTATTATTTTTTATATAATCTTTTTAATTTTAGATTATTGAAATATAATATTCTAGAATATTCTTAATCTAATATTATGAAATAAAATTACATTTTATATATTTAACTATTTTTAGCATAATATTATGATATTTAGATTTTATATATTTAATATTTATATACACTATACATTATTAAAAATAAATATAATTTAACTATTTACATATATTACTAATTAAATATATTATAAGTTTAATATTTATCTATATTTATTTTTTAAATATATTATATTTATTAAAAATGATTAAAATATTAAATATACTAGAAGTTTAATTTTTTCTATATTTATTTTTAAAATATATATTATATTTATTGAAAAATATATTCAATTTATATTTATTATTACATATTATATGAAATACGATGCATATTATTAAATATAAATATTATATAGATGCACTCCCTTTTGCTCCCACCCTATCTCTATCTCTCTACCTCTACCCCCTCTCTATTACTTTTCTCTATTACCTCTTGTATCTCTCTCTTGCCCCCTCTATATATTCCTCTCTGCCTCTCTCTCTATATCACTTCCTATATCATTATCTTTCTATCTCTCCATCTCCCCCTCTCTCATCGTCTCCCTCTTTCTATCTTTATTTCTCCTTCTCCCTCTTTCTCTCTCCTTCCATCGCTCCCTCTCTATATGCTTATCTTTCTCACAGCACTTATAGTTCCCAAGTTATATCTATCTCTATCCCTATCTCTCCCTCTCTCCTTATCACTCCTTTCTATTTCTCTCTACTTCTCTCTCCTCTCTCTATTTCTCTCCCCCTCTCCCTCCCTCTCTATCTATTTATAAATATATATATCTCCCTCTCTATATCTTTCCATATCACTCCTATACACACTCCCTCTTTCTCCTTCCCTACCTCTATCTCTATCTCTCTATCTTTTCGCATATCTATATCTCTCTCTATTACTTATCTCTATCACCTTCTTTCTCTCTCACTCTTGCCCCCTATATCTCTATCTCCATATCTCTCCCTCCCCCTCTCTATCTATATCTCATTATGTCTACCTCTATCTCTTTCTCTCTCTCACTCCTCTTTCTATCTCTATCTATATATCTCTACATCTATCTCCCTATCTCTCCCTATACATCTATATCCTTTCCCTCTCTCCCCCTTCTCTCTATATCTTATTCACTCCATCTCTTCTACTTTATATCTTTATCTTTATTTCTTGCTTGATCTCCCTCTCACTCATCTCTCTATCTCTTTCTATCCATATCCTTCTCTACGTATATATCTCTATCTATCTATTTCCCTATCTCTTTATCTATTTTCCTATCCCTCTCTATCTCTCTATATCACCCTCTATCTATATCTCTCCCTCCTCTCCCACTCCCTCTCCCCCCCTCTTCTTCTCTCCCTCTCTACATATGTCTCCCTCTTCCCCATCTTCTATCTCCCTCCCCTACCTATCTCCCTTTCTCTCCCTCCCTCTCTACCTCTCCCCACCCCCTCTTTCTATCTCCCTCTCCATCTATATTTTTCTTTCTCTACTTCTCTCTATTTTTCTCTCTTTATCTCTCTCCCTCTCCCTCTCTCTATATCTCCTTATATCTCTATCTTTATATCACTCTATCTCACCATATCTCTCTCTCTCTTTATCTTTGCATCTTTATCTTCCTCTCTATCTCTTTATAATCTATTCCTCTCTATCTATCCCTCTCTATATCTCCCCCTCTATCTCTCGATCTCTCTCTATCTTTTTTTCTCCCTTTCTCTCTCTATATATCTCCATCAATTTCTCTCCCTCTTCATCTCTCATTCAATATTCATCTCTACCTCTATCTATTTGTCTCACTCTTCCTCTCTCGCTCTATATTCATCTCTACCTCTACATTCCTCTCTCCCCCTCCATCTCTAGATATGCCTCCCTCTCTCTACCCATTCATCTCTCTCCCTATCTCTCCTCCCTCCCTCTTCATGGACCTTCATTGTCTTCTTGATTCAGAGGTTTTCTTTCACTCATTTTTAGAGACCTTTATTGCACAAACAATATCATTTTCTGAATGACCAACAAATTGAACTCATCTAATACACAAATTTATGCAAAAAAATAGACTTAAATTTTCCCTAATTGACATTCCACACCTCTTCAGCATACCCATTGCACACCAAGGCGTTAAATTGCTAGTTATATTTCAAGGAGACTTGATGGTGATCTTTGTAGCCCTCCAAAATCGTAGATCATCAATATAATAAATAGCTAATATTCTTAAAAAAAAGAAAAAGTAAAGAGTATGGCCCATCCTAAATTCTCTCAAATTATTTGCCAAACAACATTGCTATAAGGAGGCCAATAAGGTGGCGGACTGCCTATCTAACCAAGCACTCATAATCTGAAAGAATTAACGATAAGTGATGATATAGATTCATTAAAAGGTCTGGATTGATGTGGGATGATATTTCATCCTCTCTAATCGTGGTGGAATCATTAATTTTAATGTCGCCTAGTCCATTATGTACTTTCACACATTGGAAGCACATAATGGCCGTGGCACTTCATTGTTGGGCATGTTTCATAAAGGCAAAGCTTAGTCAGATATCCACACATCGAACATATTTTGTTTTCTCTGCGCTGTCTCTTTCACATTTCCGCATGGATTCCAAGGTCTGTTTGACAGGGGAGATCCCTCAAGGTGGTGTTTCTAGGTGAGATTAGTGATGTAAGGTGGTATAAAGCGTTTGTTAGTGAAGGTGGAGGCATTGAAGCAGCCATCAACGAGATCTTTGGGACAGATTTCTTGGAAGGAGCCAAGAATCGTAGGGTAAATTAACTCAAATTTGTTGGACTTTCTCAAAGGGTGCTGCCACAATAGTGGTTTACAATTCCTGAGAGGAACGAATTTTAGCTGAAATCACATATTTTTAGAAAATATAATGATTTAAGCCTTAAAAATTTCCATTTTAAGGATTCCAATTGAAGAGGGTTTGATCAAATCACCTTAGATCAAACCCCCTTGGATAGAACCTCACTAGTTTTAAACCATCCCTATAAATGCGTCTCCTTTACACCTATCAAAATGCTGATAAAAAATCACGTTTGATTTAGCTTTTGGGGGATCAAATGAATTCATTTAAAATTTATTTTAAATAATTATGGTATTCCTCAAAACAAGCTATCCAATGAATATAATTTTAATATGTTTTGGTTTTTTTATGTATTTGTTTTTTAAGTTTTATTAAACATAGGTTTTTCATCGAAAATGAATTTCTTTGTTCTTCACATGTGGAAAAATAGAAGATTATCAAAAAAAAATTTGAAAAATATGAGTGCACCATACATTGAAGTCCTTGATCCAACAAAAAAAATTAAATTAAATTTTGACATATACAAAAAAAGTTACGCATTATACGGTCGCGCTGTGTCTGAATTGTAATTCGTTTGACTTTGAAACTTGATTAAGGAAAAAATATTCAATAAAAAACCATCTAACCAAGTGGAAGCACTAGATATTAAAGTTACAAATCTAAATTTGAAAGAATTAGAATTTTATACTTCGTGGAAAAAAAAGTTATGCGTTATACAGTGTGTGTCACTTTTTAAAAATGTTGTTTTCTAAAATAAAAAAAAATTCGTGGGAGATAAGAAAAAGAAGTGCAATTTGATTCCAAAAATTTTGAAAAAAATATTTTTAGAATCTACAAACAAAATTTGATGAGACTCTAGTTTGCACCATCTTCAAATTCCTCACGGTTTACCAACTATAGGTGCCTGAATGTAAAGATTTAGTTAAAAATAATAATTTCAGTGTCCAGTTTGGCCAAAAATTGTAAACCACTATTATGAGATCACCCCAAAGACAAAGAGATGATTAAAGCTTTAGGACGCCATTACATTAGAGAGAAGCCTTGTGGGGATTTTGATATTGTTGTGGGTCCATCCCTGCCTTTTTGAGTGGCAAAGAGCTTTGTCTCCTTTCAAAGTCTCCCACAGCCAAGAACAGTTCAAGCTGACCAAAATAGCAAAGGCTATCAAATTCCTCATCCACAGTGTTGGTCTAATAAAGCAACCTAATGGCAGGGTCTTCCCAATTTATATATATATATATATATATATATATATATATATATATATATATATATATATACACACATTATCAATCTTCACTAGGTCGGATAATAAGTATTCTATAAAGAAAATGATATAGAATAAATGGTAGTTTATAGTTTGGAAAGCTTGTAGGGCTTCCTTCATGTCATAGTTTATAGACTCAAATGGTAGTTTATAGTTTGTAAATTTTGTAGGGTTTCCTTCATATCATAGTTTATAGAATCAAATGATAAAGTATTTAGTGTTTCTACATTCAAATTAGAAGTCGAAAAACTCCTTTGGTCAAGTACTTCCTCTTTACTCAAATCTTTTTAGTGAATATTTGTTTTTCCAAAAATCATTTTGTAGGTTGACACTTTATTTGATACTAGATGGAGGCCTTGTTTTTAGATTTTCTTTAGCAACTTTATAATTCATAAAGTTCTAGGTGTTGGTTCTCCAACTTGTATTCTAGTAACTTCCAAAGATTAGCCAAATCTTATGCTCGAAGCTACTAAAAGTTAGGTCAACAAACATGAGACAAATCTATTCTCTTTTGCAAGACCTAGGGGCATTTCTCTTTATGACACTAATTGTAATATGCAACATATCTATAACCCAGTGCCCAACAAATGGAAGACTTCATAAAATTATAACAAGGATTTGTAAAATTGTTTTGAAAATAGCCATTCCTTTGTAATCCCTTAAATCTACGTATGAAGCAAGCAAATAATTATAAATAAATAAATAAATGGCTTTAAGTTTTGTCATGTCAAAATAGTTGTGAAAATGGGGACTGCAAAAGATTGATTGGTGCCTATTATGGGTTATAGAGTCATAATGTCATGCATTGTGCATCACAACATTCAAACATTTCTGATGATCAACGGAAATATTATCACCTTATGCTAATAAAATCTACAAAAGCCTACAATGCAATCATAAATAATAATCCATTTGAAGCCTTAACATTCTCGTTGTTTATAGGAAACATTTACACCATTCCTTGAATATAGAAAGCAACCATGAGAACTCAAAGCATCAAATGTGCTTGAAAAATGCAACAATCCTTGATCATTTTATTCAAAAAAAAGGTACACTTCAAAGTTGGAGACAATTACAATTACAATACAATATATATTCACATAAGCCTCAAATCATAACACAATATTGATGTCATGAATGACTCATAAACATGGACTAACTAAATGACCCCCCTATAAAATTATCCTAATTTCAATCACCTCTAAATTCATGAACCTTTCAGACCCTTTGAACCCCTTTATAAATGATTGTAATTCCCCTTTTAAAGGAAAATGATTAATTTGCATGTTCATGAGAAGACGACACTTGTCGCTTGGATCCAAGAAATTGTGCCTTGTGTGCAACTACCTATGACAGTGAAGAGTCTTCATCAACATGTTGATCTCCTTTCTAGAGTAGAATGAACCTATTTATGACAATAGCTTCTCATAGAACTGATTTTCACTTGTAACTGAAGATATCCCTTTGATGGTGTAAAAATGGCATGCTCTAAATTTTAATTGGTGATTAGATATGTTCCTAAAGCTTTGTCAACGATGAGGAGTTGATCTAGAATTGATCAACAATTTTGGGTGTCCTGAGAATAGGCAGAACCTTTGACTTCTTCTTTCATCTTCATACTTGAAATGAGGCATATTTTGTGGCAAATTTGCATCTTTGCAAAATTAACGACGGGCAACACACGATGTTAGCTATCAACATCAAAATCCATTAGGTAATCCTTCAAATTGCATCAATTGTCCTAGAGGAAGTTGGAGGTGAAACTTCCATAGAACCAGTTGGAATTTAATATTTCATTTTGAATGTTTGAATTGGTTGGATTCAGTAGGAATAAATTCTTCTGCAAAATACTTAGATTTATCTTTTATAAACATGTGCATTAAATTTTGAAAAGAAATGGTCAGTTGGCTTCAAATTTATGTTTGGTTTAGTTGGAAGTGGTTTTCCCGTAAATGTGGACCTTTCACTTGCTATTGTCAAGTAGGATTTTCACTTGCTACCACCATGTAGGGAGGTACAAGTGAACCAATTGTATTAGTTCACTTAAAGTAACCTACATTCAAGCATATTGTTTATCATGTAAATGGTTGTATAAAATTAAGTTCAATGCAAATAATGAGGTTAGCAAATTTAAAGCTAGATTAGTTGCTAGAGGCTTCTCCCAAGTAGGAGGCCTAGATTATAATGAAACATTTACTCTTGTGGCTAAAATGGATGTTAAAAGTGTATTCTTAAATGGTGATATACATGAAGAAATTATATGTCTCAACCTTTGGATTTTATTAAGGTAATGAACACCTTGTTTGTAAATTAAAGAAATCAATTTATGGTTTAAAACAATCTCCTAGAGAATAGTATTCTACAATTAATGCCTTCTTTACATCTCAAGGTTTTATTAGAAGTAAAAATGATCCAAATTTATATGTTAAACATGGTGAAAATGATATTGTGATCATTATTTTATGCGTTGATGATTTGATTATCACTTCTAGTTCTAACAATTTGATTTATGATACTAAGTCTAAACTCAATCATCAATTTCAAATGACCGATTTAGGCTTGTTACATTATTTTTTGGGTATGCAAATTTGGCAAACACCTAGAGGTATTTTTCTTTCTCAACATAAATATGCACAAGATATCTTAGATAAGTTTAAAATGAATGATGCAAATTGTGTTTCTACTCCTTGTGAATTAGGAACTAAATTAATGGTTGATATGGAAACTTCATTTGTTGATCCTAGTTTATATAGGCAATTAGTTAGAAGTTTAAATTACTTAACTCTTACTAGACCTGATATCTCTTATAGTGTTGGTTTAATTTTAAATACATTTCTAAATCACAACAAACTCATTTTAAAGTTACAAAAATAATTTTAAGATATGTTAAAGGAACTCTTAGTCTTGGTCTCTTTTATGATGCAAATTCTGAATTTTCTATAAAAGGTTATACTAATTCATATTTTGGAAGTGATCCCAATAATGGGAGATCCACTTGTGGTTATTATTTCTTTGTTGGATCAAGTGCAATCTCTTGGAATAGTAAGAAGCAAAAATCTACTTCTCTTTGTTGTACAAAAGCAAAATATAAAGGTTGTACCAATGCATGCAAAGAAGCACTATGGTTGAGAAAACTACTTGAAGACTTGGGTCTACCTCAAAAGGATCCTACACCCTTATATTGTGATAATCAAAATGTCATTATTTTGGTACATAATCCAATATTTCATGCAAGGACCAAGCACATTTCTCTTCAACATCACTTCAAACAAATTTCTCTTTTGTATTGTAAAGGTGAAGATCAAGTTGCAGATATTCTCACCAAACCTCTTTGTAAAGATAGATTCTCCATCATTGTAAAAATATAGGATTATAACCCATTGAAAGGTTTGATGTAAACTCCCCAAGTAAAGCTTTGGGGGGGGGTGTTGGAATTAGTCTTTACTTGTAATTATGTTCTAAAGGAATCCCTATGCCTTTTTTCTCATTTGAGTATTCTCACACATGTGTGAGGATGACCAATTTTTATAACTCCTATTTAGAGGAATATTAATGCTTAGGTGTAGCCTCCTCCTTATGAGGATCTTCACACCTTACACACACATAGGATGAAAGGTGGCATACATAGAAATGGGAGTTACTTATGCAACTCCTTTCTCACCTCTATTTATTGATCGACATGTCTCTCCTTCTGTATTATAACAATTCTATGTTTAAGCTCTCTCTCTCTCTCTCTCTCTCTCTCTCACTCACTCATTGTAATATTATTAGGCTTTATGTCATCTGCATAATATTAGGGATTTTGAACTTTAATTTTTCCCTTACAAATTCTTGTGTCTCCTCTTGGATGTTAGTGTGATTGCTCTTGGTTTTCATCTTGATGGTAATATTTTCCTTTAAACAATTGCTCATGTATTAGTACTTTCCTTTTCTTTCATTTTATTATTTCCTTTCACTACTAAGTTTCACTTATTAAGTAGTGTCAGATTCACTTACCTCTTCCCATAAGAGACCCTATTTGTAAACCTGATTTAATTCTTGCAGAAATTTGGAGCCTTACTAGTGCACTTCAAAATGCCCAATTCACATAGAATTGGTCACTAGGTTGAAAATATTTTGGTTCAATTGACCAAGTTATTCCCACAAATGTGAAAAGATTAGTTGGTATCAGTTGTGTGGTAAAATACTTTGGAACCAGATGGAAAGGTATTGGGTTGATTCAATAACAAATCCCCGTAAAAAGCCAGTTGGAGATCAAAAACCTGCAAGTGCATAGCTTAGCCAATTTCTACCCAAATTCCTTCAAATTTGAACTGGATATACCCATTTGGCCACTCTACAACTTGGAAACCTCAAATAACCCCCACACTTATTTATTTTTTGGATTTTCAACTTATGTTCTTAGGCATGGATAGGGAATGAATACAGTGACTAAAGGAACATCCTAAAGATTACAAACCTATACAGATTTTCTCAAATCAATTATAATTGATGGGAAATTAAATGGGGGCATGAAAACTTGCAAGGCCCAACACTAGGATGTGTTGCCACAATAGTGTGTCCTACTTTTGGGACATCCTGATTCTTGATGGGTGTTTTGCACTTCTCAACATAGAAAGAACATGAACGTCTTATCTCTCTTGAAAGGTGAAATCTGCAACTAAGCTTCAGAAAGTCACCCCAAGGTCTCTCGGGTGTCAGGTCATGACTATGCAAAAATAGCTTAGTTGTTGATGTGTGATTTGTTAGTAATCACAAGGGGCCTTTATGGTTGACAAAGCATGGAGGTTATGGGTCTGTAAATTGAGTTTCAAAGTTTTGGAAATTATGAACAATAGCTGCAAATTTATAACAATAGTTTGAAACTCATCTTGTTCATTAGATATGGCACTGTGATGATGTTGGAAACTTATGTTGAATTCAGATTTTATAAGAAAAGTCAAAAGGTTGAAGGGTTTAGAAGTTATCCTAATTCTAAACTATGAACAACAGTAACAATGGCTAATATTGCAGTAGACAGACTTCCCAAATTGAGTTTTGTGTAACCAAGAACAACCTACAGTGTCACAAAACTAGTGCAATCTTCTAAGGCTCTTTGCAGATTTTCAGACTGTACATTCACCCATGAAGCATGAACAAACAACTGAACTTAAGTGCAGCAAGTGAACTAGCTCAGACTAACTTTACACAACATTTTACCATCAATAAACTACTAAAAGTATGAGTTGGAAGTGCATCAAATACTACAACATACATCCACCATTCAAGCTGAACATGAACTATATATTATGATCCCACAAAGCTGGTTTACAATTTCTGAGAGGAACTAATTTTTGCTAAAATCACATATTTTTAGAAAATATAATGATTTAATCCTTAAAAGATTCCATTTAAAGAATTTCAATTGAAGAGGGTTTGATCAAACTACCTTAAATCAAACCCCCTTGGATTGAACCCCGCTAGTTTTAAACCATACCTATAATAGAGTATCCTTTACACCTATCAAAATGCTAATAAAAAACCACTTTTGATTTACCTTTTGGGGGATCAAATGAATTCATTTAAAGTTAATTTTTTGCATGTATTCCTTATTATAAGTTTCCCAAAAAGTATAATTTTAAATAAATTTTATTTTATTTTTATATTTATTTTTTATTTCTCGTGAATGTAGGTTTTTCACCGAAAATCAAGCTCTTTATTCTAAACATGTGGAAAAATAGCAGATTATTAAAAATTAAAAATTAAAAATATTAGTGCACTAGATATTGAAGTCCTTGATCCAACAAAAAAAATGAACTCCAAGACATACAAAAAGTTACACATTATCACGGTTAAGGCTTGTGTCGAATTATAATTGGTTTGAATTCAAAAATTGATTAAAGAAAATATTCAATAAAAACTATCTAACCAAGTGGAAGCACCATATATCATAGTTACTGAATCTAAATTCGAAAATTAGAATTTTATCCTTCATGGAAAAAAGTTATGTGTTATACGGTGAGCGTCACTTTTTAAAAATCTTGTTTTCTGAAAAACTAGTTTTTGAGGGAGATGGAAAAAGAAGTGCAATCTAATTCCAAAAATTTTGAAAAAAATATATTTAGAATCTATAGAAAAAATTTCACTAAACTCTAGTTTGTATCACCTTCAAATTCCTCACGGTTTAGCTGCTATAGGTGCCCGAAAGTGAAGATTTAGTTAAAAAAAATTATTTCAGTGTCCAGTTTGGCCAAAAATTGTAAACCACTATTGTGGGATCACCTTACAATCTAAAAATAAATTTAAATAGAAATGAACAATGCTGAAATAAACATTTGGAGGCTGAATCATGCACACATAATGAACAATACATAAGAAACCATCAACTTCAATGTTTTACTTATAAATTGTTTCAGAATGCCTTTACACAACAACTCATCTCTCTCTTTGAAAATGAGAGGATGCCCCTATTTATAGTTTTGAAAAAGTAGAATGAATGGTCAAGATTACTTTACAATGAATGGCTCAAATTCATTCTAGTTTGGGGTTTTCACATCACCAAATAAGAGTACAAAAATTTTAATATAAAATAGGCTATTTTGTCTTTTCCCTATTTTGTCTTGTAGCCTATTTTGTCCTCTAGCTACCTTTTCAAATATTCATCATCTATTATAGGATTTCCAGCTTCTTATTGCAATGTGGCATACTAGACAAATTTTCCAATGGTAGCCAAGAGCTTCTTTTCTTCCAATAAGTCAGATTTCGAGATCTAAAAGGCAACTTGCTTAAATCCTTCCATCATATGATCCTGATGCTTTATGCACATTTCTCTTGCCTTAATCATTTGCTCTAATTTCCAAAAGGCCCACATAGCGAAATCTATGAAGTTTTTCGACAAGGTGTCGCCAACTCCTTGCTCCATTCTCTTATGGAACTCGCGCTTTATAGTCTTTCGATCTAATTCCTATGTTGACATCTTATATCTCATCACTAGTTCTAGGATATCATCACATTTAGCTAGGTGATCTATAATTCGTGCAAGATTGGATTCCAATTCAATTAGAAATTTCCCCAAAACTCCTTTTTTGTATTCACAATTAAGTAACCATGCCTCAGGCAACCAATGGTCTTCTTTTGGCAAGGCGAGCTCTTTCTCCCAAATCTTTGTGGAAAGCTTGAGAATGCTCTTCAGCTTGGGGTATGTGATTCTAAAGAGTTCTGGAAATTCCTTACACACCTTAATCTCTTGTTCAACTTCCTTTTGTAGGACCAAATAATCATTATGCATCTTAGCTACACAATGAATTAATGCGTTGCCCATGTTAATAACTCTTTTGAACTAGACAGATGTGGACTTGATCTAGTTCTTCATCATTTCCATTTTATTGATTTCTTCTTTTGATAATAGGGCAGGTGCCAGCAACCCCATTGGGGCTTCTTCCCTAATTGTGGTCCACTATTGTATGTACACAGTTAATTCTGTCACCTGTGCTTTTAGCTCCTCCTTTGTCGATTGATCCTTGTTCATATGTTGCGGGATTGTAGAAAATGACCCCTGAAATTCATCTATTTTTTGAGCTTGAGAAGTAGGGCCCAAATCAATGGTGGCCTCCTGGTAGTCCTTGCCATGTAGGGTATCTGTGTCTTTATCTTTCATTGGGTAGCAACCTGTAATATCCTGGAGCCTAAGGCATCTGTAGTGATGTGAGACCTAATATTTGGTTTCTTCTTCTCTCAGGTCTTCACCTATGTCTAGGATAGTATTGCCTCTAGATGAGCCTTAGGGTCTACAAGCATAGGAGCCTTCCTTTTCAATTGTTGCTCTAGACATGAGGGAACTTTCGTTTGATGATCGGGGGATGTAGTGGTGAATTCATTATTTTCCCCTTCCCCTTTATCTTTTGGTAGCTTGTCCCCTTCATGCCTAGAAGCGTCTTCGATGTTTTTCTCTTCTTTGTCTTGATTCTCTTCCTACATTATGGCATTCCCTTTGTCAAGCTCAATAGATTCTGCATTTTCCTCATCAATATTTTCTTCTTGTGCTACCCCTTCGACTTCTTCATGTTCAGTCTCGATGTCTTTGTCGGGCTCAACATCCTTCTTTTCTATATTATCTTCTTCTTCTTTATCTTTCTCTCCTTCTGAAGGTACTTCTTCATTTTGTGGGTCCTCGTCCTAGCTGATTCCTAGGAGCTCATCAACTTTCTCCACATCAATTTTTGTATCAATTTTCCATTCCTCATAGCGAGGCTCCTCTGGGCTTGCCTCTTTATCCTTATGCTCCTCAGGCAGCTCGCCCTCGGGTTCCTAATCTAATGTTTTGACATCATAATAGGTGTTGAATTTCCTCATTTCTCCATCTTTGGGTGTTTGTTTCCCTTCTTCATCTGAAGGTACTTCATCAAGATCAATCCTTAAGCCCTCATCGACATGTTCATAATAATCATCACAGTCTGAATTCTCGATCTCTTCAACTACATCCACTATTGTTTCTTTGGGTTTCTCCCCACTTAACCTCTCCATTTCTTCATATATCTACATTGTAGCCTCCATTTTAGGTGGCTTAGTAGGAGGTGGAGGGAGGGGTAATGTAGAAACAAGTTGATCCATAAGCATTTTTACTTGGGGATTCAAAATAACCTTAGAGAACTGAGATGGAACGTTCTGCAAGAAGGAAATGAAAGTCTCCGACAAGGTGATAGGTGTCATGGAAGTTGTAGGAAAAGAAGGTGGCAAGGTGGAGACAGTTGGCAATGAAGGCGGGAGCACGAAAGATGAGAGCAGAGAAGTGGTAGAAGAAGAGGAATTGTGCACAACCACAGGAGCATTCGGAGAAGTGCAGGTGAGGTGGACAGAGATGTGCACAGCAGGTGGAGATGACACGAGAAATGATTGAGTAGAGGGAGATGGGGTAGCAACAGTGGCTAATGGGAGCGCGGAGGTAGTGGGAGGTGGTGACCATGGCTGCTCTTCTTCTTCCTACAGTGGAGACCCTTCCTCTTGTATAGCTGGCATATCAAGAACAAAGGTTATTGTTCTCTTAGGTTTCTTTGGCGGTCGTTGCCCCTTGACCGATTTTCTAATATAAGCTTTGTGCTTGGGTTGTCGATCCGATGTGTCCTTCCATTTCCTCGACCTAGTAACTGGTGAGGACTTGGGGGCTTCTTCTGCAGAACCCATAGCAGTGCCACTATTTTTTTCACTTTCAATTTCATCCTCCAACTCCCCATAGGTCAATTCTACGCCTTGTTGCTACAACTGGACTATTTGATAATCTAGCAATTTCTTGGTTCTCTATTCCACTAGACAGGTGATAGTGTCCAAGTTCTGAACTTCTGGCTCTGCCCAATCAATCACTGGTAATGACACATTGACCAAAGCATTGTACTTCTCATCAATCACATTATCATCTTCAACTACTTGGTCAGGTATCGAGTACAGATTAATGGATTTTACAAATTTAGCGATCATTCTCGTGTAGTATCGTCTTCGGACCTCACGGGCATCATCACAGTTAGTCCACAAATCTTCAACATGTGACCTATGGGCATATTGTCTTCCAACCTGCTTCTGTAGTTTTCCAAGAGGATCCAAACCTCCACTCTTTGTATGCAGTTCCAAGTGGTACTCGGCAAGGTCCTTCTCTGAATACTCTACACATGGGGCAGCAGGGCACGAGTATACTCCTTAACCAAATACAATGGGGTATGGGACCCTCACACAATACTTATTATGAAATAAAGTGTAGGAAATTTGCAACTACAGAGTGAGCTCCAATAAGATTATTCTGTCATTGGGGTATCAAGGCAGCCGGTATGGGAATCCTAAGAATCGCTCAGCTTTTATGTATGTAAATTTGGGGAACTGAATGAACTAGTACTCGAAGCCTTTTACTAATTCCTTTGCATTGTGGGACATTCTTCTGTGATAGTCTCCTGATAGGGTACGAACGATGTGCATAATGTAAGCATACTTGACCCTTTTGTAATCCTTCTTGTAATTTATGTATTGGAGCTGTGGGTAGCAATCATAAACTGGATTTTTCCCTTTCTTCGTTCCCAAGGTGCCAACACAGTCCAGTCCTTTGTAGGGGAACTTCACCACCAAAAGATACACAAGATAGGAGGTCCTACAGAAATCCTGAGTTTTCTTTATTGTGACAAATTATTGGTGTATATTTTCATTGATGATCTTTTCCCAATGAAATTGGCCTCTCCTCTGAGGATTTCTTGTACAAAGTAAAACATCCACTCCTCAAAGAGTGAGGAAGTGGGGAGGCCCATCACTCTGCTCAATAGTGTTACGAGGTTGTTGGCCTCTTCTACAAAATCACTCCTGTACAACTTTTGGGGAACCTTATTAGCACAGCCCCTCTTTTTGAGCAGCCATGTCTGATTAATAGTTCTCTTGCAGCTTGTGGGGTCTACTTTCCACACATTCAAGGAATATTCTTTCTTGATTTCTTCTATTTTATCAAACAGGGGGATGTCGAATGTCTTTCCAATAGACATGGGAGTCAAATCAGCTAGTACCCTCCCGTCTACAGTGATTATCCTCCTATGAATGGTAACATTCTCAGCATGTGAATACCAATTTTGGAGCGATTAGGGCAAGAGGAAAGCCTATTTCCTTTGTAATTCCACTCTTTTTATTCTCAAAGCTTCCTTTGTTCTCGGGTTAACCAAGACCTGTTGTCTGAATTCATCAATACTAACATGTCCCAAATATGTATCTGTTAATTTATCCCAATTGGATGTGATCTTTGAGGTGCACTCAACCCTGTGGAACTCGTACTTCATCTTATCCTTTTCTTCTTTCACTCTTGGGGTTTTCGTGATCTTCTTCCCTTTGTCAATTTTCTCCGCTGGTTTCTCTGTTGGTTCTATAAATCCTATACACAAAGCATGTAGGAAGTGCTCTAATAAATCAATAGGGTGAAACATTAATTAAATCATGCCAATATGTTGTTAAATGCATCCACATACCTGAGAAATACCATTATGCTCATCAAATTTTATCATTTTGAATTCATTTATGAAGTTTGCAGACTTGTGGGTCAAGAGGTGCAGTTTTTCGTCTAGTGAAAGACGTCAGGATAAATGTCATTAGAAACGACTTAGGGAAGAAGGACTTCTGCAGGTGGAATTCTGATGATGAATTTCCACAAAATTCAATCATCAAGCAAATTTAAAGCCAACTTATTAGGCACATGGGGAAATACTTGTTGGAAGCATTTGAAATTATTTCTCTTGGTCAAAGCAACATTTTAAGCTCATGCAAGGATTGATGGTGTGGAGGTTGGTGATCGAAGGTCTTTTTGAGCTTCACCATAAGAAATTTCCTTAGGGACACGGCGACCCGTAGGCAGAGTTCCCTGTAGCAAAACCCGCAACATCTTCTTGCTCGATTAATCTTGCTTCAAATCGTTTGGGCACGTGCGAAAATTATGTTTGGTGACCCTTCCTAAAGATTTCATCATTTTAAGGATTGTGGAAATTCAGAGTGTGGGGGTCGTGAAGCGGGGCTCCATTAGGATTGTTTTGCTAGACAGTGGCTTAATATGGGTGGTGTTCCGTGGACGAAGTTTTGCATAGCAGAACCGGTAAAGACACTTTGACTTGGGATTTTTTCATTGTGAGATCATTTTTCATGCTGACGTCATCAAAAGTCGGCTTAGGTGTTCATGGAAAATCTAGATGCAAAGGTCGATATGCGGGACATCATGTATGTTTTTTCCATTAGAGACAACTTAGGTGAGGCGGACTTCTACAAACGGTGGCCCACAAGGGTGGACCCACAAAGAGTTGGGACTTGGTCAATTTATTGATCACGTGTTTATCATATTGGTGGCAATGATAGGTGCGAGATCTGCAAGGCAGGGAGCTGCTTCAGCTTAGCCATAGACAATAGCTTAGGGCAAGTGAAATTCTATCAACGGCTGTCCGCATGGGTGGACCTGCATGGGGAGACAACTTGGTTGTTTTGAAGTGCATTGATCATAAAGGTAACAGCGAGATGATGGGCAGAATCCGCTAACCAGGGAGACGATGTGGATTAGTTGTTAAGGGTACATCCTAGACTGAGAGGATATTTGCACGCAGAGTCACAAGGATGAGCCTGCGAGGACTCAAATTCAGCATGGTGATTTCTTTTAACTTTGACAGTTTCTTATGTGTGAGAATGAAGAGGGTGAGATCCTCCAAGGCTCGTGCCAGTTGCAATGGCATCTTAACAACAGGTTTCCCTGACCAAAAACCCACACTGCTTCAATGCTTTGAGGATCTTGAAATCTAAAATTTTAACGTCTTTAATAAACTAGGGTTTCAAATTGAAGGGCTTCAATGATTCGTCTAGCACAAAAATCCTAAACACATGGGTCATGGAGAATTGACAACATAGGAATGATAAGGGAGGATCAGGGGCTTACCTCTATCACACAACTGGAATAAGTAACTAGAGCTTGAACCTTCAAGCTCTCTTGTGCGTGCAAAGACCTTTCGCTCTTCAAATTTTAAATGCTTCAAATGGAAAATGATAGGTGGTCAATGGTATATATAGACCAAATCGTCATAAATGTGGCCATTAATTGGAAGTACGGAATGCACTCAGTTGGTGGGAGTGCAAGAACTCGAATAGCGGAAGCTACATGAGAAAAGGCTATGTGGAGAATCAACAAGTAGAAGCTGGGAGGTGAGAGGTCGTGCGAGGAAATGACATGTTGAAGTAGGATGCAAAAAGTTCGTCGCAGGAAGGGGGAAGGGAAATTTCGTTAGGAACGGTGAATTTGAAATAGACATCCACAAAGGGAAACTTGCAACCCAAAACCCACAAACAGCGAAAGGTAAAGCAGCTTCCAAAGGGCGGAAACCCGCAGAGGTTTTTCCGCAAAGGCCTAGAACCTACCGAAACTTAGGTGAATGACCTAGTCAAGAAGGAATTAGCAAATTTTAAGGCACACGACCAACTTCAGTCCAAAAATAGGGGCACAAAAATGAAAAATGACCTAACGAAGGTGAAACAAAAAAAGAGGGGATCCCTGGTCCAAGCAAGGCATGTGTGCAAAAGGAACAACACTGATTTTTTCCTAAAATCACATTTTTTTTAGAAAATATAAAGATTTAAGCCTTGAGAGGTTCCATTTAAAGGGTTTTAATTGAATATGGTTAGATCAAACCCCCTTTGATCAAAACCCCTTGGATATAACCCCTCTAGTCTTAAATCATACATGTAATGGAGTCTCCTCTGCACTTTTCAAAATGTTGCCAAAAAACTACTTTTACTTTACCTTTTAGGGGATCAAATGAATTCATTTATAAATTATGTTTTGTAAGTATGTAGCCCTTATTATAATATTTCCAAAAAGTAAAACTTTGAATATATTTAATTTTATTATTATATTAATTTTTTATTTCTTGTGAATGTAGGTTTTTCACCAAACATCAAGGTCTTTGTTTCACACATGTGAAAAAGTAGAAAAATAGAGGAAACAAATCTAAAAAATATATGTTCCCTAGGTATTGATGTCTTTATTTCAAAAAATAATAATAATTCAAATGCATACAAAAAATTTACATGATTCAACATACACCTATGTCCAAAGTACAATTACTCCAACTTCAAAATTTAATTAAAAAAATATGCAACAAAAAATTATGAAAAAATATCCATGCACTAGATATTGGTGTTACAAATCTATATTTTAAAAATTAGAAATCTATCCTTTCTATAAAAAAGTTATGCATTATGACATAAATGTCACTTTTTAAAAATGTTTTTGATAAGTTAATCAATATTTCTAGGGTGTTGTACCCTTTACACGAAGAGCCTGCAGGGCCAAAAAGGAACCAAATTCAATAGAATATTAAGAAACCAAACTAAAAACAACAGAAAAAGGACACACACTACACACTAATAGTAGAGACCCAATATAAACAAGCAGACCAGACCACTAATTGACCACACCTTCCCACTTCTAAATGAGGAGATTTAAAACATCATCCCCAATCTAATTGGGGCCTTCTCCCTTGGTATTCTTGTTCACCTCCTCCTTGATGACATTGAAAAGTGTCACAAATCTATGAATCATTTTAATAGTGAAATGAGCCAACCTGTTGAATTTCCTTTCAAGTTTCACCATCCATTCACATAGCTTGTTGATGTCCTCGTCCATGTTGTTCTTCCACTGGGTCGTCTCCTCCTCGATAGCCTTGGGATCCGAGGAGTGGGTTGTTCTTCCACTTTTTAAAAATGTTATTTACTATAAAAATAAGTTATTAAAATTTGCATAAAAAAATCCCAATTTATTATAATTTTTTCTTAAAATATTTATTTAGAATCTACACACAAAATCTCACAAATCACTCATTCACGTCATCTTTGAATTCTTAATGGTTTAGTTGATATAGGTGTCAAAAGGTGAAGATTTAGTTAAGAATGTTGATTTCAATGTCCCACTTTGGCCAAAAAGCAAGACAGTATTGTCCTATCACTCATGGAGGATATTCCTCTCACATAGTTACCAACAAAAATTAGATGTGAATTAGGGAAGCAATTCAAATTGACTATAATTTGTACAAGATTAAATTTTAATTAGGAACAATAAAAAGGGAAAAAAATCACCATGGATAATAGAGACACAAGGCATAATGTGGAGAAACACCTTGCAAGTGAAAAATGCATCAAAATTTTGAGTCACCCACTTAAGTACTCCAAATGGTTGTATTAAAAAAGTTCATTCCCCATAGGTTTGTCTTAGAGCTCTTCCAAACAATCGAAAATTCTCCAAAGACCAATTTGTACTCTCACTAAACTCTCTTGCCCCAATATAATCAAAACATGAGAAAAATACTCAGCAATAGTTCCCAATACAAGAGATATAAGACTTTAAAAGCTCTATCTATGCTTAATTAAAGATTACATTGCATTTATATAGAGTTTCAAATGATTAGGAAATGAAGAGACATGTGTGAATTTTCATCTCCCTTTAGAAATGAAAAAGACAAAGGGTAACCTTTCATCTCTTTCGTGTTGTTTTACCTCTCCTTCCTCTCCTCTTGGAAAGAGACAAAAAGACAAAATAGGAAGATAAAGTGGGATTCACACTTCTCTTGGATTTTCTTATTCTCGTCCATCTTTTGAAAGCCATTTTTTTTGTACAAGCTCAAAATTACATGTCATTTTTTTAACTTGAATGATTAATAAGAGGAATCCAAATATGCAAACATATTAAGATTTCAATGCTATGAATTACAGAAGTCAATTTTAGTTTTAAATCATTTCCTATGTGGCTAGGTTTCAGTCAAGGGATGGGGTTCTTCTCATGACCACAATCACAATGCATGTTTAATCAATCTAGTGATTAAAATGAATAAGTTCCCTCATTGGGTTATGCATCACAAGGGGGAAGAAAATAATATTA
Organism: Sequoia sempervirens; assembly: GCA_007258455.2. Lineage (NCBI taxonomy): Eukaryota > Viridiplantae > Streptophyta > Pinopsida > Cupressales > Cupressaceae > Sequoia > Sequoia sempervirens. The sequence goes on from VDFB02000002.1 coordinate 236,155,830, forward strand.
CATTTGTTTTTTATCATAATGGACACGCACAATTTTGTACTTGCCTGTAAACTACACACAAATATGCAATCAATATTTGTATATATTATGCAATTTATAAATTTATAAACAGCAATATGATGCTCAAGATATAAAGGTACTTATAAGGTTGACTTATTCATTTGCACCAAAGTGTTGAGAAGATGGAAACCACTCACTATCACCATCACTTTTTCCCTCAACATCCTTGTCAATATCATCAAAGGGTACATCCTAGAACATGGAAAGTTGTAATATTTTATAATAAACACATTCTTTTTTCTCTAAATACAATGAACACATTCTAATTATTAAAGGTAACAAAAAAAAATATTTTATTATTACAACTTTAAATGTTCTTCATCGTACATGTTCTTTTATGTAGATTCTATGGTGATGGCTAGGAGACCTTACAACAACAATATTAGTAGGTTATTGAATTAGATATTTTGTTGGAATATTATTGTCATTGATGTCAAAAGGAGTTATCATGCAAGGAAGTCTAGTGGCATGATGACAAAGAGATGTGGATCAAGTTCTAGAAGCACTGGCACAAGTTGTTGGTGAAATAAGCATGTTTCTACAAATGTTGCACTATTGTCGTGCAATATTTACTTGATGTTTGAAAGAGAAATCAAAGTCTAGATTCGATGTGGGTTTTCTAAGAGCTTCTCAGAAACATAAATTGCAGGTCCAATGGTTAAAGGATATACTCACAATGATTTTTTTTTCTCTCAGTCAAAACTATGGTTTGCAAATAAACCCTAAGGTCTTTGCATTCATGGCACTCTAACAGAAGTTATATTTTGGCATTGACTGCCTATCGCAAGTTACCGATCGCATAAGTTACAACTTATGTCATTTAATTCATTCTGTGACCGGCCCCTTCACCTAGTACTCTAGGTTGGTAAAGTCTATGTGTTCGTATCGGAGAGATTTCTCTATATCAATAGGAGTCACTTAGGTGTCCCTTTGATGGAGCGATGAAGCCACATCGAGGTGACAATGGAAATTCGAAGAGACAGTCCCAAGAGTATTTTTGACACAACAACGACTACAAGGTATCTCAAGGAGACATTGAATATCAACGGAACAGGATAGTTGGTCCCTTTGACATTTTGATAAAACTCCATTAGGTTGATAGGTGATTTTTGACGGGACTTAGTTGCTAGTCACCCCGACATTCCAATAAGCACATCATCAAAGAGACAGGAAAATTTTGGCAGGAGTCATTCTCACGTCCCTTCAATACAACGAAAAGGTTGATGAATTGAAGTGTGGTTTTGAGGTCAAATCAGATTGTGACATGTGGCATGAACGAAGATAAAATAATATTTTTTACATGTGGCAGAAAGTGATAGTGGAAGGTGACATTGGAGTATGATGACATGTGTTGATATGTAGGTAGTGGGGACCACCTGATCAATGCAACAAGATATATTGGTGAGAACTATTCTTATCGAAGGGAGTCATTTTTTAGTACCTCTAACATGTCGATAGTGTGGGACCCGACTGGGAGGCAATAAGGATAGATAGTGACTTGTGCAGACTTATGGCATGGATTTGACGATGAATAAGGGGTTGACACATGGCTTATTTCTACTGGTTGGTTTCACATCTTCATTGTAAATCAACATGCAATTTTTTGGTCAACATTTTTAAACGTTATAGCAAGGGTTTGAAGGAATGAATACAAAATTCAATGGAATGTATGCACAAGTGAATGACATTGATTCATAAGTCGACAATCAGAGGATGAAATCAATTCAAGTAAAAGGATGAGCGAATGGATATTTTTGCATTGATAACTAGGTAACTGTCTAGCAAAAGATCTTATTGCTTATTGGGTAAAATGGCAGTATTAAGGCAAGTAAAAACATAGATATTGTATATAGATCCATTGCACAGAAAAATGATAAGACGACATGAAAATCATATTTTGATGTTGCTTGATGGTGGAGGTAGAGAATGTTATAAAAGAGCAGACTAGAAATGAAAATAGTTGGTTTTTTGAAAGAGTGTTACAGAGTTAGAGACTGAAGTGTGTAAGTGAGTTACTGAGTTAGTTTGACAGAGTGTTGAATGAACTTTTGAAGCTGATCATATTTGATGGAGAGTGAGTAGAGAGAGCAGAAAATATGTACCAAATGTATTGATACATTATCAAGTTTTTCATAACCAATTTTATGCATATATGAGCTTTTAATATTGTAGAGGTTGTTGCCTCATTTGTACTAATTTGGTGCTCATAATAGGAGATTGGTGTCTCCTTAGGGTGTTGAACAAGACAACTGAGAGGGGAGTGAATCAATTGTAGCAGATTTAAACTTTAAGACATTCACTGGAACTTAGATCAATCAAAAATCTTTAACTCTACTAAAATGATTAAACATTAAGTGCAAGTGCAAAAACTAAAAACCATCACACAAACACAATAACACAAGATTTACGTGGAAAACCCAATGAGGGAAACACCATGGTGAGGATTAACTCACACTATAGAGAATATCATAAACAATTATAAAGGATCACTGCTTGAGGAGAAAGGCTCACTGCCAAAACAAGGACTCACTGTCCAACAGGGTTAACCACCCAGAGGGCTCACTGCTACAAAGATACAAAGAAGATAGAAGAGATATGTCATAGAGAGAACACAATCTCAATGCAATAGAGAATTCCACCACAATTTTCTCAACCAGTTGCAGACATGCATGAATGATAGAGTCCACCTTCATCTCACTATATCTAAAAACTCAGCATTTAGGCTTTTCACTAACCTTCCACACTCACATCACATACACACACGGATTGGAATTTGTTTCACATATATCTACTCTATTTCTTTGTACTTATCTCTCTGTGCATCTTTCACCACTAACTCATCTTGTATTTATACCATCTTCAACTTTGAAACATATCCAAAGTCATCCATCCATCATTAAATTCAAATTAGTTTTGTGTCAAAACATCCTAGGGTGGAATTAGAATGAGGGTGGACCAAACACACGCTTGATGAGGACCCAAGTAGGTCCCAACACGCTTCATCAACTTCAAAGGTAGTGTTCAACACAAGGTCGGACAAAATAGTGTAAAACACATAGAACAATTAAGCGCATGAAACTCTTAGCATGATCAAATCCTTCCAGATACCAAAATTATCTTCAACAGGATCATAATGACTTAACTCTAGAACCGCAAGTCATAAGACTTAACCAAAGAGAAATCTAGACCAACATTTCTTCCGAACCTTAGCCAAAAGCACAGAAAACCACAGTTCACAACTACTGAACATAACTCGCACTGTGCAATGAATCATAAGCCTAAAATATGGATATAGAAGCTTCCAACAACCATGATCAACATATCTGAACCACACAAACATAGAAGCTAATCTGGAGCAAAACCCGAAGCAACCACTAAACACCTACAACCTTTCTTTATTACAATTTTCTCAATATCCTCGACATATACAGCTAACAACCTATATCCATGACATCAATGACAATAGAAACTATTTGATAACCAATTGACCAATTGGCATCAATTAAAATACCTTCATTCTCACAAAAATATACCCCTTTGTCATTGATGGCAACACATGATGTGAAAAACCATCAAAGACAACACACTAGCTCTCAACACCCTTCTCATGATTTTTCTTTCTATTTCTCCCCCTTAGTAGATAATCTCTCTTTTTTGTTACCATATCTCATCTCTCATCCTTTTTTCACATCTCCCATCTCCCCTTTAACATCAATTTCAAAGGAAAAATATGTTTTACATTGATTTCTCCTTTGACATTAAAAACAAAATTATCTTTCAATGACAACACATGACACTACCTACTCCCCCTAAGAGGTAGCCACCAAAACATTAATCCAAAAGAAAGATAGATCCATAGATCCACCAGAATGATGCATATCCATATGCATCTAGTTTAAGAAATGAGGGGCAATGACCCCTAACTTCTCCCAAAGATACTCAAAAGTATCTTTAGGAAGAGCCTTCATAAATATATCAGCAATCTGATCCTTCGTAGAGACATTCGCAAGCTTTAATTTATTCTCCACAAGCTTCTCTCTCAATAAATTATACTTGATAGATATATGCTTTGTCCTCGAGTGCATCACTGGATTCTTTGAAATGTTAATCGCACTTATGTTATCAATAGAAATAGGATCATCATACACAAATGTGATATCTTTCAATGTATGTTTCATCCATAGAACTTGTGTACAACAAGATGCAACAATATACACAGCTTCAGTAGTAGATAGGGAAATTGAATATTTATTTTTACTCAACCATGCCACCAATCTGCAACCAAGAAAAAATGCACCACCACTTGTACTTTTTCTGTCATCTACACATCCAACCCAATCTCCATCTGTATAAGCACTTAGTGTAAATTTAGTATCCCTAGGATACCATAAGCTATAATCCAAAGTTCCATTCAAATATCTAAATATTCTTTTAATAGCAACAACATGTGTTTCCTTAGGATCTTCTTGAAATCTAGCCACAAGAGAAACATCATGCATAATATTTGGTCTAGTAGCAGTCAAATACAATAGTCCACCAATCATATATCTAGATTTTCTATGATAAACCTTAGGTGAATCATCATCTTTACCTAGTTTGCAACCAAGCACCATAGGAGTGCATACCAGTTTGGAACCATCCATCCCAAACTTCTTCAACATCTCTTTCACATACTTAGACTTAAATGAAAATTCCTTTCTCTGTTTGATTAGTTTATAGCCCAAAAAAGAAATTCATTTATCCAAACATAGACATCTAAAATTCTTTTTGTATTTCTTCCACAAACATCTTACCCATAGTTTCATTTCCTCCAAAAATAATGTCAACATATACAACCACAATCAATATTTTATCATTTTCAATTTTAAAATATAGATTACTATATGTTGTACCTTTGTTGAAACCTTGTTGAATCAAGTACCTATCTAACCTTGCATACCAAGCTCTAGGAGCTTGCTTCAATCCATATAAATATTTCTTCAATCTGTAAACCATATCTAGTTGATCTGACAACTGAAATCCTTATGGTTGTTCCATGTAGACCTCTTCTTCTAACACACCATTCAAAAATGCAAACTTGACAGCCATCTGATAGACTTTGAAATCTTTATGAGAAGAAAATGCTAAGAACATCCTGATAGCTTCCATTATTTCCATTGGAGCAAAAGTCTCCTAAAAATCTATGCCTTCTACTTGTGAGTAACCCTTACACACAAGTCTTTCTTTGTTTCTAACCACTTCTCCATTCTCATTCAACTTATTTTTGAATACCCACTTTGATCCAATAATGTTTTTATCTGTCGGTCTTGGGACCAATTCCCAAGTTTGATTCTTATCAATCTACATAAGTTTTCTTTCATAGATTCTATCGAATGCTCATCTTTACATGCTTCACTTATAGTATTTAGTTCAATCTTAGAAAGTAAACATTGATTTATCTCACTAGTAGCAGCTCTGCTTCTTGTCAATACTCCTTTTGTCTTGTCTCCAATGATCTAATTTTTTGAATGATTCTTCTGCACATATCTAGGTGTCTTAGGGGACACCACCGTAGCTTCATCTTCTTCTTCTTCATTCTGGTTCTCTTGCTCATCCTTCTCCTTTTCTTCCACAATTTCTTCAATCCTTAAACAATCATACATATCCATCAACATCAATTGAATTCTTCATTGCTTCATCAACCTTGACATTTGAGCTTTCTACAATCTTCCTCGATCTTTTATTGAAACATTTGTAAGCTTTGCTTTTAGTAGAATATCCAAGAAAAATACCTTCATCACTTCTTGCATCAAACTTTCCTAAATTTTCTTCATCCCTTCTAATATAACATTTTCTTCCAAATACCTTGAAATACTTCACAATAGGAGTTCTTCCATACCATAGCTCACAGGGGGTCTTTGTATTGTTTTATCTTGCTTGAATTCAATTGAATACATAAACAATAGTATGAATAGATTCTCTCCAATAAACTTTGGGTAGACCTATCTCAGTAATCATTGATCTAGCAACCTCTTGAATTGTTTTCTTCTTTCTTTCAACAACTCCATTCTGGTGAGGAGTTCTCAGAGCAGATAACTATCTTTTTATTCCATGCACTTCACAAAACATATTAAACTCATGGGAGTTGAATTCACCACCTCTGTCATACCTTAAGCATTTTATCCTTAGATTTACTTCATTCTCAACCATAGCTTTGAATGTCTTGAATCTATCTAATTCATTTGATTTCTCTCTAAGAAATGTAACCCATGTATACCTAGAATAATATTCAATCAAAAGCATAAAGTACCTTTCACCTTGTAGACTTCTCACTCTTATAGTACCACAAAGATCTATATGAATTAAATCCGGTAGTCCAATAGTAGATTGTTCCTTTGATCTTTAATGGTTTCTTGTTTGCTTTCCAAAATGACAATTCCTGCAAATAGCATTAACAGGCTTTGTAATCCTTGGTAAATCTCTCGCAGCCTAAATTGCACTAATCCTTGCCAAGTTATCAGAATTCATATGACACATTCTTTGATTCCACAACCAACTATCATTAATTTGAGTCATAAAGCATCGTTCATCAACACCCTTAAGTTGATAGATATTTCCTTTCAATTTCTTTCCTACAGTAATCATTGTTTCGGTATCTTTCTTGATCACACATATTTCATCCTCAAATACAATATTATATCCTTTACTACACATTTTTCCAACACTCAAGAGATTATGCCTTAAACCCTTAACATATTAGACATCATCATTATATGCTTTCCATCAAAACTTACTAAACATATTCCACAAATTTTAGCACGAGTATCATCTCCAAACATAACTAAGCCACCATCATATTTTTCAAGTTTAACAAACTTAATCTTATCACCAGTCATGTGATGTGAACAACCACTGTCAACAACCCAATGTTATTTTCTTGTTTATCATGTAGGGCAGATATTACAATACCTTCATTTTTCTCCTTCTCTGGAGGGCATTCATTCACCTATTTTTCAGAATTAGCAGAAGTGGGTTCACCTTTTATAGCTAAGAACAAGCATTCATTTTCATCATGATCTCCATAATAATATTCCTCATCAGATATACTAGCATCCTCATTCACATAATATGCTTTGTTGATCTTCTTACCTTTTTTTCTTTCTCATATCTTTGTTTATTCCTCTTAGCTCTTTTTGAACACCTAGAAGCATAATGTCCTATTCCTCCACAACTAAAGCATTTAAAGGGTAACTTACCTTTATACTTGTTAGATCCTTTCTTCATCTTTCTCACAAAGTTAGCTTCTACTTCATCAAGAATTTCTTCATCCGGATCTTCAACTTTTGTAGCCTTAAAAGCAATTTCTGATTTGGATCAATTTCTCAAATTCAGCTTTCTCATCTCATAAGATGTTAGAGCTCCCAAAAAAAGATCTTTAGTGTGTCTTGTAATCTATATGTTCTTCAATAGCACATACCTTTTCACTGTAAGAATCAAGGAGAGTTCTAAGAATTTTCTTTACAATCCTAGATTCATCTATTGTAGCACCAAGTCAAGTCCTCGCATTCCAGCTACTACCTCATCCACCTCTGTACATAAGCTTTGACATTCTATAAGAGAGGGGGACCACCGCATGCAAGAGCCTAGGTCATAGAGGGTCAATATATGATAGGTTTCCCTAACTTACCTCAGCTAAGTGCAACGTGTAGGGTATAAGGATGAGAATGATGAGTATTATGAGGTCCTACAATCACTCTACAATCTTGATTTCTAAGGTGGAGCTAGGCGAGTCAATTTTTAGGTTCAACTCTACGCCTTAGGGAGCTCTCTACTCGAGGACATAAGCATAGTCTCTAGATGACAGCGCAGTGCACTGTCATCTCTAAAGTGCGTTGTCATTTATACGGCCAGACAACAGCAGATACAAGGTTGAACCCACCAAAATGACTAGTGGCCTAGATATTCAACTAAAAGGCCAAAATGAAACAAGTAAATAAATGAAATATTCTCTAATGTTATAAAGTAGAAAAGCAAGTATAAGGAAAATAAGAAGGATCTCACCAAGGAATTCGTTCGACAGCTGATCTTCCTAGCAACGCGCACACCTACACACAGCAAGAGGGAAAATGTTGGGTGGTTGAATAGGGTTCTTCCTCAATCATACCCCCATTTAGGTGTTTCCACCTCCACAGACAGCTAAGGAAATGAGATAAAGAAATAGTATAATAAAGAAAATGCAAACAATACAAAGCAATACTATGCTACTCAACCAAGTGATAGAGGAGAGGAGAGGGAAGCTTACCACCTCCACCAAGAGCACTCAAGGCTGCTTGGAGGAGAAATGAGAGGAACTCAAGCCTCTACTGCAATGGCATGGTCCCAAACGTGCCCTACTAAAGTGATGAAATGAAGCTTTTGTTGCAATGGTGTGCTTGAATGCTTGAAGTGAGTGAGAATGAATGCAAAAGAGTGTGAGTATGGAAGCTTGAACTATGCAATAGCACAAAAGAAGTTGTGAAGAGTTGGATTGAATGTTGAAGGGGTGAATTTGAAGAGGGAGTGAACAAAAATGGCCATATTTAGGTCGGTTGGCCAAAGGGGGCGTTACAACTTCACTGCCAATGAGAAGTGTAACACCTCTACAAGTTCAATCGTAGGAATTTTCCACTGACGTAAGTGCATCGCATAGACGTTGGTGCATCACGCGGGCGTCCCCAACAGAAACGCCCCCACCGACGCTCAAGATAGGCACCAAGTGGATAGCCAATAGTGGGCTTAAGTGGAATTAAGCCTCTGAACTTGGTTTTCTAAGGTGGATAAGGGAAAAAAGGGGATTTGCATAGGGGATGTAAATTTGCTCTTATACACATTCTCATCTTCAGACATGTGTAGGAGCTAAAACTGTGTCTCCAAGTTTTGAAAATTTTCCTCTTTGACCCTTTCATCTCCTTCATGTGCCTTCTCCAAAGCATCCCAGACTTCCTTAGTAGTCTTTAGATTTTGAACTTTAATCAACTCTGAATGTACAAGACTATTCTTCAAAATGTACTTCACCTTATTGTTCGCTTTCATGTGCCTTGATCTCATCAGCCATACACAGACCATTAGGAGGAGGAGTGTAAGTATTATTGTAAGATTTCTCCACATCATATCCATAATACTCCAAATATTCTTCCATCAGTATTTTCTAGATAGCATAATTAGTTCCATCAAACCTTGGATAGTCATGAGTAATTTTGCTAGCCATCCCAAACCTTTGTTAAGAAGTTAAGCTCTTTTCCAAGGAACCTACCTCTGATACCAATTGTTGAACAAGAAAACTGAGAGGAGGGGTGAATTAGATGTAGTAGATTTAAACTTTAAAACATTCACCAAAACTTAGATCAATCACAAATCTTTAACTCTACTAAAATGATTAAACATTAAGTGCAAGTGCAGAAACTGAAAACCATCACACAAACATAGTAAAACCATATTTATTTGGAAAACCCAATTAGGGAAAAACCACAATGAGGATTAACTCACACTATAGAGAATATCAAAACCAATTACAAAGGCTCATTGTCTGAGGAAAAAGGCTCACTATCTAGGTCAGGACTCACTATCCAACAAGGTAAACCACCCAGAGGGCTATTTCCACAGAGATACAAAGAAGATAGAAGAGATATGTTACAGAGAGAATACAATCTCAATACAACAGAGAATTCCACCACAATTTTCTCAACCACTTGTAGACATGCATGAATTATAGATTCCACCTTCAGCTCACTGCATCTGAAAACTTAGCATTTAGGATTTGAACTGACCTGCCACACTCGCATGACATACACTCATGGATTCACATCCGTTTCACATATATCTATTCTATTTCTTTGCACTTATCTCTTTGTACATCTTTCATCACTAACTTGTCCTATATTTATACCATCTTCAACTTTGAAACATATCCAAAGTCGGCCATCCATTATTGAAATTCGAATTAGGCTGGCACCAAAACATCCTAGGGTAGAATTAGAATGATGGTGACCCAAACACACACTTGATGAGGACCCAAGTAGGTCCCAACACACTTCATCAACTTCAAAGGTAGTGTTCAACACAAGGTCGGCCAAACCAATTTAAAACACATAGAACAATTAAGCACACATAACTCTTAGCATGATCAAAACCTTCCAAATACTGAAATTATCTTCAACATAATTATAACAACTTAACTCTAGAACCGCAAGTCATAAGACTTTACCAAAGAGAAATCCAGACCAACAACATTTCTCTTAGACCTCATCCAGAAGCACAGAAAACCACAGTTCACAACTAGTGAACATAACTTGCATTGTATAATGAATCATAAGCTAAAAATATGGATATAGCAGCTTCCAACAACCATGATCATCATATCTGAACCACACAAACATAAAATAAAATCTAGAGAAAAACTTAGAGCAACCACTAAACACATGCAACCTTTCTTTATTACAATTTTCTCAATATCATCGACATATACAACCAATAACCTATATCCATGACATCAATGACAACAACAACTAGTTGATAACCAATTGATCAGTTGACATCAATGACAATACCTTAATTCTTGCAACATAGGTTTGGTGCTCTTAAAAGTTGTAACAAAACATTATTTCTTGTGAGGTTGGATTAGGACACTAGATCCTAGTAGCATTTCTCACTGTGGTTTTTCCCATCTTGGGTTTTCCATGTATATATGGTGTTATTTGTTGATCTTGTATGTGCATGTGTTTGTCATATCTTTTCATGTTTTAATCTACACATCTAGGTTTGAGGATTGTGTTGGCACTAAGGTTAAGAAGTCTAAAAATTTTAGTATCTACTAATTCACCCCCCATCTCATTAGATTGTTGTGTTCCAACAATTGGTATCAGAGCCCTAGGTTCCCTAGGAGAAGCTTAATCAGCTTGGGTATATCCTTGGGTTTGTGAACACAATGGCCAATCAAGAAGGTTCTTCTACAAACAAGTCACCTCAATTTGATGGAACAAATTATTCCTTTTGGAGCTCAATGATGAAGGGATATTTGGGATCGTTAGGGTTTGATGTGTGGATGTCTGTTGTGAATGAATACACACCACCTACCACAACTCCTACTAATGTTGCAGCAAAAAAGGACTATGAGAAAAATGAAAAAGAATGCTTTACTATTATGAATAGTATGTTTGGATCTGTGCATAGCAAGGTTATGTATTGTAAGACTACACAAAATGTCTAGGATACATTGAAAAATATCTATGAAGGAGATGACAAGGTAAAATTGGCAAAGCTTCAAGTTCTGAGAGCTAGATTTGAAGGCCTAAAGATGACAGAAGAAGAGAAGATTTTAGACTATCTTCTAAGAGTCAATGATATGGTGAACTCAATTAAAAGATATGGAGAAGTGAAAGAAGATGTTGTTGTACTAAAATTCCTATGGTCAATGTCAACCAAATATGATTCTAATATTTTTGCAATAGAGAAAATAAGAGAAATAGACAAAATCACTCTTAATCAATTGCATAGTATATTCGCTACATATGAAATGAGGATGGGAGATACAAAAACATAAATAAAGGAAGTTGTTTTCAAGGTTACCAACAAAGAGAAGGATGTATCTTCAAAGAAAGACAAGGCTGAGAATATCACATCTAGAAATGATGATACTAATGAAGATGAGGCAAATTTCATCAAGGAACTAAGAAGAGGATCTGGCAAGTACAAAGGTAAGTTGCCCTTTAAATTCTTTGAATTTGGAAAAGTTGGTCATTTTGTTATTAAATGTCCTTATAGTAAGAAAGGAAACTATAAGAAAGAGGTAGAAGGTAAAGTGAAGAAACCCTACTATCCTAAGAGAAGGATTTTTCAAAACAAAAAGAAAAGTCTATACATCCAAGAGGACAGTGATGTATCTGGTGATTGCAATAGCTTAGATGATGAACATAATTGTGCTTTTATTGTAAAAGAAAATGAATGTATTTTCATGGAAAAAGAGTCTAACGGACAAAAGGATGCAAAAGTTGAAGACCTTGGTGAAGATAGTGAAGAATAAGGAGAGGTTAACTTGGAAGGAGAACTTATCTATGCACTAGTTGAGATGGATGATCTCATAGATGAGATTGAAATGTTGAAAAAGGAGAACTTAAAGCTGAAGAAACTTGCATAAAAGGAATCAAACAAACTAAGAAAGGATCTTGAGGGATCTAATCAGATGGTAGTAGGTATGGAACTTCAAGTGGACGAATCCAAAAGAATGGAAGTGATGAAATCAAAATTAAAATTTGAAATGGATAGATGCATGTGTTGGCCAGAGACATTGAAAATATACTTTGGTGTTGTCACTGATGGCAACCCTAGTCAATGATAGGATCTGCACGTCATCATTTTCTCCTACCGGCAGATAGATTGAGGACAGTCAGGAAGAAAATAGCATCTGCCAATTTTGTGTTCTTCAATTCTCATGCAGATTTTCTGTTGTTATTTTGAGTTGTGGACCTTATGGGAGGTTAATCAAGGTATTTCTTGTGCTGTCCAAAATTCTCAATGCCTCGTAACAAGTTGTACACAATTTTGGAGATCCGATTGGATATCTTTTTGTTCATCAGTATTTTGTGGCCGACCCGAATGATTTTAAGTGTCGCAGATATTTGAGGAGTGTTTACTCAAATGTTTTTGTGTTCAATCATCTTCATTTGGGTCTGAGCTAAGTTATGACCGACTGTTGTGGGTGTGCATTAAATATTATTCATGATTTGAGCTGACAATTATAAATATTCTTAAGTTTTATTGAAGTCAACTATTGCGATTAAATTCTTAGTTGCAGATATATATAAATGTTCAATTATATCATTTTGTGTATGTAGAAGGTGTGTCGATGTGTATTGCAAAAATCAAAAGGGTGATTAAGCGATTTATGCACAGTTTCACTTGTCGATTAAATATTTTGTGGTGCGAGTTAGAGTAGAGCAGAGCAAAAGTGCAGAATCAGTCAGAAGGACAGAAGATCCACTACTGAGCCTAACCAGAACTGTAATCAAGCATTTGTAGATGTTATTCTCTTAATTCATTCTCTTGGATCTAATCCAAATCTTGTAAGGAAGTGTTCCTTTCTATTTTGAGTAGTGATCTCTAGACAGTGAGCCTAAATGCAAGTGCATTCTCTTATTGCAAACTTCTTTTTGGGTATACTCAGATCATATTATGGATTGGCCATCCATCATGGTTTTTCCCCTAATAGGGTTTCCACGTAAAAAAATCCTTATGTTATGGTGTTGTGTTTGTTAGCTTTATGTTCTTGCATACTTTTCTTGGTTGAATGTTTTAAGTGGGTTAAAGATCATAAAAATAAAGTTAATTTTTGCAGAACACTGATTCACCCCCCCTCTTAGTGTTGCTTGTTTCCAACAATTGTTATCAGAGATATTTCCTCAAAAGAACTCTAACAGCTTGGGGAGATATTAGAAGGAGTTTTCAATGGATACAAGCAGTCTTCAAGAACAACTTGTGGTGGCCCTAGATGATCTTGACCAGTCAAAATCTGAGAATCGGGAACTGCAAGAAAATCTTAAGAATGTAGAGAAATTCATTCAGTCATTGAATGACAAAATCAATGAATCAAGGGAGAAAAGAAAGGAATTGTGTGAGCAGCTTACGCAGAAGAATAGAAGCATGGAAGATGAACAACTCAGTCATGTCTTGAAGGAGAAAACATAAGAATGTGAAAAAAAATTGAGAGAAAATGTTGCCTCGAAGCGTGAGATGGAATCTATCATGATGAAAATGACCAAGGAGATTGAAGATAGAAAGAAGAATGAAGAAAAGCTTGCCCAATCCTTGAAAGAAAAATCTAAAGAATGCAACCAACTGGACAATGAATTGGAACAATCTAAAAAAAATGAGGAAATGCTTGAAAAATAGCTTGATGATCTCAAAAATGAACTTACTATTGCAAATGAGTACAAGGAGAAATTCAAAGCAAGCTCAGTCAAGCTTGATGAACTGATTAAAGTTCAGAGGACTGATCGTGACAAGCAAGATCTTGGCTATGAAGGAGGAGAATTTTTGGATCTGGACAAAGGAATTCTAGACAAGGGAGATTTAGGCAAGGAAATTAGATGAATGGAGCTAGAAGGAATCTGGTAAGACAACCAAATGCTCAAAGATTCAATGGTTACTATTTTTTTGCAGTAAATTTGGTCATATGGCTTCTCAGTGTAGAAGCAAGATGAATCCAAGAGGACCATCATTCTCAAGTCAATTCTTTAATTGTAATAAGTTTGGTCATAAGTCAAGTGAATGCAGAATTCTGATGAACAACTTTCATTGAGATGCCAGATGCTATGCACGCAATAGACTTGGGCATATTGCTAACCAATGCAGATCAAGACAAACTCAGTGGACCAGTAGGTCTAGATAGAGAAATGTTGTGTGTTACAACTGCAACAAATTTTTCCACACTACTAGATTCTATTCGAATAGAAGAGGTTTGGTAAAACAAAACATACAGTAGGATGTTAAGGGAAAAGGTAAAGTCGCTACTGATGTGATCAAGAGGAAAATGCAGAAGAAATAGGTGAACAAGGATCCCTCTATTGAAGGAAATGTGCCTACACCAGAATCTACTTTTGGTAATTCCTTTGGGAATTAATTTTAGGCCTTTGGCCTAGGGGGAGTTGTCAAGAAAATCTCTTAACCCCCTGCCAATAACTAACACCAGAATGTGGATTAGTCTAGTAAGTGCATAGATTCCTTTTAGATGTTGTTCAACCAATTGGACATAGTATCATATAGTATTGGATATCCGCAGAAGAATTATTTGTCTCAATGCATACGAATAGGGTAATTGGATGAATTAGGGTAAAAGCATTTATTGCGACAAAAATGGTTAGTTGTGCGAATGATAAAAAGTCATTTTTATCTTTTATTTGTCACTTTGAATTTTGGAGGAAAGAAGTTTGGAGAGACCTTGAGCAAACTTTGTTGAGTTGTTACGAGATTCAAGTATGAAGGAGATTCAGCAATCAAAAGTCTAATATGACGAAAAGGTATTTATCAGAAAAACCAGTGAATTTGTGAATTTATAAAAATGGCCACTTCATTGGTAGTTGAAGTTAAGGATAGACCCCATCCAAAGTTCAAGTGACATCCTTATAAGTCTTTTGATACCGAGCCCCTAGGTGCGTTTTTGTCTATATTGTAATGATTCTTGCACACTGAAGACATTAGGGCTTACATACATGCCAATATTCAAGAACTAGGAAGCTCACAAATGATGAATTTGTATTCCAACCATATAATTGGAGAAGACTTCACTATTAAGTTAGAATACAAAACCCTAGAAGTGAAGAAGTTTACATAGTTTGTGTAATTTCCCATATTTGAGGAAAATGAATGGGTGTGATATATTTTGAGAAGAGTTCATGTCAAGTTCATGTGGTTGAATATACCTTTCAAGATTACGAAAGAGGCTATATGTGTGGTCACAAGTCCAAATTCCTTCGGTGGACTGCTAGTTTTGAAATTTGTAAAGAATCAAAAGGTTACTAATGCAACAGGTGAACAATTTGATACAAGGGCAATGACAATCGAAGACATTGCTGAAGTGGATGTGAAATTCGTATCAATGGTCATTGCCTACAAGATCTACTACTCCAACTGGGATAATTCAATATCAAGTACGGATATTTACACAGACTATCAGATGGTAAAAGAAAATGCAGATTATGACTTGTGTGAGCTGCTCAGAAGTTAGTTGATGGACAATTTGGGTAAGATTAAGAAAGATAAAAAAGAACTCTTTTAAGTATGGTAATTTGTTGTTGTGTTTGTTCTTTTATTTCATGAGTGAGGTTCCGAGTGTTGGGAAAGTTCATTGGAAAAGTAATCAGCATGTAGCTATGCAAATAAGAGATATATTGTTTGGAAGCGGTGATCGTCAAACCAGAAACACTGCCCTCTAGGGGTACTTTAATTTTTTTTAGAATATGATGCATGCGAGAGAAAGAATACCTACCTCAATTGTAGAGAAGTACAAATATACCATCTACTTCATGGTAGATATTGATCAATTCCATATGGAAGCTGCTAATCCCAAAACGATATGGATTATGCCTATGGGATATGAAGTAGAGGAGAACATCTTGAAGGTGTATGCAAAACATTTTTTGAGCATGCCTCTGGATCTGGCAGAAGAAAGGTTTGGATCTTATGTAGAGAAGAGAATGCAAGTCCATGATCAATTACATAAGCCAAAGACAGTCAGAAGAGTAAGGAAAGAAGTAGAAGTGTTTGCAGAAAACATGGGCATACCTATAGAAAAATTGAAAGAATCCAGAAGAAAGAGACATGAAGCTGAAGAAGGAAAAGAGTTAGCAAGAACCAAATCTACTATTCTGACAAGATCCTCTTCCCGTACTAGATCAACAAGGAGTTCCCCATCCACTCCTGCAACCAATCCAGTTCTTGTGCAAACTCAAGACAAGGGTTCTAGTAAGAGGAAGAAGAACAAGAGCTCAAGAACCTATGAAGCCATCTCAGAAAGTGAGGAAACTGAGTCATATGAAGTTGTGAAAAAAATGAAGAAGAAATCTTCCAGTGAGGAAGAAAAGGAAAATAAGAAATAAAAAACTGACATACCAGCTATGACAGTTGAAGAAATTGAGAATGTTGTTGTCAAGGATGGAAATCTTAAGCCCCTCTATGAATGGTATGAAATGTTTAACAAATCGAGTCAAAGAATTCTTGAAGAGGCAACAATAAAACATCTAAATATTTTCAACAAAGTTTTTGTTGAAATTATGTTTGGTTTACCTAAGAGTCTGTATGATGTTTTGGAGGCGAGAAGAGTAAATACTAGGACTGAAGAAGAGCATATGAGAAAGAGAATTCTTGCAGACTTGTGTTTGGAAATGTCTATTGAGGAGATGGATTCACTCCTGGACAAAGCCAAGAGGGAATTTAACAGCAAAATAAGGGTGAACAAACTTATGATCGATGAAACTAGTGTTGTTGATGAAACTAAGAAAATCCTAAAAGCATTTTGTCAAGAAACAAGATCAATGTTGAAGAAGTGAATGCTAAAGATGTTGTATTTGATCCAATAAATGAGGAGGTGAATGAATATACTAAGGATAATCAGATTCATCCTAATGTGGACAACACAAAAGCACCTGTGGAAACTGAAGTTCCTAAGGTTGTATTAGCTGAAGAAAAGGAAACACCAAATGGAGAAGTTGAAGCTCCTAAAATCAACCTAGAAATAGTTTTTGTAGAACCAAATTTTGAAGAAGAAGAAAAGGTTCAAGTTAAAGAAATCCTAGTGGAAGCAAGAGACACTGCCAAGGCAGTAAAGGAATCTCTGGTGGATCAACAGGAAGAATTTGATCCTAAATTGGTTGAAATCCTGATCAATCTATCCACCTTGTCCCCAATTCAGATAATGAAGGTTGCATCAATTGCACAAGCTAAGGCTAGTAAGAAGATTTTGAAGTCTCACATTGAGGACAGTGAATTATTAATTCTTGCATCTGGAGTTTTGGAGAAAAATATGCCAACTCATGTTAAGGATCCATCTAGTTCCTCTTCCAGTGAACTAAAGAAGCTCATAAATTTTGTAAGTACTCATTTCGAGTGATGCAGGAGCATCCTTGGTTCTTGGAAATCTTGCATCAACCAAAAATATTTCCCTTTCAATTTTGTTCTTATTTTGGTTCTTTCTCATTTCATGTTGGTGGATTCGTCATCTTTGCTCACCAAACCCTGTGGATCTTGGACTACACCATCTACATGTTCATCTTCTTTGTCCCAAGATTTGAGCATGATTGGATCTTTTTCCGGAAAGTTATCGCTTCCAAAAATTTTGGAAATTTCTTGAATCGGCATTGGAATAATCTCAACCTTTCAACCAGTTTGATCGTTGTGGAGCATCCCTGTAACTTGCGGATCTTAACGGTGTAATTTTAATTGTTCCTGGGTGTGTTTTTGACCTTCATTTTAGGTCCACACTTTGTCTTATGCACCTGTTGAAGAATTATTCAAATTTGAGGCCGACCTATTCATGCACATGTTACATTTTATTTCCTTGGAGAATGTGATGATCTTTGGCCGACATGGATGTTTCTAGAATTGTGGATATTCTATAAAGCTTGTAATTGATCATTAGAATAGATAGTAAAGAATAGATAGTCAAGTTTGATTTTAGATTTGTAATATTTTGCTCGTATATAGGAGCACATTGGAATGTTGTATTTTTGAGCATGTTGTATCAGGCCTGTGAGCTAAATCTATAAGCCCAGATATTGTCAGTTGAATGGAATTGATACTTCTATTAATAAGGATATTTCCATCTGCATTTTCCTTCATATTTGGTGTTGCTTTCATTGTGTTACTCTTGCTACACAGCCTGAATTGTTCTCTTTGAGGACCCTCCTACCGTGGCTACATCAGATTGGTATTAGAGTGAGCTTTGATCCATGTGAGGTCGACAAAATTTGCAAAGTCCTATAAAAAAAAAAATTGTTGTGGGGTGGCGAATTGTAGATCTGACCTGCAGTTGCATAGGACTGTTGTAAAGATGGCTAGAAGAAGAAATGTAAGAGGAAATGGAGCACATGGAAATGCAGACCAAGCTATAATGGAGATGCTAAGAGGAATTGTTGCTAGATTAGATGCAGTTGAAATGGCCCAGAGAAGAGGTCGACTTGTTGATGATGTGAGTGATGAAGAGGTAGAAGTTTAGGAAGAAGGAGGAAGAGAAGAGCAACCTAGCCTAGATTAGGGGGAAGAAAGGTTCATAAGAGCCCTAACTAGAGAAAATACGAAGCCACATTTCAATCTATCAAATTATACTAGTAAGTTGGATTTAGAAGAATTGCTTGATTGGATAATAGAGATTAAAAAGTATTTTGAATTTGAAGGTACCACTGAAGATAAGAAGGTGAAATTTGCTTGCACAAAGTTGAGAGGACATGCATCCCTTTGGTGGGAACATTTACAGACATATAGACAAAGAAGAGGGAAAGAAAAGATAAAATATTGGGATCGAATGGTGATAAGTTGAAGACAAAGTTTATGCCTATGGACTATCAGATTAGTTTGTTTTGAAAATTGCAAAATTTGAAGCAAAAAGATTCAAGTGTGATAGAGTATACTGAGGAGTTCTATAAGTTGAATATCAGATCTGGACATTCGGAGGATGCAATGGAACAAGTAGCCAGATATGTGAATGGTTTGAGGTCATCTATACAGGATGAGATTAATTTGATCAAGTTGCAAAATGTGGAGGAGGCATATCAGTGTGCCCTAAAAGCAGAAGAGAAGTTGAATAAGAGACATGAGTAGAGACAGAGAGGAAGAGGTGGAAGATTTCAAAGAGGAAGAACTTTTGTTGGAGGAGGAAGAGGACCTTTTTTGGATCAGAACAAGGATAAGGAGGTTAGTAAGAATGATAATACATATCAAAAAAGTGATGGAAACTCATACAGAAGAGGGGGATATGGTGGTTACCGGAATGAAGGACATAGAAGAGATGATAGAGGACAAGAGAAGAGGGTATTCAGAGGAACTTGTTATAAATGTGGTGGAGAATGACATAGAGAATTTGAATGCAATTAGGGAGAGACAACTAGAAAGATAGAGAACAGTAGGAGAAAAACCTCTGTTGAGGACGATCATACTAGATCGTCTAACAAACTGGAAGAAGGGAAAGTGTTGGTGAATAGAAGAGTACTATGTCAGAGTGAGTTGGAGCAAGAACCATTGCAGAGGAAGGATTTTTTCTGGACAAGATGCAAGGTAGCTGGTAAATGTTGCAAGGTGATAGTTGACAGTGGAAGTTCTAAGAACCTAGTCTTTGAAGAGATGTGGACTAATTTGAAGTTGTAAATATTAAAGCACCCGAAGCCCTACCAGATAGAATGGATACAAGATGAACATAAGATTCTAGTAATTGAACAATGTTTGGTGAAATTAAAGATAGGAAATTTCCATGATGAAGTTTTGTGTGATATCATGCCTATGGATATATGTCACATTTTGTTGGGAAGCCCTTGGCAGTACGATAGACAGGCTATTCATGATGGAAACAAGAATATATACACTATTGTTGCTAATGGGATGAAGCATATTTTGTTGCCATTAGAAAATCTTCCTACAGTTGAAGTGTGTTTGAATGATAGGGTTTGTCTGGTTGATGGAAGGAGATTCTAGATGGATTGGGATATGAGAATGTGTGTTATTCCTTAGTTCCTAAGAAAGCTAAAGATTGGAAGCATGTCGAAGAACACTCAGAAGAGATAAAGGAGTTGTTGATAGAATATGAGGAGATCATTTTAGATAATGTACCTAATGGATTACCACCTGTGTGGAGTATTAGTCATTGCATGGATCTAATTCTTGGAGCTAGTTTTCCTAATAAAGCAGCACACCGGATGACACCTATAGAGAATGAAGAGTTGAATAGACAAGTGCAAGAATTCTTAAGGAAAGGTTTGATCAAAGAAAGCTTAAGCCTATGTGTTGTACCTGTTGTATTGGCACCTAAGAAGGATGGAGAATGGAGAATGTGTATGGATTCAAGAGTCATAAATAAGATCACAGTGAAGTATAGATTTCCTTTACCTCGAATGAATGACATTATGGATTGTTTGAGTGGAGCCAGATACTTTACAAAGATATATTTGAAGAGTGGATATCATCATATTAGAATCAGAGAAGGGGATAATTGGAAAATAACATTTAAGACAAATGAAGGATTGTATGAGTGGTTGGTGATGCCTTTTGGATTGAAAAATGCACTAAGTACTTTCATGAGATTGATGAATGAGGTATTGAATAAATTCTTGGGTAAGTTTGTAATTGTTTACTTGGATGACATCTTGATTTTTAGTAAGAGTAGAGAAGAACATTTGTTGCATATTAGACAAGTTCTGCAGAGGTTGAGAGAGGAACCATTGTTGATAAACATCAAGAAATGTAGTTTCATGAAGGAGGAATTGGTATATCTAGGATTTGTGATATCTATGGAAGGATTGAAGATGGATCCTGAGAAAGTTAGAGCAATTGTTGAATGGCCTACACCTGAAAGCATTGGAGAGGTAAGATCTTTTCATGGATTGGCTAGTTTCTACTGAAAGTTCATTAGGAATTTTAGTTCTATTTGTAGTCCTCTGACATAAAAAATGAGAGGAGATAGGAAGGATTTTGGATGGACATCTAGAGCAGATCAAAGTTTTGAATTGTTGAAGTAGAAGGTGATTGAGCAGCCTGTGTTGGATTTACCAGATTTCACTAAGATATTTCAAGTAGATTGTGATGCAAGTGGCAATGCAATTGGAGCAGTGTTGATTCAAGAAGGAAGACCTGTAGCTTATTTCAATGAGAAATTGAATGATGCTAGGAGAAGATATTCAGTGTATGATCAAGAATTTTATGCTATAATTCAAGCCTTGAAGAAGTGGAGACATTATTTGTTACCTAGGGAATTTTTGTTGTATACGGATCATCAGGCATTGCACTATTTGAATAGTCAAGGTAAGTTGAATCAGAGACACATGAGATGATCAGAGTTCTTGCAGAGTTATACTTTTGTTCTGAAGCATAGGAGTGGAAATTCAAATAGAGTTGATGATGCATTGAGTAGGAGAAGGAATTTTTTGATAGATGTGAGAGTGGAGGTATTAGGCTTTGATGAATTGAAGAACTTGTATGAGAAAGACCTAGATTTTGCAAAACCTTGGAAAGCTTTTAAGGAACCAGTTTTGGAGGATAGAAGCCAGTGGTTGGAATATTTCATTTAGTAGGATACGTTGTTCAGAGGTAATCAGTTGTGTATACCCTGAAGTTCAATGAGGGAAAACTTGGTGAAAGAAAAGCATAGTGTAGATTTGGCAGGACATTTGGAATTGATAAGATAGTAGCGTTGGTGAGTGAGAACTATTTTTGGCCACAGATTCATAAGGATGTCAAGAGATTTGTGCAGAGTTGTAGAGTTTGTCAAGATGCAAAAGGGAGTAGTCATAATGTTGGATTGTATAAGCCTTTGAAAGTTCTAGAAAGACCTTGGGAGGATATCAGCATGGATTTCATACTTGGATTGCCGAAGACACGGAGAGGTAATGATTCAGTATTTGTGGTGGTAGACAGATTTTCTAAGATGGTACATTGCATACCTTGTAGGAAGACAACAGATCCAATGCATGTAGTAGATTTATTTTTCAAGAAAGTGGTCAGATTGCATGGCTTACCTAGGAGTATTGTTTTAGACAGAGATTTAACGTTTTTTGGTTACTTTTGGAGAACACTTTGGAAGAAGTTGAAGACAGATTTGAAGTTCAGTTTTGTGTTTCACCCACAGACTGATGGACAGACAGAAGTAGTGAATAGAAGCTTGGGAAATTTGCTAAGATGTTTGGTTGGAGAGAAGACCAGAAGTTGGGACTTAGTCTTGGCAAAACCAAAGTTTGCATACAATAATTCAGTGAACAGGAGTACAGGGAAAACACCTTTTGAGATTGTTACTGGAGTTCATCCTAGAGGCATATTTGAATTAAGAGACATTAGTATGGAAGCTAAAAGGAGTGCAGAAGCAGAGGAATTTGTAGAACATATGAAGAAAGTACATATTCAAGTGAAACAACAATTGGAATACATAAACCAAAATTATAAGGAGAAGGAAAATGAAAAGAGGAGACATAAGGAGTTTGAAGTTGGAGATGAAGTGATGGTATATTTGAGGAAGGGAATATTTCCAATTGGGACATACAACAAGCTGAAGATGAGGAAGTTTGGACCTTGTAAGATCTTGAGGAAGTTTGATTCAGGAAATGCATACAAAGTGGAGTTACCAGAAGGTATGGGTATATCACCTATATTCAACATCGCAGACCTACATCAATATTATGAAGCAGAATTTAGTAAGGAAAATACAGTGGAATTGGAGGATCAGTTTCCTAAACAACAGTCAGATGGGATTGAGGAGGTTCTAGATATCAGAGATGGGAGGAAAACTCGTGGAAGACAGTATAAAGAATATCTTGTGAAGAGAGATAGACCAATGGAGGATTCTTCATGGATTTCTCATGCTGAGGTAAACTGTCTTTATTTTTCCTTTGGCCCCTACAAAGTGAGAGACTCACTTTTCATTAACCCTAGGTGTCTGAGGCAAGAGCATCCTTGGTTCTTGGCAATCTTGCATCAACCAAAAATATGTTCCTTTCAGTTTTGTTCTTGTTTTGGTTCTTTCTCAATTCATGTTGGTGGATTCATCATCTTTGCTCACCAGACCATGTGGATCTTGGACTACATCATCTCCATGTTCATCTTCTTTTTCCCAAGATTTGAGCGCGATTGGATATTTTTCTGGCAAGTTATCACTTCCGGAATTCTTGGCAGTTTCTTGAACTGGCATTGGAATAATTTCAAAATTTTGACCAATTTGATCGTTGTAGAGAATCCCCGTAACTTGTGGATATTAACGATGTAATTTTAATTGTTCCTGGGTGTGTTCCTGACCTTCATTTTAGGTCCACACTTTATCTTACAAACTTGTTGAAGAGTTATTAAAATTTAAGGCCAACCTATTCATGTGCACATTACATTTTCTTTCCTTGGAGAATGTGATGATCTTTGGCCGACGCAGATGTTTCCAAAATTGTGGATATGCTATAAAGCTTGTAATTGATCATTAGAATAGATAGTATAGTTTTATTTTAGATTTGTAATATTTTTCTCATATATAGGAGCACATTGGAATGTTGTATTTCTGAGCATGTTGTATCAGGTCTGTGAGCCGAATCTATAAGCCCAGATGTTGTCGGCCGAATGTAATTACGACCTTTGTTAATAAGGATATTTCCATTTGCATTTGTCTCCATATTATGTGTTGCTTTCGTTGTGTTACTCTTGCTACACATCCCAGATTGTACTCTTTGAGGACCCTCCTACCGTGGTTGCACCATCGAGTCTCTTGAAAAATTAGCCATGGTTAAAGTGGAAAAAGGAGTTTGATGGAAAAAGATTTATTTGGTTGAAAGAAGTGATTGCTAATGATAAATATTTGTTAGCCACCTGTATGAAGAATATTCAATATTCCATATCTGAAGGTGGAAAGGCCTATAAGTCATGTTTGGTTTTTTCCAAATTCACTGAAGACAATGAGAAGAAGGTGAAGGATCTTGAAAAAAAATTGGCTACCATTTCTGATGCTTTTGATGCGTTAGCTGGAAATTTTGGTGAGCAAGAGGGTCAAGTAATATCTCTACTTTACAAAATAAGGAGTTTGAAGCATGAAAATGATAGGATTGTAGGAAGAGCATGTGAACTTAGAGGACTAATTGGTCCAAAGATTGAAATAATGGTGAATGCATTAAAGGAACCCAAAGATGTTATAGCAGTTAGTGACCCAATGAATCTTGAGACTGCGGAAGCTTGATCTTATTTAGTTTGTGGTCACATAACAATTTTGGAGAGTTTCAAAAGGGTTTGGGACACAAATTTGAGCGTGTTGAAGAGAGACTTTGCAAATATTTTCAAATTTGTGTAACTTAGAAGATCATGCTTGTACAATTTTGAAATTTTGTTTCCCCAATTTTTCCATTGATGTCAAAGGGGGAGATTTGTACCATGAAAAATGTATATTATTCTTAGGAGTTGCATTCTACATTAGAATATTGAAGATTCTTTTTGAATTTTTGTAGTGGCAATGTAATTCATGTCGGTACTAATCTAACACTTAGTCATTTTTCACTAAGGGTTGTCATCAATGCCAAAGGGGGAGATTGTTGGGAAGAGACACTAAAAATATACTTTGGTGTTGTCATTGATGGAAACCCTAGTCGGTGATTGGATCCACATGTCATCCTTTGCTCCTACCAGCAGACAGATTGAGGATAGTCAAGAAGAACAGAGCATCCAGCAGTTTTGTGTACTTCAATTCTCATGCAGATTTTCTGTTGTTATTTTGAGTTGTGGATATTATGGGAGGTTAATCAAGGAATTTCTTGTGCTGTCCAAAATTCTTAGTGCCTCATATCAAGTTGTACGCAAGTTTCAAGATCTGGTTGGATATCTTTTTGTTCATCAGTATTTTGTGGCTAACCTGGATGATTTTAAGTGTCACAGATATTTGAGGAGTGTTTACTCAAATGTTTTTGTGTTCGATCATCTTGATTTGGGTCCGAGCTAAGTCATGACCAACCGTTGTGGGTGCGCATTAAATATTATTCATGATTTGAGTCAATAATTGTAAATATTCTTGAGTTTTATTCAAGCTGACTGTTGCAATTAAATTCTTAGTTACGAATATATATAAATGTTCAATTATATCATTTTGTGTATGTAGAAAGTGTTTCGACATGTATTGTGAATATCAGAAGGGTGATTAAGTGATTTATACACAGTTTTACTTGTTCATTAAATATTATGTGGTGTGAGTTAGAGCAGAGTAGAGCAGAAGTGCAAAACCAGTCAGAAGGACAGAAGATCGACTATTGAGCCTAACTGGAACTGTAATCAAGCATTTGTAGATGTTATTATCTCAAATCATTCTCTTGGATCTAATCCAAATCTTTGTAAGGCAGCGTGCCTTTCTATTTTGAGTAGTGAGCTCTAGGCAGTGATCCTAAATGCAAGTGCATTCTCTTATTGTAAACTTCTTTTTGAGTATACTCAAATCATATTGCGGATTGGCCATCCACCATGGTTTTTCCCCTAACAGGGTTTCCACGTAAAAAAATCCTTATGTTATGGTGTTGTGGTTGTTAGCTTTCTATTCTTGCATACTTTTCTTGGTTCAATGTTTTAAGTGGGTTAAAGATCAGAACAATAAAGTTAATTTTTGTAGAACACTGATTCACCCCCCCTCTTAGTGTTGCTTGTTTCCAGCAATTGGTATCAGAGCTAGTTCCTCGAAAGAAGTCTAACAGCTTGGGGAGATCTTGGAAGGAGTTTTCAATGGATACAAGCAGTCTTCAAGAACAAATTTTGGTGGCCCTAGATGATCTTGACTAGTCAAAATCTGAGAACTGGGAAGTGTAGGAAAATCTTGAGAATAGAGAGAAATTCATTCAGTCATTGAAAGACAAAATCAATGAATCAAGGGAGAAAAGAAAGGAATTGTGTGATCGGCTTAAGCAAAATAATAGAAGCATGGAAGATGAACAACTCAGTCAGGCCTTGAAGGAGAAAACAAAATAATGTGAAAAAATTTCCAAAGAAAATGCTGCCTTGAAGCGTGAGATGGAATCTATCATGATGAAAAAGACCAAGGAGATTGAAGATAGAAAGAAGAATGAAGAAAAGCTTGCCCAATCCTTGAAAGAAAAATATGAAGAATATAGCTGACTGTACAATGAATTGGAACAATCTAAAAACAATGAGGAAATGCTTGAAAAATAGCTTGATGATCTTAGAAATGAACTTACTGTTGCAAATGAGAACAAGGAGAAATTCAAAGCAAGCTCAGCCAAGCTTGATGAACTAATTAAAGGTCAGAGGACTGATGGTGACAAGTGAGGTCTTGGCTATGAAGAAGGAGAAAGTTCTAGATCTGGACAAAGAAATTTCGGACAAGCGAGATTCAAGCAAAGAAATCAAATCAATGGAGCTAGAAGGAATCTAGCAAGACGACCAAATGCTCAATGATTCAATGGTCACTATTTTTTTTGCAATAAATTTGATCATATGGCTTCTCAGTTTAGAAGCAGGATGAATCCAAGAGGACCATCATTCTCAAGTCAGTGCTTTAATTGTAATAAGTTTGGTCATAAGTCAAGTGAATGCATAATTGTGATGAACAAATTTCATAGAGATGTCAGATGCTATGCATGCAATAGACTTGGCCATATTGCTAACCAATGCAGATCAAGACAAACTCAATGGAACAGTAGGTCTAGACAGAGAAATTTTGTGTGTTACAACTGCAACAAATTTGGCCACACTACTAGATTATGTTGGAACATAAGAGGTCTAGTAAAACAAAACATACAGCGGGATGTTAAGGGAAAAGGTAAAGTCACTGTTGATGTGATCAAGAGGAAAATGTATAAGAAATGGGTGAAGAAGGATCCCTCTGTTGAAGGCAATGCGCCTGCACCAGAATTTTCTTTTGGTAATTCCTTTGGGAATTAATTTTTGGCCTTTGGCCTAGGGGGAGTTGTCAAGAAAATCGCTTAACCCCTTGCCAGTAATTGACACCGAAATGTGGATAAGTCCAAAAAGTGCATAGATTCCTTTCAAATGTTGTTCGACCAATTGGAGATAGTATCATATAGTATTGGAGATCCACAGAAGAATTATTTGTCTCAATGCATAGAAACAAGGTAACTAGATGAATTAGGGTAAAAGCATTTATTGCAACAAAAAGGGTTAGTTGTGTGAACAATAAAAAGTCATTTTTATCTTTCATTTGTCACTTTTCATTTTGGAGGAAAGAAGTTTGGAGAGCCCTGGAGTGAACTTTGTTGAGTTGTGACGAGATTCAAGTGTGAAGGAGATTCAACAATCAAAACTCTAATTTGACGAAAAGGTGTTTATCGGAAAAACCAGTGAATTTGTGAATTTATAAAAATGGTCACTCCATTGTAGTTGAAGTTAAGGATAGACCCCATCCAAAGTTCAAGTGGCATCCTTACAAGTTTGTTGAGACCGAGCCCCTAGGTGCGCTTTCGTTTGTACCGTATAGAGTCTTGCACAATGAAGACATTAGGGCTTACATACATGCCAATATTGAAGAATTAGGAAGCTCACAAATGATGACTTTATATTCCAACCATATAATTGGAGAAGACTTCACTATTAAGCTAGAAAAACCCTAGAAGTGAAGAAGTTTACACAGTTTGTGAAATTTCCCATCTTTGAGGAAAGTGAATGGGTGCGATATATTTTGAGCAGAGTCCATGCCGAGTTCATGTGGTTGAATATACCTTTCAAGATTATGAAAGAGGCTATATGCGCGGTCACAAGTCTAAATTCCTTCGGTGGACTGCTAGTTTTGAAATCTATAAAGAATCAAAAGGTTACTGATGCAACAGGTGCACAATTTGATAAAAGGGAAATGACAATCGAAGACATTGCTAAAGTGGATGTGAAATTCGCATCAATGGGTATTGCCTACAAGGTCTACCACTCCAGTCAGGATAATTCAGTATCCAGTACAGATATTTACATACCCTATCAGATGGTAAAAGAAAATGCAGATTATGACTTGTGTGAGCTGCTCAGAAGTCAACTGATGGAGAATCTGGGTAAGATAAAGAAAGACAAAAAGAACTCTTTTAAGTATGGTAATTTGTTGTTTTGTTTGTTCTTTTTTTTCATGAGTGATATTTTGGGTGTTAGGAAAGTTCATTGGAAAAGTAATCAGCCTGTAGTTGTTCAAATAAGAGATATATTGTTTGGAAGCGGTGATTGTCAAACCAGAAACACTGCCCTCTAGGGGTACTTTAAATTTTTTTAGAATATGATGCATGCTAGAGAAAGAATACCTACCTCAATTATAGAGAAGTATAAATATACAATTTGTTTCATGGTAGATATTGATCAATGCCATATGGAAGTCGTTGATCCTAGAACAATATGGATTATGCCTATGGGATATCAAGTAGAGGAGAACATCTTGAAGGTGTATGCAAAACATTTGTTGAGCATGCCTCTAGATCTGGCAGAAGAAAGGTTTGGATCTTATGCAGAAAAGAGCATGCAAGTCCATGATCAATTATAGATGCCAAAGATAGTCGAAAGAGTAAGGAAAGAAGTAGAAGTGTTTGCAGAAAACATGGGTATACCTATAGAAAAATTGAAAGAATCCAAAAGAAAGAGAGATGAAACTAAAGCAGGAAAAGAGTCAGCAAGAACTAAATCTACTAGTTCAACAGGATCCTCTGCCCATACTAGATCAACAAGGAGTTCCCCATCCACTCCTGCAACCAAGCCAGTTCCTGTGCAAACTCAAGACAAGGGTTCTGATAAGAGGAGGAAGAAAAAGAGCTCAAGAACCTATGAAGTTGTCTCAGGAAGTGAGGAAACTGAGTCAGATGAAGTTGTGAAAGAAATGAAGAAATCTTCCAGTGAGGAAGAAAAGGCAAAGGAAAAAGGAAAAAACTAACATACCAACTATGACAGTTGAAGAAGTTGGGAATGTTGTTGTCAAGGATTGAAATCTTAAGCCCCTCTGCGAATGGTATGAAATGTTTGAAAAATCAGGTCAAATAATTCTTGAAGAGGTAACAATAAAACATCTAAATATTTTCAACAAAGTTTTTGTTGAAATTATGTTTGGTTTACGTAAGAGTCTGTATGATGTTTTGGAGGTGAGAAGAGTAAATTCTAGGACAAAAGAAGAGCATATGAGAAAGAGAATTCTTGCAGACTTGTGTCCAGAAATGTCTATTGAGGAGATGAGTTCACTCCTGGACAAAGCCAAGAAGGAATTTCAAAGGAAAATAAGGGTGAACAAACTTATGATCGATGAAACTAGTGTTGTTGATGAAACTAAGAAAATCCTAAAAGCATTTTTGTCAAGAAACAAGATCAATGTTGAAGAAGTGAATGTTGAAGATGTTGTATTTGATCTAGTAAATGAGGTGGTGAATGAAGATACTGAGTATAATCGGATTCCTCCTGATGTGGACAACATAGAAGCACCTATTGAAACCAAAGTTCCTAAAGTTGTATTAGCTGAAGAAAAGGAGACACCAAATGAAGAAGTTGAAGCTCCTAAAAGCAACCTAGAAATAGTTTTTGTAGAACCAAAAGTTGAAGAAGAAGAAAAAGTTCAGGTTAAAGAAATCCCAGTGGAAGCAAGAGACACTGCCAAGGCAATAAAGGAATCTCTGGTGGATCAATAGGAAGAATTTGATCCTGAATTGGTTGAAGGCCCGATCAATCTATCCACCTTGTCCCCAATTCAGATAATGAAGGTTGCATCAATTGCACAAGCTAAGGCCAGTGAGAAGATTTTGAAGTCTCACATTGAGGATAGTGAATTATTAAGTCTTACGTCTGGAGTTTTGAGAAAATTATGCCAACTCATGTTAAGGATTCGTCCAATTCCTTTTCCAGTGAACTAAAGAAGCTCATAAGTTCTGTAAGTACTCATTTCAAGTCTCTTGAAAAATCATCCATGGTTAAAGTGCAAGAGTTTGATGGAAAAATATTTATTTGATTGAAAGAAGTGATTGCTATAGATAAAAAAAATTTAGCCAGTTGTATGAAGAATATTCAATATTCTATATCTAAAGGTGGAAAGGCCTATAATTCATGTTTGGTTTTTTCCAAATTCACTGAAGACAATGAGAAGAAGGTGAAGGATCTTGAAAAAAAATTGGCTACCATTTCTAATGCTTTTGATGTGTTAGCTAGCAATGTTGGTGAGCAAGAAGGTCAAGAAATATCTCTACTTGACAAAATAAGGAGTTTGAAGCATGGAAATGACAAGATTGTAGGAAGAGAATGTGAACTCAGAGGACTAATTGGTCCAAAGATTGAAATAATGGTGAATGCATTAAAGGAACCCAAAGATACTATGGAAGTTAGTGACCTAATGAATCTCAAGACTGCAGAAGCTCAATCTTATTTAGTTTGTGGTCACATAAAAATTCAAGAGAGTTTCAAAAGGGTTTGGGACACAAATTTGAGCACGTTGAAGAGAGACTTTTCAAATATTTTCAAATTTGTGTAACTTAGAAGATCATGCTTGTACAATTTTGAAATTTTGTTTCCCCAATTTTTCCATTGATTTCAAAGGGGGAGAGTTGTATAGTGAAAAATGTATATTTGTCTTAGGGGGAGTTGTATTCTGCATTAGAATATTGAAGATTCTTTTTGAAGTTTTGTAGTGGTGGTGTAATTCATGTTCTTACTGATCCGACACTTAGTCATTTTTCACTAAGTGTTGCCATCAATGCCAAAGGGAGAGATTGTTGGTGAGAGACACTGAAAATATACTTTGGTGTTGTCATTGATGGCAACCCTAGTCAATGAGTGGGTCCGCACGTCATCATTTGCTCCTATCGGCAGACAAATTGATGATAGTCAGGAAGAACAGAGCATCCAGCAGTTTTGTGTTTTTCAATTCTCATGCAGATTTTTTGTTGTTATTTTGAGTTGTGGATCTTGTGGGAGGTTAATCAAGGTATTTCTTGTGTTGTCCAAAATTCTCAATGCCTCGTATCAAGTTGTACACAATTTTGGAGATCTAGTTGGATATCTTTTTGTTCATCAGTATTTTGTGGCCGACCCGGATGATTTTAAGTGTCACGAATATTTGAGAAGTGTTTACTCAAATTTTTTTGTGTTCAATCATCTTGATTTAGGTCTGAGCTAAGTTGTGACTAACCATCGTGGGTGTGCATTAAATATTATTCATGATTTGAGCTGACAATTGTAAATATTCTTAAGTTTTATTGAAGTTGATTGTTGCGATTAAATTCTTAGTCACGGATATATATAAATATTCAATTATATCATTTTATGTATGTAGAAGGTGTGTCGATGTGTATTGTGAATATCAGAAGGGTGATTAAGCGATTTATGCATAGTTTCACTTGTGCATTAAAGATTTTGCGGTGCGAGTTAGAGCAGAGCAGAGCATAAGTGCAGAATTAGTCAGAAGGACAGAAGATCAACTACTGAGCCTAACTGAAACTGTAATCAAGTATTTTTAGATGTTATTCTCCCATTTCATTCTCTTGGATCTAATCCAAATCTTTGTAAGGTAGTGTTCCTTTCTATTTTGAGTAGTGAGCTCTAGGCAATGAGCCTGAATGCAAGTGCATTCTCTTATTGTAAACTTCTTTTTGAGTATACTCAAATCATATTGTGGATTGGCCATCCACCATGGTTTTTCCCCTAATAGTGTTTCCACATAAAAATCCTTGTGTTATGTTGTTGTGGTTGTTAGCTTTTTGTTCTTGCATACTTTTCTTGGTTGAATGTTTTAAGTGGGTTAAAGATCAGAAAAATAAAGTTAATTTTTGCAGAACACTAATTCACCTCCCCCTCTCAATGTTGCTTGTTTCCAACAACATGAAGCCTGAGGCAGAAATTGTTTCCTTGAGAAAAGATTTGGAGAAAGCTAAAGAGCATGTTGAAAAATGACTAAAGTTGAAAGGTGGTTCTGAAATTCTGGATGAATTGTTGAGTACATAAAAGCCAACTAACAAAGAAAATTAGGCTTGGGATTGGAAAAAGGATAGAGTTCCTTTTTTGATGCTTCAGCAAAATTATATGAACAATTTATGACGGGAGAAAAGTCTAAATTTTTCAATGAAAGTGATTGCAAAGTAAGTATTCTCAAAGAGAAATCTATAGAAGTTGAGAAAACCAAGGAAGAAAAGAAGCCTATTGCAGACAAGAAGGATAATAAATATTCTCCAAATCATTGAATGATAAGGCATAATTTTAGAAGAATTGGTTGTTGATGGATTTACAATGAGTGCATGATCCAAGGAGGCCAAGACAAAGAATATCACCTCATCTAACTCAAGGAAATTCTATGACCAGGTATTCATCATACTTTAATGGTTATTTCTACACTCGTAATCAATTTGGTCAAAGGGCTAGAGAGTGTAGAATTGTCCCTAAAACGAGTACAAACTTTGTGAGAAAAACTCTTTTGCTCCTTTGATGGATGTGAATATAGTTTGTTACAATTTCAACAATTTTTTTCATATAGCAAAAAAATGTAGAATGAAATTTGTGATCCCAAATGTAAAGAATGAGAAAAAGAAAGATATACCTCCTAAGTCAAACAAAGAATCTAGAAAGTAGGAGAGGGTAGAAAAGACTAAAAATAAATCTAAGAAGTTGTGGAAGGAAAAAGAAAAAATTTCTACACAAGCAATGATTGCTCAAACAATGTTGCATGCTAAAAAGAAAAATTATGGGTAATAGATAGTGGTTACTCCAAGCATATGACTAGAGACAAAAACAAGTTCATCAAACTCAAGAAATACAATGGTGGATCTATGAGTTTGGGTGACAATACAACAATCAAGATAGTTGGAAAAGGCATCTTGAGTCTAGATGGAAAAAATCCCACAAAGGATGTCTTGTATGTTGAAGGATTGAAGCACAATCTTCTAAGTGTGAGTCAAATGTGTGACAATGGATTTAAAGTCACGTTTGATTCTAAAGGCTACAAAATAAAATAAAAAATGGAAAAATAGTTGCACAAAGAGCACAAAATGATAGCAATCTCTATAACCTTTGTGAAGTGAAAGGTCAAAGTTGTCTGATAGGACAAGCAAATGAAAGCTAGTTATGGCATGGAATATTGGAGCATGTAAAATTTGATAATCTGGTGAAGGTAAGTTCAAGAGGTTTGGTTAGAAACATGCCTAAAATAACCAAGCCTGCAAATGTCATATGCAAATAATGTCAGCAAGGAAAGCAAACAAAGGCCAGTTTCCCAACTAAAGAATATTTAACCACTAAGCCTTTATAGTTGGTTTATACTGATTTGTGTGGACCCACAAGAATAAGAGGACTAACAAGAGAAAGATAATTCATGTTGCTAGTTGATGACTACACAAGAATGACATGGGTAACATTTTTGAGTGACAAGTCAAAAGCATTTGAAAGATTTAAGATATTCAGGAAAATGGTTGAAAAGGAAACAGGTAGAAGGATTAAATGTTTATGATCAGATAGAGGAGGAAAATTCACATCAAATGAATTTCTTGAATACTGTGAGCCACATAGAATCAAGAGACAATACTTAGTGCCAAGAATACCACAACAGAATGGAGTTGTAGAAAGAAAGAATAGAGTGGTGCAAGATATGGCTAGAACAATGTTAAATGAGGCCAAATAAGCTAATATATTTTGGAGAGAAGCAGTTCATACTATAGTATATATTCTGAACATAGTTCAAATCAGAGCACATAGTGATAGTACCCCCTATGATTTGTGGTATGGCAGGCCTACATCTGTGAAGTACTTCAAAGTGTTTGGTAGCAAGTGCTACATCAAAAGAGAAGATGAGAATTTGGGAAAATTTGAATCAAGAAGTGATGAAGGAATATTTTTAGGATATTCTACTCAAAGCAAAGCGTACAAGTGCTACAAAATCAGGCTAAGCAAGATTGTGGAGAGCATCAATGTCAAAATTGATGAGAAAATAAAGCATATCAAACCTGATGAGAATGATTTTGATGATTAACTATATTTTGATGAATCAGAAACTAGTCATGAAGAAGAAGAACCTAAGCAAGTAGAAGTTGAGAAGGCACCTGCAAAATATGTGTAGAAGGATCACCCAACAGATTTTTTGGATAGTGTACCTCGAATTCACTTGACTTGATCAACTTCGTTGTATCTTTATGATCTATGTTCGAAGTGTATTTCTCATTTGTTCGTATCAGTGTAACCCGGAGATGTTACACCGATGGAGAGTTTTATCGCCATGTCAACCTCATTGAACAGTTTGGTGTAGCCTCACTGAAGTTATGTCGACGAGTCTCATATCGGTGTAACTTGGCGTATCAGAGAAATATTTATTTTCCTCGCCGATGAAGGAAGTCATCCCAATGAGTTTTCTATAAGTGTGATTTAGACTATCGAAATGATTTCTATATTCTTCGCCGATGTAGGAATTCATCCTAATGAGATTTGTATCAGTGGTTTTATCTTGATGAGGGTCATATTGGTGTAACCTAGCAAGTCAGAAGAACATGGAAATGCTAGGCCGATGGAGGGAGCTATGCTGACGAGTTTCATATCGGTGGAGCTATGTCGATGGATGTATTGAGGTAGCAGATGTTTGAATGGGTCAACAATCAAAAGGCTAACTCGTGGACACTTAAAGTCATTGGGATTTTTTATTTAAACTATTGATCATTTCTATCATGCACGAATGTGGGATAATGTAATCCCACGAATTCAAATGGAAAACGATTGGACTTCCTCGATGGTTGAAAAAATTGAACTTCTTGGACAGAGATCATTGGAGATTGTTGGAGTTATGAGAAGATCAATTGGATGAATAGAAACAATTTTCTGGTCAGTGAGTGTTGTATATAAAAATGCATTGTAACAGTGTTGTATTGACTGTAATTTGTGTAAGAATTATGAAATTGGTCTGACTATAAATTGTGTTGTGTAAAATCTGAGAATGAATACCTAGATGAGGGTCTGTAAGTTGTATGTAATTCTCTAATTACGATAATACAAAGAGATCTTCTTTTGGTGGTGGGTTTTTCTCCTGAAAGGGTTTTTCCATGTAAAAATTTGGTGTTCTTCTCTATTGTGTAATTTTTCTATTATGTTCTATCCATTTAAGTGCATCTTAATGTTCTATAATTTAGGAATTAAAAGACACTCTTGTATTTTTCTCCCCTCTAAATTGACATTAGGAAAGTGATTTCCTCACTAAGTTTTCCATACAAGATTAGATAATTGGGGGAAAAAATGGAGTTCAGACTAGGAGAATATTTGCAAAAAACAAAGAACAAGTAAACTTTGCTCTCCTATCTCAAATTGAACCAAATTTTTTTACTGAAGCAAGCAAGGATTAGAGCTAGATAGAGGCTATGGAGGATGAGCTAAATTAGATTGAGAAGAATAACACATGGGAATTGATTCATAGACCCCCAAGAAAAAATGTAATTGGTACAACTGGGTGTTTATAAACAAACTCAATGAGGATGGAGTTGTTGTGAGGAATAAGGAAAGATTAATGTGCAAAGTATATGCACAAGTTGAAGGAATTGATTTCAAAGAAACATTTGCACCAGTGGCAAGATTAGAAGCAATAAGAATGTTTCTTGCATTTTCAGTTTACAAGAGATTCAAAGTATATTAGATGGATGTTAAATCTACATTCTTGAATGGAAATCTTGAAGAGGAAGTTTACATTGAACAACCAAAAGTTTTTCAGCTATCAGAAGAACAAGATTATGTGTGCAAATTGAGAAAGGCATTGTATGGTCTAAAAAAAGCCCCACGAGCATGGTATTCTAGATTAGACTAGTACCTACAACAACAAGGATTCAAGAAAGGATGTGTAGATAGCAATTTGTATTTCAAATCAGAAGGTGAGCACATGATTATAGTTGTTGTTTATGTAAATGACATAATATTTGGAGGTAGCAATGATAAAATGTGTCAAATATTTGCTACACATATGCAAGATGAATTTAAAAATGTCAATGTTAGGAGAGTTGCCATTTTTCCTTGGCTTACAAATTGCACAAAGTGATAGAGGGAAATTTATATCTCAAACCAAATATGCTAAGGAAATGCTCAAGAAGTTTGGAATGGAGGACAATAGACCATTCAGTACCTCCATGATAACTGATTGCAAATTGAGAAAATTAGATGAATCCCCACAAGCAAATCAAAAATTGTGCATGTCAATTATTGGTAGCTTGTTGTACTTAACTGCATCAATGTCCAATATTATGCAAGTAGTATGTTTAGTTGCAAGGTTTCAAGCTGCACCAAGGGAGTCTCATGTCAACGTAGTGAAAATAACTTTTCAGATATATCAAGAGCACTATTGATTATGGGTTGTGGTATCCCAAGAGCAAGCATTTTTCTTTGACAACATACACAGATGCAGATAGGTTAGGAAATGTAGATGATAGGGAAAGCACCAATGGTGGACCATTTTTCTTAGGATACAATCTTGTGTCTTGGATGAGCAAGAAGCAAGAATCAATCACTCTTTCCATAGCAAAAGTAGAGTATGTAGCAATAGTAGCTTGTTGTACTCAAGCCCTATGGATGAAATAGACACTTAAGGACATCAAGGTAGATTACAGTGAACCTATCTCTATTCTTTGTGACAATTCAAGTGCAATAAATATCTCAAAGAATCTAGTGATGCACTCTAGAAGAAAGCACATATCCATAAAGTATCACTTCATTAGAGAAAAGGTTGCAAATAGAGAGGTTAGCATGGAGTATGTCCCAAAAAAAGAATAGGTGGCTAACATTTTCAGCAAGCCTCTTCTTACAGAGCAATTTGAATATCTGAGGCAGAAGTTGGGATTCATTTCTCCCACATCCTATAACTAAATATTAGTTATAGGGAATGGATCTAGGGGGAGGTTAATTGCTACTTTATTTATCTTTGTTAATGTAAATGAGATCAAGTCAAGTAAACTGGTTTTACAAATTTCTAATGAATTGATGGTTGCATAGGAAAGGATCCCCACTTTCTCTTTGAACTTCTTGTCAAAGGGGGAGTATATTTTCAGTGGGAGTGTTCCCTTTTCCATTGATGTCAAAGGGGGAGAAAGTTGTGCAAAAATTGAGCAAGGGCTTCAGGGCATGAACTCAAATCTTATTTGGTGCAAAGCATTATGCTTTATCATCAATGACAAAGGGGGATATTGTTGTCATATTATTGTCATTGATGTCAAAGGATTTATCATGCAAGAAAGTCTAGTGGCATGATGAAAAAGAGATGTGGTTCAGGTTCTGGAAGCACTGGTATAGGTTGTTGGTGAAAGAAGAATGTTTCTGCAAATGTTGCAAAATTTCTCAAATCTTGCACTATTTTCATACAATATTTACATGATGTTTGAAAGAGAAATCAAAGTCCAAATTCGATGTGGGTTTTCTAAGAGCTTCTCAAAAACATAAATTGCAAGTTCAATGGTTGAAGGATGTGCTCAGAATGAATTTATTTTTTCTCTTGATCAAAAATAGGGTTTGCAAATAAACCCTAAGTCCTTTGTAGTCATGGTGCTCTAACAGAAGTTCTATTTTGACGTTGACTTCCTATCATAGGTTATCGATTGCATAAGTTATAACTTATGTCATTTAAGTCATTTTGTGACCAACCCCTTCACCTAGTACTCTAGGTTGGTGAAGTCTATGTGTTCATATCGAAGAGATTTCTCTATATCGATAGGAGTCACTTAGGTGTCCCTTCGATGGAGTGATGAAGCCGCATCAAGGTGACAATGGAAATTCGAAGAGATAGTCCCAAGAGTCTCTTCGACACAACGATGGTTACAAGGTATCTCGAGGAGACATATGAATATTGGAAGAACATGATAGTTGGTCCCTTCGACATTCCGATAGAACCCCATCAGGTTAATAGGTGATTTTCGGCGGGACTTAGTTGTTAGTCACCCCGACATTCTAATAAGCACTTCATCGAAGAGACAAGAAAATTACAACAAGATTCATTCTCACGTCCCTTTGATACAGTGAAAAGGTGGATGACTTGAAACATGGTTTTGAATTCAAATCAAATTGTGACATGTGGCATGAAGGACAATCAAATAATATTTTGATACATGGTAGAAAGTGATAGTGGAAGGTGACGTTGGGGTATGATGACATGTGGTGATACATAGGCAGTGGGGACCACCTAATCAATGCAGCAAGATATATCAACGATACCTCTTCTCATCAAAGGGAGTCATTTTTTAGTCCCTCTAACATGTCGATAGTTTGGGACCCAAATGAGAGGCGATAAGGATAGAAAGTGACTTGTGCAGAATCATGGCGTGGATTTGATGATGAATAAGGGGTTGACACGTGGCTTATTTCTACTGGTTGATTTCACATCTTCATTGTGCATCAACATGTGATTTTTTATTCAACATTTTTAAACATTACAACAAGGGTTTGAAGGTGTGAATGCAAAATTCAATGGCGTGTATGCACAGGTGAATGGCATTGATTCATAAGTCACCAATCAGAAGATGAAATCGATTCAAGTAAAAGGATGAGTGAATGGATATTTTTGTACTGATAACCAGGTAACTATCCAGCAAAATATCTTATTGCTTATTGGGTAAAATGGCAATACTAAGGCAAGGAAAATCAAAGATATTGTATATGGATCCATTGCATAGAAAAATGATAAGACAACATGAAAACCCTAGTTTGACGTTGTTTGACGGTGAAGGTAGAGAATTTTATAAAAGAGCAGACCAAAAATGAAAAAGGTTGGTTTTTTGAAAGAGTGTTACAGAGTTAGAGAGTGAAGTGTGTAAGTGAGTTACTGAGTTAGTTTGATAGAGTGTTGAATGAACTTTTGAATTTGATCATAGTTGAAGGAGAGTGAGTAAAGAGAACAAAAAATATGTATTGAATGCATTGATGCATTATTAGGTTTTGTAGGACCAACTTTATGCATATATGAACTTTTAATATTGAAGAGGTTGTTGCCTCATTTGTACTGAGTTGGTGCTCAGAATAGGGGATTGGTGTCTCCTTAGGGTTGGTGCCCTTAAAATTTGTAACATAACATTATTTCTTGTGAGGCTAGATTAGGATAGTAGATCCTAGCAGCATTTCTCACCGTGGTTTTTCCCATCTTAGGTTTTCCATGTGTATCTAGTGTTATTTGTTGATCTTGTATGTGCATGTGTTTGTCATATCTTTTCATGTTTTAATTTTCACATCTAGGTTTGAGGATTGTGTTGGAACTAAGGTTAAGAAGTCTAAAATTTTTAGTATCTACTAATTCACCCTCCTCTTAGTAGATTGTTGTGTTCCAGCAATTTTGTAGCTTATTTCTTAAAAATACACATCAATATAATGAAACCTTACCTAAATAATAATGTTTTTGTTTAGGAGGTACAAAGGTGGCCTTCTATGTTGATGTGTTCAAAATGTTGCAATGGGGAGACAGAAGTTGGGTGATGGAAGAGAAGCATACAAAAAACTAGTTGATAGTTTTACAACCATTGTCTTTGTTACAAGTATTTATAGAAACATGGATTTGCACAATGCATAATTATTTAAAGATATAATTAGACACTATTCTCAAATTTATCATGAAACACACATTATACCTTTTGTAACAAAGTAAAGATTTCCCTACAAAACATATTACTAATGCAACTAAATTATAGACATGTACCAAATAAGGTTGAAAAAAAAAATCATCCCTTCATTAAGTTGTCATCTAATGATGGTCAATAACATTAATAACATCCATTTATAGAGATAATTATGATATACATATCTATAATTACCTAGTTATTTTTCAAATCTAAACAACCTTTTGTTGAGGAGTCGTGGCTAATAGTTCTTTTTCCTATTGCACTATATAATAACTAGATAGGTATTCATTAAACAAGCATCTTGAATAAATTTCAACAGGCATATCAATATTAAAAACACATACCATACAAGTGGTCTCATCAATAAACTTGGTTTGATGTTCATCATTCATTTTATAATTGAAAAAGGAAATGAGGCATATTTTGATGATATGGAAAAATATGAGAAGTATGAAATAGATATTTAATTGATATAATGAGTAAGATATTATGAATCTATTGATTATGTACCTTATTTCTTGGTCAATAAATGGGGAAGGGATGAAAAAATTATATATACATTTATTTTACAATCCACTATTGAATTATGATGTCAATTTAATACTTAATCCTTCTAGGAAAAATGAATGTATGTTTTATTGCATGTTAGAGATCACAATATCTTTGTATCAATTCATTTTAAGCCTTACCATACATAGATGAATATATGTTAAATGGCATATATTATGAAATTTTGTAACTCGGTGATTCTCCTTATTACTTTCTAGGATTATTGATCTTGATGTATAAATCAATTATTCTAGGAACTCCCTTAAGAGACTGCTTATGAGATTATCATATTAATATCACAACTTCTTAACTTTCAATTTTTTATTTAAAATATTAGGATTGGTTATGACCTTGAGCAGTTTCTAATCTTTTAATTGCCTTTTTTTTTATTTTGAAAATAATAAACATATATACATATACATATTATCTAGTCATTCTAAGTTTGAAAATCATTTATGTTGATGAAGATTCAAGCCTACAAATCTGTCAATACTAATACGAGTTGTTGAATTCTACATTAAAATATATCATTTTTTCCTGTTTACTTCAAGTCATGCCTTAAGACATAGATGCAAGGTTTGAAATAAATAAAAAATGAATTCTTAATACTATGATTATA
The DNA here is from genome assembly GCA_007258455.2 of Sequoia sempervirens. Taxonomy (NCBI): domain Eukaryota; kingdom Viridiplantae; phylum Streptophyta; class Pinopsida; order Cupressales; family Cupressaceae; genus Sequoia; species Sequoia sempervirens. The sequence continues at coordinate 236,196,789 of VDFB02000002.1, forward strand.
TTTTACTAAGTCATTACATATTCAATTTAGATATATTTGAATGTAGACAAATGATCTTGTTATAACCTAAGAAATAGAATCATGATTCTTGATATCACTAATTTTACCTTCAAATTTATTGAGGATTTAAGAAATGTTGTTTATCAATGATTTACTTATCAATTGATGGAAAAAAGTGTTATTCTACATGACCCAAGAGGATTCACGAGACAAGGATCCTATGGTAATGACAAGACTATTCTCATGACTTGTGGTAACCATGAGAGCACTTCCATGGTTCATGTTTCATAATAGCACCTCCTTGATGCTCATAACACAAATCCCAACCTTCTATCTCTGACAACTGCTACAATGGTTCAAAGAACTCTACATGCAATCAAACACTCGTGGTAACTATACTAAATTAAAACCTCCTATTTTCTACCATGGATTTACCAAGGTCCAACACACCTCCAATCCAAACCACAATGTCTAATTCATAAACATTCTTATGATCATGTTGAGCATCACATCAAGGATATCAAGTACTCAATACATGCAATTCCAAGTAATTCACTGACACATCAAGCACCTAGCAACAAATAGTTACACTTCACAACTATTGGGAGATAAGGATTCATACGTAAGAAAAAAATTCCACCTCCATAGGAGATAATTCAACTTCCTAGTGAATCGCAACCTTCACAAAATGAAAACTTTCTAATTTATATTTACATATAGAAAACAAAAAAATGGATAGTTAGATAAATAAAAATAGCAATCATACATACTTCTCAAAATTATGTAGTGCATAAGATGAACAGATAAATAATAGTATATTTATTATTTTAGTTCTCTCTCTTTAACTACTCCATCTCACATAAAGCTTCCACATATTCCTATAACTTCATCTAGATCATCATCTAGTGATTTGTCCTCTAGGATTCGAGGCCTCGAATCTATGGTATAAAATGGTTCATCTTCATCTTGTATGATTCTTCAAATGCAATTAGATTGCATGATCCTTGATCCTTGACATCAAACCTTAAGAACTATCAAACTACTTACCAACTTGCTTCAAGGTAGATAAATCAATGCAATAGAAGATACATGTAATGATTAAAAGAAAAATCGTAGAAGCACTCATGGACCAACAAATATTTATGTTCAACTAATTTGTAAAAATACTTTAATGGGTAGTTTGTTGACCTCATCATCAAGTATATATTTTGGTAGCCAAGTTCCCTCTAGGTTTTAGATAAACCTATATGTCCATGTATTTGAGGGTAATATTAATGAAAATAATGTAAACAACTAGTTAGATGAATTATAATAACTTATTTATGAATGATTTTTCTAAGAGAAAAAATTAAGATTGCACTCCCAAAGTATTCACACATCAAGAAGTGGTGACAATCCCATGCATTTTTTAATTACCAAACATGAGGAAAATATATAAAAAAATTGGAGCAATTTTAGAAATCCTTCAGGGATGAATCCTATCTTGAAAATTTCTATGCTGATTGCTATGTGTAATGGTCATAGTTGCAGCTATGGCATGACTAGTTAGTCCAATCTTTTCTCAATGTCTTTTGTGAGCTCTATGCAAGGTTGTACTCATTTGATTCAAAACAACAATGAGCTCTCAAGTATTGTATTGTTCTATAACTATAGAATTATTCCATGTTAAAACTAGTTAAAGTCAAGATAATGGGAGGGGCTCATTTCTATGCAACAACCATTGAGGAGTTCAAGTAGAAGAGAAAGTGAAAAACAACTTTTATGCCAAAGAAGATGTTACCTTCTGAAATGAATAAAGAATCCAAGATAAGTAAATGTTGCAAAAAATACAAAAGTTGTAGTCTTTATAATGTTGAGTTCCTTGTTGAGAAAAAAATTGCAAAAGTTGAAAAGAGGACAATGATGTCAAGACAAAGATAGAATCATTGATACAAATCCAAGCATCCTATTCATCACCATACAAGTGATCCATACATAATTTTAGACAAAGAAACTATTCCAATCATAGTTGTGGGTGAAATGGTATCCTTTAGACTTTATGATTGATTGACAATAGTACAAAGAACCTAATTTCATCAAAAATCACTAAGAGTGAATTTGTCAACCATGCCTTATTTGCAACCCTACAAATTAAGATGGTTCAACACATGCAACATGAGCAAGGAGGGATAACTTTAAGAACCCCCCTTTGGGAAAAGATATGAAATCCTAGCTAATATTGCACTATTTTATGAAAAAAATATTAATTTTGTTGGCAAATATTTCTTTTTTTCTTGAAAAAAATATTTTTAATCACTAAAAAATTGTACAAAATCTTGGTGAATTATACTTGCATTCAAAAAAATAAAATAATGTCATTGGTGAATTATGCTTGTATTCAAAAAAATAAAATGATTTTGTTGGAGAATTAAACTTGTATGCAAACCAATAAAATAATATTGTTGGTAAATTAAACTTGCATTCAAACAAATAGAATAATTTCAATGGAAAATTATATATACATATTGAAAATTATTAAAATTAATAATTTGGCAAATGTGCTCGTTTGTTTTTAAAAAATCATAATGTGGGTGGTAAAAACATCAAATGCTAAATGATAATGATTAAGTTACTTAGAAAATTCATAAGTTCTAATCAGAAGTGAGTGACATTCATTGTGAGTTGCTATTGAAAATGACATGAGGACCGAGGTACAACAAGTCATTTAATTCTCGTTGTCCATTATATCCTCCTTCACTGTATTTAAACACTCCCAATAGATTTTGTACCTTTTCAATGCTTTGAAGTATTCTACTTGAAGTCAAATGTCAATCCAAATAACATTTTCAATAGCTCTCCCATGTGTTTTTGATGCCTCTAAAGAAGAGTTATACTTCACACAAGTAAATTTCATTAGATTTCATCTTGGTAAGATTTCATTGCATTTGTTAATTTTGTTTGATTCTCTACAAGTGCTATTGTTTCAACTAGAGGAGATCACAATGGCTACCCCTTTGAACAAGTGATTATTCTTGTTGGTATAAAATTGGGAGACTCAATTGATAATGCAATTGATATAGAAAGTTGGGGTCTATATTCTAAATAGACTACATTTAAGTGGAAGTGTTGTGTGTGGTATCAAGTCCCGAGAAACTCTTGGACCACCCATGGGTATTATTTCTCTCAAATTATCTCAACATTATTGTCCAATGCATTGGACCTAATACAAAGTGCAAGAATAGTCCATTAATTGGTGTTTCGCTATATTCAGGAGCCCTACATCTCTGAGGATTCCTCTTCTAAATCCCTTTGTGAATATGATTTATTTAAGGTAATCAATGCTCCTGTTGGTGATCTATTCAAGATCACAGATGTCCAAACTTCTCCATTTGTAATTTTTGTTTACTCTATCATTAAGCATGGCCTTCACAATTCATGCAACATTACTGTACATAACTCACTTCAGGCTCATAGAAGAGATTTAGGTGGCAAGTTTGTAAAGTGCACTGAAGAGATATTTTAGGCTCTTCTTTTCCCATTAAGTCACCACCCACCTCCATTTAAACCACATTCTCAATCGATTTCAAACATTGATGTCGCCTAGCATAGTTTGATAAGCATAAATGGGCCTCTAGCTCAATTTTTATTTTAAAAGTTTTTGTATTAGGTTTCTATATAGCCATTTTGGTAAGTACGATAAAGCTTTTGTCTAGCCATCTTAGGGCCTTTGTAAAAGTGTTAATCTGAATTTATGGTGATCAAAGGGCCTTTGTAACTTGTATAATATTATATAAATATATATTTAAGCTGCCTTGCACCTTTCACCTTAAAAATATATAATTTGATTGTAAAAGTGTTATTTTTTCCATCAAAGGGCCTTTTGTGTAAAAAAAATTGTGTTGAATCAATGTAAGTAAAAAAGATTACAAGGAAGAAAATAAAATCAAATAATTCATAATTAATAGAGATGGCACAAGGGGGTGAAGGGCACAAATTTGCAGAAGGTTGTGGAAGTAATGGTAGGGTTTTGGCAGAACTGGATGGATATCATGAGGAGGTGGTTGTTGGGAAATTTTCATGGGAAAATCATCAGAGAACGAGGTCCCATTTAAGGTGTTGCAGGAGTGTGCCTCCAAAGAAGCTTGGCCACAGAATTCAAACCAACCTAGTAACAACTTATGTGGCAAAGGAAATTGGAATGGGAGGCACTAGAACAACTGTAATAGGCATAATTTGGCTTGGAAAAGAAATTGGCATCAAAAGGATCAGACCCTAGTTGGTGACCCGTCTGATGCTCACTTCAAGAAGAAGCCTGATTCAAGTGGAGATTCATGTGATCACTAGGAGAATAATCAAGAAACTCCTTTGGTTGGCCACTCTCATGGGCCTAGTCAAGGAAAAACAAAATCATTTGATGTTGAGTTCAAATTTACTCCAACCCTCAATCACCATTTTGGAGCATCAAGGCCTAGTAGCCAAGTGGTATGGCAGAAACCTTAATTGGGACAGTTTGATCCGATGGTGGCATGGTCATTGGGGCCAAACTTAAAGTTTAAGGTGCTTGCGAATGGCTTTTTTGTGGTTGTGTGCCCTACCTAGGAGATTAGAGATCAAATACTGAGCGAGATTTGGTTGATGGATGGACATAGTTTCTACATTTGCAAATGGGAAGTGGGATTCAATCCACTACAACACAAAATGGAATGGATATAGAATTTGTATAAGCTACCTAATTTACCCTTGGAGTTCCAAATACTCTTGAAGCAATTGGAAATCATTTGGGTAGATATGTGTGTTTAGAAGAATGGATCAATGAGGATGGCATCAACACATATGTAAGAATCCATGTTGAGTGCAAACCACATAGCCCCTATTGGAAAGAAATTGAGATCATTACGAACTAGGGTACTTTATGCCAGCCTTTGGTTTTTTATCCTCATCTAGAAAACATTCTTCTGGATTCTATTGGCTTGATCAGATGGTGCAGGTTGTCCTTGACTCCTTGCACCCTCCGTTGAATGGTGTAGTTGACCAAAGCCCTAGTTATCAAGGTGGACCCTCAATGGAAATTAATAAATCCCTAGATTCCAAGTTGATTGAATTCATAGACTTGATTGGCAACAATATTTAGTTGGATGCCCTAAATTCATTGGTGGAGGCCAACAAAGAACTGGTGGAATTAGCACAAGAGGCAAAAAATGTTTCATTAGGGGAAATTGGGGAGGAGGCAAGCAATGATGAAGCGTGGGAAGATAACCTAGAATTAGAAGATGTGGAGATGTTGGATGAGGGTCAAGATGACACCCCTCTGCTACATGATCAAGAAAAATTAGGTATCCAAAAAAAGGACAATGTGAGGCTATCCCCAGATTGTGGGGAAACAAAGAGGCATGGTAGAATTCCTAATTCAGAAAAGCTTAAATTGAATTATGAAGCATGCGGTCAGAAAAAGATCATTGAAATGTTGAAAGTAGGGAAGGGTGACCCCCTTCCTAAAGAAAGATCAAAATCTTAACCTGGAAAGTTAGGGGACTAGATGCCCCTAACAAAAAATGCATGATCAGACATCAATTGATGGTGTCTCAGGCTGACATTTTTCTTCTTCAAGAAACCAAGCTTTTCCAAGTAGAATTTGATAACTTTGCTAAAGGGTTGAGAGCTCGGAAGTTGATGCCAATTTTCTTTGAAGGATAGGTTGGGGGGCTTATCACTCTTTGGTGCCATCAAAGGTTATCGATTGAAAAGATATCTTTGAACAAAATATGGTTGGACTGCAAGGTGAAAAGCTACTCCTCAAAACTGTGTTTCTTGCTAGTCAATGTTTATGGCCCTAATACTTGCACTCAAAAGAAGGAGGCTTGGAAGAAATTGGATTATGTCTACAATAACTTAGACGTTGAGTTCATCATTTTTGGTAGGGACTTTAATGCGATATTTCATATGGAAGACAAGAGAGGTGGTGTTGGAAGGAAGCTTCAATCCAAAATTTATTTCAAATTGTTCATAGAGAGGAATCTACTTATCGATATCTCGAATGCCAATGGGAACTTTACCTAGACAAATAGGCAACTGGGCTATTGCAGTATCACTAAAAAATTGGGTAGATTTCTCTTTAAAGGTGATATAAGAGTGTTCCCCTTCTCTTTGAAAAGTAAAATTCTTTCTCTCCCTAGCTCTAACCATCTCCTAGTTCTTAATATTTTGGGTGAAAAGATCCCAATAAGATTCCCATTCAAATTTGAGTGTATGTGGTTTAAGGATCTAGACTTTTGGGTCTTGTCAAGCAATGGTGGAATGAATCTATTATGGATGGCTCAAAAAAAATTATTTTGGTTTCGAAGTTGAAGCTGGTTAAGTAGTAGCTGAAAGCTTGAAACAGAGATCATTTTAAAAAAATCTTCAAGGAAAAAAAGAAAATTGAAGATGAGCTTGGGGTTCTTAATGAGGATATCTATGCTACGGGCATCGACTGTATGATGTATCTAAAAGAAAAAGATATTTTAAAAAACTTGGAAGACATTTTGTCAAAGGAAGAAATATTTTGGAGGAAAAAATCTTGGGAAGTATGGTTAAACACAAGCGATAACAATACAAAAAAAATTCATAATTCCACCAAATCTAGAAGGGAGGTGAATAGGACATCTTTGATTAGGATGGGGGATGACAGAACTTTAGAAAAAATGGAAGATATCTTTGTGGCCACAGTGGAATTTTTTCACAACCTTCTTAATGACTGGGGCGATTCTCAATTGGAAGCCCAAATTCGCATCTTGGCTGGCATCCCCAAGTTGATCTCAGAGGCTCAAAATGGTATGCTTAGGGAGGAATTCATAGAAGGGGAAATTAAACAGACTTTGTTTCAACTACATTATGAGAAGGCCTCGAGCCTAGATGGGTTTCTAGTTGCACACTATTGGGAGATCATTGGGAAAAATGTGGTGGAAACTATAGAAGATTCTAGGGCCTCAAGTAAGTCTCTAAAATAAATCAATAACACTTTTATCGCCCTAATACCTAAGAAGGAGAAGCCAAATAAATTGGAAGAATTTCGCCCCATTGCTCTATGTAACACCATCTATAATATTTTAGCAAAGGTTGTGGCTAACAAAATAAAGAAGCTCCCCCCAACATCATTTCAGAAGAACAGACGAGATGTGTCCCTAGAAGATCAATCCTGGATGGGGTAATTATAGCACAAGCCATACATTCAATCACAAAAATGAGGAAACACTCAATGTTGATGAAACTAGACATTAAGAAGGCTTACGACAAGGTAAATTGGAAATTCATGTGCAAGGTATTCGAGGCAATTAGGTTTCACAAAGGGTGGATCAACTGGATTTTCAATTGGATAGCATGTCCAAGATATTTGGCTTTGATCAATAGCACTCCTGAAGGCTTCTTTGAGGCTTTGAGAGGGCTTAGGCAGGGGGACCCACTATCCCCCTTCCTTTTCATCATTATGGCAGAAGCTTTTGGAAGATCAGTCAATAAGGCTACGGAACTTGGAAGAATCAAGGGGATCCAAATTACAAGCAGAATGTCATCCATCACACATCAACAATTCACCGAGGACACCATATTATTTGGCATAGCAGAAATATTAGAAGCAAGATGTTTCAAAAGACTCCTAGTTGAATACACAGTTGCTTCAAGGTAGGAGGTAAGCATTGATAAATCTGAAATCTTTTTCTTCTTTGTTAGTCCTCCAATCGAGAATCTGATAATGAGAATCTTAAAGTTCAAAAAAGGTAAATTTCCATGTAAATACTTAGGGCTTCCCTTGGCTTCATGGGTTCGGCCTGGCAACCTCTAGGACCCACTGGTGTCAAAAATACAAAATTGTTTGTTCTCATGGAAAGGAAAGTGGTTGTCATGGGTCAGGTATTTGACTATAAATGAGGCAATAATCACTACTCTTCCCATTTACATGATTGCATGCCTACCTTTTCTTATTGGACCAAGAAACCAAATCAATCAGCGCATAAAAAATTATTTTCGAGAGGTAACTTGGATCAGATAAAATTTTCGTTAATTAAATGGGAGAAATTCTACAAATCGAAGGAAGCAGATGGGGCGGGTCTTAAGAGAGTCTCTCTATAGAACAAGGCAATGGGGACCAAGCTGGTTTGGTGAATGTATGCAAACCCGAATCTCAAATGGGTTAGCTTATTGAAATTCAAATATTTAGGGGAGGGGGACACCAACATCCTCTCTGCCATGTCACTTCCAAAAGGGTCAAGAATCTAGAATTTTATTTGTAATTGTAGAGAGCTCATCACTAATCTCTCCTGGGACATTCATAATGGTAGATCGACTTTTTTTTGGGATTATTCCTAGGGTGGTCATCCAAAACTATTTGACAATAGGAATCTTTCTCAGGTGATGGTTGTTACAAAAAAATCATGGGGCAACCGCACAAGAGATTATGTGACTGTCTAAAATGTGAATGGCTACATAGAGTACAAATGGAAAGATGCAATGGTTTTGGTATTAGATGATAGGATGATTTTGATCTTTGAAGGTGTGCTAAGTACTTGACTACTATGCTTCAAGGAAGGCAGGGACATGTTAAGATGTTTTGGTTTAGCTTCAGGCAGTTATAATGCATGGGATGGATATAAAAATTTGATTAAACAATTTGAGTCCCCTTTAGAACTGCCATGGGAATTGTGTTGGCATAGCAATTGCTTACCAAAGGCAGGGATCTTCGCTTGGGTGGAAATTCAAGGTAGAGGATCATTCAAGTCATGTTTCTTTGTTATTGGGATAAGAAGATTATTATGAATGAATATATCCCCTGAAAGAACCGGACATGTCAATTTGTATCATCCGGCTTGAGCAATAATTGAAATAAAAATAATGAACGGTGTATCATTAGAATAAGTATAACTAAGAAGATCTATATAAAATTCATAATTTTATTGTTTTGTTTGCCCAGTACCCAAGTAAGCTCACAAATTAGATCATGATCAATATGCCTTTTGGATCATCTTATTCCTTGTAATTTGTGTTCATCTCAACTGCCACAATTTTTTTTGCATACAAGGTATTGACTTGTTACTGATCTGGCCTTTTTCCTTCTTTAGACCCCTTCTTTTACTCTGATATTTTCTTGAATCTTTCTAACTATAGAAAGATTCAAGAAAATGGGATATTATGGTTCATCTAGGTGTGTTTTGTGCATGCAAGATGAAGAGATGGGTGAGCATCTCTTTTTGAATTGTCCCTTTGCTTCAAGATGTTAGAACTAGTTGTGTGCTAAATTGAATTGGTCTACTGCTCTTCCCTGGGATCTTTTGAGTTTGTTTAGAGGTTGGCCCACTCTCAATAGAAATGCTCTGTTTGCTACTATGTGGAGGACGAGCCCATCTCTACTTATATCAGTAATTTGGAAGGAAATAAACCATTGACTCTTCCAAAACTCAGAGTTGACCTTTCCCTCCATCAATAAGGTGAAGGCTAGTATTGTGGAAGTCACCAATTCCAGGTCTATTGCTTTGATCAGAAACAAGGAGAGTTTTACAGGGTGGGATGCTTTGATCAAAAAAATTTGGAATGGGTTGCAAGTGCCATCATTCACAAGCGTTGGGGGGTAAAAATGAAAGAAATAAAAAAAAAACATAAAGTGGCAACCCCCTGACAAAGGTTGGTATAAGTTGAATTTTGACGGTACTTCTAGAGGTAATCTTGAGCACTCTGGTGCTGGTTGTATATTCAGATATTGGAATGGAAATATCATTGCAATACTAGCACGACAATTGGCCATTGGCATTAATAATGTGGCAGAGCAAAATGCAGCCTCCTTAGGGATAAAATTGTGTGCAGATTTAAAACTATCAAAGCTTGTCATGGAAGGAGGTTCGACAATAATAATCAATGCCCTCTGAACTAGCCACTTCACAAATTGGAAGGTAGAATGGATTTTGGAAGACACCTTGAAGCTTTTGAAGTGTTTTTAACATTATACTATGAATCATATATATCGTGAAGGGAATCAGGAAGCAGATGACCTCTCAAATCTTGGCGTTGATGGGTTTTTAGTGAAAGAAATCTTTAATATAGTGGCAGAGGCTTGAAAATGCAATTGTGGGAAGAAGGATGGGAAACTCTCCACAACGAGGTTGTGGAGAGTTTGTAGCGAGGGACTTGGTTAGCGCCACATTGGATTGTTATTTCTAGTTGGAAAGGGTTAAGCGATATCACTCTGGGGTCACCTAACACATTCCAGTAATCTGAGTATAAGTTGTTTTGGTCGATTAGTCTTTTCAAGCGTCCCTTTCTCATGCGTGAGGTTTTAGGCATTGTCATAATTTCTTTCTTGGCCTCCACCAACCTTTCTGGTGCAGGGGCACCTAGCCTTCATGATGTAAAAGGGTGTTAGATGTTAGGTTTTGTGTGTTTGAGTCATTTTTATTTGTAATAAGGTCTATTTAGACCATGTTGTCATGTTTTAAGTTTTTTTAGTCATGTGGGGTTGTTTTTAGGTTTAGTTGTTAAGTTTTGCAAAATGTTGCAAAAGTTGCAAAAGCAACGTTGCATTTTTTGTGTGTAAAGAAAGTTGAACCGTTGGGCATTCAAAAAGTAGTTAACCAATGGTTGTTTTGGTTGGTAGATTTTTAAATGTTTAATTGTGTGGTCGAGGCAATCTTAAGGAGAAATTTTGGAGATCAAACAATATCAATATACTCTATTTTTTGCGTTTTACATTGTTTTTTCACTACTACATAAGTTAGTACGGCCCTGTACGACCTGGAAATGATGTAAAACTAATTTGGATCAATAATGTGTTGAGTCTTCTCTCATTTTTAGTTGATTTCATTCGTTTTCATAGGGTTAAAGAGATTTAGAGGATTTTTACTGAAAACAACCAAGAAACCCTAGGGTGTGAGGGTTTGATTGAAAAAATGAGTTTTTGAACCATTCCACTGATGGAAAAGGCTAATAATCGGTGGAACGGAAGTAGATAGGATTTTTTTCATGCTTGTAGGTTTTTTAGGAGCAAGGGATGGATTTGGGGCCGAGTTTGATGCAACCCTCACCTAATATCACCATGTATTAGGTTTAGGTGATTAGGTAGACATAGGGTTTTGATGATAGAAGATTTCGTGATGATTCCAGTTGACAGAATTTTCTTACTTAGACCCCATGTGACATCATAGCAACCCTGGAGTGAAGATTTGAAGTTTAGAGATAATATTTCATACTGTTGCTTTGTAAAACAAGCCTAATTAGGCCTTATTGGAGTGTAGCAATCCAAAATTGAGGATGTTGTTACAAAAAAACCATATCTAAAAATTTGATATGTTTCAAAAGGACATAAAGGGTATCTACAATAGTGATCCAATTTTGGGTTTGAATTTTGTTCTGAATTTTTTGTGGGAAAAACCCTATTCCAAATGCTACAAAGAGAATTGAAGGATTTGTGAATAAACCACCAAGTTAGGGTTTAAAAGTTGTATAGTTTGTTTGATTGTGATTTTTTTGAAAACCTTCACCCTGCTCTGCATGAAATTGGTATCAGAGCATAGGTTTTGATCAATAAAGGGAAAAGGTTGAAGTTTGAAAGAAGCAAGGATGCCTCCTAAAAGAAATCCAATGGCCAGAGAAGTGAGAGAGTTAAAGGAAAAGTATTCCAAGGAGTTGAGACAGGTAAAGGAGTCTCAAGAAGTTGTCCTAGCCAAACTTGCAGCACTGGAGTCAAACCAAAGGAGAGGTGGGGTCACTGGAGACCAAAGTGACCAAGAGGAAGAGGAAGATGGTGAGAATGAAAACCCTCAAGGAGTCCAAGGTGACGATGATTTGAACCCTAATGAATTGAGAATGGCTAAGTTATTGAAGGCTATGAAAGGAGACACTCCTAAGGTGAAGATGTAATTACCCATATACGGTCGGAAGATGGATAGTGAAGAGGTGCTAGGTTGGATTGATGCACTTGATAACTATTTTGAATATGAAAATGTAGCAGATGATTAAAAGGTGAAATTTTCCAAAAAAAAATTGAAGGGTCATGCCTTAACTTGGTGGAATTATGTGCAGGAAGAGAGGTTGAAGAGAGGGAAGTCAAAAATCAATTCATGGGACAAAATGGTTGCTAAAATCAAGAGTTAATTTCTATTGGATGATTATGCAATTCCAACATTTAGGAAGCTACAAAACCTCAAATAAAAGGAGATGAATGTAATGGCTTATACAGAGGAATTTCATAAGCTAAGTATAAGAGTTGGTCATGTTGAGGATGAGGTGGAGAAAGTAGGTAGGTACATGAATGGGTTGAGGTTCAATATACAAGATGAGTTAAGTCTTACCACCCCTAGAACAGTGGAAGAATGCTTCCAATTGGAAGTCAAGAAAAAAGAAAAGCTAAAAAGAAGGCAAGAGAAGTAGGGTAGAGGGAGAGGAAAAAGCTTCAGAGGTAGAGGAACATTTGGAGGAAGAGGATAGTCTCAAAAGCCACAAGGAGAGACAAGTGGTAATCAAGAACAAGGCTCTAAATCAAGAGGTGGTTTCAGAGGTAGGAGATCAAATGGTAGAGCCAAATTTGGTGGTCAAGGAAGAGGATCAAATACATTCTCAGGAAGGTGTTATCAATGTAACAATATTCACCATCAAACTTGACAATGTTTGGATAAGCATCCTTCTACTTCACATGGTGGTGAAAGAAGAACTCAATTGGTGCAAGAGGAAGACAATGAGAGTGTCAACTCTCCATCACAGCATGTTGCTCCAAAAATTGGAGAATTTCTGATGATGAGAAGAACATAACTCAAATTTCATGTGGTGAAGGAGCCTCCACAAAGAAAATCCATCTTTAGAACCACCTGCAAATCTCAAGGTAAGGTGTGTAAAGTTGTTCACTCTGGTTCCATAGATAATCTAGTTTCTATAGAGATGGTAGAAAAGTTGAAAATGAAAAGAATCCCAAAACCCACTCCCTATAAGGTCTCCTGGTTGAACAAGGGACATCAAGTGTTGGAATCAAGGAACACTAAGAGGGGGGGTGAATCAGTTTTCTGTAAAATTTAACTTTATTAACCTAAACTTTAAACCACTATAGCATTGAAGCAAAAGAAAGATGCAAGAACACAAAGCAATCAACTACAACACCATAACACAAGGATTTTTTATGTGGAAACCCTGTTAGGGGAAAAACCATGGTGGATGTCAATCCATAATATGATTATACTCAAATATAAGTGTTTACAAAAGGAATGCACATGCATTCAGGCACACTGCCTAGAGCTCACTACTCAGATACAAAAGAAGACTCATTGTCTTACAAAAGATTTGGATTACATCCAGAAGATTTGAAATGAGAGAATAGCATATACTAGTGCCTAATTTTAGTTCTGGTTAAGCACATCAATCACATTTTGGACCTTTTGTCTGATTCTTCTCTTCTAATTTGTCTACTTTAATTCGGATCACAAATCCTTTTATGCACAAGTGAAACTGTGCATAATAGGTCTACAATCCTTCTAACTTTTGTAACACACATCAACAAACTTTGTACATCATCCAAATGATATAAATGATCACTTATATATATCTACAACTAAAGATTTAATCACTGTAAGAGAGGGGGACCACCGCGTGCAAGACCCCAGGTCACGGAGGGTCAAGACGCGAGAGGTTTCCCTAACTTACCTCAGCTAAGTGTAGTGTTTAAGGTATGGCGATGAGAATGATGAGGATTATAGAACCCTACGACTACTATTCAATCCCAAGTTTTAAGGTAGGGCTAGGTGAGTCATTTTTTAGGTCCAACTCTACACCTCAGGGAGCTCTCTACCTGAGGATGTCAGCGTAGACATTGGACGATAGCATGGCATGCTGGCATCTCAAAAGTGTGTTGTAGTATGTACAATCAGAACATAGGTGAGGCAAGGTTGAACTCGTTAAAACGAATAATGGCCTAGCATAATGACTTCTAAGAGAACAAAAAAAAACTATGAAATAAGAGAAATATAAACACAAGTGATAAAATAGATATACCAAAGCTAAGGTGACGAAGATGATCTCGTAGAAGAGCATATTCGCCAGCTAGCTCCACAAAGTGTGTCCACCTACACATAGCAAGAGAAAAAATGTTGGGGGGCTGTATAGGGGCCTACCTCAGTCAAACCCCCATTTAGGTGTTTCCACCACCAAGAACAGCAAAAAGAACAAGATAAAGAAGCAATGTAATACAAAAACACAAACACTGCAATGCAATACTATGTTACTCACCAAATGATAGAGAGGAGAGGGAAGCTTACCACCTCCACCAAGAGCACTCAAGGCTGCTTGGGGGAGAAATGAGAGGAACTCAAGCCTCTATTGCAAATGGCATGGTCCCAAACATGCTCTACCAAGTTGATGGAGTGTGATGTTGTTGCAATGGAATGCTTGGAATGCTTGGAAGTGAGTGAAAGTGAGCTTGTGGAGTGATGTGAGAGTGTGAGTATCGAAGTTTGATGTAACGAAGATTTGGAATAAAAAATGGAAGAGTGAATATGAAGGAATGAGGATGAAAATGGCCATATTCAGGTCGGTTGATCGAAGGAGGTGTTACAACTTTGCTACCAATGGGAAGAGTAATGCCTCTACTAGCTCAGCCACAGGAATCTATCAGGGACGTAAGCGCGTTGCACGGACATCTATGTGTCACGCGGGCATCCCCGACAGAAATGCCTCCATCAACACACAAAAAAGGCTCCACGTGGACCGCCAACAATAGGCTTAAGTAAATTTAAGCCTCCGACTTTGGTTTTCTAAAGTGTATAAAGGAAAAAAAGGGGAATTGTGCCTAGGGTGCAAATTTGCTCTTATACATTTTTCCCCCACTTTAGCGAGCACGAGTACTGATGAGTGCTCAGTAAAGTAGATCAAGAACAGAGTAGGGTTAGAAAAGTATACCTGAATCGTCGAGGAAAAAATACTTGGTTTGGCGTACCCGAAGGTGCAGGAGATGTGAAGGACTCCATAGTTGCTCGAAACTATGAAGTTGGAACAAAGCGTCTTACAGATCTGCAGACCTGCAAGAAAGCAACCCTCAAGATCTCTCACATGGAGGAATCCCCAAGGAAGAGGACTCCGCAGAGTCAGGAAGCAATGACATGTCTACCCATAGATAGAGCATGTCTAAAGTGGTGACACGTCTACCTGCAAATAGAGAGTTTCTAAAGCGGCCACATGTCCAACCGCAGATAGAACATGTTTGAAGCGGCGACATGTCTTCCCACAAATAAAGCATGTCAAAAGTGGCAACCTATCTACCCATAGATAGAACATGTCAAAAGAAATGACATGTCTATGCACAAATAGAGCATTTCTAAAAGCAACGACACGTCTACCCATAGATAGAGTGTGTCAAAAGTGGTGACACGTCTACTCACAGATCTAGAACATGTCTAAAAGCGGCTAGTCATGCAAACCAAAAAACTTTCAAAGGGAACCCTTCAAAAGCAGAGGGGTCCACTCAAGGGATGCATTGTTTGAAAAGTAAGGTCTAGTCAGGCTTCCCCCAAGCTAGACACGGAAGGGCGAATGGAATGAGCCTAGTCAAGCTACCCCCAGGCTAGACGTGAAAGAGTCCATTTTCTACAAAGGATTTTGGACAAAGGGTCCCTAAGGAATTCAAAAGGAAGGTCATGCCCCCATGCGAGGGGAAGTCAAAGCAGTTCCCACTTCAAAGGAAGGTCTTCAAGTCCTTTCTTTATGAACTCATGATGAAGGAAACACATTCCGCTAGGGTTCCAAGTTGAGAATGCAATTCTAAGGAAAAAGAATGTTGTAAAGGATTTCAAGAAAAGGTTCGTTTGGAAATGAATTCATTTTCTAAAAATCGAAGCACTAAAGTGGAGAATGTTGTCACACATAAGAGGGACAAATCAAGCAAAGAAGAGAGAAAGATAAAGGGAAAGAAAAAAAGAAAATACAAACAAAGGACACAGGGGGATCTAGTTTTGTGGGGTCAGATCTGTCCAAGCTCATATAGTAATAGGTAACCACAATGCAAGGCAAAAGATCATCAATCCCCAACCAGATCAAGAAGAATGCATGGAAAATAAAGTAAAATAAAAAAATTGGGTCAACATGGAAGGGAATCCTAAATGCTCCCAACACTTTGCATCGTCCCCAATTTATCAAAAATCAATCACAAACATGGAAGAATGATGGTAAAAATAGAATAAGGTTTATGAAAAAAAAACTACGGCTATATCCAAGCACCAACAGGGGTGACAAGGGTCATCCAGGTACACATAGCATGAGTATGGGGGAACACATCATAAAACACACACACACAAGATCGAGAAAAGGGGACCTCCTCCTAACACTGATCATCCAGGAGGTTGTCTACTTCCCAATCTAGATCCTCATAAGGGGAAGGACGATGAGCCTGCAAGCATGGAATGTTAAGAGGAGGGGCGTTTGACCCTCCCATAACAAGGGCCAAGGAAGAGGGAACTTCAAGGTCCTCTCCACCGAGCTCCTGTGGAGTCAAAGTTAGTGATTTTGTGAAGATCGCCGACAGGGCTGAGACTTCATCCATGGAATTAAACATGCCTCCCGTAGGAGCATCATGCTTATCCTTAGTGGATGGCGTAGGCTATGCCTAAGATTCACCGTTAAGCTCGTCGAATGAATCAAGAACGATGAAGAACTCAAGGGAAGCCAAGACTGGTTCTATCACAAGAACAGAACAAGTCATCACGGGGCCACCTTGCGAAGAAGGTGAACTCCTTTTACATCCTTCGTTGCCAAAAGGACCAACCTCCACCTTTTTCTTTGTTGGAGGAGGTGAACTCCCCATAGATGAAGCTATGGGTGCAGAGGAAGAGGAGGACAGAATTGCAATGGACACGACCGAACTGTTAACCATGTCCACAAGCTTAGGGAAGGGTTGAATATCCGGGACGGACATCAGCAATGGCGGCTCCGCTGAAGGAGCGATAAACACCTGTACCCATTTAGGGTTAGGCACATTTGTGCTTGCAACGGAAGTCGGGGGTGGATCAGACTGAAGGGGAACAACAAGTAGGGAGGAAGGAGACATGGTAGGAGGTTCTGAAATAGGAGTGGTCGTTTCTTCCTCCTGTTGTGAGTCAGCTTGCTCGGCCAGGAGAGCCTTTCGATGACACTTGCGTTCTCATTCAAGGTGGTTCCTACGGCTCTTGGAGTTAGAAGTCAGAGCTTGAAAAGGGACAGGAGGTTCCTAGTCAACCATAGGAACGTCCACTATGGTTTTTTCAGGCAGAGGAATGGGTTCCTGTACATGAGCAGGGGGAGCAAGCTGAGGAGTGACAAGAGGAGTCGACTCAAGATCCTCAACAGCGGGCCTCTTTCCACTCACTACCTTAGGAGAAAGAGCAGTAGGAGGTCGTAGAGGTTGAGACAAGGAGGACTCTCCTCAGGAGACCTTCCTTTCATACTGAACAGGTCTAGGCTCTGTTGGTAGAATAGGAAGCTCGAACGCAGGACGCTTAGGCTTTCGACAAGCGAGCACCAAAGGGTTCTCCTGCAAACAAGAAGCAAAACCCGATGGTACCATAGTTGAGGAGAAGAAGTGTCAGACTGGGCAGTGGAAGAGGAAGAAGGAGGATCATAATACCACTTCTCTTCTTTCCTCTTTCAAGCCTTAGTGGCTTTGCTTACAGCCTTCAAACAAGCCCTATGTGAAATAGCATAGGGCGAGGGAGGATACCTCACCTTCGGCATCAAACGTCCTTTCTTATAGTTCTAATATGTCTTATGCAAAAGGTCCATCCTAGGCAGAAGGGGACCCACAAACGCAAGCCATGAGTGATCCAAGGAGTAGCTACCATGTGCAACTAGCAATCGATAACTGGTGTCGTGGATCATGTGCACGAAACCTTCGTGGATAAATTTTAAACATTTATGCACAATGGAGGGTACTGTGTTCATCTCTACCAACCAAGGGATACCCAACTTTACATAGAAGAGTTCAGACCCAGGGATGATATCAAACAAAAGGTTTAGGGATTTAGGCCCAACTAAAATTGATAGGACAATGCTACCCAAGGGGGGTACGGAAAGCCTGTCATGCGTGTGAATGAAACTCATGGGAGCATCATATCCATCCTTATGTAAAAAGTTAATTAGCATAATCTCCTCTATTATTATATTCACTTGTGATGTCGGTTCAATGAGAACACCTACTACGATGTTCCCAATGATTCATGGAGGAATGTAAAGAGGAGATGGTTCCCTGTTAAATCCCATCGGCAGGTCCTGTGAAGTAAAGGTTATGCCAACACTACTATCCATAGGCTACACAGAGGGGATGGGTTGATGCAGGAAGGAGGCCATTACGCACACTAGAAAATTCTTTCACATAATCCCCAAAGGTTAATGGATAAGACGGTGACCCAATTAAGGTTTCATTGAGTAATACCTTTGGAACCTTCCAACTACACCACCTAGGGGTCGCAGGTTGGGTTGCAAGGTGACATCCTTACAACACTCACACCTACAACACTCCTAGAGTACGAGGAAAGGAACTGTCAGTATCGAAGGAACATAACCAAAATGGTTCACGTCGGGTTCACCAAAAATGTAAGAGAGGGGGACCACCGCATGCAAGACCCCAAGTCACGGAGGGTCAAGACGCAAGAGGTTGCTCTAACTTACCTCAGCTAAGTGTAGTGTTTAAGGTATAGGGATGAGAATGATGAGAATTATAGAACCCTGCAACTACTCCTCAATCCCAAGTTTTAAGGTAGGGCTAGGCGAGTCAATTTTTAGGTCCAACTCTACACCTTAGGGATCTCTCTACCCAAGGACGTTAATGTGAACTTTGGATGACAGCGCGGCACGCTTGCGTCTCAAAAGCGTGTTGTAGTTCATACAGTCAAAACACAACCAAGGAAAGGTTGAACTCATTAAAATGACTAACAGCCTAGCTTAACGACTTCTAAGAGAACAAAATAATACTATGAAATAAGAGAAATATAAACAGAGGTGATAAAATAGATATACCAAAGCTAAGGTGACAAAGACGATCTCATAGAAGATCCTATTCGCCAGCTAGCTCCACAAAGTGCGTCCACCTACACACAACAAGAGAGAAAATGTTGGGGGGGCTGTATAGGGGCCTACCTCAGTCAAACCTCCATTTAGGTGTTTCCACCGCCACAGATAGCCAAAAGAACGAGATAAAGAAGCAATGTAATGAAAACAAAAACACTGCAATGCAGTACTATGCTACTCACCAAATGATAGAGAGGAGAGGGAAGATTACCACCTCCACCAAGAGAAATCAAGGCTACTTGGGGGAGAAATGAGAGGAACTCAAGCCTCTGTTGTGAATGGCGTGGTCTCAAACATGCTCTACTGAGTTGATGGAGTGTGATGTTGCTGCAATGGAATGCTTGGAAGTGAGTGAAAGTGAGCTTGTGGAGTGATGTGAGAGTGTGAGTATGGAAGCTTGATGTGATGAAGGGTTGGAATGCAAAATGGAAGAGTGAATATGAAGGAATGAGGATGAAAATAGATATTCGGATTGGTTGGCCAAAGGAGGCAATACAACTTCACTGCCAATGGGAAGAGTAATGCATCTGCTAGCTCAGCCACAAGAATTTTCCAGGGACGTAAGCGTGTCATGCGGACGTCTGCACACCGCATGGGTATGCCCGATAGAAACGCCTCCACCGACACACAAAAATAGGTTCCACATGGACTGCCAACAGTGGGCTTGAGTAAATTTAAGCCTCTGAATTTGGTTTTCTAAAGTGTATAAAGGCAAAAAAGGGGAATTGCGCCTAGGGTGCAAATTCGCTCTTATACAATCATCCACATGTCGGCTTCAACAAAACGTAAAATATTTAGAAACTGTCAGCTTAATCTACAAATAATTTTCAATGTGCACCAACCAAAGTTGGCCACAACATAGTGAGGATCCAAATCATCATGCTCGAACACAAAAAAATTCAAACAATTTCTCCTCGAACATCCGCAACACGCTACATTCACTTAGTCGGCCTTTGTGTACTAATAAATAGAAAAACTATTATCCGAATCTTCTAACTTGCACACAAATCGATAAAAGGCTCTAAGATTCAAAGATAACATAGATCATACATCGAAATATCTTCCCTATGATCCACAACACAAAATGATAATAGAAAATTGCATAGGGATCGATGAACACAATTCTGTCAGAGGCCCTGTTCTAACTTGATAGTTAATCACTTGGCTTCAATCTGACTTCCGGTATGAGCAAATGTTGACCTGTAGATCGAATCACATACTAGGGTTTCCATCAATGACAACACCAAATGACATGTGTAGTGTCTTTTTCCAAAAATCTCCCCCTTTGGCATTGATGGCAACACTTAGTGAAAAATGACTAAGTGTCAGATCAGTACCAACATGAATACACTACCAACCTTCAAAATTTCAAAACTCAACTCCCCCTAAGATGATTATGACATTTTTCACTGTCCCACTCTCCCCCTTTGACATCAATGGAAAAGGCAAGAATCCGCATACCAAAAATCAAACAAAGTTGCTATGAACAAACTACATATGTACAAACATGCTTCTACAACTTACATAAACTTGAATATGTCTATAAAATTACTCTTCAACAAGCTCAAACTAGTGTCCCAACTCTTTTTGAGACTCTCCAAAATAGTCATGTGACCATAGAATAAGTAAGATTGCATCTCTGTTGATTCAATATTCACCGGGTCACTGACCGCCATAGCATCTTGTGCTTCCTTCAATGCACTAAGCATTGTCTCCAACTTAGGACCAATTAGTCCTCTGAGCTCACAAACTCTTTCAACAATTTTTCCTTCTTCATGCTTCAAAATTTTAATCTTGTCAAGCAGGGATATGACTTGACCTTCTTGCTCTCCAACAGAAACGGTTAGAGGATAAAATGCTTGAGAGATATATGCTAACTATTTCTCATATTCCTTTAGTTTCTTTTCAGTGTCCTCAATGAACTTAGACAAAGATAAACATGACTTGTAAATGTTTTCACCTTCAAAAAAATCACTTTGAATATTCTTTACACAGGTAGCTAACAAATATTTATCATTAGCAATCATTCCCTTCAATCTACCAAACCTTTTAGCATCAAATTCCTTTTAAACCTTATCCATAGCTGACTTCTCTAGTGACTCAAAGTGAGTACTTACAAAATTGACAAGTTTCTTCAGCTGACCGGATGGAGAATTGGATGAATCCTTGACATATGTAGGCATGATCTTCTCAGGGATACTAGATGCAAAACTTAGCAGCTTATTGTCTTCATTATGAGATTTTAGTATTTCCTCTGTTGCCTTGGCCTGAGCGAATGATGCTACCTTCAATTTCTTAATGGGAGATAGAATGGCCAAGTTGATAGGACCTTTAACTAGTTAAGGATCAAACTCCTCATGTTTCTCTTCCAAAAACTCCTTTACTGCCTTAGCAGTGTCTCTTGCTTCCACAAGAATCTCCTTTACTTCAGATTTCTTCTCTTCAGCCACAAATTCTTCCTTGGTTTTAGGAATCTCAACTTCTTCACCTGACATCTCTTCAGGAGCTTCAATCTCCATAGGAATTTTAGCATCATGTATATCTAGAGGATTCATAGTATCCTCAAATGTATCTTCTTTTCCTTCTTATGTTATCGGACTAGATGAGGCATCTTCACTATGCACTTCTTCATAAACAACATTATATCTATTTTTCAACAAAATTGTCTTAAGGATTTTCTCAATGTCTTTTTCCACTTCTTTAGTTAGCCCAATCATCAGCTTATTTACCCTTGTCTTGCTCTTAAAATCCCTTTTGGAATCATTTAGAATCTTCTTCATCTCTTCTATTGACATCACTGGACATAGATCAGCAAGTATTTGTTCTCTCATTTGCTCCTTCAATTCTTGCATTAACTCTCCTCATTTCTAAAACTTCATAGACCTTTGGGTAGCTCAGACATTATTTCAATGAGAGTCATATTGAAATTATTCAAATACTTTATAGTGCCTTCCTCAAGAATTCTTTGACCGACACTATCAAAGGTGTCATACCATTCACAAAGTGGTCTAAGATTACAATTCTTAATCAAGGCTTTTTCCACTTCTTCTACAGACAAACTTGATTTGACAGTTTTCATCTTTTTCTTTGCTTTCTCTTCATCAGAGGACTTTTCCTTAGTGAATTTTCTTGCCTTTGATCCCTTATGCTTAATTTCTCTTACCTCTTCATCAGATTCAGTTTCTTCATCCTCTAAAACAACAACATATACTCTTGTGCTCTTGTCCTTCTTCCTCTTTCCTTCTCTACCGGATGTCTTGACTTGAGCTTTCACAAGACTTGACTTTTTTGCAGGACCAGATGAGAGAGCAGAGCTCCTTGTGGATCCAAATCTGGTAGAGGATGTTGCTAGACTAGTAGACTTAGTTCTAGTTGGCTCTCTTGCTTCAACTTGTTCTCTTTTCCTCCTAGCTTCCCTTACAGCTTCAGTTGATATACCCATGCTTTCTGCAAAAGCTTCCACTTCTTTTCTTACCTTCTGGATTATCATAGGCTTCTTCAATTGTTCATGCACTTGCATATCCTTTTCCTCAAAGGTGCCAAACCTTTCTTTTGACGGAACCTGAGGTTTACTCAACAGGTGTTGGGCATACAGCTCCAAAATGTGTTCCTCAACTTCATAACCCATAGGCATTATCCACACTATTCTAGGTTTTGCAGCTTCCATCAAACATTGATCAATATCAACCATGAAGCAAATTGTGTCCTTGTACTTTTCTACAATAGAAGTAGGAATCCTTTCCCTTGCATTTCATTCTAAAAATTCTTAAAATAACCCCAAATAGCAATTTTGCTCACTTACTATCACCAATTCGGTTTATCACTTTTCCAATGCACTTTTCCAACTCCTGAAACTTCATTCATGAAATAGAAAAACAAGCATAACAACAAATTGCCATACTTGAAAGAATTCTTCTTATCCTTCTTGATTTTCCCAAGATTTTCAATTAATTGGCTCTGAAGTAACTCATACAGGTCATAATCTGCATTTTCCTTGACCATCTAATATGTTGCATAGATTGTTGTACCGGATATAGAATTATCCCGGCTGGAGTGATAAATTTTGTACCCAATGACCATAGAGACAAATCTAACATCCACTTCAATAATATCATCAATTTTCATAGCTCTCTTATCGAACACTAAACTGGTTGCATCTGTAACTATTTGATTCTTCACAGCTTTCAATGTCGACAACCCACCAGATGAACTTAAACCAGTAACAATCCTTATAGCTTCCTTTGTAATCTTGAAAGGTTGACTTAACCAAATAAACTCGGCATGCACTCGACTCGATATATACTGAACCCATTCATTTTCTTTGAACATGGAAAATTTCATAATCTATGTGAATTTCTTCTCCTCCATAGTTTTAAATTCAAGTTTCACATAGAAATCTTCTCCCACAATATGATTGGTGTACGAATTCAACAACTAGGAGCTACCTAATTCTTCAACATTTGTATGGATGTATGCCCTAATATCTTTGATATGCAAAACACCATACAAAATGTATGAAAATGCACCTAATGGTTTTGTCTCGATGGATTTGAATGGGTGCCATTTGAATTTCAGACAGGGCCTATCCTTAATATCCACAACCAACAAAGCAGCCATTTCCAGAATTTTCAAGTTCATGAGTTCACAAATAAATACCTTTCGTCGAATTAGGGTTTGATCGCCAAATTGCCTTCAGACTTGAATCTTCGCTAAGGTTCATTTCAAAGCTCTCCAACTTTCTTCTTCTCAAAATGCAATGTGACAAATGAGGGATAGAAATGACTTTTTATCATTTGTGCACCTAATTTTTTCATCGCAATAAATTCTTTTGCCCTAGGCCTTCTGGATACCCTGTTTTCATAGATTGTGAAAGAAAATTCTTCTGTAGACCTTCAAGTTTGCATAAATTCTCTCCACAAGACATTCCAAAACATTTGCACATCACTAATGTAGTCATTGCAATCTGCCACATTCCGGTACCAACTTCCGACAAGGGGGTTAAATGATTTTCTTGAGAACTCCCCCTAGGCCAAAGGCCATAACTAATTCTCGGAGGAATTACCAGAACCAGATTCTGGCGTGGAATCATTTCCTGCAATAGAGGGAATCTTTTTCACCCATATCTTCATTTTCTTCCTGATCTCATATATAGTAACTTTTCCTTTTCCTTTTTCATCCTTCTGCATGTTTTTCCTTTGATTTACCAGACCCTTTCTGCTTCTACAAAATCTAGCAATGTGACCAAATTTGTTGCAATTGTCACATTTCTTTGTCCAGACTAGTTCCATTTACTTTCTCTTGATCTACACTAGTTAGCAATATGGCCAAATCTATTGCATGTATAACATCTAACATCTCTATTGAAAAAGTTGTTTGACATATTTTTGCATTCAACTGAGTTATGACCATACTTATTGCAACTAAAACACTAACCTGAGAATGATGGACCACTTGGATTCATTCTACTTCTACATTGAGTAGCCATATGACCAAATTTATTGCAAACAAAACAATAACCATTGAACCTTTGAGCATTAGGTTGTCTTACCAAATACCTTCCAGCTTTGTTCATTTGATTTCCTTGCCTAAATCTCCTTTGTCCAGATCTGGAGCTTTCTCCTTTCTCATATCTAAGACCTCACTTGTCACCTTCAGTCCTCTAACTTTTAATCAGTTCATCAAGCTTGGCTAAGCTAATCTTGAACTTCTCCTTGAATTCATTTGCAATAGCAAGTTCATCTCTAAGATCAACAATCTGCTTTTCAAGCTCTTCTTCATTATTTTTGGATTGTTCCAATTCAAGCTCCAACTAATTAAATGCATCATTCATTCAACTGCATTCTTTGGATTTCTCTATCAAAGACTGAGCAAGACTCTCTTCATTCTTCTTTCTATCTTCAATCTCCTTGGTCATCCTCATCACAATAGATTCCATCTCATGCTTCAGGACAACATTATCTCTGGTAAGCTTTTCACATTCTTCTGTCTTTTCCTTCAAGGCTTGACTCAAGTGGTCACCTTCCATGCTCTTACTTTCTTTTTGTTTAAGTTGATCATAGAGTTCCTTTCTCTTTTCCCTTGACTCGTTGATTTTATCTTTCAATGATTGAATGAATTTCTCAGCATTCATGAGGCTTGCCTGCAATTCCCCGAATTCAGATTTGGACTAATCAAGATCATCTAGGGCCACCAAAAGTTTTTGTTGAAGACTGCTTGAATCCATTGAATCACTTTCCCAGATCCTCCCCAAGCTTTTAAACTTCTTCTGAGGAACTAGGCTCTTATGCCAATTGTTGGAATCAAGGAACACTGAGAGGGGGGGTGAATCAGTGTTCTGAAAAATTTAACTTTATTAACCTAAATTTTAAACCACTTATAGCATTGAAGCAAAAGAAACATGCAAGAACACAAAGCAATCAACTACAACACCATAACACAAATATTTTTTATGTGGAAACCCTATTAGGGGAAAAACCATGGTGGAGGTCAATCCGCAATATGAGTACACTCAAATATAAGTGTTTACAAAAGGAATGCACATGCATTCAGGCACACTACCTAGAACTCACTACTCAGATACAAAAGAAGACTCACTGTCTTACAAAATATTTGGATTACATCCAGAATATTTGAACTGAGAGAATAGCATCTACTAATGCCTGATTTTAGTTCGAGTTAAGCACATCAATTGCATTCTGGACCTTCTACTCTATCTGCTTTAATTCAGATCACAAATCCTTTTATACACAAGTGAAATTGTGCATAATTGCTCTACAATCCTTCTAACTTTCACAACACACATCAACACACTTTTTACATCGTCCAAATGATATAAATTCGCTTATATATTCGCAACTAAAGATTTAATCACCCACATGTCGGCATCAACAAAACATAAAAATATTTACAAACTGTCGGCTTAATCTACAAATAATTTTCAATGCACACCAACCAAAGTCGGCCACAACATAGTGAGGACCCAAATCATCATGCTCGAACACAAAACACTTCAAACAATTTCTCCTCGAACATTCGCAACAGGCTACATTCACTTAGTTGGCCTTCATGCACTGATAAACAGAAAAACTATTAACCGGATCTTCTAACTTGCACACAAGTTGATACGAGGCTCTAAGATTCAAAGATAACATAGATCATACATCGAAATATCTTCCCTAAGATCCACAACACAAAATGATAACAGAAAATTGCATAGGGATCGATGAACACAATTTTGTCGGATGCCCTGTTCTAACTTGACAGTTAATCACTTAGCTTCAATCTGACTTCTGGTATGAGCAAATGTTGATGTGTGGATTGAATCACAAACTACGGTTGCCATCAATGACAACACCGGATGACATGTGCAATGTCTCTTGCCAATAGTAAGTCCTAGTTAATGAGAAAACATGGGTGGAATTTAACATTGGAGGGTACAAAGACAAAATCTTGTGTGACATCATCCCCATGGATGTTTGTCATCTGCTCTTAGGAAGACCCTAGTAGTATGATAGGAATGCTAAACATGATGGGAAAAAGAACACCTATGTGATAGAAAAGGATGGGATCTCATTCACTCTTACTCCATTGCAAGAAGAAAATCTAGATACACAAGTTGGATCTAGTGTAATGTTGGTTGGGGAAAAAGACTTTTTGAAAACTATAAAAGAAGACAGAGGAGAAGGTTATGCCATTGTAATAAGACCAAAATATGTCATGACAATAGCAAAGGTTGATGATGTGCCTAAGGAGGTCCAAGCCTTGTTGAACAAATACAAAGACATTGTGGTAGATGAACTTCCTATCTCTTTGCCACCAATAAGAGATGTGAGTCGCCATATAGATTTCATACCAGAGGAAAACCTTCCTAACAAAGCAGCATATAAAATGACCTCTCAATAGAATGAAGAGATTAGGAAGAAAATCCAAGAGTTACTTGACAAAGGCCTAATAAGGGAGAGTCTTAGCCCATGTATTGTCCCCACCATTTTGGCACCAAAGAAAGGGGGAGATTGGAGAATGTGCACCGACTCAAGGGCAACTAACAAGATCACCATAAGGTATAGGTTCCCCATACCAAGAATGGAAGATTTGATGGATTTTTTAGGAGGGGCTTGTTACTTTTCAAAGATTGACCTAAAATGTGGCTACCACCAAATTAGAATTAGAGAGGGGGATGAGTGGAAAACTGCCTTCAAAACTAATGAGGGGTTGTATGAATGGTGTGTCATGCCATTTGGGCTTTCAAATGCACCAAGCACTTTTATGAGATTAATGAATGAAGTTCTGAAACCCTTCATAAGTAAGTTGGTGTTGTCTATTTGGATGATATTCTTGTTTTTGGTAAGACTAAAGAGGAACACTTGCAACATTTAGACTTGGTTTTGAAAAGGTTGAACATGAAGAAAAGTTGATGATCAATTTGAAGAAGTGTGAATTCATGAACGAAGAGTTGGTTTATCTTGGCTTTATGATCTCAAAAGGCTCTTTGAAGATGGATCCCAGCAAGGTGGAAGCAATTCTCAACTTTCCTACTCCAAAATCAGTGAGTGAGGTAAGAAGTTTCCACGGCCTAGCCAGTTTTTATAGAAAATTTGTGAAGAATTTCAGTCATATATGCTCTCCAATCATTGACACAATAAAAGGGGATAAAAGAAAGTATGGTTTGATGAGGCAGAAAAAAGTTTTCAATATCTGAAACAAATAGCACAACAACCTATCTTAACATTGCCTGACTTTAACAAATTTTTCACAATTGAATGTGATGCAAGTGGGTATGCAATTGGGGTAGTATTGAGCCAAGTGGGCAGGCATGTTGCTTTCTTCAGTGAGAAGATCAATGAGGCAAAGAAAAAGTATTCATCTTATGATTTGGAGTTATATGCTATGGTGCAATCATTGAAGAAGTGGAGACACTATCTCCTACCTAAATAATTCATTGTTTTTACTAATACTCATGCTTTGCAGTTCTTAAATAGCCAAGACAAACTCAACCATAGACATGTGAAGTGGGTGGAGTACCTACAAAGCTTCAGGCCTAATGCTTTCTTCAATGAGAAGATCAATGAGGCAAAGAAAAAGTATCCATCCTATGATTTGGAGTTATATGTTATGGTGCAATCATTGAAGAAGTGGAGACACTATCTCCTTCCTAAAGAATTCATTATTTTTATTGGCAATCATGCTTTGCAGTTCTTAAACAACCAAGACAAACTCAGCCATAGACATGTGAAGTGGGTGGAGTACCCACAAAGCTTCACCTTTACCATCAAACACAAAAATGGGCTGTCAAACAAGGTGGTGGATGCTTTGAGCAGAAGAAAATTGTTGGTTCAAGAAGTTCAACTCCAAAGTGTAGGGATTGATGCTTTGAAAGGTGTGTATGAAGGAGATGATGATTTCAAAGAAATTTATGCTTCTTGCAATCAATTTAATGGCACTTTTCATGAAGACAATTCTGATTTGTTGATTAAAGAAGGTTTACTTTTTAAGGGTGCTCAACTTTGTATTCCCAAATGCTCAATGAGAGATAATTTGATTAGGGAGAAGCACGGTGGCATCTTGGCAAGTCACTTTGGTGTGGACAAAACCTTGGAGCAGGTAAGAAGGTATTATTATTGGCCAAAGATGCAAAGTGATGTGAGAAAATTTGTAGAAAAGTGTGTTGTTTATCAAAGGGCCAAGGGTTGTAGTACAAATGCAGGTCTCTATCAGCCATTTCCAATCCCAAATAAAATTTAGGAATCCATCAGCATGGATTTTTTGTTGGGGTTTCCCAAAACTCAAAGAGGCTTTGATTCAATGTTTGTTGTAGTAGACCAGTTTAGTAAAATGGCACATTTTATACCATGTAAAAGCACAAATGATGCCTCATACTTTGCAGGGTTTTTTTTCAAGGAGGTGGTCAGGATTCATGCATTACCATTAACCATTGTTTCAGACAGGGACAGTAAGTTTGTGTGGCACTTTTGGAGAACCCTTTGGAAGAAGCTAGGCACAAACTTGACTTTCAACTCTGCCTATCATCCACAAACAGATGGGCAAACTGAAGTAGTCAATAGAAGTCTTGGGAATATCCTTAGGTGCTTAACAAAGGAACATTCAACCCAATGGGATCTGATCCTACCCCAAGCTAAGTTTGCATATAATGACTCTGTGAACAGGAGTGTTGGAAAAATCCCTTTTGAGATTCTGTATAGATTGCGCCTAGGGGAGTGTTTGAACTTAGATATTTGAGTGGCATGGAGAGGAGTGCTAAAGGAGAAGAGTTTGCAATGGAAATGAAAGAAATACATTAGCAAGTTAGAGAGAACCTTCAAAAGAGTGTTGATAAATATAAACAACATGCAGATTTGAAAAGGAGAGAGGTTCATTTCAAAGTGGGGGACTTGGTCTTAGCTCATTTGAGGAAGGAAAAGCCACCTAAAGGGAAGTATTCAAAGTTGTAGATGAAGAAGATAGGGCCATGTAGGGTGGTCCACAAATTTGGAGCAAATGCCTATGAGATAGAACTCCCTCTTAGAGTTGTTATCTCCCCAATTTGTAATGTTTCTAACCTATATCCTTTCAAAGGAGCTGTGATTGTAGGTACAAGTGCAGGTACATCAGAGGTTCTAGATAAAGATTGGGTCAAATATTTTCCACCAAGTCAACCATTGAAGCTAGAGTGTATCTTGGACACCAAAGAAGTCAAAAGAACAAGGCACAAGGTGTACTATGAGTACCTGGTGAAGTGGAAAGACCTTCCTATGGAGGATTCCACCGGGATGATAGAGGAAGACATCAAAAAGAATGGTACAACAGTTCAAGATTTGCTCTCAAGTGGAACCTGATATTTTGTTCTCCCCGGGAGTATGGTGCAGGGGCACCTAGCCTTCATGATGTAAAAGGGTGTTAGAAGTTACGTTTTGTGTGTTTGAGTCATTTTTATTTGTAATAAGGTCTATTCAGACCATGTTGTCATGTTTTAAGTTGTTTTAGTCATGTGGGGTCAGTTTTGGGTTTGGTTGTTAAGTTTTGCAAAATGTTGCAAAAGCAACTTTGCATTTTTGGTGTGTAAAGGAAGTTGAACCATTGGGCATTCAAAAATTACTTAACCAATGGTTGTTTTGGCCGGTAGATGTTTAAATGTTGCCTTGTGTGGTCAAGGAAATCTTCTGGAGACATTTTGGAGATCAAACAATATCAATATACTCTTTTTTTTGTGTTTTACATTATGTTTTTGCTGCTACAAAAGTTAGTACAGCCCTATACGGCCTAGAAATTATGTAAAACTAATTTGGATCGATGGTGTGTTGAGTCTTCTCTCATTTGCAGTTGATTTCATTTCTTTTCATCAAGTTTAAAGAGAGTTAGAGGATTTTTACTGAAAATAGCTAGGAAACCCTAGGGTGTTAGGGTTTGATTGAAAAAATGAGTTTTTGAACCATTCCACCAGTGGAAAAGCCTTATAATCGGTGGAATGGAAGTAGATAGGATTTTTTTCATATTTGTAGGGTTTGTAGGAGTAGGGGATGGAATTGGGGCCGAGTTTGATGCATCCCTAGCCTAATATCACCATGTATTAGGCTTAGGTGATTAGGTAGACATAGAGTTTTGATGATAGAAGATTTGGTAATGATTCTAGTTGACAGAATTTTCTTACTCAGACCCCATGTGACATGATAGCAACCTTGAAGTGAAGATTTGAAGTTTAGAGATAGTATTTCATACTATTGCTTTGTAAAACAAGCCTAATTAGGCCTTATTGGAGCGTAGCAGTCCAAAATTGAGGGTGTTGTTACAAAACAACCATATCTACAAATTTGATATGTTTCAAAAGGACATAAAGGGTATCTGAAATGGTGATCCAATTTTGGTTTTGAAGTCTACTCTGAAATTTTTTTGGAAAAAACCCTATTCCAAGTGCTACAAGTAGAATTGAAGGATTTGTGAATAAACCACCAAGTTAGGGTTTAAAAGTTGCATAGTTTGTTTGATTGTGATTTTGTTGAAAACCTTCACCCTGCTCTGCATCACTTTCTTACCATGATGATAAAAGGACTCGCTTATATGATGCGGGTACATGGAGAGCTGGCGGGCTATTAGGACTTTATTTCTCACAAGTGTAAACCAAATGTCAGATTTGGGTTTGTTGGTTGCATTTTACCATGGAGAAGTTTATTGTTTGGGTCTCTTCCAGTAGTTTAGTTTGTGGAGGGATGGACACTCATGTTTAGTTGTGGAGCAACAAGCACCAAATGGCCTTTAGGGGGCCGGTGACTTCACTGCATATGAGTCGCATCATCCAATATTTGGATTTTCTCACCCTCTCGGTTATGAAATTCATTGTGGGGAGGCACTTCATGGAGGGCAACAAAGGCTTCAGATTGGACTCGAGCATCTCTTCCAAAGTGTTGGCAAGGATTTTGGATGTTGGGGTCCCTAAGCACGAAGCAAAGATCATTATGCAGAGACTCTTCAAAAAGGACCTCCTAGTTGTCTTGGATGAGGTTCTAGCTACAGCGAGAATTGGATTAGGTTGCCCTTTCCCACACAACTTGGGCCTGGTGGAGGAGTATGGAGTGAATGTGAACTATTACCCCTTTCTCTTGGACATTGAAGGGTTTGAGTTGCTCGAACACCACAAGCCGGCTTTGACTGGGGTGGAATTCTTGAAGAAGAAATTTGATCTTACGATGGCCCAAAATGCGACTTGGCACTATGAATTATGGGTTTTTTCCCAACAGAATCTTTGGTAAAATATCTGGTGCAATTACAGTCGGTATCTTGGTTTATTTTGGATGTGAAAGCATATGGTCAATTAAATTTTTGGTTGGCTTAGTAGTTAGATTTTGGTTTGTAGTTGTTGGGTCAACCCTATGTAGTCTTTTGAAAAATCTAGTTTTAGTCTAGGTTGGGGGTTGGGTATAATGTAAGGACAGCTTCTGGTATGTTGATGGTAGCTGACCCTGCATGGTCATTTTAAATCTTATGGTAATGAACTGGTTGGGGTTTTGGGTGGTTGTTGGTTCAAACCTCACACTCTTGGCATGCTCTACACTGTAAAGTTTCCCAATATTAATACAAACTCATCTTACTTATCGAAAAAAAAGATTACAAGGAAATAAGATAGTAAATCAAAAATACAATAGAAATCAACTATCAAAATTGCAATACAAGACATCAAATTTTGGCCATGAAAAGGCCTTTTGTAATTCATATACTTTAAAATTAAATTTATTAAATTTTAATTTATCATACTTGAATTGGTTAAAGTTAAATTGATTATTTAGTTAAATTTAGTAATGTGTTAAATAATTTAAATAATATAAACTTAAATTATTTTAATAAATTAAATTATAGTTGAATTATTTAACTTAAAAAAAAAATTATTTAAATAATTTGTTAAAGTTGTTTTATTAAAGTAAAATTATTTATCAGAGTGCATTCGCTCATTGCAATTGATTTTAAAAAAATTGAAATTAAAGTTCAACTAAATAATGTATATAAATTTAATTATATTTAAATAAATTTATTAAAGTTAAATTTAACTTTATTTATATACATTTATTAAACTTAAATTGATTATGGTTAAATTTATTAAAATTAAACTTAAATTTATTAATATACATTTATTAAAAAAATTATGTTGTTGATGTTTTTTATTATTAACATGTGCTATTAAAACACTTAAGTCATTTTTTGCACCTGATAGAATGGTCCCTACCACATTCTAGTTGTCAGCCACTTGTCAAGATTTTATTGCATTGCATTCTCTCAATCCATCACAGTTTTATAAACCTCTAATCTTTGTAAAGTTGCGACCATGTGCTATTGTAGCATGTGGCATTACAGGTCACATTTCTATTGTCACATAGCCCTTCACATCGCATAGAATTATTATGTGTTAAGTGTCTATTCAAGTTACAAGTGTGTTAAGAAATGCATCATTGGATGATTGCAGATCAACAACACTGAATTAAATGTATTGACCCATAGTGAATTAAATATTGAAGAGTATAGTATCAATGTCTTCAATGTATATATAATTCGCCTAACACCAACTTGATGTTCTTAATTTAATGTGTCAATGGGAGATCTTTAAAAAACAACAATAGTATCCTCTTATGATTGGAAGCGAGTGAAATTTATTGAGAGTTGATACTAAAAATTGCAAGAGGTACTCTACATAAAGTTAGATGTCAATCTAAATAACATTTACAATGGCTCTCTCATGTGTTGAAGATGCCTCCAAAGAAATTATACTTCACATGAGTAAATGCCATTAAATTCTGGCTTTGGTAAGATTTCAATGCATTCTCTCAATTGTAGTTAATGATCGAGTGTTGGGTTAACCTCAAAATTTTGCTATAAAGAGGGATGGTGAATTCCATTTATTGTTTTGTTTTCCATTTCATTGTATTCTTTGTGCTTTTTTTCCCCTACTCGTCTTGACCACTCAAGAATCTATCTTTGGACCAAATTCATCCATTTCTTCTCCAATAACGAGTGTATCCATTATTCTATTGCTAAATCTAAAATTTCTCCTTTATTTGGTAGTCCTTCATGGTAATGTTGCAAATCAACATTAAAATTTGAAGAAATGACTACTCCTTCTAGACTGTCAATCTAGTAATGATTTGATGTAAATTTCTTTCACTTAGCATCATCCAATCATTTCATTAAATTAACTTATTGTAGATTTTTTAGGAAAAACTCCTACCACTAATGAGCTAAAGTTACATCTCAATTTTGAAATTACTATTCTCTCCTCCTAAGATCAACATGCTCCTTGTATTTCATTGTATTCTTCTCTAGGATTTTCCACACTTCATTATATAAATCCTACTTGTACTCAAAAATAATCCTCTACCATAACACTCTACCTTAAAAAATCTGCAATATTTCTTACTTCAAAATTGATATCTAATATAGTTTGACCTACAAGGCCAAACATATTTCTCTATTGTTGGTTATATGTTTTTACACAAGCCAAACCAAACATGTTGACTATAAGGAAATGGGAAAGGCAGCAATTTGTACCAATCTTGACTTAGTTGTACATTGTACCATGAAGGTTATATATCCCTTTGCATTCACCCTTTGTAAGAACTCTTGGACATTAACATGCCTTGGATTTGTATCACCAATATTATTCCATGGGGAGTACATTTTGGAAGTTGCCTGATATACTTTGAACTCATACTTCATCTCCTTTTAAGGTCCTTGGCCTTCTTGCATTTTTCTTGTCAAGCCCACATGAAATTATTAGTATATTCATTTAGGCAAAATTCCATTCAATTTCATGCTAACGATCCATTTGATTAAGCCATTTAAAAGGGGTCAGTTTGATTATAATGAAAGGAATAGGGTTAGCTTTGAAAATGCCAAATTTTCCTCAAAATGACTATTATAGAACTAAGAAACTTATTATAGAACCTAGGGAAATAAACCTTTGAGATGCATCGGGCTTAATATATTGGGGATACTAACAAACAGTTACTCTTAAGGAGGGAATTCCAATAAGGGTGGCATAAAGATTGTCACTAAGTCGGGGTTAAACAAGGTCTCTATCAAGGAAATCTCGAAAGTCCTACTTTTAAAGATATAACCAAAAGTTATGTCAAAATCAAACTTCGAAGTAACCCTTAACAAGGTACCACAATAAGGAGATCCTAAAGTGCAACTCTAAAAAGAATATAACTATTAAGTCTATCGAGGTCAAACTTTAGAGCAACTCCTAAGTACTTAAATAAGAAAACCCTGGAACTTGACTCTAAAGAGATTGAAATAAATTCTTAATATAGGAGTCAATTAGAGCCCTTGGAAATGACGTTACCAGCAAACAACTATATGGAGTCCTAACACATGGATGACATTAACATGAGTTAAGCACAATGTCAACAACAAATGACTATACAAAGTCATGATAGATAAATGACCTAAGCATGACATAAGCATGGTGTCAGCAAAGACACTCGTGGTTGGGAACTCCAACAAAAGAGGCATACCATATGGAATTGGCATAGGGGTTTCAAGAAAGCCATTTTAATCATACCAAGCCAACTCTGATAAGCACTGACATCAACATGATGTTGGCATAGAAAAAACATCTCCCACCTCTAACAAGTGAATTTGTTGAAGGGGGAAAACAACCCGACTAGAGCTCACAAAAAATGACGAGTAAAAACAAAAAATGAAATAAAACAAAAAGGAAAAAACTAAAAAAGATAAAACTGAAAAATGGTGCAACCTTAATCACACAAAGAACCAACAAACCCCAACAAAGGTGAAAGAACAAAAAAAGCACAAGACAAACAAAAATCACAACCAACAAGTCACTTTCATAAATCCTACCTAATAAAATGATGAAGACAACACCACGAAGAAAGCAAAGAACATTCTTCACAACAACTTGTTGGCTAAATGCTACGAAGAATAGACTCCACCACAAATCTCAATAAAATTTGATTGATTATGGTAAAGAGATTGTAGAGGGCACATGTAGTAGAGTGTGAAGAGTAACAATGGGCACAAAAGAAAATAAATAGAAAGAAATCCAAACAAACATTAAAAGGGGAAAAACACGTGAGATATCTATCATTAATGCAGATCCAGAGGGTGGTTTGGGATGACATCATGTCCTTGGCATTGAAGTTTTCAAGATGCATCCACAATCATGCCAATATGACCAACCATGAAAGTCTGAAAATATAATGTATCGAGCATATAAGTCTGGTCTACAAAAAGGATGTCAAGGTTTCAAAGTTTCCTCTAACATCATGCCATTATGACCAACTCTAAAATTTGGACCAAGGCAAAATACTCCGAAAAACATTAAGGATAAAAGCAAGAAACAACACCACCACAAAAGGACCAAAAGAGAAAACAAACAAACAAAACAATAAAAAACAAAAGAAAGAAACCGGGCCCATGTTTTGTTGAAGAAAAATAGGGTGTGTAAAATACAACATCAACCTTTCATCTATAGCAAGTGTTGCACATACTCCACTAATAGAACAAAACACTCTAAACAAGGTCAAACACTCTTGCAATAACAATACTTCATCCAAACTTCATGTGGTTTTTACCATGGTTTCAACAAGTTCCTACACCCCTCCAAGCCAAACAACAAACTCTAGTTTACACAAATCCTTATTGCATTATTCTAAACATCATGTTTAGGACTCCGAACAATGTAGTTGACATGACATTCCTTATCTTGAGGTTGGCACTATTCCAAGTCATCAACAAACACATTAGGAACCTACCAACAAACAATTAAACTTTACAAGTTTCGGGAGATAAGGAATCATACAGAAAAATAATTCTACATCCACGAGACAGTTCAACTTCCTAGCAACTCTCAACCTTGATTGCATGAGATCCATGTAATTATATAAAAATGTATTTAACATGGCTTTTATAATGAATCATGCAAAAGACAAGTAGACATATAGATAGACAACTAAAGATAGCAGTCATACATCTTTCTCAATATAATTAGGTGGCACTGTATTGGAGATTCAATACAATGCTATTCGATTATATATGTTATAGTTTATTGACTATCATACGGCCAACCAAAGTCTCTTGTAGGCATTATTGATTAATACGGCTGCCATCTTGGTGTCCGGCAATATTAAATTATCAGCTTTGTCTTCACATGTTAGTGGTTTGTTCTACAGCCGCATACATTTTGCAACCGCATAAGGAGTACAAATCATATTAAGACTTCATCTTGTCTTTTCTGCCTACTTGGCAATATTGCCAAACAGACATGCCACCCTAAATAGGACAAATTTCTACCAGAACATACTCATTGTTAAATTAGGACCTGTGTGCTTGTTTGCCCGATTATCCTAGCCCCTGCATATATGGGAAAGTCGGCCAATAGTTAAAAAGGCAGCGATCAAAATGAATTAAGGCTGCAATAATATTAAATTCTTCATTCGACGAGCTCTTCCATTGTCAAGTGTCGATACTAACAATAATACCTTTGAATCCAGTGTCGTCTTTGGAAAGGACAAGTTCACAACAAACCAGACACAAGGTGATATGGCATCTACTGTTTGCAGAAAAGACATTTGTCAATCTTCAGGTGTATGTGCTAGTTTAAGATCTGTCACTCCAGTAAAGTTTGCTTAGAATATTATCATTGGTGAATAAGGTTAGACTTGAACTGGAATTAAATGCATGTATATCTACAAATATCATAATATTACAAAATACCAATTGTGTATCCAACTATGCTTAATTGCTCAGTAGTATTCTTTGTTGCAAACTTCTGTGAATGTTAATGTTCGGAAATATTCATTGTCACGATATCTATACTTATTATGCAATATCTATCTGGTGAATACTAAGCCTTTGTCATTAGAAGAGCAGTCTCACAATAGGTCAGTATATACAAATTACTATCAAATGCAATATGAAAATAACTCACAACAACAAGCAAACCAATTGTTTGTAAAAATTCTTTCATTGTCAAACTGTGCATAATTGCGAAGGTTTCACCATTTTAGGCAAGGATCATTACAGTGGTATCAGAGCTAGTGTTCTTGCCAACCTGTAGGGTTCATGAGTGACAGGGAGAAGCGGTATTACAATAGGGAGATCAAGAAACAATGGTACTTTACGCAAGTTCCAAAAGGGGAAATTGCATCAAGTATTTTGGGAATACACCAAAGATCTCCTTTAGGTAGTGACTCTCCTACATGAGGTGGTGCACACATTGAGGCAAAGATGGGTGAAATAGTGGAAGACCAGAGAGGGGAAGATCTCCTTAAAGTTTTGTTGGCTGAGCAAAGGACAAAAAATCAGTGCATGACTCAGTTTATAACAACCACTCAACTAATCACTAATAAAGTATGTAAATTGGTGAATAACCACTCAACTAATCATTCCTTAAGTATGGAAATCAATGTAATATATGAAGCTAATGTAGATCCAATCCAAAGGAGTCAAACAGTTGAATTTTTGTTTTCTAACATATAGAATGATTTACAACTATTACCATTATCACAAGTCGATTTGCAATACATTGGCATAAGTATAAAACTCGAATCATAATATGTTACAACTGCTAGTACGCTCATTTTGAAATCAGATTGATAACATATGCAACCAATATACTTATAACAGCCATGCTCTTTCAAAACAATTCCAAGATATCATATTGAAAATGAAAATACAAGAATTTGAGTGAGTCATTTACCCATCTAAATAAATAAGACACAAAATAAACAATATTTCATCATTTGCATTACAACATCTATGCCATTTGCTTCTATAGCTTGAAGTGGAAGAAAGCGAGAGAGAGAGAGAGAGAGAGAGAGAGAGAGAGAGCATCATCAAGGTGATATCCACCCTACCATGAAGCATTAGCTTCCTCGTGCTACTCCACTAGAGAAGTCTGACCCATCACAAAGGATCTAGCAATATGTGCAACATGCATGATGGAATTTAGTTCACTATGTGAATCAATAATGACCTATCATGCGTACATGCTCATGCATCATATACCCAAGCATATGTTCATTTGATACACAAATTATGGAAGAGAACGCAACTCAACCAAGCAATGCACTTATGAATGCAAATCAATGACATTTAATATCTATAATGTATAATGTCCGATCATCTCATTATGATAGCTTGACATTCTACAAGATGGATAAAACAATATTCAATAAACAAATATCATAGTAACATTAGTTCAGGCAACAATATTTATTGAATAGTATTCTAAAGAGGCTAGTCCACATCCAACATGTTCCCCTAAACCCACTCACTACTAAGTGATTTAGGAATCAAAGGTTTTACTTCCTCATTTGTTAATTCTCAAGCCTAGAACTTTTCCTTAGAATCAAATTGTAATGTCCCCTTCTCATCAGTGATCTGTTCTGACACTCATCAGCCTATTCCGGAAGCCTGTAGGCTCGTTTGAGGTAAAATTAGGGTTTCCATGTTCAGAGGTTCTATGGTTTTTCAGGGAGTTTACTATTTATAGTAAATTCTAATTTTGGCAGTATGCAGTTATCAATCTTCAAGGTCTTCCTTTTCAGTTGGAGCATCTAATGCAATTCAAGTTTGGCTTCTAATGGTTTAATTTTGGAGAATAAAAGTATTAATGTTATAATTTGCAGTTGACCCCTTGGCCTAGGATAACAACTTTAAGTTGTGTTTAAAAGAAGGACTTGGAAGGGGGACCCCTTCATGAAGTATTAAATATATTTTAATTATTGTCAAATGCCTTGGGAAAAGTGGACGCCACTTTTAAAAGAAATAATTTTAAATTAAAGAGAAGTTCATATTATGCAAAAAGGGACGCCATCTTGAGGAATTAATTGTTTTCGGAAATTTGAAAAGACTCCTGTGTCTTTTGGTATGCTTTCTCAGAAATTTGAGGAGTTTTGTGAGCTTCTATTTAATGAAGGGTTTTGCTCCAGCATTGTATCTATGAAAATTATGCTAAAGTTATGCTGTCAGAATGACAAGTGATATTTTGCTTCGAGGATGCTACCTCCTAGCCATTAACCAATTTCGTGTTTGAAATACAACACCTAGTTGGTCTTTGTTGCTTCTCAATATCAGACTAGCAGATTGAGCTCAACAGATGAAGTCTTTTGATGAAATTTCCAGTTTTGAGTTGCTGGTTCACATACAGCTGAAAGTGTAAAATGTATGCAACTCTTTGAATAATTTTTATTTGTTTTTGAGTACTTTTGAAATGTTATTGTTTGCCATGGGCGCCCCTTTCCACCAAGTATCAGATTTTAATTCGGAGATTATGATTTTTAAGAAGCAAATCGCCCCTTTCAAGGGCCGTACCATTTAGTTTGCATTGGGAAGTGTATCAGGAATTAAAGACCAAGATTTATTGTTGTTTCTTCATCCTAGCATGGTCGCCTACCTTCCAGAAGTCCATTGCATTCAATCTCATTCAATTTGGAGGTGAAATGAGTGAGTTATGAATACTTCATTGGTTTTCACAGTTGCTGCTTGACATTTTCAGTTTACTGATTTTTGTATCAGACTTTAGAAGATCTGATTTTTGATTCATTATCAGTAGTTAGAGAGATAATTATCTATATGAGATCATCTATTACTCTTGTGCTTTGAAGCTATTGAAATTCATATGTAATTTGCAGCTTTATTCCTTATTTGTAAGACTATAAACAGTAGTACTATTCCAGTCCTAATTGCTGCAATTAATTCTTCTTTCTTCTCACATTAAGTACCCTTGGATGGTCTACCGCCAGTGTGGATAATTGATTGTATCTCTCTTTGTACCCACTTTCAAAGTGGTGAATCCCCACTCTCAAGTGGATGCCTGCCGCAGCGGATGAATTAGTTTGTTGTAGCTTCATGGGTGGTTATCCACCTATTAGTTTCTAGTTTTCAATTAATCACTCTGTCATATGTTAGCACCTCGCCCTCAGCGGGATCTTGAGTGCACATTCTTGACGTTGAGTTTGCTTCAATTCAAGTTGTTGTTTGTAATTACTCCGCCATATGACAACACCTTTCCTTCCTTGGGATTGAGTGTGCATTCTTGGCGTTGAGATCTTTTCAATTTGGATTTCAATTTGGAGCTAACGCTAATCAAGTTGGCTAGTGCTGGTTTATGTTGTGTAAATCTTCCGAAAAAATTGGTTAGCATATTTCACAAATGAAAGGTAATAAGTAATTTGGCCATATTCATAATATAACACTCTTAAATAATGATGTTAATCATTTAGTTTGTAAACTTAAATCACCTAAATCAATTCATAACTTTTACTCTGTTGATTGCAGCAGAAAGGGCAGAATTTAAACAATCATAACTTCCATCTCCCCTAGCCAAAACTAAAAGTTCAATATGCTCTAGAAAGGTTGAAGAATGACGAAGAAAACCCAGAAATTGTTTTTCAGGGATCCCAACCATGTAAGAGCAGTTTGGTCTGCATTATAGCTCACTAGATTCCTAGAACAGCAGTTTGGTGACACTATCATCCAGCACAGTTTATAGTTTGGCTATGTTATAAAGCAATGAGATTGCAAGATGTTGGAACACAGAACTTACTGGCCACCAGCAACCTATAAAGGAATTTGTCTTCAGACAATCAAAGAATGGATAGCAACCATGGTAGACATATGATAAATTTTTTCCCAAGTTGCTTGTACATATCCAATAGATGACTTCCTATAATCATCATTATTCCATCTTGAAATCTAAATCAGCCATATCCCATCTCCAAAGAGGAAAACTAACAAATTCAGACCTTTAAATATACATTTTAAGTCTGATGATTTCATTAACTCCATAAATATAAAAACAATCATTATTTAACCATTAAATTTTGAGTGTGCATCATTTGGTTTCCATGCCTAAGTGGTTACGAGTGCAAAACTATATTCTTCGACCTCACTGATATTCTCCTGTCAACACTAAAATGGGAGCTTAAGAATGGTTATGCAGCATTTTCCCTACAACTCTACCCATTTTTTTTATTATCAACATTATTGACAGCATGGCACAATTCGTGCAGAATTTTGAGCTAAACTTGCCATGGTTTCAGTGAGATTTTATTTGTGACATTTTTAGCAATAGCATTAATTAGTATTTTTCTGATGTTGTAAATGCAGTGGCTACCAAAGGTATCTTCATAAACAGTGAATATTAAAGTTCAAACCCTCTTCATATGCTAAACCTATTTCATCCTTCTTCATAAACTTTATATAATGTATATCATTTTTTCTTCACATTTTTATGCTATTATAGTGGCTTGTGTACTTTAAAGACCACATTGTGGAGGTAAAGATGGCGCCTACAATTGTTGACAGAAAGCTTCAAGAAAAGTGGTCTCTTGGCACAAGGAGTAAATATATATACAAGAGAGAATGAATAAATTTTCAAGTCAGTTGGAACAATATTTTGTCACTTGCAGGTTGAATATGACACAATATCAATCAAGGGACAAGGAATGATGCCTACAGGTCTAGAGAAGGAGAAACAAATGAGCTACATAAACACATATTGGCCATGAGACAAGATTATA
This sequence comes from Sequoia sempervirens, assembly GCA_007258455.2. NCBI lineage: Eukaryota > Viridiplantae > Streptophyta > Pinopsida > Cupressales > Cupressaceae > Sequoia > Sequoia sempervirens. Next base: position 236,238,824 of record VDFB02000002.1, read on the forward strand.
GTCATATTCAAAGCATGATATAAATGTTTACCTAGTGCAGTTCAAGATATGTATAAAGCATGAAACGACACCATGGATTTAACCCATAGAAGAGAACCAATTCAAGATCAAACTAAATGGCAAGTAACAAAGGTTCAACATTCACCAGACAACACCATAACTAAAAAAATGTGCATGAATAGTATATCTTATCTGATCTTGGCTTGAATGTCTTTTGCAACTTTCCTGTAAAAATCCCAAACGCCCTTTCTCTTTGCCCCTCACTTGGCTCTCTAGTTTCTTTTTCCTGTCTACCATTCTCATCATACCCCCCCATCTGTGTCTACCACAAAATTTTAAACAAATGCTGCTGGTAGATGTAAAGCCAAACTCCCAACCTTTAGCCAACTTCTCCCATATTCCAGCGTCATGCAAGATGTATACTCCTCTTCAAGGCACGTGGGGGAGAGATTTTAATATATATATTTTTTAATAAATAAAGATACTACCTATTTTTACTAAAATAATAATAATATAATTTTACTTATTTATTTTGTTTCCATCCTTTTTAATAATCTTTAAATAAATAAAAGAACTTATAATATCTTTATTAGTTATAATAATATTTATTAGTAATATTAATTTTATTCTTTATTATAATATTATTAATCTTAAGATATAATGATTAATAATATTGATATAAGCATATGTCTATATGTCATGCAAACACTTGTATCTTTATGCACACACATATAAAATGCAAATTCATTTCTGAGAATGAAAGGTGCGGGTTCATGACTTACATTATTACGAACTCTCTAATTATTTAATTTATCCTAGATTTATATATATATATATATATATATATATATATATATATATATATATATATATATATATATATATATATATTATCCTCAAGAACACACGCACACACACTTCACAAATAATGCAATTATTCACAGCTAGGGGCTTGCTAATTCTAATGTTATTCACACATTGGCCACCTAATTAAATGAGTCTAAATGTGTGTGTTGATCCCATCATGACGATTGCCTCCATCTGCTAGAACCTTCTCGATGATACTCTCTCCAATATGAGAAAATGTCAACAATTCATGATGCACTTATGAATCAAAACACATAACTAATCATCATCATTATAATCACTTTTCTTAATTACCCTTCAAGTAATAACCAATGTAACCACATTATCTTTCCTAATCACTTGTTATTAAACAATTAATACAATAATTAAGTGATTAAGATAAGCTAATTAAAAAGGATGTGACACAGTTGATGGAGTTGATGACACGAACCATGCTCAATAACAATAACAATGGGAACAACTAAAATGGCCAAAATGGAGGGGTAATAATGGCCAAGGTGATAATTCGAGTAATAACGGGACGCCAAACCGGCGTGTTGCATCTACTAGTTCCAAGCCCTTAATGCATGTTTTCCCACCCAAAGTAGAGCCTCAGGAAGGCAATGACCTTACACTGATTGAGTTGCAAGAACAACTCAGACAAGACTGTGTTGACGTAGGACCAAGTTTTCAACATGATATCTCCCTTTGTCATTACATAAACCTAAGGATGAAACGTATGCCCAACAGGGGTAACCGAGAGCAACACAATGATCTCAAATGAAGGGTTGGTAAATTGAGTTTGCCTTATTTTGATGGATCAAGGAAGACATCATCACGTGCTTGGGTTCAAAAAGTTGATAACATATTTTCAACTTAATAGAGAGGCTTATTGAAAGGTTTGACAAGAAGGATCTTGAACTCCATTTCAAGGAGCTAATGCAACTGAAGCAGTGGGATACAGTAGATAACTGCATTGCTGATTTCTAGAGACTCGTTGTTTTGGTTACAAATATTTCATAAAGGAGATTGATCGTGTTTTTCATGGACCGATTGTCTAACCCATTAAGAGGTTGGATTAAGGCACTTAACCCACTCACATTGCAGGATGTAATCAAAAGGGCGAGAGATATGGAGCTTTCCACTTTGAAAACCAAAAGTCAATCAAAAGAAATTCCATCTAAGGAAAAAAGGCAAGAAGACAAATCAGCTATGAAAACTTCCAATCCACCTAAGACTACACCTCCAAAGTTGGATTTTGACTCAAGGAGAGAGTTGCGAAAGAAGTTGTGTTTTACTTGTCATGAACCATGGGAACCCAGTCGCAAGTGCACTAGGAAAGGAAAAGCATACTACATTGAGGTCACTTTTGATACCGATGACAAGGTAGCAGATACTAGCTCGAGAAGTGAGCATGAGGAGACACAAGGTACCATTTCCTACCTAACGTGAGGTTCTATGTATCATCCTTTCCGAGTGAAAGGAGTACACTTGGGAGAAAAGGTAACTTGTTTGGTGGACAGTGCGGCAACTCATAACATCATTAATGAGGCTCTTGTGGTGAAGCAAGGAATACAATGAGGACTTTCCAAAATTTAGGGTCATTGTTGATGCGATTTTTGTGACCTCACCAATCAGCCGAAGAACAAAATAGTTTGGGGCTACTCCGTTCTCTCTTGATCAAAGTATTCCATGCGCTAAGATTGCGAGAAAGTTTGCATGTTCAACTCCAAGGTTCCTTAAGTGCGAATAGACCCAGTTTGGTTGATGTGTATTGCTGTGTTCTTATGAGGGGACTTACACAGTTGTTCAGATTTCTTACAGTTAGCAGCTAATGTATAATTTCAAGGGGATTCTTACGTGTATGATTTGGCAATATAGCTCGCTTTCCTAAAACTAATCAGAAATGTACGGAAAGTAAAAGAGTTTAGGGCCTAAGAAACTTATATTCTATTCTAAATGCAGGATGTGCGGAGCTTCGTTTCAATAGACTTCAACCAGATTTCACCTAGCCTCACGGGACAGCCTCAGTAAAATCGGTGCAATCTTAGGGAAATAGCAAAAGATGTTCAAATTATGACTTAACATGCATACACCATCACAACGACGCATATAAGCATATAAATCACAATCGGGTTAAACACAAAATAATCTCCAGTCGATCACACAAGGCGAACTTGTCATCAACAAGCCGCTAGTGGTATGGAATCAAGCGAAGCTATCTCAATAAAACACCACACACCAAAGTAAGCTACTTGCATGAAATTAAGCTACTTGGAAACGAAAGGAAGAAGAAACCTTGCTAGCAATTCATGACAAGACGAATTCCATCATCAATGAAAAGATCTATTATCATGAAAAGTGTTACACAACAATCTCCCAAAGTTTTCAAAGGGAAAACTTTCTTTCTTCTCCAAATTATGCAAAATGCTCTACAATGCTACACTATCTAGCTCTAATGCTAATGCTCTCTCAATGTCTACTGTCTACTATTCCAATGTCTAATTCTAATGAATTACAAATGAGGGGGACTCCCACTTTTATAGCTAGCCAAGTCCCAAAAGACGGCTAGGGTTACAATCAATAGAGTGGCCGGAATCGTGCCACCTCAGCCCTAACCCTAAAAACTGCCAGAATAGGGAGTGGTACATTAAATGAATCAAAGATTCCCACTCACTCCCAAAAATAGTAAAAGGTAATAAATGCTCCACATTCAGTCTTCTAGAAGATCCTCGTCCAGTAGTGCGTTCCCATTTGCCTCTCTCTGACCGCCAACTCAACAAACTCTGCTAAGTACGGCCTCAACCTCCTGAATCAAATCGGTGGAACACAATCTAACTGAAACTCTAACACTGTGACTGAATGCTCGTGCCTTGTACAAGACTTTCTCCAAGCAGCTAAGGAGTCTTGCGTGTTCTGGATCAAAGTGGAGAATGTAGCAGTATTCTCGAAATCATCCTGCACAAAGGTCTTAAAGTCTGCGAAGAAAGGCACCAGCAAACCCCTCAAATTATCAAAATTAACTTCATCCGGATTCAGCCGCCTAGCAAATATGGCCTCGAAGGTATTCTGAACTCCATCTATAATGTTTGCCATAGCCTTATGTACTCTGGGAATCTGCCTGTGCCGCATCGAAGAAGCCACGCCCTATGATAGCCGAAGAATACCACCGGAGAAATCATATCGGTCATTTGCCTGAATGACACCTCCATCAATCAGCAACTGCAATGGCACATGCCTCAATACCTCAAGACGTTGGATCACCTTACTCTGATAGATAGAGGCATCGCCCCAAGCATGATCTACTGCATCCATCCGTGTCAAAATACTGGAAGCTTGCTGAAAGGCAGAAGCAAGGTCCTCCATAAATTTCTCTGTCTCGGCACGGACTCCTGTGACCCATTTATTTGCTTCCTGTGCCATCCTTCCCCACTCTACCAAGCCGCTGATCGACTCTCTAGGTACATCTGCCGGAGGCTCTATCACTGGTACATCCTGCCCTCGAGAACGAGACAACTGCTGAACATATCCAATTAAAGCTTTGTGTTCTCTTTTCAACCTTTTATATTTCCCTTCTTTCTTGAACAACCTATCCTTGAGGGCGAGGAATGAGTTATCACACTCCTCAACAATCTGAGCACCAGTAGGGCGTCCCAAATCCAAAGTGGTGACCACATAATTTTCAGGAACTGCTTCATTCCGGTGACACTCGACTCGTGGGACAGCAACGTGAAGAGTACGAGAGCCATCCTCCTCAGTGGAGATCTTCGAGAATTTTCTTGCCTTCTTCTTCGGTGGAGGTGCACTGATCCGGTTCAAGAACTCTTCCATCTCAACCGCTGGATCAATTTCCTCACTAGGGCTTCTTCTCATTCTATCTTTAAGCCAATCGGGCACCTCATACTGTATATCGAAGGGCTGCTGCTCCTGTGCCTCGACTTCTCTAACCTGTTCAACTTCTTCTTCATTCTAGCGAGGCTCATTGTCCTCAAGTGGCTGAGTATCACCTGACACTATATCATCATCGCCATCGTTCATGGCCTCCTCTAATTCCTGCTAAAACTGAGGGTCAATAATTGTCCCCTCATCATCCTGCTGATCAATCCTAACAGGTACGTTGGCACTCTGGCCAATTGACTCCCTCCGTGGAGGCTGAATATCATCCTGTATTGTCTGCACCTGATTCAATGCTATCCTCTGATCAGCAAATAAAGACACCTCCTGTATGCTTGGAGAACGTGTCTCCAAGGGTGTTGCCACTGTGACTCGTGGAGGCTCTGGCTGAGTAGGCTCCTGCCGAACTATTTCCTTCCTTCTGGACTCTGGACCTCTTGTGATATGTTTCTTCCTTCCTGTGGTGGGCGTCCTGTGATCTCCCATCAAGTTGTAAGTCAAAGCAATTGACCTACTTTTCAATCTGTTCACCCGTCTATCAACCCATGCCCTGGTGAATGTCATGACTAGGATGGAGAGAGTATCCAAATCTGCAACCTCGGGCTCTGACCAATCAGGAGGTGGAAGTGGAGTATCTCGAACAGCTGCATAGTCTGGATGAACAACATCCATATCCTCACTGACCTGGTCCAGAACTGGAACAACCTCACACTCCCTGATCAGAGTAATTGGCAACCGGGAAAACATCCTTTTCCTCACTTCAATCTCATCAACTGCATCAGCCCAGTAATCTTCTATGGTGGCCTTATGTTTGAACTCCTCTGACAACACCCACTTGATGTTATGATGCGGGTCATAGTGTTGTCGACTTGTATGATATGAGAAATGATAAAACTGAAGCTCACTTTCAGCTTCTCTAGCTTCCTGTATTGAAGGACACACCTCATCCGAGTTGCCCATTACAATTGGAAACTCTATCCCCCCTTTCTTTTTCTTCTTTTGGATTTTGTCAAAGGCTAGCAACTGTCTAGATATCTCTAGCATCAATATTCTATCTGTCGGGTACTTAGGCAGCCTATATGGGTATGAAGAAAATCCTTGCAGCCTAATGTATGAAAATCTCGGAAATTGTATAAACCAGCACCTGTACCTTTCAATCAACTCTTGAGCATCTCTAGAGATTCTGTGGTGTAACCGCTCCTGAAGCAGCCTCGTGATGTACATGGTGAATGAATCGTTGACACGTTTGTAGTGGGTTGTGCTTGACAGGTGCAACTATGTACACGCCTCATGGATTTTGAACTGATGAGGGCCACATCCAACAGGTTCTTTCTAACAAATCCCCCTGTACCTCGTCATTCGTGCCAACATATAAATAAGGTAGGAGCTCATGTAAAACGTTTTAGTCCTTCTCAATCTCAGGAGCTGCTCATGTATATTATCGCTGATCATCTCAGCCCAATTGACATAATCCTTGCCTTCTAGCACCAGGTTGATGTAATAAAACATCCAGGGCTCAAAAATGTAGGACTGTGGGCAACCACCAACCCTGCTCAGCATCATGATAAGATCACAGTATTCTTGTTTCAGGTCCTCCGCTATGATCTGTTTGGGCAACTTCGTTCGAGAAGGCTTAGGAGTGCTCATCCAATGGGTATTAATTGTCTCTGTGCATCGTTCAAAAGCAGAAGCATACATTCGCTCTGCTCGCTCCCTGGACTTGTAGATCATATTTCTGTGCACCGGGATCCCCAAAGCTTCACCGATGGCCGTCGGAGTAAGATTGGCAAGCACTTGGCCATCTGGTGACATGATTGACCGGTGCTCCTTCTCGTAGCAGTTGGCACACTCCATTATCAGCTCCGAGCACTGTATAGCTGGCGAGAAACCAGCAACTGCATATAGTCCACTTCAGACGATGTTGTGCGAAGTGACCGAAGCCCGATGACTTCCAATTCCAAACAGCCTGTTCTTGAAGGTTTCCAAGTTGACAGAGCCCAAATTGGTGTCCGTCAACTTGCCCAACTTTGAAATAAACTTCGACTCTGGCATGAACGTTTTACTCAGCTTCTTGATCACTGCTTGTCTTGAGGCACCGTTGTCCTTTCCGGTTGTCCTCACTTCAGCCATCTCAGCTTCTTCTCTTGAATAAGTTCAAATTCCAACACTTAGAACAGATTTCTAAGTGAACTTTGATGACTTTACTTCACTATCAGCAATCAGCAATTTCAACTTCGTAACTTTGCACTTCACAACAGCAATCAGCAAGTTCGTGCCTTTTTAAGTTCTCAACGATTCAACTCACTACAAGGCGTCCACTCTTTCAACTGGCAACTTCAACTTCATCAACAGCAATGAATTAAGCTTCACCAGCAAAGTCGTACCTCTCAGCACAAGCTTTCAGCAACTTCTTTAATCAGCAAGGGCGTCCTCTTTTACTTCAACAAATACCTCTCAGCAACTCAAGGCGTACCTCCCTTAACTGCAAATTTGATCAACTCTCAAATGCGCCTCTTCAGCAAACTCAATTCCTCAGCAAAATACGAATTCCTTCAAGCTCCCCAGCAACTTAAGGCGTCCTTTCTCAACTCAGCAACATTCAGATTTCAAACTCTTCAAGCAACAGTTCACTGTAACACTTCACTCTCAGAGCAAGTTCGACTTCTTCAGCTGTGAAAACAAGAAAGAAACTTGTCCATTTTATAGCTAAAATTCGAATTCTAGAAGAAGTTAATTTTAGCCAGTGCCATTAAACTCCACTACTCCACTTCAAGAATTCGAATTTTCCATCTCTGGTGTTTCTGACACTTGTCTCCAGTCGTCGGGAATATTATTCTTCTAGAAACTTGACTTTGACTGGCGCCTTTGAATTTGTTTTCGAAAATTTAATTTAATTCATCCTTTTGAATCCACCAGCCGGAGCTCTGTTACTGGAAATCGAATTCAACTCCTCCTGTGCTCTGAAAAATCCATCCTTGAAGAATTTGATCAAAATTACCTAGACAACTGACCTCAGATTCATCATTCGAAGAAAATTTATCTTGAAAGCATATTTTATTCAAATTTGCCTTAGAAAATTTTAAATTTTCCCTTAGGAAAATTCACAATTTGAGCACTGATTAAATTCTTCACTGAAAAAGTGTCGGCGAAGTTCAGAAGACTTGGAAATCCATCTATCATCACGAATGTTCAGTACCCAGAAGCAAATTTTCTTCAGAATGCCTTGAATTCATGGGTACCCAACAAACGGGTTCATTTAATTTTTCAATTTTGAACCTTAGAAAAATATTATTTTCACCATTTTAAATTGATTCTTCGCCTGTGATCATCCTGTGTTGCTCTGACTTCTTGAAGAATTTGAATCATCTTGCATTATCATCGTCTCTGACCGCATCTTTGAGGAAAGTTGATCGTGCTCCATGGAGAAATTTTATCATCTTGGGGCTCTAGGCGTATTTTCCAAGGGAAAATAATTTGCCTTAGAAAATATTTAAATTATTTCACGTTGAGAATTTTCCTTAGAAAATTTTATTTGCTTGTCAGTGGAGGAGATTTTATCAACTTCATTTAGAAAAAATTTATTCGCCTAGCACACTTTTATTTCACTTCACTTGCATTTCACTCCACACTTAGGAAATATTCCAACACCCTAGAGGAGTCCTCCAACACTTAGAAAATATTTTATTTCCACTTGAGGCGCCTAGCACACTTCATTTTATTTCCACCACCTTCAAATATTTCAACGCCTTCAAGATATTTTAAAATCACCTTAAGCGCCTAACATACTTGGGAGGATTTTAAAATCACGCCTTAGCCACTTTGCCTTCACCACCTTAGAAAATATTTTAACACCTTATAACTCCCCTCACCACGCCTTAGGAATTTCACCATCTTATAATATTCACCACCCTTGGCGCCTAGCACTTTGGAGAAGATTTAAAAACAACGCCTAGAACTTACCTCATGTTCACCGCGCCCTTTACATTATTTACCATCTTTATTCACCATTTACAACCTAAACTTGGGCGCATTTCTATTTGTGTGAAGGATAAACCTTTTCCAACGCCTCAAGAGTGACTCTTCACCTTCTACTTTTTGTCTTCACATGGCCCTGTTTGGGCGCATTTAGGAGGGTGAGGAGGACGAGTTTGCAAGTTGGGCGCATTTTGCATGTGATGAAGGATAAAAAACTTTGACTTCGTTGACTCCTTCTAAACTTGGTGCATTTTGATGTGTGTGAAGGATAAACCTTTTCCAACGCCTCAAGAGTGACTCTTCACCTTCTACTTTTTGTCTTCACATGGCCCTGTTTGGGCGCATTTGGCCTATGGAGAAGGATGAAATCCTTTGACCTTGTTGACTTTTCTTGCCTTGGGCACATTTTGCCTTGTGTACAGGATAAACTTGCATCTTGGGCGCATTTTGAGGGTGGAGGCGGATTTCTCATACTTAGGAAATTTTTCAACTTTTCCCTCTTCAAGTTGGGCGCATTTGGACCCCTGAGCAGGACGAAGATTGTTGACTTTCTTTGACTTCTTGTGCCTTGGGCGCATTTGGACCCCTGAGCAAGATGAACGCATCACTTTGAAAATTTTATGCCTCTTCATTCACCTGGCGCATTTTGCTATGTCTTCTAGATGAAGTTCCAGACTTAGACAAATTTTCTCGTTCCTTGCCAGTATTTCATACCCTGCTATTTTTAGTAAGCCCTCTGCATTTTGCATCTCGGAAGCTCGGAATGGCCTGAAATTTTGCGCACAGCATCCTCATAACCTTGTTGCCCTGTCGACACTGCCATTTTTAATCACCCTGCTATTTTTAACATGTTTCTGAAGGTGGTTTACTATAAATAGTAACCTCACGTTTTTTATAGCTCCCATGCTCCGATCGAGTTGAAATTTGGATGAGGCGCTCCTCACCACATGACCTTACTGCCGACACTGACTTATGCACTCAATTTACTATTTTTAGCTAGTTTCCAAATTGACTTACTATAAATAGTAAGTGCTCCGATCGACTTGAAATTTCACCAGCAGATAGCCTGAAGAACGCTGATCGCGGTGGTTTACACCGGTTTTCGAAAATTTTGACTTTTTACGCCTATTTTTAGGCTTCGAAGCTGGAAACCCTAATTTGCTTTGCATGCGTATCAAATGAACTCTGTTTGTCTCTATTTCTGCGACACTGCGATCAGCTCATGATTCTGAACTGCTGGGAGACGGCTGCCGGGACACACCTGCTAAAAATAGCAAGTTCCTTACTAAGTGAGAATCCTTGTTTGCATGTCACACCATCGCGAAGCTCTCGAAAAACCCATCAGGAATCACCCGACATGCAAAAGAAACTCCGACATGCAAACCCTAAAAATAGCCTTGGAAGGCTGAATCCTGAAAGTGGTCGTCTCGTCTTGCATGTTATACCATCGCGAAGGTCTCGAAAAACCCAGAAGGAATATCCAGACATGCAAAGAAAATCTCTGCATCTGGACCCTGAAATTCGTGCCGGAAGCCAGACCGCTAAAAATAGTAAGTTGTCTGTTTTAGCTCAAATTTGGCATACAAGCAGTCTGATATACTCTGAATGCAGTGTGATGATCGGAATCTCAAAATAGCTGACAAATTGCCCTGAATTGTGCACTTACTAAAAATAGTAAGTACGTTGGAATCTGATGAAAATTGGCTGGAAGCCTGTTGGATAGCTGCTGACAACAACGCTGAGTTCAATTTTCAATTTATTCACCCTATTTGCCCTTGGACTGACCAGAAACGATAAAACCCTAATTTTAGACTTGGTCAGTTTCACACTTAAACTCACTGACGGGCGCAACCCCAGAAAGACGGACATCAGAAAAGAGACAGAGCGAGAGAGAGAGAAGAAAACCCAAGCCAAAAGACCGAAACGGAGCAAAAATTTAGGGGGTCCCCATCTTGAATGGGGCGATGTGTGAAAAGGTCACAACAATCATGATGGCCAACGGATTCAAAACAAGTTGCAATAAGATGGTTCAATAGTTAAGCGTCCAGTGGGATGAATACACACTCACCGATGATTTTTATGTAATGGAGATTAGTGAGATATTATATTGGGAATTCCATGGTTGCACTCAATCGGTAAATACAATCAAAATTTCCAAACAAAGGAGTTGGAATTCACTATTGACAAGAGGCAAATAGTGTTGAAGACATGGGACAAAGATCCTCAAAATGAAGTAACAGTGAAGGGGTCGAAAACAATGTTTGTGGAGATCAAAGTGGCACAGTAGATGGATAAGGCCCTTGATGGTGAGCTTGCAGAATTTATATAGAGAATCATTTGATTTATTGATAGGAAACATAAAGCAATAATATTTACAGGCAAGTTGCAATTTTGTGTTTACAGCAAAGGTTTGTACAGACCACCTTGGTTGATATGGGATCCTGGAGCCAGATTGCTTAAGGGCAAGCAATATGAGATCTAATGTAAACACTCAAGCATTTGTATGTTACCAAGTAACATGTTTCGTAAGGATTTGAACATAGGTTTCCACTATGAAAACCCCAATAATTAACCACTTAATCTTCTGGTTTATTAACACAATGCTAGTTTTTTTAATAATTCAACATATTTTAACTTTTTATTATTAAGTATCATTGTTCATTGCAACCTTTGTTTTAAGAATTTGCCTCTTCGTCAAGAGAAATTGTTTTTCCAAGTTAGTCACTAAAGTTCAATTTGTTTTTAACAAACTTTTGTTCCTTATTCTTGGCATATTTTATTATCTCCAAAGATAAGGTGTTGTAAATGAGCTTATCATTCCACATTCACAAAAATTGAGAGACTTCGCAAATAGGAACTAGACATTCTGAAAGCTTTGTCAAAGGTGTAGTTCCAATTGATGTGTTTGCATTCTCCTCGCTATTTCTGCTAACATGATTTACCCTTTTCCATTATTCCCACTATAAGTTACATACTTTTGTTTTGTGGTTGAATCATATTTATCATGCATGAAACCCTCAATTATCAAGCAAGAACATGCGCTGCAAAGGCAAAGAACTCCCATAATATCAAACTTCCATTTTCATAATATTTTTCAGCAACATATAGATAGAAGACATTAAAATAAATTATTAAACAATCTAGCAAGATCTAACAATTAAAATATAGAATTTTCTAATTAGAATGTTAAACCACAATTGGAACATATTAGCTACATGTTACATCCAGGTTGGCTGCAAAGAAAAGTAAAAGAGATTACCAAATCAAAGTAATTTGTTAAAACATGGGCATTTCTATAGCAATTACTTGTTACAAAATGATATCCCTTGAGCGATACACTGTAATATTACAGTAATGGCCATTCGATTTGGGTGTGATGCAAAACCTGGAAGAGCATAAAAGGCTCTCATTGCATTCAACTAATCTTGCTTTAGTCATGCTGTTATGTGTGTATTGCTTAATTTCTCTGCATGAAGATTTGGTATCTCTATATAGCTCTCATATTAGATAGATTTATACAACATGATATCAAAGACTTGGGGCATGAGTAAAAAGGGACCTGCTTCCAATTCTTTCTATGACTTAGTCATTTCTTCAACAGGCAAGGGAGGCAGCCAAATTTCAATGTGTGTTCCACCTGCCCCTAGCAATGCATTAGGTAAATATGGCGATAACATGCGAAGGACACTACCATAATGTTCCAAAATCTCTCGAGCAATAGCAATTCCAGCCACAAAGTTCCATAAAATATTATCCTCAGTTCTACTTTCAGAGGAGAGGTCAGATCCAAATGGCACTACAGATTCAGTTTGAGTCTGCGGAATGAAACAATGTAACCATAAAACATTTGGTGTAGCATCAAAGACAAAAAGAATTTCAGCAGAAGAAAAACATTGACCTTATTTAAAAACTTGCTACAGCTATAAAGCAACTGAAACCATTAAGACTCAAACTCCCTCAATGCCAGAGCAGACATTTATACTTTCCAATCCTATAACTGTGTTCTTATTGCTGTGCTCTATATTACAAGTAAAAGACAATGGCATTAATAAGATACTTGTATGAGATGTTAAAAACAAACAGTTATCTTCCTACACTGCATTGGTCTCAAATACCTTGGAATCTTGGATAGCTTGACAGAACTATCAATAATACACAGATTTCCTAGCCTGAGTTTATCTTAGATCCTTTTTTCTAGTGCATTGGAACTTTCCATAATTGACAGCTCTTCCATGATGTCAAATCCCTGCTGCTCTCATAATACTTTAACTAGCATACTTCATATCAGATAAGGCATTTTCACTTAGCTTGCCAATAAAGATTGCCAACTTTCAATAATGGATTGATTGATCCAGAAGACTAACATATTGCAATGTCAAAAATACATGCATCGCTCTCATAACAAAATGTCAAAAATACATGGATCGCTTATATCTTGGCTATAGATATTTTAAGATGCCATCTTCAGACACATACAGTAAGAGATGCATATATGTCTCAATATTCGCTTGAGCATAGCTTCAGGACTTGTCAGAACAAAGTATCATCCAGACATACAAACTCCTACTTGACACCTGCTACTCCTTATGCAGTCTTCTAAAATAGTCACCAACATGCCCTAGAGATTGAGCCTATTGTAACTTAATATTATGAGTATAATGTATGTCCTAAGATTGTTGTTTGCTCCTTCTTATTAGAACCTTACACTCTATCAAATTGCCAAAAACAAAGCATTCACAGGATCTTGCATATGTCCTTTCCTTAGGAAATAATTGCAGCAAAGAAGTAGAAACTACACCCAAAAACACATTTTTTGACTTTTAAAAACTAAGGAGATTACAGTTAAATCCTACCAGGTCAGAAAATTACCATTAAACTCATATCAGGTCCATTGTCATCAATCACCACAAGGACACCACCTCCTGGGGCTTCCATAGCTTCAACCTTAACCCAGCCACCTGCAGGTACTCGTAACAATGCACTATCCAGTAAATTGCTTAATGCCTGTCTTAATGCAGATTCTTCAATTGCAGCATCCAAAATGTGTGTGTTTTCTCTCAACTGCAATGTTTGCTGCTGGCTGTGAGCTAAAGCATCTCCAGCATTTACCAGATCTGTTAGGAGTTTTGATACATTGCAAGGTCTGCCAAACAGAATTTGCAGGATAATCAAAAGTAAAACTACTATTCAATCATCAATAGATTCTTTCAAATGCAAGATGAAATGAATTTAGGGTGTTTGCTATGAGGAATATTGAACAAAAGCAGGTCTACCCTATGTTATGTAGTTCTCTTTAGTTTGTGTATCAGTATGTTAAAAAACTACCATTTGAAACATCTCAAACAAAGCATCAAACCAAATTAGCATATAAAATTGAGATCATACTTTTAAGAATGTACTGATATTTCCACAAATAGCTAACCAAAGTAAAACAATTTGGAAAAAAAATATTGCGAACTGATGTATTTGGCACAAAATGCGTCAGTAAGTACACCTGCATATCATACCTCATATTAGGTTTTGGTAATGCTGCAAGAGCAAGAGGAGGCATCGGAAGTTCCAAGTCTGCTCCTGCTTTAGAACCCACAGACATTTTAGTGCTTTTGTCACTGTCAAAGTAGTCAGAGTACACATGTCCTTTTCTTAATAGAGGATGTGGGCGAACTCTTTCAATTCTATTGATATCCTCTTCCCTGAAATGCATTAAATTGGCCTGGAGAAAAATGTTGATGCAATGAACTCAGATTTGTTAAACTTCAGAATAGAACCACATGAACAAAATGCAGACTATAAGAATATAGCTTGTTTGTCGTATGCAATTGATGGGTAGCAACAATATCAGTAGGTGAGAATTAATGGCTTTATAAGAAAGAAATTACTAAACATAGCAAGAAATAAGTCAACAAAATTATATAGGATTTGTTAAAAAGAGTGTATTTCCCTCATTAATTTGGAGACAAGGATGATGTTAGCCCAACTTTATCTCCTCAAAATTGGGTTAAGTTATAAAAATCATATTTCAAAAAATCACTCCTGCAAGTTTAGTTGCAAAGAAAATCATATTAAGTTTAGCCTTGCATATTATTACTGATCATCACCATTCTCAGTCACATTTGATTACATCTTGGGTAGATATTGGCGCCATCTCTTGGAGATTTAATATATATTTCTGTGTAATCCATAACCAAACCTAACTGTTCCTGCCTTTTTAACTACATCATGAACTCTAGTTTGTAATGTCCCCATTTTCTTGAGCATCACTATTCAGAGGATTTAGCCTATTCCTGACCCTCGTAGGCTAAGGAGCGTGGTTAGGGGGTCTTCTTCAGGCAGTTACCTAGTCAGCTGTTGGCTTCTACTCATTGATTTTGGAGTTAATCGGAGGTTTCTTATGATTTGTTGAATGTTTGATAACACACTGTTTGATATCATGGATGTTGGATAACACACTGTTTGATAACATATCATTGGATAACATATTGTGTTGGATATCATATTTGCACTTTATGAGTTATATTTTATATTATAATAATAAAGTGTAAATATAATAAAATATTATATTATTTCTGGAAGCTTCTAGATTGTGGGCCGACCTCTTGGTGAAAAAGAATAAATAGGTGAGGCCAGCCATTGTCTTATCATCCAGAAATTGTTAGTTGATATTTATAGGTCCATTGTGGAGCCAAAGGTTTCTGCAGTTTGTTCACATTGTCTTTGGGAACGAAAACTCCCATTGATAGCATAACTGAGGAGGTGAAATATCCTCTGAAGGGTTGCAATTGAGGAGGTGATAAATCCGTCATCTCAGTTGGGCAAAAAATAGTGGCCAAGGGACAATTTTGCATGGTACGATTTGGAAGATTGCTGGAGATAAATTGTGCATTGAATCTACATCATTGGAGATCGATTTACATCATCAGTTGATATTGCGTTTTGATATTTTATTACAGTCATTATTACCAGCATATAGGAGGCACGATTTTGCACATAGGAGCTTCATCCTAATCCGATTTTGCTTAGAGTTGGAGGCACTTGGCTCTTGGGGTTTAGACGACTCTATTAGGAGTGATTGGAGATTGCTTGGTGCTGGATATTATTTTATTTTAGCATCTACATCAGAAAACAGGGGCAGCAGCATGGAGTCCTTTGACTAGAGTTTATAGGAGATCATTTCAAGAGGGTATTGATTGCTTCTTCATCTACACTCAAGGGCGACTTATAATCAGGTTCTTGATATCAGATTTTGTACTTGCATATATATATATTTTGTCAATAATAATGGTGCTGCTGTAGGTAGACATTTTCATCAGACTTATTGTAATGCCAAGAGTCTTGGCTTTCCTATATCAAGCATTGTATTAGAAGCATTTTTCAATAAAGATTTATGGTTGCAGATCATATTTGTGTAAATAATCATATCTACATCTTCATAGTTGTATGCGTGCCAAGTGTTTGACAAATTGTCAATTGGCTGTAGATGCTTAGTTTGCATATAGAAATCATTTATGTGCATTGGAAAAGATCAAAAAGAGTCATCCTTGCATTTAGATTACAGTTTAGTCATAGTAGCATTGATTTATAAGTATTTGGAGCATTTTATCATTCTCTCTCAAGCATACTATCAGACTGAAACAACAGACCAGAAAGCATAAAGTTTACATCAGAAGTGTTTGACAATATTCCTTGGGTGCAAAACTTCATTTTTCACATCTATATCAGCAAGGGATATTACATAGTTACCTAGCATTCTTGGGGGTCTTGGGAAGGCAATGCCCTTTAAATAATATAAAGTCTACAACCAACTGCCGAATTCAATCCAAAGCACAGAGTCATATGAGGACAGATTTTTAAGTACAATAAGTCAATCCATTTCACTAATTCCTCTAAATTCATTAGGTCAATTTGTTGAGTTGCAAGTGGAAAGTTGGTAGTTAATTTTAAAATGTAATAGGCTGAGCTAATTTTTTTGCTTTTCCTTGAAGTTTGTTTCTTCATAAATCCACTTTACAATTTATTGCACAAGGGAATTTACAAATTTCTGACGGATAGTACTCACTGAATTGACATTTAACTTTGTATCATTCATAAAACTCAAAGTGGCAAATGCAAATGATACACAAATTAATATTCCTTGATTTCACCCATTTTTCAAACTTATAATAGATTTATTATCAACTGCTGAATACAAGTAATTGGTAAATTAATTTTCTTGATATAATTTTCAGCTTACAAATTAAAAATGATACCTGTAAGTTGGCGCAAAAGACCCCTGTTAAGCTCCAATGATATAAGCCACTCAATATTTATCACGTCCCACTCTAAACTCTTGCAAAAGTGACTCAGCTGGCATCAAAACTGGAAGTCACATCTAAGATTTCATCACCTCAATGAATCTTAATATGCCATGATTTTTCCTGTTTAAACCCATGTGCCTCACTCTGCTTTAATCCAAGTGATATGACCTCAAATGGGCACGATTTGATCACATATAATGGTGGCAGCGACACTCCAAAACTCTCTGTTCAAACGGCCTCCAAAACCCTTCGAAAATTCCTCACGACTGCTACAGATCTTCTGCTACCTTTAAAATTCTTCCAAAATGAGTGATGACTAAGGAAAATGTGCTCCTTTATTTATTTGCAACCATACATCTCCTGCACAATCCCTCTTAGACAAAAATATCTGCCATTTTTACTCACACGACCTGGTCAACTTGAGAAATGGTGGCATAATTGTATTTCGGTTGGAAACTTCACTCACATATCCCTCTGTTTCCTTCTCAACCTTAACCGAAATTGCCTTATCAAAATCCTTGATTCGAAATACCCATGAATTCTCAAAAATTTAAATATTTAATTACAATTTTTTTTTCTCCCAAATTTTCCACACAACAGTGAACTTTATTTGAATCCACTTTAAACTGGCTAGGAAGAATCTCTCCCCGAAACTGGTACCCTTAAACTTTTTGTCCTAGGGTTTTGCTGGAGCAAGCTACCCAAACCTCACAAAGAGATGAAAAAATAACCAAAAGGTATTATGCATTGTCCTAGTGCCCTCTTAAGGCATGAAACATGAAACACATTATGAATCCTACTATGTTCTAGAAGCTCAAGCTCATAAGAAACTTCCCCAATCCTCTGTATGATCTTGTATGGTCCATAAACCCTTGGTTTTAGCTTTTCTACACCACTCCTCTTAAGTGGGGAATGTCTATAAGGCTACAACCGCAAGAAAAGTAAGTCTCCAACCTCAAATGTCCTCTCTATCCTATGTCTATCAACATACATCTTTTGTTGATTCTGAGCTTGTTGGATATTTTCCTTCAAAGCCTTCATAATATTCTGGTTTTCTTGCATTCAATCTCTAGTCGTGGGAGCTCTACTATCGGAAATGACCAACTCAACAAAGGTTGTGGCGTCATATCCATATAAAGCTCTAAAAGGATTCATTTCGATAAACACGTGGAAAGTAGTGTTGTAGGAGTGTTCTCCCAAATACAACCATCTAACCAAAGCCTTCTAGTGTCGTACTACATAGTTCCTTAGATATCCCTCAACCCACTTATTAACTATTTATGTTTGTCCATCCATCTGTGGATGATATTTGGTGCTTGGTGTCAATTTTGTACCTACCAATTTGAACAACTCCTGTCAAAACACACTGAGGAATTTGTTGTCCGGATCACTGACAATGTTTTTAGGCAGCCCATGGAGCCTAAAAACCTCTTTGAAAAATAAATCTGCAACTTGTGACACCCTGTACTCAAAAGATATAGCATAAGAATAAGTACTTGGTCAATCTATCCACCACAACATAAATACAATCTTTTCCCTGTACTCATGGTAAACCTGTGATGAATTCCATTGATATGCTCTCCCATTTATGTTCAAGAATAGGAAAAGGCTGCAATAAGCCTACTAGAAAAGTGCGCTCAAATTTGTCTAGCTGGCAAACTACACACTCCCAAACATGTCGAAGAACATCTTTCAATCTCTTCCATGAAAATCTCTCTCACCTACTTGTAAGTTTTAAAGTAACCCAGATGGCCTACTAAGGCGTTTCATGAATAGCCCTCGCGTTTCATGAATAGTCCTCAAGATCTTTCAATCCCTTCCAAGAAAATCTCTCTCACCTACTTGTAAGTTTTAAAGTAACCCAGATGGCCTACTAAAGGCATTTCATGAATAGCCCTCAAGATCTTTTCTTTAATTTTTTATTTGAGTACCAAATAAATCCTAACCTTACAATAAATGATGTCATCCAAAACCCTATATCTATCATCTTGAACCTCTCCATCCATGATCTCATAAGCCAAAGTATTTTTGGAATACTCAACCAAGAAGTGAGCCTTCCAATCAGTTGATATCTTAGATATAGAGCATAAAGTGGGTCTCCTTTACAAAGCATCAACTACTACATTCCTCTTTCCTTTTACATACTCAATATTGAAGTCATAAGTTTGTATTTTACTTACACACTTTTATTGTTGTTCATTCAAGTCCTTTTGTTCAAGGAAGTACTTCAAGCTGTTATGGTCGGTTCTCCCTACAAACTTCCCTCCAACCAAATCCTATATGAACTTAACCAAGGCATGCATGATTGTGAGCATCTCCTTGTCATAAGTGGATTAGTGTCTCTCAACATCTTTGAGTTTCTAGATTTCAAAAGCTATAGGGTGCTTATTTTGCATAAGCATGGCTCTAATTCCCTCTCCTTGTCACATTCTAGAACAAAAGGTTGAGAAAATTCGGGATGTGCTAATACTAAACAAGTGCTCATCACTTAAGTCTATCAAATACTTGTTGAGTAGTATTCGTCCAAGAGAATGATCCCATCTTATTCAAATCTGTCAAGGGTGTTGTAGCTTCAAGAATCCCTTAGCAAACAACTTGTGGTAACTACATGGCCCAAGGAATTCTCTCAAATGTGTGAATGTCTTCGATGGTGGCCAATCAAGGATGGCCTGAATCTTCTCCTAATCATCCTTAACTCCACCAACACTAATCACATGTCCCAAGTATAAGACTTAAGTCATTTTGAACTTACATTTAGAGGCCTTAGCAAATAATGATTGTTCTTCCACAATGCCCAATACCTCAATAATTTGTTGGAGGTGATCCTCCCATGTCCTACTATAGATCAAAATGTCACCAAAGAAAACAAGTACAAATTTCTGCAGTTGCTTGTTTAACACATGGTTCATACAAAACTAAAATGTAACAAGTGTGTTGGTCAATCTGAAGGGCATGACCAAGAACTTGTAGTGTCATCTGCAGGGCATGACATCTAAAAATAATCTTATGTATATCCTCCTCCCTAACTCTGATAGGATAGTATCTCAACTGAAGATCAATCTCAGAAAATAAACTGCCCCATGAAGCTCATCAATAAGCTCATCAATCCTAGAAATCGAATACCTATTCTTAATTGTTTCCTTATTAAGTGCATGGTAACCTATGCACATTCTCATGTTCCCATCCTTCTTGGCCAACACTACAAAAGAAGCAAAGGGATTAGAACTAGGCCTAATGTGCCCCATATCCAGCAACTCTCTAATGGCCTTCTCAATTTCCTCATGTCTTTTCGGATGATGGTAGGGAGTGGTGATCACAGGCTTGCCTCCCTCCTCTAGTTCAATAACATGCTCAAAGCCCCTCCCCTCTTTGGTGGCCTTCCTAGAGGAATGTCACTAAAAACCACATTTGCTTGTCCAATGAAGACTGAATATCCACTTGATATGCCCTCTTGCTATCTAAACTATCCTTTGTGGAAACAAAACATTGGGTTTCCTAAGCTAAATCACCATGCCGAAAAAATACTCTCCATTCCTTTGGCTATAACAATCTTGGAGGCTCCATTAGACATACCACAAAGACCAACTTCTTTCCATCAACCTTAAACTTCAACTCCATGGTTTGGAAGTTTTGCAAATACTTTTGCAACGAATGCAACCACTTAACTCCCAATACAACATTCGTTTCCCTAATACCTACCACATAGAAATCATCAATCACTATATAATTGCCTAACACGATACTAATCTAGGGAACTTTCTTGGTACAAGTCATTGTGAATCCATTCGCAACCATCACACTAAAACCTTCAAAGTCCTTTACCTAAAGACCTCTTTTTTCCACCACGGTCTCATCAATGAAGTTGTCGGTTGCCCCATTGTCTCAATGCTATCACACATTGGCCCTGTAATACTTCTCTCACCCCGAATGAATTATTTGGGGTGTACTAGAAATTGTAGCCATGCTACCTCTCATAACTCCTCCTAAAGAGTGCACCTTCGATTCAATTTGTTTTTCCTCTAATTCACTTTGTTCACTACCCAAGCCACTTTCTCCCTTCCCTTCGCTATCAAAAACAACCTCAATATAGTGCACCTTGCCTTTCCCTAGGCATCTGTGACCAAGTTCCCATGGCTCCTTGCAAGAGAAACACAACTTCTTTCTTCATAGCTCATTCTTATCCTCCTCTTAACATTTGGGTTTCTTTGGCCACTCCCTTTGAAAGGGCTTCTTATCTCTCTTGGCAGGAAATGTCTTGGGCTGAATTTTACTCTTAGATGCAGAAAACTCCATGTTTCTTGCTCTCCTAATAGCATCTTGTAATGTGGTGTTGGTGTACGTTTTATCATCCACCGAACACTTCAGAATAAAATGTCCAAAGACACTCTATCCTCTCTTGAACAAAGTCACTGTGTATGCTAAGATTGCGAGAAGATCATATGGCGACTCCAAGGTTTCTTTCGTCAGGTCTTGACATGTGGATAAGCTCAATGGGCGTTGTGATTTGCTAGTAATACACAAAGGGA
This sequence comes from Sequoia sempervirens, assembly GCA_007258455.2. Lineage (NCBI taxonomy): Eukaryota > Viridiplantae > Streptophyta > Pinopsida > Cupressales > Cupressaceae > Sequoia > Sequoia sempervirens. Next base: position 236,260,359 of record VDFB02000002.1, read on the forward strand.
CTTACGTTAAAGAATTTCTTACAAGTTTGGGACTTAGACAAATTTATCATTAAAAGCTTCTTCGATGGGACTTTCAGTTTGGATCTCAAAAAAAGGTGCAAAAGATAAGGGTTTAGAGAATCTAATCTACGCCTAGGAATTCGAGAGACAGTAAAGATCAAGTGAAACGGGTAACCACGCTTTGTTTCGCCTCCCTAGGACAACTACACAAAGTGGGTGCAATCTTCAAAGGGTGTGATTATAATTTTCAAGCCCCGAATGAGACCGAAGTTAAGTATCCACAATCATAAGCTCAGGATAACTTTACGCACCGAATGAAAATCATCCATCCAAAGAAAGTATGAGCAATATTTCACCATTTAATCTATACGATCAATCTCACATTCACTTAACAAACATTCAAAGCAAATTCTACTTAATTGTAATCTAATTCTAATCTATGGTAGAATGTCATGTTCCTGAATTGGAATCTTAAAATTTACTAAGCATTGAAATGCAAATACGTAAAAACAATACATATTAAAATATAAAATACAAATAAATAAATAAATAAACAAAATATATATATATATATAGATAATTTTATTATAATTATAAAGATTAAATTAATAATTAACCATTATCATGATTATCTCAGATGAGTATTATAATTACGATATAAATATAATAACAAATATTATAATAATCTAATTATAATGGTAATATGTAATAATCTGTAATAATATATCATATATTTGATATAAATATCATAAATATGATAACCTTTTGTAACAGACATCCTTTCATAAAGAATCATAGAAGAAACAATCCTAAATAAACAAATATAATATATAGAATATAATAAATAACAAAATGCAAAAAAAAAAAAAAAAAATTAACAAACATACGATAATACTAACATAGCCAGTGATCCTTCACAAGGATAAAGCAATTATTAACAATTATTAACAAGGCCCAAGCTGCAGCGATCCTCATTAATAATAAAGCAAACTGTAATCTGTTAGCAAATGATACGTCTCTCTAAAAGGTAGGAAACTCGAAGAGTCATGTCTTTGGAGGGAGTCGGGTACATAAGACAAGCACTCCAAACAAAGAGATGGCAAGGATAAATGACGGAATAAAGAGAGAATATAGGAATATATTCTAAAACAAGAAACACCGAATCATTTATATAAGGCAGTTATACCACAGTCATAACCAATAAAGGCAGCGGTCAAGATGCTGGGTATGTGCAAGTATCAAAGTCAGCGATCCCCTTGACCTCAGGGATTACCTTTAGAAGTGACTGTTGAAGACATCGATTGGCTGTGAATGGTCATGACTTTCCCCACCGTGGGGATATAAAGAGAGTAGTAATAAATAAATTAAGGGAGAAAAGAGAAGTATCGGCAGAGGGATTAAGACAAAAGGTAAATGATTTCTGTTATAGAATAGATATTTACAATTTTACAAAGTATTAAGACTAATTAAAGAATGAATAAATGATAATAAATGAATAAAGAAGTTAGTAAGGGTAGTGTGTCAGATATATGTTTAATATATGTATATAAGATAAATATAAATATATTGAATACAATATGTTCACTGTATATATAATTTATATGTTGATAAATATATTGTGGTAATTGATAAGTATATATATATATATATATATATATATATATATATAGGTTGAGACTCATGAATATCTCATAGAAGGTGGACACACACCAATTATATATTATATATATAATGTTATTTATTGTTATCCAATAATTATGCTAGCAGTAATTATTGAGTCTTATAATTAATATTGACTCTACTCATTCACTATGATGATAAATGGTACAATCGAATACCATCTTTGGGATATTGATAGGCATTTAATGTCCACCCTAATGTACTTTGAAATATAATATAGAAGAATCATTCATAAGAGTGATAAGAAAGAAATGGGTAATTCTTTGACAAGAATGAAATATTTACATCACCTTGGATCTTATTAGATAATATCACAGAAACTTATTGATCATCAACGCTTCTAATGTCTCTTTGAGAAACAATTTTGAGTACAAGATTTAGGTTAAGTGCCTTCACTAGAAAGGGGTCATTACAATGGTATCAGAGCAACTTTCCTGCCATCCTGTGAAGATAATATATGTGAACTTACCAAAGCAAAGGTATACTCTATAAACATATAGAATGCATTCTGAATTATGCAAGATCAGGTATGTCCTATAACCATTGAATGTAATCACTGTTGTGACATTCGTGTCATAGCTACTAGATGTTATTTATTATCATAAGGCAACTATTATAGTGTTGCTAATATGTATTTTGAATTGGATAACTAACAATGACATGATGATCTATCATTCTAGTAAAACATAGTATAAGAAGGCAACATTATTGGTTGGAGGTTTCGGAAAATCGAAGTGGTAAGTATTAGGTGCGTATTTTTGTAGCCCTAAGTCAACAATCCTAAATACCTTTATATAGTTGGAGAATAATATTTGTTAAACATGTTTTGGTGATTGATAGATTTATAGCATAAAGAACTAGTGCATATACATTCATATGATAAATAAATTATTAATATCTTAATGAATTCATGAATCCTCATAGCATGTTGTAATCGTAACTTGTAATAAGGTAAGATGCAATTGTTTGTATCAACAAACAATCATGTAGTTGGTTGAGGGATGGAACCAATAGGTTCAGCGGATACTAGAGTCCCTTCATGGTAGACCACCCTCATTGGATGACTACAGGTCTGCCAACGAAGGCCGAGGGGGTCATTTCCACGGGTGTTGGTTGGCCGCTCTCGAGCTGAGAAGGGAGTGCTCTAAGGGCCTCCTACGGGAATCCTTCCTCCAAACTATCTCATGGACTGCGTGTCTACTTCATATTAACTGTGACTTGCATGATATTAACTGTAGCTATTGGCTCGGCCCAGATAGCATTGCCTGGAGGTTGCGGACCCTGGTATGCAATTATAACTGACATCTGAACATCGTTTTCTTTGTCTAGATTCTTGTAATATCACATAGTTAACTTTGAATGAGAAATATAGCGTAGCAGTGTATTGATTGAATGACCATCCACCATTAAATTATCAAGCTCGGTTTATTGACTTAGGAATGAAGGGGAATCAGGAGCATACGTAAGGAAGCAGACACTAGAGACTTTTTCTCAGTATGCCACCCTCCTTGGATGACTGCAGGTCTACCAAGAGGGCCGAGGGGGTCATATCCACAGGTGTTGGTTGGCTGCTCTCGGACTGAGGAATAGTGCTCTAAGGTAGCCTTGCGTATGAAACTCTTCTTGCTTCACTCCTACAGTTAAAGATCAGAGGTGATAATTTGAGGGGTCCTATATCCTTGATTATTTGAGACCCTTAATTTGAGAATTGTTTGTATACATGGCATAAGGAACAATTGATAGTATAAAAGTTAATTTATCATTTATTCTCTGTGTTGAGTATTTTTAGCTGTTGATTTGCTTATTCAGTGTAGTAATTTGGTACTTTAGGATAAAGATTAAGCAATCCTAGAAAGGGTTCATTATAATATATGCTCCGTAACATATATTCATATGAATGCTTGTGCATGACGTGTATTCGCGTGTTATGTTTATGTGTATACTCGATGACCTTGGGAAGGGGGACGGGTCCACGGTGTAGTATGGGATACACCGAATCCACCTTCTCGATTGTCTGACAACATACTTCATTCAAGTGTATTTGTAATTGATTGTACACCCTATAATTTGTGATTGTATTTAAGTATATACTCACCGATTGTGTTTATTTGAGTGTATACTTTATGATTCGTGATTGAATTTGTATTTGGGTGTATACTCTATAACTTTGTATTGATATTTGAGTGCATACTCTATACTTGCATTTGAATTTGAGATGTATTTGTATTCGAGTGTATATCCTCTAATTTTGTACTTGTATGCTTTGTGACTTTGAATTCAAGTGTACACTTCATGATGATGTATTCGAGTCTATACTCTATGGCATTGTATTTTTTGTGACTTGTATTCAAGTGTATGCTCTATGATTTACATGCATTCATATGTATGCTTTGTGACTTCATGTACTCCATGTTTTACCCGTCTTATGGTCTTTTGGACATGCTTAGCAACTGACTGATGTACTCTAATATATGATTATTCCATATTTTGTGTTTTCTTAATTCATGCCCTACATGTATTTGTTTGTAATTTTTGGGTGTATTTATGTTGCTTCCTACCTTATGGGTATTTACACATTGCATACCTTGACTAAGTTTATGTGCTCTACATATAATTACATGATTTATATTCCTTGTGTGTAAATTATTGCTTGTTGCCTCTATGTGAATTTGCCTCATATTGAGTGTCTTGCTTCATGTATTTATAAGTGTATATCGTGCTTCATGTGTAATCTATGATTATGCTCTATACGTGTATTCATGTTTGCTCCATATCTTGTATACATTGATGGTTAATATATTCAACATGACTGCTTTCAGATATGTCTTTCATGATTAGTGTGTTTTCAGCATATCTACTTGCGATTGACAGGCACACCCCATGCTTTATATATACAAGTGTGAATACTTCATGCTTTATGTATTCAAATCTATGTTGATGTATGCTCCATATATTTATCCATACTTGTAATTCATGCTTTACTGCTTTCGTGTGTTCAAATGTATAATTCATATCTTAATAAGTGCGCCTCATGTCTTACATACTTGCTTTATGCCTGATGTGCTTTAGCATGTTTTCTGCATGTGAATATTTTTGTTATGAATGTTTTATTTTTTGAGTGTATACTTTTGATTCAACCTGTATACTTTTTCGAGTGTATTTGCATTCCTCGAGTGAGTTAACATGCCTTACTTGTATGTAACATATTTTGCGAGTGATTATGTGTCTGTTGTATAGTCTATGTGCCTTTCAATGTTTCTCTTCCTTTGTATGCTACTGGCTTCATTACTGTTGTGATTGTGACTTACAATATCTTATGTGCATACCTTGTGACTGTTTCATGTATGATAATTTCTTCCATGTATGATATGTTTTCAACATAAGTGACTATATGTGTACCTATTGTATGCCATTGATTACTACATGTTTGAAACATCTTCTCTATGCCTAAGGTGTATTCAACTTATATGATTGATGCATTTTTAGCTGAGTGTCTACGTGTATGACTTGCATATAGCCTTTATAAATGCTTATGCTTAACAATGATTAAAGAACCAAAAAAAAAAAAAAGAAAGACTTCCTAGTAGATTAGTTGTAATTCGGGTTTGAGATTGCTTGAGGACAAGCAATCTTGGGCAGGGTGGACTGTCATGTTCCTGAATTGGAATCTTAAAATTTACTAAGCATTGAAATGCAAATACGTAAAAACAATACATATTAAAATATAAAATACAAATAAATAAATAAATAAACAAAATATATATATATATAGATAATTTTATTATAATTATAAAAGATTAAATTAATAATTAACCATTATCATGATTATCTCAGATGAGTATTATAATTACGATATAAATATAATAACAAATATTATAATAATCTAATTATAATGGTAATATGTAATAATCTGTAATAATATATCATATATTTGATATAAATATCATAAATATGATAACCTTTTGTAACAGACATCCTTTCATAAAGAATCATAGAAGAAACAATCCTAAATAAACAAATATAATATATAGAATATAATAAATAACAAAATGTAAAAAAATATATAAATTAACAAACATACGATAATACTAACATAGCCAGCGATCCTTCACAAGGATAAAGCAATTATTAACAATTATTAACAAGGCCCAAGCTGCAGCGATCCTCATTGATAATAAAGCAAACTGTAATCTGTTAGCAAATGATACGTCTCTCTAAAAGGTAGGAAACTCGAAGAGTCATGTCTTTGGAGGGAGTCGGTTACATAAGACAAGCACTCCAAACAAAGAGATGGCAAGGATAAATGACGTAAATAAGAGAGAATATAGGAATATATTCTAAAACAAGAAACAAAAGATAAGGGTTTAGAGAATCTAATCTACGCCTAGGAATTCGAGAGACAGTAAAGATCAAGTGAAACGGGTAACCACGCTTTGTTTCGCCTCCCTAGGACAACTACACAAAGTGGGTGCAATCTTCAAAGGGTGTGATTATAATTTTCAAGCCCCGAATGAGACCGAAGTTAAGTATCCACAATCATAAGCTCAGGATAACTTTACGCACCGAATGAAAATCATCCATCCAAAGAAAGTATGAGCAATATTTCACCATTTAATCTATACGATCAATCTCGCATTCACTTAACAAACATTCAAAGCAAATTCTACTTAATTGTAATCTAATTCTAATCTATGGTAGAAGTTATGCAACCTCGCTTACTACTTGACAATAAAAGTGGTTCAAAGCAAATCATGCATAAGAGCTTTTATTATCGGAAATAGTCTTAATGCAACAATTTCATACACTGTCTCCACAATAATGAAAGTGAGAGATCACAAGTTTAAATAGAGTTTTCAAAATCAAATGAAAGGCCAAAATTGAAACAACATCAACGGCCAAGATTAATACAACTCAACCCTAATTAGGGTTTCCCGAAATAACATCAGTTAACAACCAATAAACAAGCAATAACAAGTAGTTGGAGCTATCTTCAAGGGAAGGCATCCCTATCCTCCTGGGCAACATTGTGCTCGACGAATCTGGACACGATCATGACAACTTCCTCCATCGTGACTGGCGGCAGCATGCTTATCCTGAATTCAAGCCCGTCCAAATCCTCAACACATTTGGCGAAGGTGTTCTCCCAATCCACTTCCTGTCTCACAAAATCATCCCGGATGGACAAGAGATTCGCCACTTTTGTGAAATCCTGTCTCAAAATTGGTCTAGTACTAGAGAAGAAAACTTCCTGAACTTTATGCTTTAACCTTGCCAACTGCATGTCGTTTTCCCTGACAATCTCTCTGTCAAACACATTTGCAGATATCATATAAATCTTCTCCCGGGTTTCTTTAACTTGCTCTTCGTCTCTGAGCCCATCTGCCTTTGCCTTCTCCAGAATCTCTCTCTGTATTGTCACTGCCCAAAACCAATGGTGAAAATCATAAGCCGCTCCTATAGCAATCACCTTTCCTTCAACCAATTCTTCCTTTGGAACGCCCTTCAGTACTTTGAGGCATGGAATGAGCCTCTCCTGAATATCTAGGAGGTTGTCCCAAGTTTCCGCCATGTCAACCAATCTAGAAAGGAAAGAAGAAGTTTGTCTGTAGGCAAGCGTCAATCTCTCCATGAACGAAGCTGCTTCCATGCCCTTGCTTGCCATCCATTCCTGAGCCTCCTTGGCCGTGACCATAACTTCTGCCACATCCTTGGCCATCTCTTGCGAGGAATTGAGAAGAGGAGTTGTTGCATCACCCTGATTGAGTGGTTGGGTCAGATGCCGTATATACTCCTTCAAGCGCTCGACCTCCCTTTTGTACTCTTTCTTTTTCGCCACTTCCTTCTCCAATCTCGCCTTGATAGTTGAGACGGAATTGTCCAGTTCTTCCACTTCCTAGACTTTTGTTGTTGGGCCAAGGTCTATAGTGGTTATGGCGTATTCCTGGGGAGTGATCTCATCTTGTGCTTTATCCACTATTGGTACTGCGATATGTATGGAACGGCCGTCGGCTTCGTCCCTCTGAATGGTGGAAAATTTCTTGGCAGGTTTCTTAGTAGCAACTTGTTCTAACCTTGCCAAGAAATCCACAGTATCGTCTTCTTCTTGGACCTCAACTGGTGCCTGAATTTTCATCCTCTCCTTTAGCCAATCCGGAATGGTAGGCTGCTCGATACCATCTTCCTCCTGGACGTTCCCTTCATTTGGAATATCCAAGACTCCTCTGAGGGCGGAAATCATTCCCTCTTCGAAATCATCATTTTGGACTTCCATTTCATTATCTGAACCCAGTATTTATGTGCCCGTAGGAGATGGGGGCTCATTGTCATCCAACTGGATCGGTTCATTGTCCTTTTCCTGAAGTGCAGAGGGTCTCATCATTTCAGCCAAGGATTCGTCTGCGGTAGCTACCACCTCATCAATATTTTGAGACGTCGCAGAGCGAGATGGCTCTATCTTCTGTCTTTTCTGGACAGGCTCTATGCTTGCAACTACTTCTTTCCTCTTCTCGCCAATCTCAACTAAATCATCATGATGGGATGCGCCGGAATTGGAGGAGTATGACTCTGTCTCGCTCAATAAATCATACATGAGCATCACTCTTTTCTTCCTCAACTCCTGGACCTGATGGTTGACCCACCACTGAGAGTACTTAATCACTGGCCTCATCAACGTCACCAAATTTGAATGCTCAGGCTCTGACCACTTCACGGAAGGAAGAGGTCGGCTCTCCTCAAAACACGGCTGGACATAATTTCCATCATCCTGCAACTGATCGAGCACCCGGCAAAGTTCAGTTGCCCTCATAAAGTCCACTAGCATTCTAGACCATAATCTTCTCCTGACTTCATACTCATCAGCAGCGTTCGCCCAGAAGTCCTCCAATTCTACTCTGTGTTTGTATCTTCTCCCATCCACGGTCCGAAAAATGATGATGCGAGTCAAAATTGGCCCTAGACTTATAGGCTGTGAACAGGTACCACTGGATTTCTAGCCTGGCACTCTTAGCTGCTTGTGCTGACAGACAGGACTCTAACATATTCCCAATAAAGAATGGGAAAGTAACAGCCACCTTCTTACTTGGCCTATGGATGCTCTGATACTCTTCCAGTTGCCTCAGGACTTCAAGCAAAATCATCCGATTTGTTGGATAGATAGGCAACTTGTAAGGATTTCCAGTGAATCCCTGGGTCCTGACATATGTAAACTTTGGAAACTGGATAAACCAAGATCCATACCTATTGAACAAACTCTTTGCTTCATGACTCAGCCTCTGGTGCGTTCCTCCTTGAAGTGTTCTTGTGATATACATTAGGAAAGCATCGTGCACCCGCCTGAAATGAGATTTCTTCCTTAGCTGAAGTTGCGGGTAGCAATCATAAGGCTTGAGCTCATTCTCCCCATTGCCAACTTTGCCTTTGCAAATCAGTCCTGAGTATTTATATGTTCTCGCCAACAAATAGACAATGTACGAGCTCATATGAAAAGACTTGGTCTTTTCCAAATTGGTCAGCTGCTCGTGAAGATTGTTGCTTATCATTCAGGACCAGTTGAACATCTTCACGCCGGAAGTGATTTCATCTATAAAATAATACATCCACATTTCAAAATACACGCCTTGTGGGTTGTCAGCTATCCTGTTCAGCATCAGAATGATATCCCCATAGTCCTCTTTAAAATTTGTCCGCGTGGCTTCTTAGGCATCTTCTTTGTGGATGGTCTAGGCTTCTCTAGCCATGCCTTATTAACATTTGTGGCGCACAATTCAGACTGGCTGTCATACAATCTCTTGGCATCCTCCTTGGTTTTGTAGACGGTACGGGGATGTGTTGGGATGCCGAACGCCTCCTGTATTGCCACTTCGCTAAGGTGAGCCAGAACCCTTCCATCAGGCGCAACAATTTGTCTTTCCTGAGCATTGTAATGGATGGCACATTCTACCATTAACTCGGCACAGTCCACTACAGGCAGGAATCCGGCTGCTTGAAAAATTCCATTTCTCACCATCCGTCTGGCAACTGATGTCGGTAGTCCAGCATGTCCATATACTCTCTTCTTGAACTCCACGAAGTCTACATGTCCCATATCAGTGTCTGCAACATTTTTCTATTTTAAATTTATCTTTGACTCTTGCTGTACCCCCTTACTGGCGAACTTCATCGGCACCTTCTTCGATGATTCTCCTGTCGTGGTCATTAACCTGCAGTGAAAACACTAACATTAATACGGAGACTTTAAAATATAATTTATTCTCGTGCCTCATGTTCGAAAATTTTACTTTCAGCTCATTAAATAATTAAACTTCTGCGAAAAAGCAAGCTGAAAGTAAATGAATTTGATTGAAATTTAGCCAGAATGAAAAAGACAAAAGGAGAATTGATGAATTTATCCAATCAAACTCCAAACCTCAAGAAAAATCTTCTGGCTGCGAATCATATTCAAATTTTGAGAATTGAATCAAAAATCAAATGACAAAGTGCGCCAGTCTTGCTGAGAAGTTCGGCTTCCAGCCAAGAAATTCTTCACTTCCTCGAAAAAAAATTACTTCCTCAGCATAAAATTATTCCTTCCTCTGAGAAAATCGATCTTGCCTGCAGAAGAATTGATCGTGTCTCAACTTTCTCACACCTTCGAGAGATTAACTTCTCTTCAGCTGAGTCTGTGAAAAATGAGTTGTTGAAACTCATTATAATGCTGAAGAATTCAATTTGTTTTAGCAATTGCATCTTTTTCTCTCGATTTCGATTTGTTTTCTCTTCTTCAATCAAGCAAGTTTCCATTCTTTTTCGAAAAAACTCCATGGCGAGCTTATCCAGGCAAATCTCTTTGATTTTCCAAAATTCAATTTTTTGCTAGATGTTTATCTTTGATTTTCAAAATTTTGAAAATAACATTAAATGTCCAATTAAATTCGATTTTTCCAAATTTTAATTCATGGCGAATTTAATTTTTCTCATGGGTTTTCTCTTTTCCGGCGTAATTTATTTTCTTTCGAGGCGAATTTTTATTTTGTCCAAGGCATTTTATTTTTCCAAGTATTGGAAATAAATTATTAAAATGTTAAAATATTTAATTTATTTCCAACCTGTTCGTTTTTGGACCCATGGCTATTTTAATTTTTCCTTTTTTTCTTTGGCTAAATGTTTATTTCCCAAATTTATTTCAATTTTCGTCTAGGCAAGTTGAAATTTTAGCCATCTCGTCAATAAATGTTACGCCAGATCCTCATTTTCTTCTGCCATGGCGGACTTCAAATTGTGTCGGGCACATTTTCTCATGCCAAAATCATTTTTTTCTCTTACTTGAACGATTTTCTCTAGGCAAAGTATGTGTTTGGATGTCTTCTTTAGGAAAAATTCCATAATACTTAGACAAATCTTCATCCCTTTTATCCAGGGGCGGACTTTCTTGCCTCTTTGCCATGTACATACTGCTCTATGCACTTAGCCAACTTCATAAATTTTGTCCTAGGCATCCATACTTAGGCGAATTTTCAATCTTTTCTCCCCTTCTTATGCTAGGCGAACTTCATCAAATTCTTTCCATGGCCTAGGCGGACTTCATCAAGTTCTTTCCATCTTCCATCAAGGCATGGCGGACTTTCTATCCTCCTTGACATTTTCCTTTCACACTCATACTTAGCCAAAATTCGCAATTTTCCTCTTCTTAGGCCTCCATACTTAGACAAATTCCGAATTTTCCTTCCAAGGCATCAAACACTTAGCCAAAATTCTCAATTTTCCCCCTTCTTTGCCTAGGCGGACTTCACAAATGTCTTGCCAAGGATTGGGCGGACTTTGGAGAAGGCAAGCCATCCATCATCTAAGGCTTGGGCGGACTTTAGAGGTGCCTTGACATCTTTATCCAAGGCTGGGCGGACTTCACAACTTCTATTCCATGTCCCTCAAATTAAGGGTGGACTTCAACAATGTCTTTCCATTCTATGGCGGACTTGCAAGAGTCTTTGCCATTGCCTTCTTGATGGCGAACTCTCCTTTCCACCTTCCCTTCTTTCTAGGGCGGACTTCCTTGCTCTCATGCCATGGCAAGGGCGAACTTCTCCAAACTTAGGCAAATTTACCTCATGATTTCACGCCTTTAGGTTGATTTTTTTGGTGATTTTTGCATGCTTTTCATCTGATTTTTGCTTGATTTTCTGATTTTCATATTGCTCCTTCATGCTTTTTGGTTGATTTTCTCAGATTTTCCCTTGCTTTTCCATGCTTTTCCTGATTTTTGCTTGGTTTTTCGATTTTTACTTTGATTTTTTCAATTTTTTGGTTGATTTTTGGTTCTAAAGATGGAAACATTGACTTGCTTGACTAGAGTTGACTTTCTAAAAATAGAAATTTCTAAAAATAGAAAAAGCAAAATCCCTAAAAAATAGGTAACCCCGTTTGGTCCAAACATGCCAAAAATGAAAAGCGAAAAAGCAAAAAAGCAGATTCCCTAAAAAGTAGGAAGTGTCAGAATTGGCCCAAAGCACAAGCGATCCTTGTCTCCCAGACCTTCTGAGTCCTTCCATGACGTTTATGTATTGATTCAGGCATGGATTATCAACTTGGCTCAGACGACTCTCAAAAGACTTGACTTGAAACTCTTAAAAGTGATGACCTCATGAAACCGTTGCGCGGAGGCAAAACCCTAAAAACTAGCAAACTACTGGGGGTCCCCATTTGCAATGGGGCAATGTGTGAAAAGGTCACAACATGTGGGAGGATCAAAATATTTCACCCAACCACGTAATGGTTCTAATAATCAGTTAATGAAAAGGACTATCAATCTCATCTCAGATACACCCAACACCATCATACCAAACCTCTAAAAATTTAGAAATATAAGCATCAATTGTACCATACTGTTTCAACTGGTCTAACTCCTAAAAATGCAACTCTAGGTCTTTATTGTCAAATCTGTCTGAGTCACTAACTAAACTCAGCATAGGGGTTAATTAGGTTATGTCCTTATGTCAACAAACCATGGTACCACCATTCGTATGCCTCTCCCTCCAAGTGCAAAGTGGCATACTTGATAGCTTCATTTTTTAACATGGTATTTAATGAGAGATAGGTATCCAATATTTGAATCCAAGACCTAGCAGTGCATTTGTGAGAACCGTCAAAGCTGGGAATAGATAATTTACCCAACCTCTGTAAATTCTGGTTTTATGGACCCTTGTACCTTCTAGGTCTATTTCTCAATTTGAGTTGGCAAAAGTTTGGTAGAGACATGGCAGCAAGAAACTCCTCACCTAATGATCGGTACTCATGCAATCGATCCACATAACCCTCTTGTGGATTCTGCTGATTGTCTCCTGTTGCAACCTCATTCTGAAAAGCTGTAGGCATCAAATGTCTAGATGTTGATCCACTAGCTTCCATGGAGTTGTTGTTGGCTAGAATGTTTGTGTTATTGGCCTCTCCATGGTTGCCTTATTACCATTGTTTCCAGGAGTGTTCTAATTTGTCATGTTTATATTCATGTTTTGCATCATTTGTGCTAATAACTAAGTCATTTCCTGCTGTCCTCTAGCCAATCATTCAAAAAATTTGCTGCATATTGTTAACCTCTTGAGCATCTCTTTTATCAGCCATGATTTCTTCAACCTATCCTTCAACTAAAAAGTTAGTTGGAACTCCTTCTACAGTATTATCTGGAGGGTTTTATAGGTCTTCTCCTCAAATAGTACCTCTACACACCTTCACCTAGCTGCATATGAAACTTATGATTGCATGAATTTGATTAAACCACCACTGTTTGGCAGGATACACGGCTCTAATACCACTGTGATATGCTGACCTAATTTTTTTTCTTTTTCTTTGAAGTTTGTTTATTCGTAAATCCACTTTACAATTTATTACACAAGGGAATTTACAAATTTCTGACGGATAGTGCTCATTGGATTGACATTTAACTTTGCATCATTCATAAAACTCACAATGGCAAATGCAAATGATACATAAACTAGTATTCCTTGATTTGACCCATTTTGCAAACTTATAACAGATTTATTGAGTATCAACTGCTGAATACAAGAAACTTATAGTTGCCAGGAAACTCCAATTTGGGAACATAGACAACGTACCAGTCCCCGTACCCAAAATTTCCAGTGAATCATTTACATATAAAATAGTTGTCTCCTTATTCATTTAACTCACGTACCCTAATTTGATTGGCGTCCCCGTCCCCGTACCAGTACCAGTACCAATACCCTGCGTCTCCCGGAAACTAAATTAATTTTCTTGATATAATTTTCAGCTTACAAATTAAAAATGATACTTGGTAAGTTGGTGCACAAGACCCTTGTTAAGCTTTAATGATATAAGCCACTCAATATTTATCACATCCCACTCTAAACTCTTGCAAAAGTGACTTAGTAGGCATCAAAATTGGAAGTTGAGTCTAAGACTTCAGCACCTCAACGCATCTTAATATGCCACATTTTTTCCTATTTAACTCACACCACCTCACTCTGCATTAATCCTTGAGTGATATGACCTCAAATGGACGCAATTTGATCAGGTAGAATGGTGGTGGCGACCCTCAAAAATTCTTTGTTCAAATGACCTCCAAGACACTTCAAAAATTCCTCACGACTACTACATACCTTCCACTACCTTTAAATTCTTCCAAAATGAATGACGACTAAGGAAAATGTGCTCCTTTATTTATTTGTGCCCAGACATCTCCTATGCAATCCCTCTTAGACAAAAATATCTGCCATTTTTACTCACAACCTGGTCAACCTAAGAAATGGTGGCATAATTGTATTCAAGTTGGAAACTTCACTCACATATCCCTTTGTTTCCTTCACAACCTTAACTAAAATCGCCTTGTCAAAATCCTTGATTCGAAATACCCATGAATTCTCAAAAATTGATATATTTAATTATATCTTTTTTATATCTGAAATTTTCCACACAATAGTGAACTCTGTTTGAATCCACTCTACACTGGATAGAAGAATCTCCCTTTGAAACTAGTACCCTTAGGGTTTTTCTAGAGAAAACTTCCCAAGAGTCACAATGAGATGAAAAAATAACCAAAAGATATCCATTTTCCTTTTCACAACTCCTTTTGTATCCCTCCTCCGAACTTTCAAGAAGTTTATAATTTAAAGATCACTTTAAATAATAAACATCTTAACTCATAAAGTGACTTTATAATATTTTACTTTTGACCCCAACTTACATCACTTTATAATATTAAAAACAAAGATAATTAATTAAATACAAGTTCACGAGAGAATTATTTGAGACAACCTTATTTAATTAATTAAATTATTTCCCCCTCCCCCAATCCCTGGAATAGCCTACATGAATGAAGTAGGCTAAAGGGTCCTCTCCAAACACCTAGGTCGAAGAAGGGGACATACAAAAAATCAATTAAATTTTTGTTGTACCCAAATTAATTTTTTGGCATTCTGTATAAATTGAACTAAATCTTGTTAAAATGCCATGTAAAGTCTGTTTTAGGTCAAACCAATCATAGGATCTTGGTGGGTTTCTGTCAAGGAACACATGTGCAAAATTCAGAAAATTTGAAAATTAGGGTTTTACGCCCCTATTTTCAAGGAACCCCCCGAAAATAGGACCTTCCCAGAAATGATTGAAAATGATTTTGATAGGATTAAAAGGCTTCACGTGCTGAAAAGAGCCTTTTTCAAGCAGGAGCGCCCATGATCTTTAAGGGTCACATGCAGTCTGTTAGATCATCTAAGGTAGTCATCCTCGGCGTTTGCTTGCTGGCTCGACAACGAAACAAATATCTAGATCATCTGATGAGTTGATCAGGAGCAGTTGTTGACAAAGCGAAAAGAGGCAGTTGAAGAAATATCAGGATATGATTGTCAAAGGTAAAGATCAAAAGAAAAAGAGCCTTTTCAAATATCAGGAGCCTTTTCAAAGGTAAATATCAGGAGCCTTTTCGACGGAAGAGATTTCTGAAATTGAAAAAGGTCGAAATTTGACTAACTCTGGAAACGTTACGAAGGAGAAACAAGTTCACGTGCTGAAAAGAGCCTTTTTCAAGCAGGGGCGCCCATGATCTTTAAGGGTCACATGCAGTATGTTAGATCATCTAAGGCAGTCATCCTCGGCGTTTGCTTGCTGGCTCGACAACGAAACAAATATCTAGATCATCTGATGAGTTGATCAGGAGCAGTTGTTGACAAAGCGAAAAGAGGCAGTTGAAGAAATATCAGGATATGATTGTCAAAGGTAAAGATCAAAAGAAAAAGAGCCTTTTCAAAAGAAAGGCGCCCTTCCTTTTGGACCTCTAGATGCTGACAAAAGACCAAAGGCCTCCCAGAACAATCTTCTCAGCCTAGGTAGATCTCAGCAACGCAACTGCAAACACAATCATCCGATGAGGCAGTCAACAGATAATCAGGATCAAACTAGGCAACTTTTCAGATGGAAATAAACTTGCTAAAGGACAAAAGTGCCCTTTTCAAGGAGGGGCTCCCTTGAATAAAGGAAACCTAAAATGACTTCCAAGTTTTCTGATTGCAGTCATCCTTGACGAGACAGAGTTGGCTACCTGATGAGATATCAAGCAAAATCATCTAATTCTCTGATCAACGAGAAATCCAAATCAAAGCACGAGATGTCATTTCAAAAGGCTGAAGAACGAAGATAGAAAATTCACTAAGGCACAAGCAAAAGCGTCCTTTCTTGGAAAAGGCGCCCTTTCTTTTGATGCCCTGAACTCAGCTTTTTACCATCATGCCTCCCAAGCACTTCTCTTCAGGTTGGATCTAGCTCAGCAGTGAATGTGTCAGTAACATCTCAGGATCGACAAATCAGGCTAGATTCAAGATCAAACTGAGGTCATTTAGGAGAGAAAATAATAAAAAACTTGCAAAACTCAAAAGGGACGCCTAGAAGAAGTCAAAGGTCAAGTTGTTGACTAAAGTCAAGATATTTTGAGTTAAACTTGGCTAAAACACTCCACGATCAATGGAAATCACCTTTTTGAACTTCAGATCAAGCCAAAACCACTTTTGATCATGAGTTAGGTCACCAAACTTGTGGATCTAAGGCTTGAGTCTATGTAATCAAGGTATAGGCATCCCATTTCATTATTTCATTGCAGGTTGATGATCAAGAACAGCCATAAGCTCTCAAGGATGCCATTTACAGATCTGGCCAAGGTTTTCGTCCATTCTTCGATGTTTCTTGCAGATCTGAAGCAGAAGAAGATTGCTAATCTGAGGTTGGATTCAAAGACAGATTTTCTCAAGGAGTCAGATAAAAAATTCCAATCCATCTTCTGTCTACTTCCTCTCTTCTTGTCTTAGGTTTTCTTGCATGTTACACAAGGCAACAAGCTACATCAGATCTAATCAACTGGGTAGATTCAGCATAATTTTCCAGTGAAACCCATCTCATCAGATTTTCCAGAATCAACAAACTTGCTGCCCCTATTTTTGGGGGTTTTTCCGAAAAAGTTTCAGAATCAAAATTATGAGGAACTAGGCTTGTTCAACATTGAAGCACGAACAAAACCCATGTGCCAGAATTTTTCCAGAAAAATACTTCTCGACAGGGCACCATTTTCAGGGGTTTTTCAGAAGTTGTCTGAACACATCCATGTTTACAGTCAACAGGCGAGTTCTTCTTCACAGAATGACAATTTGGCGTCCTTGGGCTCCAATTGAACAACCAAACCTTGCACCAGCAACTCTCCAACCAGATCTTACGCACATTATTGGAGAGAAAACGGACATCATCAAAAGTCTGCGGTCTTTATCTTTGAAAAGAATACATCTCTCGCTCAGTGGAGAGCCGCAGCAATTACTCTAGACGAAGAAGAAAGAAAGGCTGATCTTGCAGCAAAAAGACCAATATTACCACCTCCCACGTGGCAGTAAGCACCTTGGCTTGCCAGCTGCGAAGAGGTCATTCCAAGCACAGAGCCGCCAAAGTTACCAAGAGCAATAGCTTGTGCAAGAAGAGATGTCGTGTCATCAAAGCATTGACTATCCGGAAACGGAAGAAGTCAACACATGGATCAAGGAGTTGTTGACCAGAAATGGTGAAGTGTGAAAAGACACCTAGGAAGGACGTCCTACCTTCCAATTGGCATTTATGATACTTGAAGTTGACTTGATGCTTCATTCCAAGTCAACTCAAGAAGGCATTAAATGTAGTTGGAGTTAACTTGATGTCCCTTTCCAAGTTAACTCCATATCCCTTAAATCATGCATTGTCAGATCCCACTAATTAAGGATGTCTAATTGGCTTCCATGATTTGTGGATCTTAGATCTCCACTAAATGTGGATGTCTATTTTGGAGGGATACTTACATTAAAGTTCACCTTTAGTTTACTTTCAGTCAACTGAAGTAGTTTCCAGTTGACTCTTTGTTTACTTTCAGTTAATTGAAGTAGTCTTCCAGTTAACTGCTTGTTCCCCCTTTTTAGGAATAAATCTTGCTAATTGATTGGCAAGAACTCATTGTTAACTCAAGGAGATTTTGGGGTTGCCCACTCCTTTGAGTTCTATAAATAAGAGCCTTGGGCTCATTGTTTGTTTAACTTTTACTTACTATGCAAAATTGTTGCGCCATTGTTGCCAACAACTTTGAAAGCGGATATTTGTTCACTCTTGGATGAGAGTTTGTTGGTTGATCGTAATTGTGCATGATTTCGTGCCTTTGCTTTCCCAACCTTTGTAATTCGTTGATAAAGCTTTGAAGGAGAATATCAAAAGGCGCTTGCATTTTGGTCAATCTATTTGAGTTATGTCCACGTCTTGTATCTAATAGCTCGTTGTTTCATTTCCCTCCTCGGATAGGAGTTCCTCCTCCTTGGATATTTGTTATTAACAGTTATCGTTCGTTGTTGTTTAATGTATTGACTTTCAAGCTATACTTCAGATAGGAGTCCCTCCTCCTTAGCAAGCTCGCTGGCCAAGACATCGTAAATTGTTGTTTCTTGAAAACTATTTCCTAGCCCATACCTCGGATAGGAGTCCCTCCTCCTTGGCAGGTCTCAGATCTAGTTTACCGTAAAGAGTGTTTGCTTGTACCAACCTTATCCCGGTGTATACCCGAGAGTTCAGAGCCTTGGTCATATTCTCAGGAGACGGCGAATTCAGGTGATCCAACCAACCCATTCCCGCTCCTTTACCCTCATGCTTTGTTTACCTTGAAGGTATTAGATAGATAAAAGCTAGAATAGTCGTAGTTGAGATCTGCAAAAACCAGAGAAAAAGCTTAGCTATGGCGCATTGTGTTTGTGCACCCTTGTGTCCTACCGCTGAAGCATAAAAAGATAGGAACTTTAGTTTACATTTCCCTTCCTTACGCATTGCTCCCAACAGAGAGGGACTTCTCCTCTTTAAATAACGAAGAAGTGTTGCAAAACATTTGAAATCGTTGAACGTTTGCAATCAGCACTCCAGAGGTGCTAATTTAAACGCCAACAATTTTGATTTGTATAAATTAAAAAAACAATTTATCAATAAAGGAAAGTTGGGTTGGATGAGTGGACCATCCTTATGCTTTCCAAACATTTTGGAAAATTAAATTTAGACTTGTATATTTCTAATGGTCAAATTATCATATTCATGCCAATTCCCATTTAATTTTGGAGCCATTTTGATGGAACATATTAATGCAATTAAATATCGACATGTAATAACCCACCCTAATCTAGGTTATTTGAATTTCGCCAACAATACATATAATAAAGATTTTTTGCAAAATGGCAGTTCTAAACAGATGCAAGAGATAAATAACCAGATTTAATTAATGATTCTAAGGTTACGTATGATTCATACTCGGAACGTGCCAAGTAGGGCTTGTGCAATTGTCGGAAGTGACCTCTGTCTTATTCTAATCTATTGATATAAACTGAAAATGCTGAATGAAACTTCAAAGTAAATCTATGAATGCTCTGATGATGATCTTTGTGTGAAACCATCCAAACAAGAGACCTTGGGCGATCTTCCACACTTGTAGACTCTGTCCTAATTGAGGGTTTTCATCCTCAAATCAGTTTGGGACTCCATACCTGCAAACCCTTGTTGCTCAACTTTCTATTTGTGTATAATAAACTTGGATGCTGAAAATGATATTCTTTTCTCTATTTATGCCTTCTCCAAATCCCACGCCCAAGTTAGGGTTTTGCGTTTTTCAATAATAAAATATTAATAAAGTCACTTTATTATTTTATTAATGTATTATAAAGTGAAATAATCACTTTATTAAATTAAAACATTAAAGTTAATACTTTAATATTTCAATTTTTATTCTGAGACCATCCCCTGACTCCTCCAACTGGAAAACTCATGCTACAATGGGTCCCGGGGTGATGTCTGAACAAAGCAGGCCAACTGCCAGTCCCCCCCTAAAAAATAGGAACTACTCCTGAAGTAGGAAATTGGCTCAAAGCTCCTGAAACACCACACAACCTTCCCAAAGGGTCACCAGACCCCCAAATGGGCTCCCTATCCACTGTATTAGCCTATGGGAACCCCACTGATAGGCTAACCACTGCAAAGATGTTGATGCTCAAGAAAAGGGGACATTACAATCCGCCCTCCCCAAGATTGCTTGTCCTCAAGCAATCATCACCTGCATACTTAGGCAAGTCCTAAATGTCGGGACCCCAAACTAGATGGTACCATGCCCCAACGAAAAATCTGCAACAACCACTGAAGTAAGATAGAACCAAACTCGACAACTTTGTCAAACACTGTCTACAGAAGAAGCATCCTATCAAACATAGAGGATCCCAGAGTCTACAACCCAACTGGAACCCTGTCATACTCATCATCCGCTGACCTCGGTCACGCAACTCTAATATATTCTCCAACAAACTAAAGATGGTGAAGCAACCCACTGTAATAAACTCCACCTAGATCCCATAGACAAATTTGAAATTTGTTCTTCTGTCTCCTGATGACTCTTGCTACCCCATGCCAACTATACCTATAGTGCCAACCTGCTAGGAATCTTCTCCTATATTTTATATCCCAACAGTGTGCATATCCGGTAGAAGCAACTCAAAACACCTATAAGATTTGTCCCCTTCATCCACAGAAGGAAACACCTCATACCCACCATCCATCTCACGCGTGCATGTCCTCTGCCTCATGGTCAAATCAAATGTGAAAAGGCCGAAAGCAACACCATATGCACACGGCACATTATGCACATTGTCAAACGCATTAGTAAATCCTGTCGGAATTCCCGATGCACTACTAGGATCCCAAGTCCTACAAATATTTCCAAACTCCATACAAACATCAAAAAGGGCATCATTATCCAACTCAAAGAGTGGATTATCATAAAGCAAATCAGCATTAACCCCAAACAATGGGTTATTAACAAATTGTAAACTATCTTCTTTCTGGTCTAAGTCACTGTTTGTTGAGTTTTTGGGGTAATGGACTAAATCAAACTCCTCCTCAAAGCAATCCTACTCCTCCATCACCAGTTCAGCCTTTTTTCTTGCTGAATAGTCATCCTTAAGAGCTGATGTAGAAGAGGTCAAACCCAGCACTAAACAAGGCTCCTTAATTTGATTTCTCGTTTCTTAAAGGGCTACTTGAGCAGCCTCCAAGGAATCATTAGTTTTCATAAGCTTAGAAGTAAGATTGTCAACTTCATCTTCTTTCCTTCTCCATGCATCCAAATAGGTAGCAACTAATTCAAGGAGAAGATCCCTATCTAAAAGCAGATTTAAATAACCTGATTTCATTGTCTCCATGTGGTTTTGAATCCCTATAAATCAGCAAGAGAGGACTCCTCTTCAAAACCCTTTTTCCCTCCCTCACGTTGAACTTTCCAAAGGTGATTTTCCATCAACTTGTAAGAGCTCTCAAAATGTGTTAATGCGGCTACAATCTGTTTTTCACTAACCTTCAATTGATTCTCCAAACTATGCTTATGAGGAGTATTGGATTCATTTGATGAAGTAGCTGATTTTTCTTGAAGAATTTGACTCTTCCCAGAGTCTTCTTCTATGATAACCTCATTGCTCGCTAGCTGATTTGGAACTATGGCAGCATTAGTTCCAAAACCAAAATCATCACCATCATCCCACTTAATTGTTTCACTGGATGATGCTATGCTTTCTTCATGTAGAAGAAACGGGACAGTGGTAGAATCACCCACAGAATAGTCAATCTTAGTTGTCACCTCATACGGTACCACAATCTCTAGATTCCCCACAAGGAAACTTGTACAACCTTCACCTATAACATCATCACTCGTAGGAAATGTAGAACCATCATCGTCAACTGAATTGTAAGCTCTAACACCCTCGCTCACTATTTTCCCATCAATAGGTGTTGATCCAAGAAGTATCACATTGGAAATTAACCTCGTTGCCTACTGCAACGTCTTCCTTATGACTGAAAAATGCACTTCCAACTGTAGATTGCTCCTCGGATGTGGCTGCAATAGATGTTTGATTCCCTGTCTTATTTGTGTCACAAACCACGGCTCCTTCTTCCTTATCTGAATGTTTTGGTTTTGCACCCATCCCTAGATATTCTCTTTTAAAGTTTGGATCCTTCATCAGATTAAACAATTCTTGCATCAACTTGTAATGTCCCCTTATTAAACTTACCCTAGGAACATAAAATGCATAAGTTAGGACATAGAATTTGTTTTTACCAAAATAATTTTTTCATGTAAATTGTCATTGAAGACCAGCACACATCATGCTTTACAAGCAAAATACACATAGCATCTTAATCTAAATTAAATTAGACAATTTTCAGATTGACATTACAAGAATAAGATAAATGCTTTATCATCTAGTGCATAAACTAACATAATCTGATATGACTTATCTCTCTTTAACAGAATAGATCTTCGCCTTGTTTCCTCTTTCCTAACCTCATTGGATGGAAGGATTACTATGCCAAGGGCACGTGAACAGTCTCTAATTGGACTCCCTCAAGGTTTCCTACCTGTCTTGGGACCGTCCATCAATGGACCGAATTACCAGCCTTTCCCTTCACAAACTCCCTATCCTTAGTAGGTACTAGCGAAAGGGAATTTTGGCCCGAAGTCTATTCTTCAAGGTAAAGTCATAATAGCTCAATAAGACACAATAATTGTTGTAAGCAACATTATTGTGGCTTTGACAAATAACATCCATAAATCTGCATATTGTCTTACTTGGTATAGTAGTCTTAATACATTGACGTATATAATTATTGCTCGCATATCTAGTATGTATTGATTTTTATAATATACTTGATGGGATTTACAGTCCATCACAGATTCAGACATTGATTTCGATACGCTATGAACAGTGACTATGTTGAATTCCTTATCATGAGGATTTTATTTTATTTCTGAACTTGATAAATTGGTAAATATATATTCGTTGATTTCCAACGCAGCAAGAAGTATCATACTGCTCTCATATTTAATATTGTATTGAATCTCAAGGATTATAAATATCTCTTAGGATTGTTTCTAATCTATTATCAACAATTACTACACAATATCCTCCCTGTAGGAGACTCGAATTATGGGTGAAGATACTTACCTTTGTGTGCCGCACCAGACTAGGTTTCTCAATGCGTCCCTGCAGCCGAACAGGCTTCCTTTTCTTTTATACGATGCTCCTCTGTTATGCGTTAGTCACTTTGAGTAGTGCGTTAATCTAGAACCTTTCATACGTGTCTTCCCTTTTAGGCGTTTTGGCCTCCTTCTTAGATATGATTATTAATTCCTCCTCCTTTATGCTCTGCCTTGAGCATATATTTAAAGCCTTGTAGGGACATGTCCCTTCTTGGTTGATCGGTGGTGTCACCACCTTACATTTTAGAAACGTGTCTCTTAACATAGCCAATCATGACGATCTGCCCAAGTCGGGGGTTGCTTAAATTAAGTTTGTTAATTCATAATGTATATAGCTTCCCAAATCATGCTTTAAAGATATAAATATTTCAATCTTTCATTAATTAATTATAGTCAACAAATAGATTGTATTAAGTGGGTATAAATTAAGAATAATTTTTACAATATTGTCAATTACATAATCATAATTTTCGGGGGTTATGACAGTCCGACCCTCCTGAATTTGCTTGTCCTCAAGCAAAATTTAAACCCGGATGTTTTAAGTTCTTCACTTTCCTAGGTAGTATCTCCCTTGGGTAACCCCTTCCATTTGACCAAGTATTCGAAAATGGTTTTGTTTCTCAACCTTTCCTCTCGCATGTTCAGGATAGTTTCATCATCAAGTGGTGGTAAGAGTTACATGCCCATCTCCCTCATACCTTGCTTTCTTGCATACATTTTCCTTTATTTCTTCGTTGGTGGTTGCCTCTATCTTGTGGACTCGATTTCTCTTTTTGCATTTATGCCCAGGCGACCACTCTGCATTGCAACAACGACAAGGGTTCTTCTTCTTGTTGTCTTCTTTCTTCTCACAAGTGTGCCCACGCTCCCATGGACTTTTACATGTGAAGCACAAATTCTTTTCTCTTAGTTCATCTCGTTCCTCCTTGGTGAGGGGGTTGCAGCATGGATCATATTTTTCGTGAGGATGCTTGCTATGGTTGTTTGAAGTTTTAGGACTCGCTGATGAAGTCTCTAGCCTTAAGGCTTTTTCTATGGCATCCTCAAGAATTATGGGGCTAAGAGCACTTACTAATCCTCTTAGAGACTCTTTTAGTCCCTCCACAAAGAGGTATGTGAGTCTATCCTCCCCTAACTCTGAAACTCGGACAGAGATTTTCTGAAATTCATTTATATAGCTTTCTACCGTCCCTTGTTGTTTTAGTTGGGTGAGCTTTTTAAAATCTTCTTGGGGGGGTTTCCTATCAAACCTCCCTATGAGTTTTTGCGAGAATTCTTCATAGGAAGTTATGTTTTGGTGGCCTAGGGTAAGGGTTCCATGGTACCACCATTCATGGGCTAAGCCCTCCAAATGTAATATTGCAAATTGAAGTGCATCTTCTTCTATCATTGGGCTGAGGGTAAAATAGGTGTTTAATTTTTGCAGCCAAGCATGGGCAGTGATTTTGTTTGAGCCATCAAAGTTTGGCAAGGTTACTTTATTTACTTTATGCTTCAGGTCTTTATTTTGTGGTTTCTTTCCTTGCCTAGGATTTTCATGTCTTTTGGCTTCACAGAATTCCCTAAATGACACAAGTTCTCTAAGTTCAGGTTCGAGATTTCTATATGCTCTAATGATTTCTTCAGTGCTGCTAGGTGTTGGATCCATCTCCTCCCCTCCGGGGTTATTTCCCTTGGTTATGAAAGGGGGTTTGGGAACTCTAGGTGTAAATGGCCCATTATTAGCATCTGAATGATTTGAACTCACGTCTCTCCCATTTAAGGGGGTATTTTTCAGGTTGCTGATTGAGTTTTCCATACTTTGCAAGGTTTGGATGAGTGTTTGATTTTCCTTTTCTAGCCCTTTATTTTGATTCATAAGGGTTTGATTTGTTTGTTCCATAAAAGCCCCCAATTCATTGGATAGTTGTCCAGCCATGGATCCCTTTTTTCGGTAGGTTTGCATTCACCCATGTACAGGATGGCAGGATTGTGCTGTGATACCAATTGTAATGTCCCCTTATTAAACTTACCCTAGGAACATAAAATGCATAAGTTAGGCCATAGAATTTGTTTCTACCAACATAATTTGTTCATGTAAATTGTCATTGAAGACCCACACACATCATGCTTTACAAGCAAAATACACATAGCATCTTAATCCAAATTAAATTAGATAATTTTCAGATTGACATTACAAGAATAAGATAAATGCTTTATCATCTAGTGCATAAACTAACATAATCTGATATGACTTATCTCTCTTGAACGGAACAGATCTTCGCCTTGTTTCCTCTTTCCTAACCGCATTGGATGGAAGGATTACTATGCCAAGGGCGCGTGAACAGTCTCTAATTAGACTCCCTCAAGGTTTCCTACCTGTCTTGGGACCGTCCATCAATGGACCGAATTACCAGCCTTTCCCTTCACAAACTCCCTATCCTTAGTAGGTACTAGCGAAAGGGAATTTTGGCCCGGAGTCTATTCTTCAAGGTAAAGTCATAATAGCTCAATAAGACACAATAATTGTTGTAAGCAACATTATTGTGGCTTTGACAAATAACATCCATAAATCTGCATATTGTCTTACTTGGTATAGTAGTCTTAATACATTGACGTATATAATTATTGCTCGCATATCTAGTATGTATTGATTTTTATAATATACTTGATGGGATTTACAGTCCATCACAGATTCAGATATTGATTTTGATACGCTATGAACAGTGACTATGCTGAATTCCTTATCATGAGGATTTGATTTTATTTCTGAACTTAATAAATTGGTAAATATATATTCGTTGATTTCCAATGCAGCAAGAAGTATCATACTGCTTTCATATTTAATATTGTATTGAATCTCAAGGATTATAAATATCTCTTAGGATTGTTTCTAATCTATTATCAACAATTACTACATAGTATCCCCCCTGTAGGAGACTCAAATTATGGGTGAAGATACTTACCTTTGTGTGCCGCACCAGACTAGGTTTCTCAATGCGTCCCTGCAGCCGAACAGGCTTCCTTTTCTTTTATACGATGCTCCTCTGTTATGCGTTAGTCACTCTGGGTGGTGTGTTAGTCTGGAACCTTTCATACGTGTCTTCCCTTTTAGCCGTTTTGGCCTCCTCCTTAGATATGATTATTAATTCCTCCTCTTAGATGCAATTGTGATTGTTCCCTCCTTTATGCTCTGCCTTGAGCGTATATTTAAAGTCTTGTACGGACGTGTCCCTTCTTGGTCGATCGGTGGTGTCACCAACTTACATTCCATAGACGTGTCTCTTAACATAGCCAATCATGACGATCTGCCCAAGTCGGGGGTTGCTTAAATTAAGTTTGTTAATTCATTATGTAAATAGCTTCCCAAATCATGCTTTAAAGATATAAATATTTCAATCTTTCATTAATTAATTATAGTCAACAAATAGATTGTATTAAGTAGGTATAAATTAAGAATAATTTTTACAATATTGTCAATTACATAATCATAATTTTTGGGGGTTATGACACAACTCAATTATAGATTTATCCACTGTAGTCATCTTTCACCTTGTTTATACCTCTGCTATATACCTGTCCTTTACCACTGAAGTGTCCCACTGCAGTATCCTCTACCCTTGTAGGCAATTTTTTCCCGATTACCCCTTACTAGTTTGACAATGCTATTTGTCAAACTATTTGCCAATGAACAAATCTGTGAACGATTTATCTTTTGAGATACGTGTATTAGACAGCAACTTCAAATCAAGGCCATAATTCATATTCATTGCAATTAAATATTCATATATAATGCAGATTTGCATTTAGTTATTACACCATGTAAATGTGTATCAGGCCTAACTTATAGAATCATTCAAGACAGATATTCATATCACTGTCAAGACCATAACATTCAGGAATAAAATCTGTTCAATCCTCTATATACAGTGGTAAATCTTGCACAAAAAGGCAAACCTGGGCAGAAATATATTCTGACCTGACCTAGATGAATTGACAGTAGAAAATATGAGGATGGAAGAATTACCACAGCTTCCTTCCCCAAATGTTGAGGTCGATAATAATTTTATCAGGCCTCTTGGTAACTACTACAGCTATTAACAGCTACCACGAATTGTCTTTGTGCCTTTTCTTATCTCTAGTGCCTCACGCATCCCTGAATAAACATCCACACTGGCACAAAGTTTGTCTTATTCCATCATATCACATCTAGCTTATAAACTTGTCATATTTTTTATTGGGTCTTTTAAAAAAAAATAATAAAGCCTTGTATAAGACAAATCTGTCTTATTCGAAGCTCATATCTTTGTCTTGTTCTGTCGACTGTGTTTGTCTTATTCTGCTGACTGTGATTTATCTTCACATCCCATGCTTGCTCCTTAACCTAGCGGCTATAGATGCATGAAGCATGCCCCCAAGCATGTCTTGATTCGCTTTGAGGAAGAAGCAGAAATTTAATAAGATAAAACCTCTTTGAATAACCACGGATTGCTTACAAATCTAGCAGTTCCTTAACTATTATTGGCTCCCTGGTAAATTGATGCCTTAGTTGTGTTCAGTGAACCGATGATTTGGATTATATCAATCTGAAATAGTAATTGGATGCTCCCTGAATAAAATATTGATCTGGTCACAAGTATTAACTCCCACGTCATGCATAAGCTTGAGTTGGCCGCCGCTATACACAAATCCTCGACTCCCTTATGGTGTGGCTCCCTAAAGGTGTATGCAATCTCCTGAATGCCACGATGGTGGTATGAATTAAATTGGGCTCTTTCACATAAGAGACGCCTCCCTTAAACTTTGTCTTATTAGCACTTTGTCTTTATCTGGAGCTTGTCTTATTTGAGCCTCACGTCAGATCACAGTAGCTCATATAATTCTTTAAACTCCACGATAATGCTTATTCCTCCTTTAGAATAAATCGGCAGTTACAGTTGGATGGACTACTATAGTCCAAAACATTCTTTTGTCTCCTTTACCATGCCTGCCACATGATCTGCTTTGTAACCTATTTACTTAAATGATTCGAAACTCTCAACTATCATTGATAAAATTCCAGAATATTGTCGAACTGTAGTATTTGCTTGTTTTTTGATATGATTAAATAATTTATTCAACCTTTGATTATCAGAACAGTTCAACTAGCATTTGGACAACACAAAATAATTATAAATTGAAACCCCTGCTAGAATTTATATATGATTTGACCAACTTCAATTGATAACAAGAACCTGAAAGATCTCTGCAAATGATATACCAGTTACTCTTGATTTCCTCTGCTAATTTTTATTTATGTATCCAAAAATTTGTCCAACCCTAGCAATCTCAAAAAAAAATCTTTTTGAAAACCACTCAGGTTGGCAGAAAAAAACTATGCTCTGATCCCAATGTAATAACCCACCCTGATCTAGGTTATTTGAATTTCGCCACCAATATAGATAATAAATATTTTTTGCAAAATGACAGTTCTATACAGATGCAAGAGATAAATAACCAGATTTAATTAATGATTCAGAGGTTACATATGATTCATACCTGGAACGTGCCAAGTAGGGCTTGTGCAATTGCCGGAAGTGACCTCTATCTTATTCTAATCTGCTGATATAAACTAAAAATGCTGAATGAAACTTCAAAGTAAATCTGTGAATGCTCTGATGATGATCTTTGTGTGAAACCATCCAAACAAGAGACCTTGGGTGATCTTCCACACCTGTAGACTTTGTCCTAATTGAGGGTTTTCATCCTCAGATCAGCTTGGGACTCCATACCTGCAAACCCTTGTTGCTCAGCTTTCTATTTGTGTATAATAAACTTGGATCTTGAAAATGATATTCTTTTCTCTCTTTATGCCTTCTCCAAATCCCATGCCCAAGTTAGGGTTTTGCCTTTTTCAATAATAGAATATTAATAAAGTGACTTAAAATACATTCTTTTAATAAAGTCACTTTATTATTTTATTAATGTATTATAAAGTGAAATAATCACTTTATTAAATTAAAACATTAAAGTTAATACTTTAATATTTCAATTTTTATTCTGAGACCATCACCTGACTCCTTGTTGGCGTAAAATCTAACACCTCTGGAGTGCAGGTTTGTACGGACAGCTATGTACACTACGCAATGAGTGCTCTTCAAATTAGGAGGGGAAGCTCCCTCGTTGTGCTGGAATGCATGGAAAAGAAAAGTAATCTAAGTCCTATCTTTTTGTTCTCGGCTGGAAGAGGCACAAGGTTAAGAAAACCAAGAACGTTGCAGCAAAGGATTTTCTGGTTTCGCAGATCATTAACTACAACTAAGCTATCTACTTTAAATCTATCCAGTTTCCTCAAGAAAACAGAGCATGAGGAAATGGAGCAAGGATTGACTATCTGACGATAAACGAATTCAGATTCTCTACTTGAAGGCAAGGTGGCGCGACTATTATCTCAACCTGAATAAGTTTATTGGGCACAAAACAGATTTAAGAATTTACCATGACAATCTTATGAAACCCTATGTGGCATAACACTTGATCAAAATAGTAAAGACTTCACAAAACAGATTTATCATCACAATCTCACAAAACCCTATGTGGCATAACCCTTGATTATAATGATAAAGATTCACAAAACAGATTTATCACCGTAATTTCGAAACCCTATGTGGCATAGCGATTGATTACAATGGTAAAGATACACAAAGCGAAAAGAATTCACCATTACAATTGCATGAAACCCTATGTGGCATAACAATTAATCGTAATAGTGAAGACACATGAACAAATACCAAAAGAGCAATATTGAGGGCAAGGTAGGCGCAGCATATATTTCTCTCTCAAGCAAAGTTAATTACAAATGAGCAAAAGCTCTTATTTATATACATCAAGGTGTAGGGAACCTAAAATCACCTTGTGTTAACTCTGATCTCACAAATGCATGCAAGATTAATTATTAAACCCTAATGAAGTAAACTATCTGAGTTAGCGGAAAGTTACCATCGATTAAGCGATACATTTAACCTAAATGGACAATGTGCAAGCATGCACGTCCTTATTTAAAGCAAAGTTAACTGGACACTACCCTCAGTTAACTGGAAACCCTAACCCTAACTCCTGTGATGATAATTCCAAGAATGAGATAAGCATGTGTTAAGTCAGCAAGTAAACTCAAGACTGAAAGTTGAGTTAACTGCTGCTCATGACTCAACCCTCGAAATTAACTGCAGGTTCCAACTGGCAGATCACTCCATGTCATCTCAGTCTAACACTTCGACCAAGAACTTATCAATCACTCTGTCTCCTGGCACTTTGACGCTGCCCAAAACAATAATCTGTCTCTTCAATTCTTTGTCGCCCTCTTTTACTGTATGCATGCCATCTTTAACATTTTCAGTCGCCTTCTTGAAACTAGCTGAAATTACTGAAAATGTGATCAGAACCTCCATCAAGATATCACAAACATGCTTCTGAAACTCAGTTTGTACAACCTCGAGATCAGCATAGGTACCATTTTCACGAAGATAATGGCACAAGATCTTAGTGACTTTGGCGGCTCCGTAAATGGAGTCTGTTCCTTTTGCAGCGTAACGCTTCATTGTCAGCTGCTATGATGAAAACCTAAATTAAGACCGATTTGGTTTCGAATTCAGTCTAGTTAAATCGCCTTCTAAAAAACTTGCCCGTTGGCTGTGAACACGGCTATGTTCTGACAACTTTCTCTGAAAAGCTAAAATGGCTCCTGGTGAGGCTAAAAATAGCTTGTCGGAGGATAATTTTCACCAAAAATTCTGAGACATGGGTTTTGTCTAGAAAAGGATTCTAAGACAACCCACAACGTTAGAATTGCGAAAACATGTCGTTTAGCTTGACATGCAAAGATTCTTCAGTCGAGAATTGTAAGGGTTTTTAGAGCTTCCCGGGGGCAATTTTTCTTGAGAAAATCTGGAACATGGGTTTTATGCACAACGGAATTCTAAACAAACCCAGATGATGAGATTTTCAAAAAGATGTGATTTTGGCCCACATGCAAAGAAATTCTCGGAAAAAAGTACAGAGCTTCAGAATGAAGGCTACGGGGCAATTTTCTCAAAAAAATCTAAGACGTGGGTTTTGCTGCAAATGCTGAAATATGCGAACCCAGATGATCAGATTCTGAATATGTGTTGAATTTCTTTGACATGCGAAGAAAGTATCTAAGGTGAGAAATAGAAGAAATAAGACAGAAGATAGAAAGTTTTGCTTGTCAGCTTCTGAAAAATCCGCCAATCTCTGTTGTAGAACTTGATAAAACCTGCATGCAAAGTGAAAATAAAGTCTAGAATCGTCTTCCTCTGAACAATCTGAACTCGTTGCTTCGAAGAACGCTGAATTCGGACACCTGTAGCACCTTTAGCTTGCTAGTCGCTCAAGAGAACTAAGAACTTCAGAGCTAAAGATGATGAAATAATGGACGCCATGGCTGAAATATATAGATTTTCATCTTTGAAAATTCGCACTAAGCAAGGAATCCATGAAAAGTGCGCTTGGATTCTAATTGGACCCCATTTTAATTAACTGGAACTCAAACAAGCTAAATAAATAGCCATGCATTAGGGTTTGCCTTTCAAGTCTTCAGTTAACAAAACCATGCGACTTTAGCTTCAGTTAGTAATCCTTATCAAGTCCGCCATCCTTCATATTTGCTTTAGATTCACAAATTTGACCTAAGGCGACCCTTTAGATAACTAAAGTTGGCATTAAGAAATTCGCCATTTTCATGCAATGAATATTCTAAAAATAGCGACCCTTTTCAATCTTCAGTTGGCCTTTAAGAAGTGTGCCAACTTCACTCTTATGCTTCAATTTAATTCTAAAAATAACAACCCTTTTGGAACTTCAGTTGTCATTCCTTGGAAAGTGCATAGCTTCACAAATTTAATGCTTCATCAATAAAATCTAAATATGGCGACCCTTTTGGAACTAAAGTTAACAACTTCATGCGCCATACTTCACAAATTAATGCTTCATCAAAATATGGCGTCCCTTCTTGAACTTCAGTTGACACTCAATGAAATGCCATCTTCACTAAAAACTTCACAATTTTGACCAAATTCGCCATGCATGTGGACTTTAGTTGACATTCAGTGATAATCTTCAGTTTAACTTAACATGCAATCAAGTTAACTCAACATGCAAGGTAGTTAACTCGACATGCAAGGTAGTTAACTCGACATGCAAACTGAAAGATCACTCCACATGCCAACATATGAACTGAAGATGACAACCCAGAAAATGTTTAGTCTAACTGCAGTCAGAACTCCAGTTAAAGCGTCCATTCAACTCACTTTCGAAAATTCAACTTTGAACTCTTAAGCAAATTCCAGACCTAGCCAAAATTAATGAAAATTTAGGCTAAAACCTCTGCCGGGACCTCTGTTCATCTTCTGACACTGGTTGACTAACTTCTCTGATTGGCTGGCTGACAGGTGCATCGCGAAGCTAAGCAAAAACTAATCAAAAGATATCTTGAGAGTGCACGTCATAATACTGACATCTGAAGGCTCAAAATCCAAGCGCCTTTTTCAAAAGCTGCGCTTTTTCTCAGACTTAGTCAATTTTCAACATCTGTATCTCGAACGAAGGAAAAAACAAAATCCTTCGTAACTTCTGTTTTATCAACTTTCAGGACTGGATCTCAAGTTCACTGCGAAGCTAACCTCATTCTGCACGACAGCTGCAAAGGCACATTTCCCAAGAAAACATCATCTGAAGGGTGAAAAACAAGGGCACCCTTTTGAAAAGTTGCTCTTTTCACTCCAGACTTGGCCATTTCTGAAAATGACAAAAATAATATAAAAACTCCGACTGCAAGCTGCTGAGACATCTTTTGATCTGACGAAGACAGACAACTGAAAGCTGAACGTAACACAAACACATTGAATATCTGATATCATCAGAAAGAAAGCATTAAAGGCCTGAAAAGCTCACGCGCCTTTCTCAAAAATGTGCTCTTTTGGTATTTGTCCTCTGATAGTTTGACCAAGATTCGACCCTACGTTTGACCTCCGGTTCAGGCACTTCCACAACTCAGATTCATCCACTGATGGATGCATCGTGAAGCTTGAACAAAAATGAAACAAACATCTTGGGTGGTATTTAGCCAAAAACCTATGTTTGGCACCCCAAAAAGATGGGCGCCTTTTTGAAAAGCTGCGCTTTTCTCCAGTGTTAGCCAATTCTTGCTTTTGCCTCGTTTTGCGCTGTATTCTCCGTAACTTGCTCAAAACAGGTCCGTTTGACAGGCTTGATAGCTCACTGCGAAGCTGACGTGATGTCGGACAAATGTCTGCTTGAGATAACAAACCCTAAAAACTGGATCTGAGCCTCTAAAAGATAGGGCGCCTATCTGGGAATGTGCTTCCTTCTTTAGAGATAGAAAATTTCAACGATTTTCCTTTAAATTTTCATTTTTCTTAAATCTCTTCAGTAACAGACTGACATGACACTGACACCAACTCCATATTTGAAAACCCCAAAAACGACCTTCTAACATCACTTTAACAAGGTTAAGACTCAATTAAGCAAAATGCCTTAGTGAAGCAAAAATTTTGGTTTTGGGTACAACATTAGGCTCCGTCTGGTGACCATGTCGGATACTTACGGCATAGGAGATCCCTAGAATCTCAATGTTTTCGTAGACCAGTGACTTTATAAGTTGGGTATATGGAGTCAGGACTTTTCCTAATCACCTAAAACAAGACTACTTAAATCACCTAATACACGACAAAACATCACAGAACGGGGAAAAACAAAACAACATAACGATAAAGCATAAATAAAAATTACTTAAAGAAAACTAACTCCACCCCTGAAGAGATGAAGTGCTTTTAATATTGTCCGCTGCATGGCAGCGAGAAGAGCCTCCCACCGATGTCGTTTCTACCTAAAAGGCTTGACTTCTCTTCTCCTGGGAATTTGTTGGCGTTTAAATTCGCACCTCTAGAATGCGGATTTGAAAACGGACAGCTATGCACAGATAAACTGCTCTTCAAATTAGGAGGGGAAGCTCCCTCTTGCTGATGGTGTTTGAAAGAAAGTAAACTAAAACTAAGTTGCCTATCTTTTTGGATCAGCTTAGAGCACAAGGTTTTTTAAACACATACGCCGCAGCTGAGATTTTCTAATAGGAAGTTCAACTACGACTAACTTAAACTAAAGACGTTCCTAACCTCTCAAGTAATTGCAGAGCAAGAGAAGTTAGAAATTAACAAGGTAGATTCTCTGACAAAAATACTTCAATAATCTTTCTTCCAACAAACACCTACACACTTCACTGTAAGCTGAAATAAAGATCATAAAAGCATAACATAGATCACGGAAATCTGAGATTTTCGACCAAGGCAAAAGAGGCTCATGATTTTATTACTCAAATCTCTGAAACAAAACTCCCTTCTAACATGCCTTGAACAAGAAATTGCAGCTAAGGAGGCTTGCAAACTTATTCTTAACACAATAGAAAACAGCAATCTTACTAACTCCTTGTTGGCTAAAGAGGCACAACAATTTGCTTATCACAACACAAATGAACAATACTTGAACAACAAATAGAAGGCACAATAGGCTCAGCGTTTTGTTCTCATAAGCACGGTTAAAGAAAATAAATGAGCAAAGGCTCTTATTTATAGAGAAGCAGAGGAGTAGGGAACCCTAAAATCTCCTTGCTTTCACAATCTAGGGCTTGCTCGCAAGCAAGCTTTATTACTAAATCTAGAAAGATAAAAACCCTAGAAAGCGCGCCAACTATTACATCTTATCTTCTTTCTATCCTCAAAGAATGGATAAGGATTATTCCAAGAATAGAAAGAAAGCGGGAAAGAAAGCTTCTAGAAGAAAGCTGCTTTAAAACTCGATCACATCCGCTAGGAAGTTTGAGATTGTGTCCCGGTTCGGTGCATCTATGCCATCAACAGCAAAACACCGCTTTTCAAGAATATCTTCAGCATCTGCAATGGATCTCAGGAAATCTTCAACCTCATTGGCCGCTTTATCGAACTTTGCTGACATCAAAATATGGCCTATCCTTCCGCCAACTGGGTTACAACTATGAACAACATTCTGGAACTGATTTTGCACCTCCTCAAGCCTGACGTAAGAACCATCTTCAAGACTGTACTGAGAGGGGATCTCTATGACAAATTCACTGATGAAAAGGAGAGCTTCAACCACCCTTTGTCTGTAGGTGATAAATTCTTCGGATATCCTCTCATAAGTTTTAACTTTGAAAACATGACGCTCTCTCCAAGCAAGGATTTGCCTTTTGTGCTCCTTTGAAACTGCTGAACCGTAGGCCGTGTCTAAATCAGCAATGATAATCTCATGCCTAGGTTTTACTTCAGCCAATGTTTGTTCAAATCCCTAGATGCCTTGACGAAGTTCATGAGCGTTTTCTCTCAACTGGAACATCCGAGCCAAGATCTCCTTTCCTCTGACAATGAAGCTCTCGATCCATTCCTGAGTCTCTTTCCCACATATAACCAGCTGTCTTAACTGATGGTGATCAGCTGGTGTCTCTAAGACCTGGGGCAGCAACCGGATTGTTTGAGAAGAACCACAAGCAAGGTTAGAAATGAAAAGCCTAAGCTGCTGATTTTCAGCCTTGAGGGCTGCCTTATCTTCTCCATCTTTAAGCACTCTTTCATGAAGGTTTTCGGATACAACTTTGAAGAGACTCAAATCTGCATGTCTAGTATTTCTACCAAGATTAGCCTTGACCATGACAAAATCATCCATATTCACCTCATCCCTATTCTTATCTTCAGGAGGCACTGCAATCTCTATGACAATCTCGACAATCTCGTTATCAGGATTCCTATCAAAATGAACTTGCTTCTTTGCCTTCTTCTTAGGAGGTTCCTGATAGATGTTATCGAGATCATCAACACTCACTTGATATGAAGGCCTTCTCCTAACCCTTCCGAAGGAGTTCTCAAGCCAAGACACCGTAGTATCTTTACTAACTTCCTCAGGAGGTACTGCTGCAATCTCTTCATCATCTTCGATATCAAGATCAATGTGAATTGGTGACGAACCCGTCAAAGGTACAGAAACATGTGTCGAAGGTGGCTCCTCTGCTTCATTTTGAGGTATGGGCTCGTCAGGAGGAACTTCTGAGTCTACTGTAGGTTGTTCCTGTATGACTATGCCTGAGAAATCCAACCTTCTTTTTACATTTTTATTTGATCTACAGCCTTTGACGCCATCTTGAGAGTGACTTTTACCCTTTCCTTTTGACTGTGCTGTGGAAGAAGAGGGAATTATCCTTGGCGGCTCTGCTACTGGAATAGAGTTCTTCCTTTTAAGCACTAAGAAAACCTTACTATACTCAATGACTTGTCTTGTTCTGTCTTTAACTGAAAGAGATTCCTTGTTTGCCCAATTAACTTGTGGAAGAGGCTGATCCTCGATTCGTTTATGAGTGTACATCGGTAAAATCACATCTTCATCATCATCAGAGAGCCCTTCTATATCTTCATTTAAACAGTCTTTCATCTGATGGAGAGTTAACCTGCTGTAACTACGCCTTCGCACTTCAAACTCATCTGCACAGTTAGCCCAAAAATCTTCAAGTGCGGATATGTGATTGTAGTTCTTCTCCAACCGGCCAGCGTAGACACCATGAGGATCAAATGATCGCCTCTCGCTGTAGGATTTGAGGCCAAATTTATCTAACTCTTCTCCAATTGTCTTGGCATCTGTAGCAGTCCTGCATGTATAAATACCCAACCCTAATGGAAAGTGAAGAGAGGGCTTCTTTCTATTTCTCAAGACTGTGTGGACACCGTGAGCTTGCCTCAAGAATTCCATGAAGATGACCTCATCTGACGGATACCTCGGCAACATGAGCGGGGCACCTGAATAACCATAAACCCTGAGATAGGTAAAGGTAGGAAACTGTATAAACCAATCCGCCCATTCCGCCATTGCTGCCCTAGCAACTGAAGATATGCGGACGTGCAATTCATTGTCTAAGTCACGCACTGTGTACATCAAGAATGCCTCGTTCACCCTTTTGTAGTGGTGCAACGACTTTGTGAACTCCAGCTGAGGATAATAATTATATATGTGTTGAACGCTCAAAGATCCCTCGGTGTTCAATCCTCTGAATTGACCTTGATAGGCCACCAAATAGACTAGATATGACACCATGTGAAATACATGAAACTGGAAATATTCTGTTATTTGTTGATGTAGGCAGTCACTAATCAAAGTAGGCCAGTCATAAAACTCGGTTTTCTTCATAATGTGAGGTATGGCATAAAACATCCAAGGTTGGAACTTGGTGGCATCCTCGGAACCAGTGACCCTGTTGAGCAAAGTGATGATGATGGCAACCTCGTCCTTGAACTCCCCTCGTCCGACATTCTTGGGCAATGTCTTATGTTTTTCTTTCATCCATCTCTGGGCAATCTTCTTGCTGTATTTGTCTTTATGCATATTCCACATCTTTTCACATTCATCCCTCGAAAGAGTTACACTTTCAGGCCATGGGGGAATGGAAAAACACTTTTCAACCATATCAGGCTTTAGACTGCAAATCAACCTACCATCTGCTGACTGGATCTCCCTAGTAGCCGGGTTGTAATGCTTAATGCAAGCGATTACGAACTCAAGGCTCTAAACTGATATAGGAATAGACGCTGCTGCAAGGAGTCCAGAATGACCCAGGTTCTTGATTGAAGTGTTGCCTACTTTCTCCAAGGCATGTAGATCGAACAGGCGACATGATGCAAGTCTATCTGTTTGTTTTGATGTAATTGTGAAAAAGTGCTGATTCGGACTTGAAAACATTAGGAGTGTACTCCATTTCGAGGAAAACTTGAAGAATGAAGCGTAAACTCATACGGTTGGACATAAGTCTTGAACAATTTCTATTTTAGAATCTGATTTTTATTGTGCTTCAACGGACGAATTTTTTGAGAATTTTTTCTGAGATATGGGTTTTGTTCAGAATATCGATACAAGACAACCCAGATCGTCCGTTTTTGAAAATCTTGAATTTTGACTGAAAAAGCAGCAAACCCTAATTTCTTCAATTTTTCCCGAAAAAAGCTGGCATCTGGGTTTTGTTCAGAATATCATTAGAAATGGACCCAGTTGATTGGAATTGCAAAACTCTGACGTTTGATTGAAAAAGCAGCCAACCCTAGGTTTTTGAAAAAAACTGCGATATGGGTTTTCTTCAGAAGACTGATTGGAAAGGACCCAGATGGTTGAATTTTGAATGCACTGAGGTTTTCACTGACATGCAAGATAAAAGCACTTGCTGCAACTTGATGAAGTTCTTGAAAAATTCTTCAGGAAGACGAGGCAAAAAGACCCAGATGACTGAAAATTTGAAAGCCTTGGCCTTCTGCTTGAAAAATTTGATCTTCGGGACAAAAAGCTTGAAAAAGCAAGTGTTTATGCTTGCTGGTCTGAAAAATCTGATGTAAAACCAGCAACTATGGATTCTTGAATCACAAAAATTCTTTAAACTTGCTGCTCCAACTTTCTCTTCTGAATGCTACCTGCAAAAATAATGAAAAATACATTGAAAAGAAGTGTTAAATAGACTTAGGTTTTGATTTAGGTTTTGCTTTCTTTTTTTGCTTTTATTTTCAAAACCCTAAATCTCTGTTCTTTGAACTTGGACGCCACCCTTCTCCTCTTGCAAATTTGAAATTTTGAAAATCCTCAAAAATCTTCTAAGGCATGAAGATTTGGGCGCCTTTCTTCAAGAGAGGCGCTCAACTTCACCAGACTTAGTCAAAATTTCAACTTTTTCAACTTTTCTCAATTTTAACATGCCACTTCGCCACTGATTTCTCGTTGACTGATCGACCCGACAAGCGAGTTGAGTGGTTCACGGCGAAGCCTGACTGATTCTGAAAAAGACGTTCTGGAGGCACCTCCTGCTAAAAACTTGATTTTGACCTCCGAATTCACGGGAGGCTTTTCCTTCTAGGGGCGCCCAACTTCTTCAGTGTTAGCCATTTTTCTAATTTCCAAGTTCTTCATTAACTTCTCTTCCACAGATGATCTTGTTAAATCTTGAGCTCCGGGCGTCAGATTGCTGAACGTTTGTGCTCATCACGAAGCTGACGGAGAATGAAGAGGGGTCCTCTGGAGACACGTTTGTCAAAAAGTGGATTTTTACCCTTCAAAAGGTTGGGCGCCTATCTTGACTGGGGGCGCCCAGTTTACCAACACAGTCTATTTTTTTACTTTTTCACCTTTGCTTTCGGATTTCTCTTTTCAACTCTCATCGGACCCTTTGTTCAACTCTTTGAATCTGATGACTGCGAGCTCCGTTTGTCGTGCTGGATAGCTCACTGGAAAGCCAGTTGCATTCTGAAAACATCCCGTTATAGCTTCGACTGTAAATTCATCTATTTGCACCCTTGAAAAGTTGGGCGCCTTTCTCTTCTTAGGGCGCCCAGTTTCTCCAGACTTAGAAAAATTCTCAATTCAATCTTCTTCAAGTTTCAGATCTTCATTTTATACCTCCACTTTGACTTGAATTTGCTGGAGACTGGATCGTCGGATACTCTGACGGGGATATCCGTCGCGAAGCTGACTGAACATTGAGCAACTTCCATTTGAGATCCAAACCCTAATTCACTCATCTAATGCCCTAAAAAGATGGGCGCCTTTCTTCAATAGGGGCGCCCAAACTCAGCAGTGTTAGAAAAAATTCATGACTTTTCAACTCTCTTTCTCGTTTCTCGTGCGTGTTCATCGTTTCACCTTCTGCTGGAAGTTTGAATGCTAACATTGACGCCTGGCAGTCAGATGACCTCCATTGATGACCTCGAAACTCCAAATATGCTTCTGAAAAAGCTGAATAGACCCACAAGGCCAAAACTGACTATTTTAAGATTCTGACTGCACCAGCCTGATACGGACACATTTTGAGCCAATCAAAATCAGTTCGGACCCTGTCGGACCAACTTTCTATTTTTAGAAATTTTCTATTTTTAGAAAATTTTGCGATCTCCGTTCGAAAGAAACCGAAAAACCCAGAAAACGTTACTATTTCGAGAAAATTTCTAAAAATAGCAGTTTTCCTAAAATTTAGGGATGAAAAACTGAGATCTGGGTTTTGTAGGTTAAGCTGCTCTTAGCAGACCCAGATCGTCGGAAATTGAAATTTTTGTGTTTTAACCCTCCATGCAAGACATGCACACCCAAATTTTGACCTTTTTGACTGTTTTGACAAGACTTTTACTCATTTCTTCAAAATGTCTAAGTGTAACAAAAATTTTAATTTTGGGGTACAACAGAATTGTAGGAGGCAATCCTTCTGGAATGAAGATTCTCAAGTATTCATATATCCATGCAAAGATACTCTGCCAAAAGTCAGAATATGATGAGAATACTGATATCCCTGAGTCATTAGTTCTAGTGTAGTCCATCCTTGGGATGTCAAATTCTTCAAACCAATCGATCGAGTTCCAAACTCGATTTCTGTAATGCCGTAGGTGATCTTTTCTAACCTGGAACCATCCTTTTACTGGCTCGTCGATCAGCTCTACATCACTTTTAACACATAGGAGTTTGATTCCCATGTCTTCGGCATCTTTGAGGCCTTGCAAAAGCACCTCTTTTTCAGCTTCAGTTAATTCCAATTGCACAAATGGGTGCAATTGTCCTTTAGGGAATATGATCAATTCCCCTTCTTCTAAAAAGGTATCTGAACAACCTCCATCAAACTGTATTGTCCATGACTTGGTCTCCTCTATCTGTCTCTTTTCAGAACAAGAAATGTTCTGGTCTTCAACTTTTATCTCTAACAGAGTCGCACAATTACCCAGACCCGTTTCAGGCTTTGCTTCGGCTAGAACAGATGACTTGAGCACTGCCTGTTTCTTTGCAACCTTGAGAATCAGATCTACTTCTTCAGGATGATCCTGAAGATATTCCAGTTGCGAGATTTGTACCTTGGTCTTCATCATGGAAGCTACGATGTCAAAATTTGCTAAAGACGTCTCTTGAGCAACTGGCATAGTAATTGCATGTGAAGGTTTGGTTTTGGAAGTGAGAGACACTTCTTCACCCTCTTTGTTTGATTTCCGCCTTTCTTCTTCTTTCCGTGCTTTGAAGTGTTGAACACGTGTGAACACAGGAGAAGCGTACTGGCGGTATTCTTCTTCTTTTTCATTTACAGGTTCTTCATCAAAGTATCCCGCTGCGGAGTCGCCATCGAAGTTGTTCGTCTGTGGTAAAACAACCTTCGAACTTGGTATTGGTACAAAACTAGAACTGGGAGCAGCCTCAGTGTATCCCATGATTTGGATCATTCTCAGGTTCTCTGGACATGTGGATCCAGAATGTGTATCAATGTCATGGAAAGGACAAAATACTACACTGTGTGCAGCCTCAATCATTGATCTTAATGGAGATGTTGGCAACCGTGGCTGAAGATTGTCTCTCTTTGGCTAGTACGGTTGCTGAACTAGAGATCTGATAGAATCTATTTTCATCAAGCCGGAAGTGATCATATTATCTTCCAACTCAATGGCATGTTCTTGTGCACTCTTCAACTCTATTGCTTTGGCCGTCTTCAGAAAGAAAGCTATCTCTGATGGAAGAGCATTTATGAAACAACTTATCAAAATCTCTGGTGATGGATCGAATGTAGAAGAAATTCTTGTAACAAGACGATTAAATCTTGCCACAAAATCCCTCATGTGTTCTTTGTGCTCCATCTTTGAATTTGTAAGTTGGGCGAACAACATATGATTGTCTTCAAAGGGCTTGAATCTCGCTAAAAACTTCTCGCTCATAGTTGCCCAACTTGTGATACTGCCTGGCGCCAAGTGATTGAACCAATCGGCTGCATTTCCCGCAAGAGTCTCGACAAAGAGACGCACCGCAATGTCTTCATGCTCCACGTGCAAGACGGCGCAAGCCGTTGTGAATGCAGAAAAATGGTCCTCCAGGTGATTTTAGGGTTCCCTACACCTTGATGTATATAAATAAGAGCTTTTGCTCATTTGTAATTAACTTTTGCTGAAGAGAGAAATATATGCTGCGCCTACCTTGCCCTCAATATTGCTCTTTTGGTATTTGTTCATGTGTCTTCGCTATTACGATTAATTGTTATGCCACATAGGGTTTCAAGAGATTGTAATGGTGGATTCTTTCCATAGTTTAGATAAATCTGTTTTGAACATCTTTACCATTGTGATCAATTGTTATGCCACATAGGGTTTCAAGAGATTGTGATGATAAATCTGTTTTGTGTATCTTTACCATTGTAATCAATCGTTATGCCACATAGGGTTTCGAGAAATTACGGTGATAAATCTGTTTTGTGAATCTTTATCATTATAATCAAGGGTTATGCCACATAGGGTTTCGTGAGATTGTGATGATAAATCTGTTTTGTGAAGTCTTTACTATTTTGATCAAGTGTTATGCCACATAGGGTTTCATAAGATTGTCATGGTAAATTCTTAAATCTGTTTTGTGCCCAATAAACTTATTCAGGTTGAGATAATAGTCGCGCCACCTTGCCTTCAAGTAGAGAATCTGAATTCGTTTATCGTCAAATAGTCAATCCTTGCTCCATTTCCTCATGCTCTGTTTTCTTGAGGCTGGATAGATTTAAAGTAGATAGCTTAGTTGTAGTTAATGATCTTGAAACCAGAAAATCCTTAGGCAACGTTCTTGGTTTTCTTAACCTTGTGCCTCTTCGGTGAGAACAAAAGATAGGACTTAGATTACTTTTCTTTTCCATGCATTCCAGCACAACGAGGGAGCTTCCCCTCCTAATTTGAAGAGCACTCATTGCGTAGTGTACATAGCTGTCCGTACAAACCTGCACTCCAAAGGTGTTAGATTTTACGCCAACAATTTTCTAGCTCCAACTGGAAAACTCATGCTACAACGAGTCCTGAAGTGATGTCTGAACAAAGCAGGCCAACTGCCAGTCCCCCCCTAAAAAATAGGAACTATTCCTAAAAGTAGGAAACCAGCTCAAAGCTCCTGAAACACCACACAACCTTCCCAAAGGGTCACCAAACCCCCGAATGGGCTCCCTATCCACTGTATTAGCCTACAGGAACCCCACTGATAGGCTAACCATTGCAAAGATGCCAATGCTGGAAAAAAGGGGACATTACACGACAAGTGGCACGATCTTGTGCTAAGTTTGGCTCATTCCCTAATCCTTATTGTTGATGCGTGTTTTATGACACAACAAACATTCTAGAATAAAGTGTCAAAGACGCTATATCCCCTCTTGAAAAACTACCTCGTATGCTAAGACTGCAAGAAAGATCATACAGCAATTCCAATGTTTAAGTTAAGTGTGGATAAGCTCTGTGATTGATGTGATTTGTTGGGGGCACAATAGGGATTTACTTTTGTAAGTTACTCAGAAAAGCGAAGACAAATACAGTATCATTTTGGAATTTTCTGACTTTAGATAAAAAAAAGTGAAAAAAGAGTAAGGGTTTAGGAGTCCTATGCTATTCCTACGAAATCAAGAGACGACAAGGA
Source organism: Sequoia sempervirens (assembly GCA_007258455.2). NCBI lineage: Eukaryota > Viridiplantae > Streptophyta > Pinopsida > Cupressales > Cupressaceae > Sequoia > Sequoia sempervirens. The sequence continues at coordinate 236,304,073 of VDFB02000002.1, forward strand.
TTGAGTGAAACTAAATAAACAATACTTTGTTTCGCCACGCTAAACAACAACTACACAAAGCAAGTGCAATCTTCTGGGATTTGTGCTTAAAATTTCTTCACCACGAACAATATCATCAATAGAACAACATCATTCGAAGTAAACGTTTGAAGCATCCACGATAAAGCTCAACCTAACTTTACGCATTGAATGAAAAGCATCCACTCAAAGAAAGTACGAGCTAAGTTTCGCTAACCCTTGTTATCAATCTATCATTCTTCTAACATACATTTAAATGAAATTCTAATTCAAATCTATTAGACGAGGAAGAGTAATATGCAACCATGCAACCATTTGACAATGAAAGGATTCAAAGCACCTCATGCATTATGAACTTTATTATCAAGATAGTCTTTTGCAACAATTTCATAAAACTCTCTCTCTTATTCTCTACAATCTCTTCTAATCTCTAATGAATTCTCTAATCTCTAATTCTCCTTAATGATCTCCTGATATCTACCTATGAAATGAGAGAGAGGGGGGGGGTTTATATAGAATTCCCAGATTACAATGAATGGCCAGGATCAAAATGAGATCAACGGCCCAGATTAAACATAACTAAACCCTAATTAGGGTTTCCAAAACATCAATCAGTTAACTAGAGAGAACTTCAGGCACCGGGAGTTGCATCCTTATCCATTTGCAGAGCATTACGTTTGGCGAACTTGGACACGATCAGGCTGACTTCCTCCATGGCAATGTCCGGCAACGCATTGACGTTGTATTCCAGCAAGTCCAAACTTTCAGCACATTCTACAAAAGTGATCGTCCATTTTGGTTCATGCAGCAAGAAAGCATCTCTAACGGTCATGAAGCTGAATGCCTTGGTAAAATTTTCCTTCATGATTGGCCCAGAGGTGGTGGAGAAAATTCTTTGAACTTGTTCTTTTAAATTTTGTGGCTGCAAGTGTTTCTTTCGGACAATATCTTTGTCGAGCATATCTGCAGCCATCTGATAAATCTTACTCTGAATCTCCTTTGCCTGCTCTTCAACTTTGGCGCCATCTTGCTTTACCCTTTCCAGGACTTCTCGTGAAATCAGAGCGTAGTACCAGCTGCTGAAATCATATGCAGCTCCAGCTTCAATAATCCTGTCATCAATCAACCTCTGCTTCGGGATGCCCTTTAACTCTCGAAGACATGGGATAATTTTACTTTGAATGTCTTGGAGGCCATCCCATGCTTCCGCTAAGTCTGTAACTCGTGATAGCAGAAAGGAAGTTTGCTCATACACATATGCCAGCTTCTTCACGAATGCCATCGCCTCATCTTTCTTTCCAGCCATCCAGTCTTTAGCTTCTCTGGCTGTAGTCAATTCTTCTTCAAAATTTCCAACTAGTTCTTGTGAAGAGTTTGGAAGTGGAGGTGCTAACTGGCAACCTTAATTGAGCGGCCTGGTTAGATGTTGGATATACTCTTTTAGACGCTCAATCTCTCTTTTATACTCTCTTTTCTTTTCCACTTCCCTCTCCAGCCTAGACTTGATGGTGGCAACAAAATTGTCCAAGTCCTCAACTTCTTGCCCTATTGTCGTCGGACCCATGTCAATAGTTGTGATGGCATACTCATTCGGGGCAATCTCGTCTTGGAATTTATCAACTGTAGGCACTGCTATCTGCACTATGCGATTGCCAGCCTCATCCCTTTGTATGGCAGAAAATTTCTTGGCTTGCTTTCTTGTGGCAGTTTGCTCTAGCCTGGCCAAGAAGTTTGCAGTGTCATCCTCTTCTGGTACCTCTACTGGTGCCTTCATCTTCAGTCTCTCTTTCAGCCAATCTGGGATGGTTGACTGTTCAATTCCATCTTCCTGTTGATCCTGGACATCCTGCATATCTTGAACCTCTTGCACATCCTGGATTTCTGGCATATCCGGAATTTCTTGTACGGATGGGTCTTCCTGGATTCCCTTGAGGGCGGAAATCATTCCCTCTTCAAATTCTCCATCCATGATGTCCGTGTCATTGTCTGATTCCAGAATTTTCGTGCCATTAGGAGAAGGCTGATCATTATCTTCTAATTGTATTGGCTCCATATCTCTAACTAGCGAAGGAAATCTGACTTGCCCCCAAGACTCTTCTTCCATGGCTAATATTTCATCTATATTTCTGGACATGGCCGAATGAAGGGGCCTGGACTTGTGCCTCTTTTGAGAGAGTCCTTCCTCCACTGTTTTCTTCTTTTCAGAGTCATCAATCTCTTTCCTCTTTTTCAAGTTGGCAACATCCATCGGTCTATCTCCACGAGATGCACCAGCATTTGAGGAACAGGATTTTGTATCTCCCATCAATTCATATGTGAACTGTACATTCCTTCGCCGCAAAACTTGTACTTGTTGGTCTATCCACCATTGGGAATATTTGAATACAGGCCGCATGAATGTTGCCAGGTCACCCAGCTCAGGTTCAGACCACCTTACAGGAGGAAGTGGCTCCCTTTCATCGAATCCCGGTTGTACGTATACTCCATCATCATCTAGCTGATCAGGTACTTGGAAGAGTTCAGTAGCCCTTATCATATTCAGCGGCAATCTTGACCACAATCTTTTCCTCACATCATACTCATCAGCCGCATTGGCCCAAAAATCTTCTAAGTCTATCCTGTGCCTATATTTTTCTCTGTCCACAGTTCCAATGCGATGGAGTGGATCAAAGTCATTCTTGGGCTTGTAGGATATGAACGGGTATTTTTGCATCTCTAGTCGAGCACTCTTTGTTGCCTATGCTGATGGACATGACTCTTCCATATTGCCGATGAAGAACGAAAAAGTGACAGCTGCTTTCTGCTTTGGCCTTTGGATATTCTGATATGTCTCCAATTGCCTTAGGACTTCCAACAAAACTATTTTGTTGGTAGGATAAATGGGCAGTCTGTACGGGCATCCTATAAATCCCTGAATCCTGATGTAAGTGAATTTGGGAAACTGGATGAACCAGGATCCATATCTGCCAATCAAACTTTTGGCCTCACGGGTGAGTCTCTGATGTGCTCCGCCTTGGAGAAGTCGAGTGATATACATAAGAAAGGCATCATGTGCTCATTTGAAGTGTGTTTTCTCCTTCAGCTGCAACTGCGGATAGCAATCGTAGGATTTGAATTGTCCTTCGCCGTTGCCGACTACACCTTTGCAAACCAGTTCAGCATATTTGTAAGACCTTGCAAGCAAATATACGACATAAGAACTCATATGGAAGGTCTTGATTTTCTCCAGGTTGACCAACTGCTCATGGAGACTGTCATTGATCATTCTAGACCAGTTAAACATCTTCACCCCGCAAATTATTTCATCAACGAAATAATACATCCAGGCTTCAAAAGGTGCACCTTGAGGATTGCCTACCATTCTATTTAGCAACAAGACAATGTCTCCATATTCTTCTTTGAAATCTGTTCTGGCCAACTTCTTCGGCATCTTTTTGGCAGTAGGTCTGGGCTTCAGCAACCAGGACTTGTTTATATTTGATGCACAAAGGTCTTGCTGATCTTGGTAAAGTTTAAGTGCATAATCTTTGGTTCGGTAGGATGTCCGGTTGTAAACTAGAATTCCAAAGGTTTCTTGTATGGTTGGTTCGGTCAAATATGCCAGTACTCTTCCATCAAGTGCTTTTATCTGTCTTTCCTGTGCATTATAATGCAATGCACACTCCACCATAAGCTCTGGACACTCCTTTGCTGGCGGAAATCCAACTGCATGAACAATACCATTGCGCATCATCCTTCTTGCAATTGGCATAGGCAAACATCCATCACTTCCATACATTCTTTTCTTGAAATCATCGAAGTCAACATGGCCAAGGTTGGTGTCCACAATGTTCTCCCATTTGGATTTAATCTTTAACTACAGCTGTGCACCCTTGCTGGCAAACTTCATTTTTATTCTCTTGAAAATAAATCTGCAAGAAGAAGCAAAGAGAATATTTAAAATTTAAACTTTCAACCACTCAAAAAATATTCCAGCCAATTTGTCAAATCAAACTTCATGAAGAATTATGCTAGAAATGAAAGAATTAACAAAATTTTCATGCCAAAATGAAGTAAAGAAAATAAATCTGCCTGGCTCTCTGGAAAAATGAAATAGTCACGATCACAATGTTGGCTGGTATGAATCTGCTTTCTTCACTTTGCTTAAAACTTTCTCAACTTTCTTGCCTTAGCTAAACTTTCTTCTCATAACTTTTCTTTCAAAAACCGAATGATTGAAAAATGAGAAGCGAATCCAATTATAAAGATGAGAAGTTCGACTCATTTAGCAAATTTCAATTGTCTCCATTAAATCAAGTCTGAACTTAGCTTGCACTCAGCTTCTGAATGGCAATTTTTATCTTCAACGACAGCCTCCGGGAAAGTTTCCAAATCAGGCGCCAATTCAGTGAAGTTCTTTTTGTCTTTTTCCAATTTTGATTTTTCAACGTTTATCTCTTTGGGGTGTTGAAAATAAATAATTAAAATAATTATTTTATGTGTCGTTTTCAACCCCTTTATTTTATGGCATTTTATTTTTCATCTAAGGCAATTTGATTTTCATTTAAATTTTTCTTGACTTTGCCTTGGGCTAAAAAAAAATTCTTCCAATTTCATTTTGCCATAATTTTTTTTATCTTCCTAAGTCTCAGGCGAATTTTTCTTTAGACATATAAATGTTGGACTTAGGAAAATATTTTTTATTTTCTCCAAGTGTTGCGAATTTCCCAAAGTGCCAAGCATATTATTTAATATTTCAATGTCCAAGCTTAGTCAACATCTTGATTTTTTTTATTTCCACTTGGTATGGCGAACTTCTCATTGTCAAACCATGCATTTTATCAAAGGCGGACTTTCCATTATCTCAAGCCATCCATTCTTTACTTTGCCTATGCTCAAGTTACTTCTCTTCTCCATATGGCGGACTTGCCATTTGTTTAGGCCATATCCTAATGCCTATGGCGGACTTTACTTCACCCCTTTCCACTCTACATGGGGCGGACTTTGCTTCACTTCATGCCACATGGCTTAGGGCAGACTTGACCTTAACTCATGCCATGGCAAGGCGGACTTGCCAAATATTCATGCCATACATCTCTTTGCTGGGCGGACTTCACCTTAGTCCATGCCATCCTCCTTGGAGGGGACTTCTCCTAGCCTTGTGCCATTCTCTCATATGCTGGGCGGACTTGCCTCATGTTTGAGCCATTGTTGGGCGGAGTTTACCTCCATCCATGCCATTTCATGTTGCTTGGCTGGGCAGCCTTGCCACTTCTCCATGCCATGGCAAGGCGGACTTACCTCTTGTTCATGCCATTCCAACTTTCTTCCAAGGGCGGACTTGTCATGAGTCCATGCCATTGCTTGATCTCCATGGCGAACTTGACTGAAGTTCTGCCATTAACTTTGCTTTTCCTTCCCTGCTGGTTATGAATTTCAGTCTTCTTTCCATGCCTCCATGAATTCTTGCCTTCATACTTAGGCAAATTCGCCATGATTTTCTCAGATTTCTCCATGAATTTTCCAGATTTTCCATGATTTTCTGTAATTTTTGGACTGATTTTTTTAGATTTTCACCAATTTTCTGATTTTCATCATGATTTCGTGAATTTTTTCAAATTGATTTTCTGTGATTTCTATTGACTTTTCGGAACTTATGAGTGGATTTTCAAAATTCGGGCACTTTCCAAATATAGAAACCCTAACAAAAATAGAAACTTTTCCCAAAATAGCAACTTTCTAAAAATAGCCCCTAAAAGATAGGAAGTCCAGAATAGGCCAAAAACGCCAAAAATAAAGTCCCTAAAAAATAGGGGGTCCGGAGGGGCAATCCCCAAAAAGTAGATGTCAGAAATGACTGAAACGACAGTCGATCTTCGTCCCTCGGGCCTCCTAAACACGATGATGATGTTTGCACAATGATCCAGGCTCAAATTCCTTCACTTGACTCGGGTGACCATCAAAACTCAAACCCCAAACCCCCAAACAAAGACCAGACGAGACCGAGACGCAATGACAAAACCCTAAAAGGCAAACTACTAGGGTCCCCATTTGCAATGGGGTAATGTGTGAATTAGGTCACAACACTTATCTACCCCTATTTCCTCCCACTTACACCTATTTCCATACATTTGACCTTATTGCATCCCATTTACACTCATTCCCATATATTTACCCTTTTAGTTTATTGCACTTATATTTGCATCCACCTTCATATATTTGCCCATTGCCTCAAGATCTGAACTTTCACACACATGTTCATTCCCAAGTCACTAGGGATTGATCCTGTGGTGCTCAAGATTGAACCTTTAATTGATGTCTTTAAATCCACATTCCACATTCCCACCCCTTCCTACTAGCTGTTATAAGCCGGCTCGGTACATGTATGTGCAACTTGCTGCCATGTTTTGATATTTAAAGACATTCAATGTACAATTAATTCACATGCAATTACTAGGAAAAACCGTTAGAACACACTTCAAATTTTTCAAGGACAAAGAATCTCATTTGCATATAGGCTACTTGCATGCAGGTCAATGTTGTCTTTGAATCTTCGTCCAAGCCATAAAGCTGGTCCAACTAAGGGTTTGACCTAGGAGAACTTGACCCTGGCAGCCTTGCAAATTCTCCAAGGGTGTATATAGACACCACCATCCTAACAAGAAGATCAAAGACCAGAGAATCATAGTGAACCAGTTTTCAGAAGTCTCCACCTTGCCAATTCATTTCTGTGCTGCCTAGTTCAAATCCATGCATCAGATCAAGACTCTGGCATTCAGGTTTGAACCCAAGAAACTTGGATCTGAACCACAGAAATCTCAGACTTCTCAAAACCCAAGACATCTTCCAAACTTAGATCATTAACTTCTAGACTGAGATCATTAACTTTTGTACTGTGGCAAATGATTCCAAAATGACATCAACAATGTTTCTTCATGATTGTTCCCAAAGCTAAGTGCATCTATCCCCCTTATTTTCCAAATTATTTAATGCAAGCTTATCAACCCAGCTCTAATTAATTTAGGTTAGTTTACGCTTAAATGATTGCATTGCTTTAATTAGCCTAGATTGGTAGGTGATTTTACCCCTAAAATATTATTAATACTCATCAGGTTTCCAGTCACATGATTATATCTTGGGTAGATCTTGGTGTAGTCTCTGGGAGATTAAATTTATATTTCTGTCACCCCTTACCATCCCTTAACCATTCCTACCTTTCTAACCAATGGATGAGCTTTAGTTACCCAACATTCTTGAGAGTCTCGGAAAGCAGATGCCCTTTAAATAATATTAAATCTGAAAACCAATTGTAGAATTCAAGCCAAAGCACCAATAGTCGTATGATGATAGAATATTACAAATAGTTGTTCAATTTCATTATCATCTAAATCCATTGTACAAGAGAACTGATATGCATATATCCAGGAAATGGATCTTTGAGCATGGTGGGCATTTGTCAATCATGCAATAACTCAAGAATGTGGACATAAGATATCATTTATGATAAGGTTCGCTATAATGACCATCCTTAATTTTTCAAAAATTCTTGTTAGCTCAATAACAGAAATCGGTAATCAACTTTCCTTTCCACTTTCTGATCACCAAGCTCCCGATATGGGCGAGGTGAGAGCATACAGTGTAAGGATTACAATAATACTTTGCAATTAAAGCAGCTGAAGTTGATCCACTTGTTCAGTGGGGTTAGCTTGGTACTTCCACTTCTTATACAATAAAGGAAATGAAAGCTAACTCTTCCACTTTTCAGTGGTGAGCGAGTATAAGAAATGAACAACTCTTCCACTTTGTCAATGGTGAATGAGTACAACAAATGATGATTGATGATGTATCATACTATCAAATGTATTTACAATTCTGTATATTTTAATTTTTTTTGCATATATATATATAATACAGCCGTACCCAAACGTACCATACCCAAGGGAAAAAAATTGTCATACCAGCATACCCATATTCTGTAACCGTACCTGATCCCAAACCAGAGCCAGCAACTTTTAATTTTATTATATAGATAAATTGAAAAAAAAACCAATAAACTATCACATAAACATTGATTTCAGATTTAGCCATTTAGGAACAAACAATTAAAATAAAATCCCAAAAGATGAAGAGTTGTGGCTTACCTTGTAATGTCCCCGTTTTCGGCATGATCATAGTTGACAGTGTGTTAGCCCTTTATTGGACCCTTGTGGGCTAGCCAGTTTGGATAGAGGGTCAGTGATGCATTCTGGAGAGTTTGATTGTTCTTGTTTTCAGTGGACAGTGATTGGATCACAGCGAGCGTTGGCATTTCAGGAGTCCACAGCTTCTGACGGCACGGGAATACTCTGAGTTTTGAGCGAGTTATCGAATTTTAAGTGATTAAGTTAATTATTTAACTTAATGTTTTATTAAAGTCACATTGACTTTAATAATATTTTATATCACTTAAAAAAAGTGTTCAAAAAAGGGATTTAATATTTTAATGATTTAAAATATTAAAAGTGCGCTCAAAGAATTAAGTCTTAAACTATGGAGAAGACTTAATTAAAAATTAAAAGATTTAAATGATGCAAAAGGCCATACTTTCTTGAAATGCGTGCCAATCAGGTATAAAGCATTTCCCTGGCAAATGAAACTCATCTTTTGACCATTTCTCTTTGCCTTGAGCATTTTGCCTGTGCATTCTCCTGTGATCAGGGTTTGAACAACTGCCATTGAAGAACGTTACCTCTTCAATGTGAGCACTCTTGAGATTGTGAAAGATCAGTCGAATCAGTGCATGTTGAGAGCTTCAGCCAGAGGTTCTACAGATTCTACAGAGATTGTTTTTACTGAGTTTGTTTGTTGATTGAAATAAATTGAGGGTTTCCTTCTGGTGGCGCATCCTTCTACAGCTTCAGAGACTTTCATCAGAGATTCTACCTCTCCTTTTTATAGCCGTACGGCCTGCCTTGGAATGTGTGCCTTGAGATAGGCGTGTGAAGTAGAAAGCTGAAACGCCTCCCTTTAGCTTGGTTTTGGTCTTCCATCATGGGCGTCCAGTATTTCTAGAGCCTTGTGTCTAGTTTCTGAGCAGGAGAAACCACTTCTGGAGTCTTGGCGTGCTTTCATGCTTGATTTCATCATTTCCAGCTGTAGATCTGGCAATTTCTTTATTTAAAATAACTGGAGATCTTCGGGTATGTCTGTTATTCATGATCTTATTGTTTCAGTATAATAAGCACTTCTGCATTTCCATTTTGTGAGAAATTGCTTTAAATTTCATTTTACAAGCAAAAATATGCTGCGGCCCTTCTCTTCTGTCTATTAAGAATTCTCTAAAAAACTTAAAAAAAACATCTTAAGACTTAAGAAATTGGGGTTTGAGGTTGAGAGCCAGCAGGGCTCATCACAGTGGTATCAGAGCTCACATCCTGCCAACTTGTGGGGTTTGAGAAATTTATGAAGTCAAATAAAGAGGGTTTTGGCAAGTTCTATTCCAGAGGAGGCCCTAGAAATCAGAGAGGCAACCAAAATCCTTTTCCACCATTTCCGTTTGCAGATCAGGAGGAGGAATTAGATTGGGACAATATGGCGAACAGGGCTGGAGAAAGTTCTCACAGAAATACTTGGGAGGATGAGGACAGAGAAGCCAAGGACGTGCTTAGAGGTATGGTTGCAGGGCAAGAACAGGTGGCAACTATTCTTCAACAACTCAACACGAATGTTCAAAATTTGTCAATAAACAGAGCTCGTAGTTTGGATCCAGATCGAGATGGCAATATCCATAGAGAGCCACAGAGAGTCATAGCTCCAGCACGCACCTTTGAGAGAGCTACATGTCCTACTTTTACCAGAGATGATGCTGAGGAAGTGGACGAAGTTGAATAGGGTGGTGAGATAAATTTTGCAGATAACATTATGGTTATGCATGATGAGTGGGATGCATTGCCACCGAGGGTTAAGGAGCACCTTAACTTCGACAGATTCATAAGCCAGAAGAGAGAACACACCAGAAGCAGGAATGACAGGCGGCCTAGACACAAGCAGAATGATCTCAGACAGGCTACCAACAAACTAACCTTAGTTCACTATGATGGCAGTGGTAGAGTTACAGCACGTGCCTGGGTTAGTAAACTTGACACATTTTTAACACTACGCCCCATGCCTGAGGAAGATGCCATTCGATTTGCAGCACTACACCTTGATGGCGTGGCACATGACTGGTGGATTCATGGTATGGCTACACTACATCATGATAGGATTACCTCGTACCAGGAGTTTACTGATAGACTGGTAGAGAGGTTTGATAGACGTGATCCTGAGCTATTCTTCAGAGACCTTGCTCAGTTGAAGCAGTTGGGTAGCTTGGAGTCTTATATTGGTGAGTTCCAGAAGCTCTCGGTTATGGTTACCGGAATCTCAGAGAGGAGACTTGTCATTCTATTTGTAGAAGGTCTCCATGAGCCAATGAAAGGTTGGATCAAGGCATTTGATCCACCTACCTTGCACGAAGCTATGAGAAAAGCTCGTAGCATGGAACTTACAGCTTCACGTGGTAAGTTCACTTCAAATGCAGAAGCATCTTCATCCTATAGTGATAGCAAATCAGAACCTAAGGAATCAGAAAAGATTGATGAAAAGAGGAAGTTTGCAGCTCCTTTGGACCGAGAGACAATAAATGATTTGCGTAGGAGGAAGCTATGTTTCTATTGCAAAGCTCCTTATGACCAAAACCACAATTGTCCTCTTAAGCCTAAGGGTTCAAATAGACAAATGGAGTGGTTTTATGAGGGTGATGACATTGCTGATTTAACGGACCAGCAAGCTGGTTTTCAGGATGGGAGTATGCGATCTATCATTCTCGTCAACGAAAAAGGTGAGAAGATAGAACCGAAGATTCTAGAGGAGCATGAGATGTTTCAGGAGGATTATCATTTTGATTCTAGTCCCATGGGATCAGAGGGGTTTGATTGGGATCAGTACAGTTATGAGGCTCAGTTAGTACAAAATCCTCTTTATGAGATGGATGCTACATCGTCTTGTGATAATCCGCTCTTTGAGGTGGATGCTGATTCTACTCTTGACCCTGATTTAGGCAAGAGCGTTGATCATAGTATTGGAGATTCCGTCAGTGCGTCGAGATTTCAGACAGAGCTCGTTGAGGAGATTTCCAGTGTGCACATGGTTAGGAGTCTACTAAGTTTCACTTTCAGTCATCATGTACATGACCTGTTTCAGATGCACAATTCTGGTATGCACGTGTTAGATATGTTGGATGATAGCATATCTCGTGCAGTTTTAGGGAGCAAGTGTTGTCAGCAGTTTGACTTGCTTTCTTATGACTTCTTCTCTCCTGTGACAGATAGTGTTGAGATTGACAGGGTACAACATGATGATCCAGTTGATCAGATTTGGGAGTTACAGGAGACAGTTGATGACAGGAGGGACATTTCACGACACTATCCTTGGGATCCTGGTGGAGTGGTTGATTCTTTGTTGTTGAGATTGCTTGTGGACAAGCAATTTCCGGGAGGGCGGACTGTAATGTCCCCGTTTTCGGCATGATCATAGTTGACAGTGTGTTAGCCCTTTATTGGACCCTTGTGGGCTAGCCAGTTTGGATAGAGGGTCAGTGATGCATTCTGGAGAGTTTGATTGTTCTTGTTTTCAGTGGACAGTGATTGGATCACAGCGAGCGTTGGCATTTCAGGAGTCCACAGCTTCTGACGGCACGGGAATACTCTGAGTTTTGAGCGAGTTATGGAATTTTAAGTGATTAAGTTAATTATTTAACTTAATGTTTTATTAAAGTCACATTGACTTTAATAATATTTTATATCACTTAAAAAGTGTTCAAAAAAGGGATTTAATATTTTAATGATTTAAAATATTAAAAGTGCGCTCAAAGAATTAAGTCTTAAACTATGGAGAAGACTTAATTAAAAATTAAAAGATTTAAATGATGCAAAAGGCCATACTTTCTTGAAATGCGTGCCAATCAGGTATAAAGCATTTCCCTGGCAAATGAAACTCATCTTTTGACCATTTCTCTTTGCCTTGAGCATTTTGCCTGTGCATTCTCCTGTGATCAGGGTTTGAACAACTGCCATTGAAGAACGTTACCTCTTCAGTGTGAGCACTCTTGAGATTGTGAAAGATCAGTCGAATCAGTGCATGTTGAGAGCTTCAGCCAGAGGTTCTACAGATTCTACAGAGATTGTTTTTACTGAGTTTGTTTGTTGATTGAAATAAATTGAGGGTTTCCTTCTGGTGGCGCATCCTTCTACAGCTTCAGAGACTTTCATCAGAGATTCTACCTCTCCTTTTTATAGCCGTACGGCCTGCCTTGGAATGTGTGCCTTGAGATAGGCGTGTGAAGTAGAAAGCTGAAACGCCTCCCTTTAGCTTGGTTTTGGTCTTCCATCATGGGCGTCCAGTATTTCTAGAGCCTTGTGTCCAGTTTCTGAGCAGGAGAAACCACTTCTGGAGTCTTGGCGTGCTTTCATGCTTGATTTCATCATTTCCAGCTGTAGATCTGGCAATTTCTTTATTTAAAATAACTGGAGATCTTCGGGTATGTCTGTTATTCATGATCTTATTGTTTCAGTATAATAAGCACTTCTGCATTTCCATTTTGTGAGAAATTGCTTTAAATTTCATTTTACAAGCAAAAATATGCTGCGGCCCTTCTCTTCTGTCTATTAAGAATTCTCTAAAAAAACTTAAAAAAAACATCTTAAGACTTAAGAAATTGGGGTTTGAGGTTGAGAGCCAGTAGGGCTCATCACATACCTTGAAAGATTAACAGCTTTTGGCTTGAGCAATGTGTTGAAACTTTAACACTTAGCACTTTCTCTTCCTCTTGCTTGCTCTCACTCTTGCTATCAGCTATGCAAGTTGCAACTTTGCTCGATGGTTACAAGCTTTGAGTGCTTAGGGTATGAGTGGGGCCCATAAACTTTTAGTGTTAGTTTTGGGGCACAAACATCAAGAAAAGTGATTGATTTTTTGCTCAAATTTTATTTTAAAAGTGTGTCATGTCCCCTTCTCAGTGACATCTCTCGGAGTACAGGATTGGCCTATCACACGACCCTCGTAGGCTGATAGACTGGATAGAGGGTCACTTCGGAGCTTGGCTCAGCTTCAGTTGGCAGAGTTTGGTCAGTAGGCTTTCGTTTGGGCTCGATCGGAGACTTCTTGCAGAATTGCTATTTTTAGCAGTTCCTGGCAGTCAGCGTGGGACCTCTGGTATTTTTAGCAGCATGGCTTTGGCAGCGTTCAGAATCACTTCAGTGTTCGTCAGCTTCAGACGGAACAGTCATCGGCTGAGTAACGAGAGAAATATTAATATTTAATTGTATTAATTAAATATTAATTATTTAATGATTTTTAATATAAAGTTATAATATTAAATTATAACTTAAGTGATTCTTCTTGAGGGGTGCGCCATCATCAGAAGGGGTCATTTTGGCAATTAAATTATGATTATATATTTTTGGCTGAGACTATGGAAGAATTAAAAGAATTAAAAGTCAAATATTTATTAAAACCCTATTATTGAGGAAATCGCACTTTTGAGCATATTAGTGCATTTGCCTTGGGTTTTGAGCCATTATGATGATTATTGATTTGAGATTGATCAACTTTGATCTGAGCAAGAGACTTTAGGGTTTCAAGTTCGAATTCCTTGGGGAACAAGCCATCTCCATCGGAAGCAATTCAGAGGGTGTGAAATAACACTTGAGTTTTGAGCCATTATGATGATTATTGATTTGAAATTGATCAACTTTGATCTGAGCAAGAGACTTTAGGGTTTCAAGTTCGAATTCCTTGGGGAACGAGCCATCTCCATCGGAAGCAATTCAAAGGGTGTGAAATAACACTTGATTTATTGCAGCAGAGGTTTCTTCATTCAGGAGGAATCACAGAGCTTCAGAGAATTCATTATCTTCAAAGTTCTTTCAGTATTTGCATTCAGAGATTAACTATTCATCTAGGCGCATCATCTCAGAGACTTGGACAGTGATTACAGAGGAGGCCATACAATCTTCATTGCTGTTTCTGACAGGCCGTACCTTGCAGCAGGCTGTACTTTCTGTCCTTGAGCCGTACTTCCATCTTCAAGAGAAACGCCTCCCTTTCAGCTTTCCAGTTTGCTTCTTTGAGGGCGCTGGGGTTCCAGAAGGCAGTGGAGATCGCCAGACAAGAGGAGAAACTCTTATTTGTTGCAGCCGTACCATATTCACCAGATCATTTATTGCTGTTTCAAAAATCAGGTTTTCAAATATTTGTTGCCTTTTACTTAGCATGTTCTCTGATCTTCAATGTAATCATCTCAGAAGTATAATAGATTATCTGGCAACATTATTATCAGTAGTTTTCACAGTTTTCAGAGTTGAAGTATTTTATTTAAATTTATTATTATTTTTCAAGCAAAGTCGCATTCTTCATTTATTGCTCAAAAACATCAAAAAAATCAAAAAACCTTCAGAAAAACCTAAAAACAGTCAGATACAGAGATTTCGGGGAAACTAGGGTTTCTACAGTGGTATCAGAGCTAAATCCTGCCATCCTGAGGGTTTGGCCATCATATGCAGCCAGAGGAATTTG
>VDFB02000002.1:236318761-236366826 GCA_007258455.2 Sequoia sempervirens
CCACCACCACGAACAACCAAAAGAATGAGATAAAGAAGTAATGTAATGAAAAAACAAACACTGCAATGCAGTACTATGCTACTCACCAAATGATATAGGAGAGGAGAGGGAAGCTTACCACCTCCACCAAGAGCACTCAAGGCTGCTTGGGGGAGAAATGAGAGAAACTCAAACCTCTGTTGCAAATGGCATGGTCCCAAACGTGCTCTACCGAGTTCATGGAATGTGATGTTGTTGCAATGGAATGCTTGGAATGCTTGGAAGTGAGTGAAAGTGAGCTTGTGGAGTGATGTGAGAGTGTGAGTATGGAAGCTTGATGTAATGAAGAGTTGGAATGCAAAATGGAAGAGTGAATATGAAGCAATGAGGATGAAAATGGCCATATTCGAGTTGGTTGGTCAAAGGAGGTGTTACAACTTCGCTACCAATGGGACGAGTAATGCCTATGTTGGCTTAGCCATAGGAATTTGTCAGGGATGTAAGTGCGTTGCACAGATGTCTATTTGTCACACGGGTGTCCCCGACAGAAACGCCTCCACTGACACACAAAAATAGGCTCCACGTGGACCGCCAACAGCGGGCTTAAGTAAATTTAAGCCTCTGAATTTGGTTTTCTAAAGTGTATAAAGGAAAAAAAGGGGAATTGTGCCTAAGGGGAATTGTGCCTAGGGTGCAAATTCGCTCTTATACATTTTTCCCCCACTTTAGCAAACATGAGTATTGATGAATGCTCGGTAAAGTACACCAAGAACAGAGTAGGGTTAGAAAATTATACTTGAACCATCGAGGAAGCAGTACTTGGTTTGGCGTACCCGAAGGTGCAGGAGATGTGAAGGACTCCATAGCTGCTCGAAACTATGAAGTTGGAACAAAGAGTCTTACAGGTCCGCAGACCTGCAAGGAGCAAATTCTCAAGATCTCTCACATGGAGGAATCCCCAAGGAAGAGGACTCCACAGATTTAGGAAGCAATGACATTTCTACCCGCAGATAGAGCATGTCTGAAGCGGTGACACATCTACCCGCAGATAGAGTGTGTCTAAAGCAGCCACATGTCCACCCGCAAATAGAACATGTCTGAAGTGACGACATGTCTACCCGCAAATAGAGTATGTCAAAAGTGGCAACATGTCTACCCGCAGATAGAACATGTTAAAAGCAACGACATGTCTACCCACAAATAGAGCATGTCTAAAAGTGGCGACACGTCTACCCGCAGATAGAGCGTGTCAAAAGTGGCTACACGTCTACTCGCAGATAGAACATATCTAAAAGTGGCCGGTCATGCAAACCAAAAAAATTTCAAAGGGCTCCCTCAGGAACCCTTCAAAAGGAGAGGGGTCCACTCAAGGGACGCATTGTTTGAAAAGTAAGGTCTAGTCAGGCTGCCCCCAAGCTAGACGCAGAAGGGCGAATGGAATGAGCCTAGTCAAGCTACCCCTAGGCTAGACGTGAAAGAGTCCATTCGTTACAAAGGATTTTGGACAAAGGGTCCCTAAGGAATTCAAAAGGAAGGTCATGCCCCCACGTGAGGGGAAGTCAAAGCAATTCCCACTTCAGAGGAAGGTCTTCAAGTCCTTTCTTTATGAACCCGTAATGAAGGAAACACATTCCACTAGGGTTCCAAGTTGAGAATGCAATTCTAAGGAAAAAGAATGTTGTAAAGGCTTTCAAGAAAAGATTCATTTGGCAATGAATTCATTTTTTAAAAATTGAAGCACTAAAGTGGAGAATGTTGTCACACATAAGAGGGAAAACTCAAGCAAAGAAGAGAGAAAGATAAAGGGAAAGAAAAAAGAAAATGCAAACAAAGGATACAGGGGGATCTAGTTTAGCGGGGTAAGATCTGTCCAAGCTCATATAGTAATAGGTAACCGCAATGCAAGGCGAAAGATCATCAATCCCCAACCAGATCAAGAAGAATTCATGGAAAACAAAGTAAAATAAAAAATTGGATCAACATGGAAGGGAAGCCTAAATTCTCCCAATGCTTTGCATCGTCCCCAATTTATCAAAAATCAATCACAAACATGGAAGAATGATGGTACAAATAGAAGAAGGTTTATGAAAAAAAAACTATGCCTGTATCCAAGCACCAACACACTGATCATCTAGGAGGTTGTCTGCTTCCCAATCTAGATCCTCATAAGGGGAAGGAGGATGAGCCTACAAGGGTGGAATGTTAAGAGGAGGGGCATCTGACCCTCCCACAACAAGGGCCAAGGAAGAGGGAACTTCAAGGTCCTCTCCACCGAGCTCCTGTGGAGTCAAAGTTAACAATTTTGCAAAGATCGCCGATAGGGCCAAGACTTCATCCATGGAATTAAACATGCCTCCCGTAAGAGAATCATGCTTATCCTTAGCGGATGGCGCAGGCTATGCCTAAAATTCACTGTTAATCTCGTTGAATGAATCAGTAGCGGTGACGAACTCAGGGAAAGTCGAGACTGGTTTTGTCACAAGGATAGAACAAGTCATCATGGGGCCACCTTGTGAAGAAGGTGGACTCCTCTTACATCCTTCATTGCCAAAAGGACCAACCTCCACCACTTTCTTCGTTGGAGGAGGTGAACTCCCCATAGACGAAGCTAGGGGTGCAGAGGAAGAGGAGGACAGAACCACAGCGGACACGACCGAAGTGTTAACCATGTCCATAGGCTTAGGGAAGGGTTGAATATTTGGGATGGACATCAGCAACGGTACCTCTGTTGAAGGAGCGATAAACACCTATACCCATTTAGGGTTAGGCGCATTTATGCTCGCAACGGAAGTTGAGGGTGGATCAGACTGAAGGGGAACAATAGGTAGGGAGGAAGGAGACACAGTAGGAGGTTCTGAAATAGAAGAAGTCATTTCTTTCTCCTTCTACTGTGAGTCGGCCTGCTCAGCCAGAAGAGCCTATCGACAACACTTGCATTCTTGTGCAAGGTGGTTCCTACGGCTCTTGGAGTTAGAAGTCAGAGCTTGCAAAGGGACGGGAGGTTCCTAGTCGACCATAGGAATTTCCACTATGGTCATTTCAGGCAGAGGAATGGGTTCCTCTACATGAGCAGGGGGAGCAAGCTGAGGAGCAACAAGAGGAGTCAACTCAAGAGCCTCGATAGTGGGCCTCTTTCCACTCACTACCTTAGCAGAAAGAGTAGTAAGAGGCCACAGTGGTTGATACAAGGAGGACTCTCCTCAAGAGACCTTCCTTTCATATCGAATGGGTCTAGGCTCCATTGATAGAATAGGAAGCTCGAACGCGGGACGCTTAGGCTTTCGACAAGCTAGCACTGAAGGGTTCTCCTGCAAACGAGAAGAAAAACTCGATGGTACCACAGCTAAGTGAGAAGAAGCATCAAACTGGGCAGTGGAAGAGGAAGAAGGAGGATCATAAGACCACTTCTCTTCTTTCCTCTTTCGAGCCTTAGCAACTTTGCTCTCAGCCTTCAAACAAGCCCTATGTGAAATAGCATAGGGCGAGGGAGGATACCTCACCTTCAGCATCAAATGTCCTTTCTTATAGTTATGATATGTCTTATGAAAAAGGTCTATCCTAGGAAAAAGGGGACCTACGGACGCAGGCCACGAGTGATCCAAGGAGTAGCTACCACATGCAACTAGCGGTCGATAACTGGTGTCGTGGATCACATTCACGGAACCTCCGTGGATAAATTTTAAACATTTATGCACAACGGAGGGTACTGCATTCATCGCTACCAACCAAGGGATACCCAACTTTACACAGAAGAGTTCAGACCCAGGGATGATATCAAACAAGAGGTTTATGGATTTAGGCCCGACTAAAACCAATAGGACAATGCTACCCAAGGGGGGTACGGAAATCCTGTCATGCGTGCAAATGAAACTCATGGGAGCATCATATCCATCCTTATGTAAAAAATTAATTAGCATAATCTCCCCTGTTATTATATTCACTTGTGATGTCAGGTCAATGAGCACTTGCTACGATGTTCTCAATGATCCGTGGAGGAATGTAAACAGGAGATGGTTCCCTATTAAATCCCATCGGCAGGTCCTGTGAAGTAAAGGTTATGCCAACACTACTATCCATAGGCTACACAGAGGGGATGGGTTGATGCAGGAAGGAGGCCATTATGCACACTAGACAATGCTTTCACAGAATCCCCAAAGGTTAATGGATAAGGCGGTGACCCAATTAAGGTTTCATTGTGTAATGCCTTTGTAACCTTCCAACTACGCCACCTAGGGGTCGTAGGTTGGGTTGCAAGGTGACAGCCTTACAACACTCACACCTACAACACTCCTAGAGTACGAGGAAAGGAAATGTCAATATCGGAGGAACATAACCAAAATAGTTCATGTCGGGTTCACCAAAAATGTAAGAGAGGGGGACCACCTCGTGCAAGACCCTAGGTCATGGAGGGTCAAGACACAAGAGACTGCCCTAACTTACCTTAGCTAAGTGTAGTGTTTAAGGTATGGGGATGAGAATGATGAGGATTATGGAACCCTGCGACTACTCCTCAATCCCAAGTTTTAAGGTAGGGCTAGGCAAGTCAATTTTTAGGTCCAACTTGACACCTCAAGGAGCTCTCTACCCAAGGACGTCAATGCGGACTTTGGATGATAGCACAGCGCACTAGCGTCTCGAAAGCGCATTGTAGTTTGTACAGTCAGAAAATAGCCAAGGCAAGGTTGAACTCGTTAAAACGACTAATGGCCTAGCTTAATAACTTCTAAGAGAACAAAATAATACTATGAAATAAGAGAAATATAAACAGAGATGATAAAATAGATATACCAAAGCTAAGGTGATGAAGACGATCTCGTAGAAGAGCCTATTTGCCAACTAGCTCCACAAAGTGCATCCACCTACACACGGCAAGAGAAAAAATGTTGGGGGGGCTGTATAGGGGCCTACCTCAGTCAAACCCCCATTTAGGTGTTTCCACCACCATGGACAGCCAAAAGAACGAGATAAAGAAGCAATGTAATGAAAACACAAACACTGCAATGCAGTACTATGCTACTTACCAAATGATAGAGGAGAGGAGAGGGAAGCTTACCACCTCCACCAAGAGCACTCAAGGCTACTTGGGGGAGAAATGAGAGGAACTCAAGCCTCTATCGCGAATGGTGTCATCCCAAACGTGCTCTACTGAGTTAATGGAGTGTGATGTTGCTGCAATGGAATGCTTGGAAGTGAGTGAAAGTGAGCTTGTGGAGTGATGTGAGAGTGTGAGTATGGAAGCTTGATGTGATGAAGGGTTGGAATGCAAAATGGAAGAGTGAATATGAAGGAATGAGGATGAAAACAGCCATATTCGGGTTGGTTGGCCGAAGGAGGCAATACAACTTCACTACTAATGGGAAGAGTAACACCTCTGCTAGCTCAGCCACAGGAATCTGCCAGGGACATAAGTGCGCCTCGCGAGCATCCCCGATAGAAACGCCTCCACCGACACTCAAAAATATGCTCCACGTGGACTACCAACAGTGGGCTTAAGTAAATTTAAGCCTCTGACTTTGGTTTTCTAAAGTGTATAAAGGAAAAAAGGGGAATTGCACCTAGGGTGAAAATTTTCTCTTATACAATCATCCACATGTCGGCTTCAACAAAACATAAAATATTTAGAAATTGTCGGCTTAATCTACAAATAATTTTCAATGTGCACCAACCAAAGTCAGCCACAACATAGTGAGGATCCAAATCATCATGCTCGAACACAAAACACTTCAAACAATTTCTCCTCGAAAATCCACAACACGCTACATTCATTTAGTCGTTCTTCATGTACTAATAAATAGAAAAACTATTAACCGGATCTTCTAACTTGCACACAAATTGATACGAGGCTCTAAGATTCAAAGATAACATAGATCATATATCAAAATATCTTCCCTATGATCCACAACACAAAATGATAACAGAAAATTGCATAGGGGTTGATGAACACAATTCTATCGAAGACTCTGTTCTAACTTGATAGTTAATCACTTAGCTTCAATCTGACTTCCGATATGAGCAAATTCTAACCTATAGATCGAATCACTGACTAGGGTTTCCATCAATGACAACACCAAATGACATGTGCAGTGTCTTTTTCCAACAATCTCCCCCTTTGGCATTGATGGCAACACTTAGTGAAAAAGGACTAAGTGTCAGATCAGTACCAACATGAATACACTAGCAACCTTCAAAATTCCAAAACACAACTCCCCCTAAGATGATTATGACATTTTTCACTGTCCCACTCTCCCCCTTTGACATCAATGGAAAAGGCAGGAAACTGCATACCAAAAAACAAACAAAGTTGTTATGAACAAACTGCATATGTACAAACATGCTTCTACAACTTACATAAACCCGAATATGTCTATAAAATTACTCTTCAACAAGATCAAAGTAGTGTCCCAACTCTTTTTGAGACTCTCCAAAATAGTCATGTGACCACAAAATAAGTAAGATTGCATCTCTATTGATTCAAGATTCGTCGGATCACTGACCGCCATAGCATCTTGTGCTTTCTTCAATGCACTAAGCATTGTCTCCAACTTAGGACCAATTAGTCCTCTGAGCTCACAAACTCTTTCAACAATTTTTCCTTCTTCATGCTTCAAATTTTTAATCTTGTCAAGTAGGGATATGACTTGACCTTCTTGCTTTCCAACAGAAATGGTTAGAGGATCAAATGCTTGAGAGATATATGCTAATTGTTTCTCATATTCCTTCAGTTTCTTTTTAGTATCCTCAGTGAACTTAGACAAAGATAAACATGACTTGTAAATGTTTCCACCTTCAAACAAAGCACTTTGAATAATCTTCACATAGGTAGCTAACAAAGATTTATCATTAGCAATCATTCCCTTCAATCTACCGAACCTTTTAGCATCAAATTCCTTCTAAACCTTATCCATAGCTGACTTCTCTAGTGACTCAAAGTGAGTACTTACAGAATTGACAAGTTTCTTCAGCTGACCGGATGGAGAATCAGATGAATCCTTGACATATGTAGGCATGATCTTCTCAAGGATATTGGATGCAAGACTTAGCAGCTCATTGTCTTCAATATGAGATTTCAGTATTTCCTCCCTTGCCTTGGCCTGAGCGAATGATGCTACCTTCAGTTTCTTAATGGGAGATAGAGTGGCCAAGTTGATAGACCTTTAACTAGTCCAGGATAAAATTCCTCATGTTTCTCTTCCAAAAACTCCTTTACTGCCTTAGCAGTGTCTCTTGCTTCCACAAGAATCTCCTTTACTTCAGCTTTCTTCTCTTTAGCCATAAATTCTTCCTTGGTTTTAGGAATCTCAACTTCTTCACCTAACATCTCTTCAGGAGCTTCAGTCTCCATAGGAATTTCATCATCATGTATATCTAGAGGATTCAAAGTATCCTCAAATGTATCTTCTTGTCCTTCTTCTGTTACTGGACCAGATGAGGCATCTTCACTATGCCCTTCTTCAAAAACAACATTATATCTATTTTTCAACATAACTGTCTTAAGGATTTTCTCAATGTCTTTTTCCACTTCTTTAGTTAGCCCAATCATCAGGTTATTTACCCTTGTCTTGCTCTTAAAATCCCTTTCGGAATCATTTAAAATCTTCTTCATCTCTCCTATTGACATCACTGGACACAGATCAGCAAGTATCTGTTCTCTCATTTGCTCTTCTTCAGTTCTTGCATTAACTCTCCTCATTTCTAAAACTTCATACAGACCTTTGGGTAGCTTAGACATTATTTCAATGAGAGTCATATTGAAATTATTCGAATACTTTATAGTGCCTTCCTCAAGAATTCTTTGACCGGCACTATCAAAGGTGTCATACCATTCACAAAGTGGTCTAAGATTACCATTCTTAATCAAGGCTTTTTCCACTTCTTCTATAGACATACTTGATTTGATAGTTTTCATCTTTTTCTTTGCTTTCTCTTCACTAGAGGACTTGTCCTTAGTGAATTTTGTTGCCTTTGATCCCTTATGCTTAATTTCTCTTACCTCTTCATCAGATTCAGTTTCTTCATCCTCTAAAACAACAACATATACTCTTGTGCTCTTGTCCTTCTTCCTCTTTCCTTCTCTACTGGATGTCTTGACTTGAGCTTTCACATGACTTGACTTTATTGTAGGACCAGATGAGAGAGCAGAGCTCCTTGTGGATCTAGATCTGGCAGAGGATGTTGCTAGACTAAAAGACTTAGTTCTAGCTAGCTCTCCTACTTCAGCTTGTTCTCTTTTCCTCCTAGCTTCCCTTACAACTTCAACTGATATACCCATGCTTTCTGCAAAAGCTTCCACTTCTTTTCTTAGCTTCTGGATTATCGTAGCCTTCTTCAATTGTTCATGCACTTGCATATCCTTTTCCTCAAAGGTACCAAACCTTTCTTTTGGCGGATCATGAGTTTTACTCAACAGGTGTTGGGCATACAGCTCCAAAATGTGTTCCTCAACTTCATAACCCATAGGCATTATCCACATTGTTCTAGTTTATGCAGCTTCCATCAAACATTGATCAATATCAACCATGAAGCAAATTGTGTCCTTGTACTTTTCTACAATAGAAGTAGGAATCATTTCCCTTGCGTTTCATTTTGAAAATTCTTAAAATAACCCCAGATAGAAATTTTCATTGCTTTACTATCACCAATTCCATACAAGATGTCCCTAATTTTAACAGCTACCAGTTTATCACTTTTCCAATGCACTTTTCCAACTCTTGAAACTTCATTCATGAAATAGAAAAACAAGCATAACAAAAAATTGCTATACTTGAAAGAATTCTTCTTATCCTTCTTGATTTTCCCAAGATTTTCAATTAACTAGCTCCAAAGTAACTCACACAGGTCATAATCTACATTTTCCTTGACCATCTGATATGTTGCATAGATTGTTGTACCGGATACAGAATTATCCTGACTGGAGTGATAAATTTTGTACCCAATGACCATAGAGACAAATCTGACATCCACTTCAATAATATCATCAATTTTCATAGCTCTCTTGTTGAACACTAAATTGGTTGCATCTGTAACTGTTTGATTCTTCACAGCTTTCAATGTCGACAACCCACCAGATGAATTTAAACCAGTAACAATTTGTATAGCTTCCTTTGTAATCTTGAAAGGTTGACTTAACCAAATAAACTCGGCATGCACTCGACTCGATATATATCGAACCCATTCATTTTCTTTGAACACGGGAAATATCATAATCTGCATGAATTTCTTCTCCTCCAAAGTTTTAAATTCAAGTTTTACATAGAAATATTCTCCCACAATATGATTGGTGTACGAATTCAACAACTGGGAGCTACCTAATTCTTCAACATCTGCATAGATGTATGCCCTAATATCTTTGATATGCAAAACACCATACAAAACGTATGAAAATGCACCTAATGGTTTTGTCTCAATGGATTTGAATGGGTTCCATTTGAATTTCATACGGGGCCTATCCTTAATATCCACAACCAATGGAGCAACCATTTCCATAATTTTCAAGTTCATGAGTTCACAAATAAATACCTTTCATCGGATTAAGGTTTGATTGCCAAATTTCCTTTAGATTTGAATCTTCGCTAAGGTTCACTTCAAAGCTCTCCAACTTTCTTCTTCTCAAAATGCAATGTGACAAATGAGGGATAGAAATGACTTTTTATCATTTGCACACCTAACTTTTTCATTGCAATAAATTATTTTTCACTAGGCCTTCCGGATACCCTATTTTCACAGATTGTGAAAGAAAATTCTTCTACGGACCTTCAAGTTTGCATAAATTCTCTCCACAAGACATTCCAAAACATTTGCACATCACTAATGCAATCATTGCAATCTACCACATTTCGGTACCAACTTACGACAAGGGGGTTAAATGATTTTCTTAAGAACTCCCCCTAGGCCAGAGGCCATAACCTAATTCTCAGAGGAATTACCAGAACTACATTTTGGCGTGGAATCATTTCCTGCAACAGAGGGAATATTCTTCACCCATATCTTCATTTGCTTCCTGATCTGATCTGTAGTAACTTTTCATTTTCCTTTTTCATCTTTTTGCATGTTTTTCCTTTGATTTACCAGACCCTTTCTGCTTCTACAAAATCTAGCAATGTGACCATATTTTTTGCAATTGTAGCACATCACATTTCTTTGTCCAAACTAGTTGTTCCATTTATTTTCTCTTGATCTACACTGGTTAACAATATGGCCAAATCTGGCCAAATCTACTGCATGTATAACATCTGACATCTCTATTGAAATTTTTGTTTGACATATTTTTGCATTCAACTGGCTTATGACCATACTTATTGCAATTGAAACATTGACCTGAGAATGATGGACCACTTGGATTCATTCTACTTCTACATTAAGTAGCCATATGATCAAATTTATTGCAAACAAAACAATAACCATTGAACCTTTGAGCATTAGGTTGTCTTACCGGATACCTTCTAGCTTTGTTCATTTGATTTCCTTGCCTAAATCTCCTTTGTCCAAATCCGGAGCTTTCTCCTTTCTCATATCTAAGACCTCACTTGTCACCTTCAGTCCTCTAACTTTTAATCAATTCATCAAGCTTGGCTGACCTAATCTTGAACTTCTCCTTGAATTCATTTGCAGTAGCAAGTTCATCTCTCAAATCAACAATCTTCTTTTCAAGCTCTTCTTCATTCTTTTTGGATTGTTCCAATTCAAGCTCCAACTAATTGAATCCATCAATAATTCGGCTGCATTCTTTGGATTTCTTTTCAAGGACTGAGCAAGATTCTTTTCATTCTTCTTTCTATCTTCAATCTCCTTGGTTATCCTCATCACAATAGATTCCATCTCATGCTTCAGGACAACATTATCTCTGGTAATATTTTCACATTCTTCTATCTTTTCCTTCAAGGCTTGACTCAAGTGTTCACCTTCCATGCTCTTACTTTCTTTCTATTTAAGTTGATCATAGAGTTCCTTTCTCTTTTCCCTTGACTCATTGATTTTATCTTTCAATGATTGAATGAATTTCTCAGCATTCATGAGGCTTGCTTGCAATTCCTAGAATTCAAATTTGGACTGATCAAGATCATCTAGGGCCACCAAAAAAATTTGTTGAAGATTGCTTGAATCCATTGAATCACTTTCCCAGATCCTCCCCAAGCTTTTAAACTTCTTCTGAGGAACTAGGCTCTTATACCAATTGTTGGAATCAAGGAACACTAAGAGGGGGGGTGAATCAGTGTTCTGCAAATTTAACTTTATTAACCTAAATTTTAAACCACTTATAGCATTGAAGCAAAAAAAAGATGCAAGAACACAAAGCAATCAACCACAACACCATAACACAAGGATTTTTTATGTGGAAACCCTGTTAGGGGAAAAACCACGGTGGAGGTCAATCCACAATATGAGTATACTCAAATATAAGTGTTTACAAAAGGAATGCACATGCATTTAGGCACACTACCTAGAGCTCACTGTTTAGATACAAAAGAAGACTCACTATCTTACAAAAGATTTGGATTACATCCAGAAGATTTGAACTAAGAGAATAGCATCTGCTAATTCCTAATTTTAGTTCGAGTTAAGCACATCAATCGCATTCTGGTCCTTTTTCTTCGTCTGCTTTAATTCATATCACAAATCCTTTTATGCACAAGTGAAACTGTGCATAATCGCTCTACAATCCTTCTAACTTTCACAACACACACCAACACACATTGTACATCGTCCAAATGATATAAATGATCGCTTATATATATCCGCAACTAAAGATTTAATCACCCACATGTTGGCTTCAACAAAACATATAATATTTACAAACTGTCGGCTTAATCTACAAATAATTTTCAATGCGCACCAACCAAAGTCGGCCACAACATAGTGAGGACCCAAATCATCATGCTCGAACACAAAACACTTCAAACAATTTCTCCTCGAACATCCGCAACAGGCTACATTCACTTAGTCAGCCTTCATGCACTGATAAACAAAAAAACTATTAACCGGATCTTCTAACTTGGACACAAATTGATACAAGGCTCTAAGATTCAAAGATAACATAGATCATACATCGAAATATCTTCCCTGAGATCCACAATAGAAAATTTCATAGGGATCAATGAACACAATTTTTTTGGATGCCCTATTCTAACTTGACAGTTAATCACTTAGCTTCAATCTGACTTTCGGTATGAGCAAATGTTGATGTGCGGATTGAATCACAGCATAGGGTTGCCATCAATGACAACACCAGATCACATGTTCAATGTCTCTTGCCAATAGCAAGTCCTAGTTAATGAGAAAACATGGGTGGAATTTAACATTGGAGGGTAGAAAGACAAAATCTTGTGTGACATCATCCCAATGGATGTTTGTCATCTTCTCTTAGGGAGACCCTAGTAGTATGATAGGAATTCTAAACATGATGGGAAAAAGAACACCTCTGTGATAGAAAAGGATGGGATCTCATTCACTCTTACTCCATTGCAAGAAGAAAATCTAGACACACAAGTTGGATCTAGTGTAATGTTGGTTGGGGGAAAAGGATTTTTGAAAACTATAAAAGAAGAGGGAGGAGAAGATTATGCCATTGTAATCAGACCAAAATCTGTCATGACAATAGCAAAGGTTGATGATGTGCCTAAGGAGGTCCAAGCCTTGTTGAACGAATACAAATACATTGTGGTAGATGAACTTCCTAGCTCTTTACCACCAATAAGAGATGTGAGTCACCATATAGATTTCATACCAGAGGAAAACCTTCCTAACAAAGCAGCATATAAAATGACCTCTCAACATAATGAAGAGATTAGGAAGAAAATCCAAGAGTTACTTGACAAATGCCTAATAAGGGAGAGTCTTAGCCCATGTATTGTCCCTGCCATTTTGGCACCAAAGAAAGGGGGAGATTGGAGAATGTGCACCGACTCAAGGGAAATTAACAAGATCACCATAAGGTATAGTTTCCCCATACCAAGAATGGAAGATTTGATGGATTGTTTAGGAGGGGCTTGTTACTTTTCAAAGATTGACCTAAAAAGTGGCTACCACCAAATTAGAATTAGAGAGGGGGATGAGTGGAAAACTTCCTTCAAAACTAATGAGGGGTTGTATGAATGGCGTGTCATTCCATTTGGGCTTTCAAATGCACCAAGCACTTTTATGAGATTAATGAATGAAGTTCTGAAACCCTTCATAGGTAAGTTGGTGTTGTCTATTTGGATGATATTCTTGTTTTTAGTAAGACTAAAGAGGAACACTTGCAGCATTTAGACTTGGTTTTGAAAAGGTTGAATGAAGAAAAGTTGATGATCAATTTGAAGAAGTGTGAATTCATGAAGGAAGAGTTGGTTTATCTTGGCTTTATGATCTCAAAAGGCTCTTTGAAGATGGATCCCAACAAGGTGGAAGCAATTCTCAACTTTCCTACTCCAACATCAGTGAGTGAGGTAAGAAGTTTCCACGGCCTAGCTAGTTTTTATAGAAAATTTGTGAAGAATTTCAATCATATATGCTCTCCAATCATTGACACAATAAAAGGGGATAAAAGAAAAAAGTTTGTATAGTTTGATAAGGCACAAAAAAGTTTTCAATATCTCAAACAAATAGCAAAACAACCTATCTTAACATTTCCTGACTTTAACAAATTTTTCACAATTGAATGTGATGCAAGTGGGTATGCAATTGGGATAGTATTGAGCCAAGTGGGTAGGCCTGTTGCTTTCTTCAGTGAGAAGATCAATGAGGAAAAGAAAAAGTATTCATCTTATGATTTGGAGTTATATGCTATGGTGCAATCATTGAAGAAGTGGAGACACGATCTCCTACCTAAATAATTCATTGTTTTTACTGATAGTCATGCTTTGCAGTTCTTAAACAGCTAAGACAAACTCAGCCACAAACATGTGAAGTGGGTGGAGTACCTACAAAGCTTCAGGCCTGATGCTTTCTTCAGTGAGAAGATCAATGAGGCAAAGAAAAGGTATCCATCCTATGATTTGGAGTTATATGCTATGGTGCAATCATTGAAGAAGTGGAGACACTATCTCCTTCCTAAAGAATTCATTGTTTTTATTGACAATCGTGCTTTGCAGTTCTTAAACAGCCAAGACAAACTCAACCACAGACATGTGAAGTGGGTGGAGTACCTACAAAGCTTCACCTTTACCATCAAACACAAAAAGGGGCAGTCAAACAAGGTGGTGGATGCTTTGAGCAAAAGAAAATTGTTGGTTCAAGAAGTTCAACTCCAAAGTGTAGGGATTGATGCTTTGAAAGGTATGTATGAAGGAGATGATGATTTCAAAGAAATTTATGCTTCTTGCAATCAGTTTAATGGCACTTTTCATGAAGACAATTCTAACTTGTTGATTCAAGAAGGTTTACTTTTTAAGGGTGCTCAACTTTGTATTCCCAAATGCTCAGTGGGAGATAATTTGATTAGGGCGAAGCATGGTGGCAGCTTGGCAAGTCATTTTGGTGTGGACAAAACCTTGGAGTAGGTAACAAGGTATTATTATTGGCCAAAGATGCAAAGTGATGTGAGAAAATTTGTAGAAAACTGTGTTGTTTATCAAAGGGCCAAGGGTTGTAGTACAAATGCAAGTCTCTATCAGCCATTGCCAATCCCAAATAAAATTTAGGAATCCATCAGCATGGATTTTGTGTTGGGGTTTCCCAAAACTCAAAGAGGCTTTGATTCAATGTTTGTTGTAGTAGACTAGTTTAGTAAAATGGCACATTTTATACCATGTAAAAGCACAAATGATGCCTCATACATTGCAGGGTTGTTTTTCAAGGAGGTGGTCAGGATTCATGCATTACCATTAACCATTGTTTCAGACAAGGACAGTAAGTTTGTGGGGCACTTTTGGAGAACCCTTTGGAAGAAGCTAGGCAAAAACTTGACTTTTAGCTCTGCCTATCATCCACAAACAGATGGGAAAACTGAAGTAGTCAATAGAAGTCTTGGGAATATCCTTAGGTGCTTGACAAAGGAACATTCAACCCAATGGGATTTAATCCTACCCCAAGCTAAGTTTGCATATAATGACTGTGTGAACAAGAGTGTTGGAAAAATCCCTTTTGAGATTGTGTATGGATTGCGCCTAGGGGAGTGTTTGAACTTAGATATTTGAGTGGCATGGAGAGGAGTGCTAAAGGAGAAGAGTTTGCAATGGAAATGAAAGACATACATCAGCAAGTTAGAGAGAACCTTCAAAAGAGTGTTGATAAATATAAACAACATGCAGATTTGAAAAGGAGAGAGGTTCATTTCAAAGTGGGGGACTTGGTCTTAGCACATTTGAGGAAGGAAAGGCTACCTAAAGGGAAGTATTCAAAGTTACAGATGAAGAAGATAGCACCATGTAGGGTGGTCCACAAATTTGGAGAAAATGCCTATGAGATGGAACTCCCTCTTGGAGTTGTTATCTCCCCAATTTTTAATGTTTCTAACCTATATCCTTCAAAGGAGTTGTGATTGCAGGTACAGGTGCAGGTACATCAGAGGTTCTAGATAAAGATTGGGTCAAATATTTTCCACCAAGTCAACCATTGAAGCTAGAGTGTATCTTGGACACCAAAGAAGTCAAAAGAACAAGGCACAAGGTGTACTATGAGTACCTGGTGAAGTGGAAAGACCTTCCTATGGAGGATGTCACCTGGATGATAGAGGAAGACATCAAAAATCATGGTACAACAATTCAAGATCTGCTCTCAAGTGGAACCTGATATTTTGTTCTCCCCGGGAGTATGGTGTAGGGGCACCTAGCCTTCATGATGTAAAAGGGTGTTAGATGTTAGGTTTTGTGTGTTTGAGTCATTTTTATTTGTAATAAGGTCTATTCAGACCATGTTGTCATGTTTTAAGTTGTTTTAGTCATGTGGGGTCGGTTTTGGGTTTGGTTGTTAAGTTTTACAAAATGTTGCAAAAGCAACTTTGTATTTTTGGTGTGTAAAGGAAGTTGAACCATTGGGCATTCAAAAATTACTTAACCAATGGTTATTTTGGCTAGTAGATGTTTAAATGTTGCCTTGTGTGGTCAAGGCAATCTTCTGGAGACATTTTGGAGATCAAACAATATCAATATAGTCTTTTTTTTGTGTTTTACATTGTGTTCTTGTTGCTACAAAAGTTAGTACGGCCTTGTACGGCCTAGAAATTATGTAAAACTAATTTGGATCGATGGTGTGTTGAGTCTTCTCTCATTTTCAGTTGATTTCATTTTTTTTCATCAAGTTTAAAGAGAGTTAGAGGATTTTTACTGAAAACAACCAGGAAACCCTAGGGTGTGAGGGTTTGATTGAAAAAATGAGTTTTTGAACCATTCCACCGGTGGAAAAGCCTGATAATCGATGGAATGGAAGTAGATAGGATTTGTTTCATATTTGTAGGGTTTGTAGGAGCAGGGGATGGAGTTAGGACCAAGTTTAATGCATCCCTAGCCTAATATCACCATGTATTAGGCTTAGGTGATTAGGTAGACAGAGTTTTGATGATAGAAGATTTGGTAATGATTCTAGTTGACAAAATCTGCTTACTCAAACCCCATGTGACATGATAGCAACCTTAAAGTGAAGATTTGAAGTTTAGAGATAGTATTTCATACTGTTGCTTTGTAAAACAAGCCTAATTAGGCCTTATTGGAGTGTAGCAGTCCAAAATTGAGGGTGTTGTTACAAAACAACCATATCTACAAATTTGATATGTTTCAAAAGGACATAAAGGGTATCTAAAATGGTGATCCAATTTTGGGTTTGAATTCTGCTCTGAAATGTTTTTGGAAAAAACCCTATTCCAAGTGCTACAAGTAGAATTGAAGGATTTGTGAATAAACCACCAAGTTAGGGTTTAAAAGTTGCATAGTTTGTTTGATTGTGATTTTGTTGAAAATCGTCACCCTGCTCTGCATCACTTTCTTACCATGATGATAAAAGGACTTGCTTATATGATGTGGGTACATGGAGAGCTAGCGGGTTGTTAGGACTTTATTTCTCACAAGTGTAAACCAAATGTCAAATTTGGGTTTGTTGGTTGTATTTTACCATGGCGATGTTTATTGTCCAGGTCTCTGCCAGTGGTTTAGTTTGCGGAGGGATGGACACTCATGTTTAGTTGTGGAGCAAAAAGCACCAAATGGCCTCTAGGGGGGTGGTGACCTCACTGCATATGAGTCGCATCATCCAATATTTGGATTTTCTCACCCTCTCGGTTGTGAAATTCATTGTGGGGAGGCACTTCATGGAGGGCAACAAAGGCTTCAAATTGGACTCGAGCATCTCTTCCAAAGTGTTGGCAAGGATTTTGGATGTTGGGGTCCCTAAGCACGAGGCAAAGATCATTATGCAAAGACTCTTCAAAAAGGACCTCCTAGTTGTCTTGGATGAGGTTCTGGCTGCAGCGAGAATTGGATTAGGTTGCCCTTGCCCACACAACTTGGGCCTAGTGGAGGAGTATGGAGCGAATGTGAACTATTACCCCTTTCTCTTGGACATTGAAGGGTTTGAGTTGCTCGAACACCGTAGGTCGGCTTCAGCTGGGGTGGAATTCTTGAAGAAGAAATTTGATCTTACGAAGGACCAGAATGCGACTTGGCGCTATGAATTATGGGTTTTTTCCCAACAGAATCTTTGGTAAAATATCTGGTGCAATTACAGTCGGTATCTTGGTCTATTTTGGATGTGAAAGCATATGGTCAATTAAATTTTTGGTTGGCTTAGTAGTTAGATTTTGGTTTGTAGTTGTTGGGTCAACCCTGCGTGGTCTTTTGAAAAATCTAGTTTTAGTCTAGGTTGGGGGTTGGGTATAATGTAAGGACAATTCCTGGTATGTTGATGGTAGCTGACCCTGAATGGTCATTTTAAATCTTATGGTAATGAACTGGTTAGGGTTTTGGGTGGTTGTTGGTTCAAACCTCATGCTCTTGGCATGCTCTACACTGTAAAGTTTCCCAATATTAATACAAACTCATCTTACTTATCGAAAAAAAAAAGATTACAAGGAAATAAGATAGTTAATCAAAAATGCAATAGAAATCAACTATTAAAATTGCAATACAAAACATCAAATTTTGGCCATGAAAAGGCCTTTTGTAATTCATATACTTTAAAATTAAATTTATTAAATTTTAATTTATCATACTTGAATTGGTTAAAGTTAAATTGATTATTTAGTTAAATTTAATAACGTGTTAAATAATTTAAATAATATAAACTTAAATTATTTTAATAAATTAAATTATAGTTGAATTATTTAACTAAAAAAATATATATTTAAATAATTTGTTAAAGTTGTTTTATTAAAGTAAAATTATTTATCAGAGTGCATTTCTTCATTGCAATTGATTTTTTAAAAATTGAAATTAAAGTTCAACTAAATAATGTATATAAATTTAATTGTATTTAAATAAATTTATTAAAGTTAAATTTAACTTTATTTATATACATTTATTAAACTTAAATTGATTATGGTTAAATTTATTAAAATTAAACTTAAATTTATTAATATACATTTATTAAAAAAATTATCTTGCTGATGTTTTTTATTATTAACGTGTGTTATTAAAACACTTAAGTCATTTTTTGCACCTGATAGAATGATTCCTACCACATTCTAGTTGTCAACCACCTATCAAGATTTTATTGCATTGCATTCTCTCAATCCATCACAATTTATTGTAACATGTGGCATTACGGGTCACATTTCTATTGTCACATAGCCCTTCACATCGCATAGAATTATTATGTGTTAAGTGTCTATTCAAGTTACAAGTGTGTTAAGAAATACATCATTGGATGATCGCAGATCAACAACACTGAATTAAATGTATTGACCCGTAGTGAATTAAATATTGAAGAGTATAGTATCGATGTCTTCAATGTATATATAATTCGCCTAACGCCAACTTGATGTTCTTAATTTAATGTGTCAATGGGAGATCTTTAAAAAACAACAATAGTATCCTCTTCTGATTGGAAGCGAGTGAAATTTATTGAGAGTTGATACTAAAAATTGCAGGAGGTACTCTACATAAAGTTAGATGTCAATCTAAATAACATTTACAATGGCTCTCTCATGTGTTGAAGATGCCTCCAAAAAAATTATACTTCACATGAGTAAATGCCATTAAATTCTAGCTTTGGTAAGATTTCAATGCATTCTCTCAATTGTAGTTAATGATCGAGTGTTGGGTTAACCTCAAAATTTTACTATAAAGAGGGATGGTGAATTCCATTTATTGTTTTGTTTTCCATTTCATTGTATTCTTTGTGCTTTTTTTCCCCTACTCTTCTTGACCACTCAAGAATCTATCTTTGGACCAAATTCATCCATTTCTTCTCCAATAACTAGTGTATCCATTATTCTATTGCTAAATCTAAAATTTATCCTTTATTTGGTAGTCCTTCATGGTAATGTTGCAAATCAACATTAAAATTTGAAGAAATGACTACTCCTTCTAGACTGTCAATCTAGTAATAATTTGATGTAAATTTCTTTCACTTAGCATCATCCAATCATTTCATTAAATTAACTTATTGTAGATTTTTTAGGAAAAACTCCTACCACTAATGAGTTAAAGTTACATCTCAATTTTGAAATTACTATTCTCTCCTCCTAAGATCAACATGCTTCTTGTATTTCATTGTATTCTTCTCTAGGATTTTCCACACTTCATTATATAAATCCTACTTGTACTCAAAAATAATCCTCTACCATAACACTACCTTAAAAAATCTGCAATATTTCTTACTTCAAAATTGATATCTAATATAGTTTGACCTGCAAGGCCAAACATATTTCTCTATTGTTGGTTATATGTTTTTACACAAGCCAAACCAAACATGTTGACTATAAGGAAATGGGAAAGGCAGCAATTTGTACCAATCTTGACTTAGTTGTACATTGTACCATGAAGGTTATATATCCCTTTGCATTCACCCTTTGTAAGAACTCTTGGACATTAACATGCCTTGGATTTGTATCACCAATATTATTCCATGGGGAGTACATTTTGGAAGTTGCCTTATATACTTTGAACTCATACTTCATCTCCTTTTAAGGTCCCTGGCCTTCTTGCATTTGTCTTGTCAAGCCCACATGAAATTATTAGTATATTCATTTAGGAAAAATTCCATTCAATTTCATGCTAACAATCCATTTGATTAAGCCATTTAAAAGGGGTCAGTTTGATTATAATGAAAGGAATAGGGTTAGCTTTGAAAATGCAAAATTTTCCTCAAAATGACTATTATAGAACTAAGAAACTTATTATAGAACCTAGGGAAATAAACCTTTGAGATGCATCGGGCTTAATATATTGGGGATACTAACAAACAGTTACTCTAAAGAAGGGAATTCCAATAAGGGTGGCATAAAGATTGTCACTAAGTCAGGATTAGACTTTAGACTTACCACTAACAATGTAATGTCCCCTTCTCGAGCATGACTTTTCTGATTGACCGTTGGCCTATTCTGGAGACCCGTAGGCTTCTCGGTGGTGAAATTAGGGTTTCTTGGTTGGTGGTTTCTTTGGCTCACGGATTGGTGATTGAACTGCAGATTCCTTCTGGGTTTTTCGTGAGCTTTTCGGAGGTGTGTTTTTCTTGGCATTCTGAGCACTTTCATGAATTTACTATTTTTAGTAAATTCTATTTCTAACAGTGGTCCTGTTGGCGTCGGCACGGTTGGCTCTCATCTTCAGTCATTTCAGTTGGTTTGATCAATCTTGACCTTGAGAAGCATTTTTGGTGAGATTTGTCCAATTGATTAAAATATTATATTTTAAAGTTATATTTTAATATTTTGACCCCTTGGTCTAGTGAAACAACTTAAGTTGTTCTTAAAAGGGGGACTTTGAGGGGGTGGCGCCTCATGGAGATATTTCTACATTTTCTAAAGGTTCAAAAATAATTGCTTGAAAAGGGACGCCCATCTTTTGGAGAAGATTATTTTAAAATTAAAGTCAAAATTACATCAAGACAAAAGGGACGCCATCTTTGGAGGGAAAGGTGAAAATTCAAATTTGAAAGTTAGGGTTTCTAGAAGCTTCTGGAAAGTCATCACAAGTTTATAAAAGGAGGTCTTGGTCTTCATTTGCATCATCTGATATCTTGAGTAAAGTTATGCTGCCGAAATGGTGTTGGACTGCTCTGAGGAATGAATGCCTCCTAGCTGGGCTCAACTTCGTGCTTGTGAGATAGCACCTAGTGGAGAGGTTTGATTGCTTTTGAGTGATTTTGTAGTGAGTTTGCTTATAGCTGTTGTTTATGCATTGTAATCCTTATATTTGCAAAAATATCAAAAAATATGGAGTTGCTGGTTTGTGTTGCAGATTTGGTTTTTAGCTCATAAGTCATTGTGTGATTTTCTTTTGGTTCTGGGTAGTTTACCCATGCATTTGCTAGGTAAGGGTGCCCCTTTCAGAGAAGTTTGGGAATTTAATTTGAAGTCTCCAATTTATTAAGGCAAAATCGCCCCTCCTTGTAGCCGTACCATTTTGAGAGTCATTGGAATTCGTGAAGAAAATAAATAACAGCATTTAGGTTATGTTTTATGTCTCCATCTTGGGCGCCTTCATCATAGGAATGATTTGCATCAGATTTCATGTAATTTGGGTGGGTAGTGAGTGAGTTGTGTGCATTTCATTGAGTTTCTGTAATGCTGGTTATCAGTTTCAGTCACAGTTTTGTCATAACAGCTTGAATAGAATCCGTCATTTGAGTTCGGTTTTGAAAGGAGAGACATTGAGAGCATTAAGGATAGCATTATACATTGTTGCAACATTGAGAACACTCTTATCTTGTGCTTAACAGATAAATCTCTGATATTGTAAGCTGAATAGTAGTACTGTCAGCATCTTTCTTATTCTTGCTAATCTCATGCTTGTAACTGCCCACTGAATAAGTGGAAGAGGCTGGCTTGCCGCCTGTTTACTTGTTTTGCATTGTAATTTCATAAGTCTCCGCCATATGGTCGCCTCATCTCCATCCTAGATTGAGTAGCACATACTTGGTGTTGAGTTTACTTTCAGTATTGCAATAGATAGGGATCCTTTGACCATATGCTCGCCGTCATCTGGTGCATTCTTGGTTAGAGTTCTTTGTATCAGCATTTCTTTAAGATCCTCTAACCAATGCTCACACCTTGCCCACATTGGGATCCTAGTGTACATTCTGGTTAGAGTTGCTTTCAGCATCGTTTTGGTTTAGAGCTAACCTTAACGTGTGCTTGTTAATTGTAACTTGCAATTGAAAATCAAAAAAAAAAATTGGCTCGGTATATTTCAAAAAAGGTCTCTATCAAGGAAATATTGAAAGCCCTTTTAAAGATATAACCAAAAGTTATGTCAAAATCAAACTTCGAAGTAACCCTTAACAAGGTACCACAATAAGGAGATCCTAAAGTGCAACTCTAAAAAGAATATAACTATTAAGTCTATCGAGGTCAAACTTTAGAGCAACTCCTAAGTACTTAAATAAGAAAACCCTAGAACTTGACTCTAAAGAGATTGAAATAAATTCTTAATATAAGAGTCAATTAGAGCCCTTGGAAATGACGTTACTAGCAAACAACTATATGGAGTCCTAACACATGGATGACATTAACATGAGTTAAGCACAATGTCAACAACAAATGACTATACAAAGTCATGATAGGTAAATGACCTAAGCATGACATAAGCATGGTGTCAGCAAAGACACTTGTGGTTGGGAACTCCAACAAAAGAGGCATACCATATGGAATTGGCATAGGGGTTTCAAGAAAGCCATTTTAATCATACCAAGCCAACTCTGATAAGCACTGGCATCAACATGATGTTGGCATAGAAAAAACATCTCCCACCTCTAACAAGTGAATTTGTTGAAGGGGGAAGACAACCCGACTAGGGCTCACAAAAAAGGACAAGAGTAAAAACAAAAAATGAAATAAAATAAAAGGGAAAAAACTAAAAAAGATAAAACTGAAAAATGATGCAACCTTAATCACACAAAGAACCAACAAACCCCAACAAAGGTGAAAGAACAAAAAAAACACAAGACAAACAAAAATCACCACCAACAAGTCACTTTCATAAACCCTACCTAATAAAATGATGAAGACAACACCACGAATAAAGCAAAGAACATTCTTCACAACAACTTGTTGGCTAAATGCTACGAAGAATAGAGTCCACCACAAATCTCAATAAAACTTGATTGATTATGGTAAAGAGATTGTAGAGGGCACATGTAGTAGAGTGTGAAGAGTAACAATGGACACAAAAGAAAATAAATAGAAAGAAATCCAAACAAACATTAAAAGGGGAAAAACATGTGTGAGATATCTACCATTAATGCAGATCCAGAGGGTGGTTTGGGATGACATCATGTCCTTTGCATTGAAGTTTTCAAGATGCATCCACAATCATGCCAATATGACCAACCATGAAAGTCTGAAAATATAATGTATCGAGCATATAAGTCTGGTCTACAAAAAGGATGTCAAGGTTTCAAAGTTTCCTCTAACATCATGCCATTATGACCAACTCTGAAATTTGGACCAAGGCAAAATACTCCGAAAAACATTAAGGATAAAAGCAAGAAACAAGACCACCACAAAAGGACCAAAAGAGAAAACAAACAAACAAAACAATAAAAAATAAAAGAAAGAAACGGGGCCCATGTTTTGTTGAAGAAAAATAGGGTGTGTGTAAAATACAACATCAACCTTTCATCTATAGCAAGTGTTGCACATACTCCACTAATAGAACAAAACACTCTAAACAAGGTCAAACACTCTTGCATTAACAATACTTCATCCAAACTTCTTGTGGTTTTTACCATGGTTTCAACAAGTTCCTACACCCCTCCAAGCCAAACAACAAACTCTAGTTTACACAAATCCTTATTGCATTATTCTAAACATCATGTTTAGGACTCCGAACAATGTAGTTGACATGACATTCCTTATCTTGAGGTTGGCACTATTCCAAGTCATCAACAAACACATTAGGAACCTACCAACAAACAATTAAACTTTACAAGTTTTGGGAGATAAGGAATCATACAAAAAAAAAAATTCTACATCCACGAGACAGTTCAACTTCCTAGCAACTCTCAACCTTGATTGCATGAGATCCATGTAATCTATATATAAATGTATTTAACATGGCTTTTATAATGAATCATGCAAAAGACAAGTAGACATATAGATAGACAACTAAAGATAGTAGTCATACATCTTTCTCAATATAATTAGGTGGCACTGTATTGGAGATTCAATACAATGTTATTCGATTATATCTGTTATAGTTTATCGACTATCATACGGCCAACTAAAGTCTCTTGTAGGCATTATTGATTAATACGGCTGCCATCTTGGTGTCCGACAATATTAAATTATCAGCTTTGTCTTGACATGTTAGTGGTTTGTTCTACAGCCACACACATTTTGCAACCGCATAAGGAGTACAAATCATATTAAGACTTCATCTTGTCTTTTCTGCCTACTTGGCAATATTGCCAAACAGACATGCCACCCTAAATAGGACAAATTTCTACCAGAACATACTCATTGTTAAATTAGGACATGTGTGCTTGTTTGCTCGATTATCCTAGCCCCTGCATAAATGGGAAAGTCAGCCAATAGTTAAAAAGGCAGCGATCAAAATGAATTAAGGCTGCAATTATATTAAATTCTTCATTGGACGAGCTCTTCCATTGTCAAGTGTCGATACCAACAATAATACCTTTGAATCCAGTGTCGTCTTTGGAAAGGACGAGTTCACAACAAACCAGACACAAGGTGACATGGCATCTACTATTTGTAGAAAAGAAGTTTGTCAATCTTCGGGTGTATGTACTAGTTTAAGATTTGTCGCTCCAGTAAAGTTTGCTTAGAATACTATCATTGGTGAATAAGGTTAGACTTGAACTGGAATTAAATGCATGTATATCTACAAATATCATAATATTACAAAATACCAATTGTGTATCCAACTGTGATTAATTGCTCAGTAGTATTCTTTGTTGCAAACTTCTGTGAATGTTAATGTTCGGAAATATTCGTTGTCACGATATCTATAGACTTATTATGCAATATCTATCTGGTGAATACTAAGCCTTTGTCATTAGAAGAGCAGTCTCACAATAGGTCAGTATATACAAATTACTATCAAATGCAATCTGAAAATAACTCACAACAACAAGCAAACCAATTGTTTGTAAGAATTCTTTCATTGTCAAACTGTGCATAATTGCAAAGGTTTCACCGTTTTAGGCAAGGGTCATTACCGTGGTATCAGAGCTAGTGTTCTTGCCAACCTGTAGGGTTCATGAGTGACAGGGAGAAGCGGTATTACAATAGGGAGATCAAGAAACAATGGTACTTTACGCAGGTTCCAAAAGGGGAAATTGCATCAAGTATTTTGGGAATACACCAAAGATCTCCTTTAGGTAGTGACTCTTCTACATGACGTGGTGCACACATTGAGGCAAAGATGGGTGAAATAGTGGAAGACCAGAGAGGGGAAGATCTCCTTAAAGTTTTGTTGGCTGAGCAAAGGACAAAAAATCAGTGCATGACTCAATTTATAACAACCACCCAACTAATCACTAATAAAGTATGTAAATTGGCGAATAACCACTCAACTAATCATTCCTTAAGTATGGAAATCAATGTAATATATGAAGCTAATGTAGATCCAATCCAAAGGAGTCAAACAGTTGAATTTTTGTTTTCTAACATATAGAATGATTTACAACTATTACCATTATCACAAGTCGATTTGCAATACATTGGCATAAGTATAAAACTCGAATCATAATATGTTACAACTGCTAGTACGCTCATTTTGAAATCAGGTTGATAACATATGCAACCAATATACTTATAACAACCATGCTTTTTCAAAACAATTCCAAGATATCATATTGAAAATGAAAATACAAGAATTTGAGTGAGTCATTTACTCATCTAAATAAATAAGACACAAAATAAACAATATTTCATCATTTGCATTACAGCATCTATGCCATTTGCTTCTATAACTTGAAGTGGAAGAAAGAGAGAGAGAGAGAGAGCATCATCAAGGTGATATCCACCCTACCACGAAGCATTAGCCTCCTCGTGCTACTCCACTAGAGAAGTCTGACCCATCACAAAGGATCTAGCAGTATGCGCAACATGCATGATGGAATTTAGTTCACTATGTGAATCAATAATGACCTATCATGCCTACATGCTTATGCATCATATACCCAAGCATATGTTCATTTGATACACAGATTATGGAAGAGAACGCAACTCAACCAAGCAATGCACTTATGAATGCAAATCAATGACATTTAATATCTATAATGTATAATGTCCAATCATCTCATTATGATAGCTTGACATTCTACAAGATGGATAAAACAATATTCAATAAACAAATATCATAGTAACATTAGTTCAGGCAACAACATTTATTGAATAGTATTCTAAAGAGGCTACTCCACATCCAACATGTTCCCCTAAACCCACTCACTACTAAGTGATTTAGGAATCAAAGGTTTTACTTCCTCATTTGTTAATTCTCAAGCCTAGAACTTTTCCTTAGA
This sequence comes from Sequoia sempervirens, assembly GCA_007258455.2. NCBI lineage: Eukaryota > Viridiplantae > Streptophyta > Pinopsida > Cupressales > Cupressaceae > Sequoia > Sequoia sempervirens. The sequence continues at coordinate 236,345,294 of VDFB02000002.1, forward strand.
ATCAAATGAAAGGTAATAAGTAATTTGGCCATATTCATAATATAACACTCTTAAATAATGATGTTAATCATTTAGTTTATAAACTTACATCACCTAAATCAATTCATAACTTTTACTCTGTTGATTGCAGCAGAAAGGGCAGAACTTAAACAATCATAACTTCCATCTCCCCTGGCCAAAACTAAAAGTTCAATATGCTCTAGAAAGGTGGAAGAATGACGAACAAAACCCAGAAATTGTTTTTCAGGGATCCCAACCATGTAAGAGCAGTTTGGTCTGCATTATAGCTCACTAGATTCCTAGAACAGCAGTTTGGTGACACAATCATCCAGCAGAGTTTATAGTTTGGCTATGTTATAAAGCAATGAGATTGCAAGATGTTGGAACACACAACTTACTGACCACCAGCAACCTATAAAGGAATTTGTCTTCAGACAATCAAAGAATGGATAGCAACCATGTTATACATATGATAATTTTTTTCCAAAGTTGCTTGTACATATCCAATAGATGACTTCCTATAATCATCATTATTCCATCTTGAAATCTAAATCAGCCATATCCCATCTCCAAAGAGGAAAACTAACAAATTCAGACCTTTAAATATACATTTTAAGTCTGATGATTTCATTAACTCCATAAATATAAAAGCAATCATTATTTAACCATTAAATTTCCAAGAGTGTGCATCATTTGGTTTCCATGCCTAAGTGGTTACAAGTGCAAAACTATATTCTTCGACCTCATTGATATTCTCCTGTCAACACTAAAATGGGAGCTTAAGAATGGTTATGCAGCATTTTCCCTACAACTCTACCCATTTTTTTTATTATCAACATTATTGACAGCATGGCACAATTTGTGCAGAATTTTGACCTAAACTTGCCATGGTTTCAGTGAGATTTTATTTGTGACATTTTTAGCAATAGCATTAATTAGTATTTTTCTGATGTTGTAAATGCAGTGGCTACCAAAGGTATCTTCATAAACAGTGAATATTAGAGTTCAAACCCTCTTCATATGCTAAACCTATTTCATCCTTCTTCATAAGCTTTATACAATGTATATCATTTTTTCTTCACATTTTTATGCTATTATACTGGCTTGTGTACTTTAAAGACCACATTGTGGAGGTAAAGATGGTGCCTACAATTGTTGACAGAAAGCTTCAAGAAAAGTGGTCTCTTGGCACAAGGAGTAAATATATATACAAGAGAGAATGAATAAATTTTCAAGTCAGTTGGAACAATATTTTGTCACTTGCAGGTTGAATATGACACAATATCAATCAAGGGGCAAGGAATGATGCCTACAGCTCTAGAGAAGGAGAAACAAATGAGCTACATAAACACATATTGGCCATGAGACAAGATTATAGTCATATTCAAAGCATGATATAACTGTTTACCTAGTGCAGTTCAAGATATGTATAAAGCATGAAACGACACCATGGATTTAACCCATAGAAGAGAACCAATTCAAGATCAAACTAAATGGCAAGTAACAAAGGTTCAACATTCACGAGACAACACCATAACTAAAAAAATGTGCATGAATAGTATATCTTATCTGATCTTGGCTTGAATGTCTTTTGCAAGTTTCCTGTAAAATTCCCAAATGCCCTTTCTCTTTGCCCCTCACTTGGCTCTCTAGCTTCTTTTTCCTGTCTACCATTCTCATCATACCCCCCCATCTGCGTCTACCTCAAAATTTTAAACAAATGCTGCTGGCAGATGTAAAGCCAAACTCCCAACCTTTAGCCAACTTCTCCCATATTCCAGCCTCATGCAAGATGTATACTCCTCTTCAAGGCACGTGGGGGAGAGATTTTATTATATATATTTTTTAATAAATAAAGATACTACCTATTTTTACTAAAATAATAATAATATAATTTTATTTATTTATTTTGTTTCCATCCTTTTTAATAATCTTTAAATAAATAAAAGAACTTATAATATCTTTATTAGTTATAATAATATTTATTAGTAATATTAATTTTATCCTTTATTATAATATTATTAATCTTAAGATATAATGATTAATAATATCGATATACGCATATGTCTATATGTCATGCAAACACTTGTATATTTATGCACACACATATAAAATGCAAATTCATTTCTGAGAATGAAAGGTGTGGGTTCATGACTTACATTAACACGAACTCTTTGATTATTTAATTTATCCTAGATTTATATATATATATTATCCTCAGAAACACACGCGCACACACTTCAGAAATAATGCAATTATTGAAAGCTAGGGGCTTGTTAATTCTAACGTTATTCACACATTTGCCACCTAATTAAATGAGTCTAAATGTGTGTGTTGATCCCATCATGAGGATTGCCTCCATCTGCTAGAACCTTCTCGATGATACTCTCTCCAATATGAGAAAATGTCAACAATTCATGATGCACTTATGAATCAAAACACATAACTAATCATCATCATTATAATCACTTTTCTTAATTACCCTTCAAGTAATAACCAATGTAACCACATTATCTTTCCTAATCACTTGTTATTAAACAATTAATACAATAATTAAGTGATTAAGATAAGCTAATTAAAAAGGATGTGACACGATTGATGGAGTTGATGACACGAACCATGCTCAATAACAATAACAATGGGAACAACTGAAATAGCCAAAATGGAGAGGTACTAATGGCCAAGGTGATAATTCGAGTAATAACGGGACGCCAAACTGGCGTGTTGCATCTGCTAGTTCCAAGCCCTTAATGCATGTTTTCCCACCCAAAGTAGAGCCTCAGGAAGGCAATGAGCTTACACTGATTGAGTTGCAAGAACAACTCAGACAAGACTGTGTTGACGCAGGACCAGGTTTTCAACATGATATCTCCCTTTGTCATTACATAAACCTAAGGATGAAACATATGCCCAACAGGGTTAACCGAGAGCAACACAATGATCTCAGATGAAGGGTTGGTAAATTGAGTTTGCCTTATTTTGATGGATCAAGGAAGACATCATCACGTGTTTGGGTTCAAAAAGTTGATAACATATTTTCAACTTAATCTAATGCCTAAGATGAAGCCATCAAATATGTTGCCTTACATCTAGATGGAGTTGCTCATGAGTGGTGACATCACAGTATGACCACTATGGGCCATGACCAAATTACATCATACCCTGATTTTATAGAGAGGCTTATTGAAAGGTTTGACAAGAAGGATCCTGAACTCCATTTCAAGGAGCTAACGCAACTTAAGCAGTGGGATACAGTAGATAACTACATTGCTGATTTCTAGAGACTCGTTGATTTGGTTACAAATATTTCATAAAGGAGATTGATCGTGTTTTTCATGGACGGATTGTCTGACCCATTAAGAGGTTGGATTAAGGCACTTAACCCACTCACATTGTAGGATGCAATCAAAAGGGTGAGAGATATGGAGCTTTCCACTTCGAAAACCAAAAGTCAATCAAAAGAAATTCCATCTAAGGACAAAAGGCAAGAAGACAAATCAGATATGAAAACTTCCAATCCACCTAAGACTACACCTCCGAAGTTGGATTTTGACTCAAGGAGAGAATTACGAAAGAAGTTGTGTTTTACTTGTCATGAACCATGGGAACCCAGTCGCAAGTGCATTAGGAAAGGCAAAGCATACTACATTGAGGTCACTTTTGATACCGATGACAAGGTAGCAGATACTAGCTCAGGAAGTGAGCATGAGGAGACACAAGGTACCATTGCCTACCTAACGCGAGGTTCTATGTATCATCCTTTCCAAGTGAAAGGAGTACACTTGGGAGAAAAGGTAACTTGTTTGGTGGACAGTGCGGCAACTCATAACATCATTAATGAGGCTCTTGTGGTGAAGCAAGGAATACAATGAGGACTTTCCAAAATTTAGGGTCATGATGGCCAACGGATTCAAAACAAGTTGCAATAAGATGGTTCAATAGTTGAGCGTCCAATTGGATGAATACACACTCACCGATGATTTTTATGTGATGGAGATTAGTGAGATATTATATTGAGAATTCCATGGTTGCACTCAATCGGTAAATACAGTCAAAATTTCCAAACAAGGGAGTTGGAATTCCCTATTGACAAGAGGCAAATAGTGTTGAAGACATGGGACAAAGATCCTCAAAATGAAGTAACAGTGAAGGGGTCGAAAACAATGTTTGTGGAAATCAGAGTGGCACAGTAGATGGATAAGGCCCTTGATGGTGAGCTTGCAGAATTTATATAGAGAATCATTTGATTTATTGACAGGAAACATAAAGCAATAATATTTACAAGCAAGTTGCAGTTTTGTGTTTACAGCAAAGGTTTGTACAGACCACCTTGGTTGATATGGGATCCTGGAGCCAAATTGCTTAAGGGCAAGCAATATGGGATCTAATGTAAACACTCAAGCATTTGTATGTTACCAAATAACATGTTTCGTAAGGATTTGAACATAGGTTTCCACTATGAAAACCCCAATAATTAACCACTTAATCTTCTAGTTTATTAACACAATGCTAGTTTTTTTAATAATCCAATATATTTTAACTTTTTATTATTAAGTATCGTTGTTCATTGCAACCTTTGTTTTAAGAATTTGCCTCTTCGTCAAGAGAAATTGTTTTTCCAAGTTAGTCACTAAAGTTCAATTTGTTTTTAACAAACTTTTGTTCCTTATTCTTGGCATATTTTATTATCTCCAAAGACAAGGTGTTGTAAATGAGCTTATCATTCCACATTCACAAAAATTGAGAGACATCACAAATAGGAACTAGACATTCTGAAAGATTTGTCAAAGGTGTAGTCCCAATTGATGTGTTTGCATTCTCCTCACTATTTCTGCTAACATGATTTACCTTTTTCCATTATTGCCACTATATACTTTTGTTTTGTGGTTGAATCATATTTATCATGCATGAAACCCTCAATTATCAAGCAAGAACATGCGCTGCAAAGGCAAAGAACTCCCATAATATCAAACTTCCATTTTCATAATATTTTTCAGCAACTTATACATAGAAGACGTTAAAATAAATTATTAAACAATCTAGCAAGATCTAACAATTAAAATATAGAATTTTCTAATTAGAATGTTAAACCACAATTGGAACATATTAGCTACATGTTACATCCAGGTTGGCTGCAAAGAAAAGTAAAAGAGATTACCAAATCAAAGTAATTTGTTAAAACATGGGCATTTCTATAGCAATTACTTGTTACAAAATGATATCCCTTGAGCGATAAACTGTAATATTACAGTAATGGCCATTCGATTTGGGTGTGATGCAAAACCTGGAAGAGCATAAAAGGCTCTCATTGCATTCAACTAATCTTGCTTTAGTCATGCTGTTATGTGTGTATTGCTTAATTTCTCTGCATGAAGATTTGGTATCTCTACATAGCTCTCATATTAGATAGATTTATACAACATGATATCAAAGACTTGGGGCATGAGTAAAAAGGGACCTGCTTCCAATTCTTTCTATGACTTAGTCATTTCTTCAACAGGCAAGGGAGGCAGCCAAATTTCAATGTGTGTTCCACCTGCCCCTAGCAATGCATTAGGTAAATATGGAGATAGCATGCGAAGGACACTACCATAATGTTCCAAAATCTCTCGAGCAATAGCAATTCCAGCCACAAAGTTCCATAAAATATTATCCTCAGTTCTACTTTCAGAGGAGAGGTCAGATCCAAATGGCACTACAGATTCAGTTTGAGTCTGCAGAATGAAACAATGTAACCATAAAACACTTGGTGTAGCATCCAAGACAAAAAAAATTTCAGCAGAAGCAAAACATTGACCTTATTTAAAAACTTGCTACAGCTATAAAGCAACTGAAACCATTAAGACTCAAATTCCCTCAATGCCAGAGCAGACATTTATACTTGCCAATCCTATAACTATGTTCTTATTGCTGTGCTCTATATTACAAGTAAAAGAGAATGGCATTAATAAGATACTTGTATGAGATGTTAAAAACAAACAGTTATCTTCCTACACTGCATTGGTCTCAAATACCTTGGAATCTTGGATAGCTTGACAGAACTATCAATAATACACAGATTTCCTACCCTGAGTTTATCTTAGATCCTTTTTTCTAGTGCATTGGAACTTTCCATAATTGACAGCTCTTCCATGATGTCAAATCCCTGCTGTTCCCATAATACTTTAATTAGCATACTCCATATCAGATAAGGCATTTTCACTTAGCTTGCCAATAAAGACTGCCAACTTTCAATAATGGATCGATTGATCCAGAAGACTAACATATTGCAATGTCAAAAATACATGCATCGCTCTCATAACAAAATGTCAAAAATACATGGATCGCTTATATCTTGGCTATAGATATTTTAAGATGCCATCTTCAGACACATACAGTAAGAGATGCATATATGTCTCAATATTCCCTTGAGCATAGCTTCAGGACTTGTCAGAACAAAGTATCATTGAGACATACAAACTCCTACTTGACACCTGCTACTCCTTATGCAGACTTCTAAAATAGTCACCAACATGCCCTAGAGATTGAGCCTATTGTAACTTAATATTATGAGTATAATGTATGTCCTAAGATTGTTGTTTGCTCCTTCTTAGTAGAACCTTACACTGTATCAAATTGCCCAAAACAAAGCATTCACAGGATCTTGCATATGTCCTTTACTTAGGAAATAATTGCAGCAAAGAAGTAGAAACTACACCCAAAGATACATTTTTTGACTTTTAAAAACTAAGGAGATTACAGTTAAATCCTACCAGGTCAGAAAATTACCATTAAACTCATATCAGGTCCATTGTCATCAATCACCACAAGGACACCACCTCCTGGGGCTTCCATAGCTTCAACCTTAACCCAGCCGCCTGCAGGTACTCGTAACAATGCACTATCCAGTAAATTGCTTAATGCCTGTCTTAGTGCAGATTCTTCAATTGCAGCGTGCAAAATGTGTGTGTTTTCTCTCAACTGCAATGTTTTCTGCTGGCTGTGAGCTAGAGCATCTCCAGCATTTACCAGATCTGTTAGGAGTTTTGATACATTGCAAGGTCTGCCAAACAGAATTTGCAGGATAATGAAAAGTAAAACTACTATTCCATCATCAATAGATTCTTTCAAATGCAAGATGAAATGAATTTAGGGTGTTTGCTATGAGGATTATTGAACAAAAGCAGGTCTACCCTATGTTGTGTAGTTCTCTTTAGTTTGTGTATCAGTATGTTAAAGAACTACTATTTGAAACATCTTAAACAAAGAATCAAACCAAATTAGCATATAAAATTGAGATCATACTTTTAAGAATGTACTGATATTTCCAAAAATAGCTAACCAAAGTAAAACGATTTGGAAAAAAAATATTGCGAACTGATGTATTTGGCACAAAATGCGTCAGTAAGTACACCTGTATATCATACCTCATATTAGGTTTTGGTAATGCTGCAAGAGCAAGAGGAGGCATCGGAAGTTCCAAGTCTGCTCCTGCTTTAGAACCCACAGACATTTCAGTGCTTTTGTCACTGTCAAAGTAGTCAGAGTACACATATCCTTTTCTTAATAGAGGATGTGGGCGAACTCTTTCAATTCTATTGATATCCTCTTCCCTGAAATGCATTAAATTGGCCTGGAGAAAAATGTTGATGCAATGAACTCAGATTTGTTAAACTTCAGAATAGAACCACATGAACAAAATGCAGACTATAAGAATATAGGTTGTTTGTTGTATGCAATTGATGGGTAGCAGCAATAACAGTAGGTGAGAATTAATGGCTTTATAAGAAAGAAATTACTAAACATAGCAAGAAATAAGTCAACAAAATTATATAGGATTTGTTGAAAAGAGTGTATTTCCCTCATTAATTTGGAGACAAGGATGATGTTAGCCCAACTTTGTCTCCTCAAAATTGGGCTAAGTTATAAAAATCATATTTCAAAAAATCACTCCTGCAAGTTTAATTGCAAAGAAAATCATATTAAGTTTATCCTTGCATATTATTAATAATCATCACCATTCTCAGTCACATTTGATTTCATCTTGGGTAGATATTGGTGTCATCTCTTGGAGATTTAATATATATTTCTGTGTAATCCATAACCAGACCTAACTGTTCCTACCTTTTTAACTACATGATGAACTCTAGTTTGCAATGTCCCCATTTTCATGAGCATCACTATTCAGAGGATTTAGCCTATTCCTAACCCTCGTAGGCTAAGAAGCGTGGTTAGGAGGTCTTCTTCAAGCAGTTACCCAGTCAGCTATTGGCTTCTACTCATTGATTTTGGAGTTAATCAGAGGTTTCTTATGATTTGTTGGATGTTGGATAACATATTGTTTGATATCATGGATGTTGGATAACACACTATTTGATAACATAACGTGTTAGAAAACATATCATTGGATAACATATTGTGTTGGATATCATATTTGCACTTTGTGAGTTATATTTTATATTATAATAATAAAGTGTAAATATAATAAAATATTATATTATTTCTAGAAGCTTCTAGATTGTGGGCCGACCTCTTGGTGAAAAAGAATAAATAGGTGAGGCCAGCCATTGTCTCATCATCTAGAAATTGTTATTTGATATTTATAGGTCCATTGTGGAGCCAAGGGTTCTGCAGTTTGTTCACATTGTCTTTGGGAATGAAAAACTCCCATTGACAGCATAACTAAGGGGATGAAATATCCTCTGAAGGGTTGCAATTGAGGAGGTGATAAATCAGTCATCTCAGTTGGGAAAAAATTAGTGGCCAAGAGACAATTTTGCATGGTATGATTTGGAAGATTGCTGGAGATAAATTGTGCATTGAATCTACATCATTGGAGATCAATTTACATCATCATCAGTTGATATTGAATTCTGATATTTTATTACAATCATTATTACCAGCATATAGGAGACACAATTTTGCACATAGGAGCTTCATCCTCCTTTGATTTTGCTTGGAGTTGGAGGCGCTTGGCTCTTGGGGTTTAGACAACTCTATTAGGAGTGATTGGAGATTGCTTGGTGCTGGATATTATTTTATTTTAGCATCTACATCAGAAAACAGGGGCGGCAGCATGGAGTCTTTCAACTAGAGTTTATAGGAGATCATTTCAAGAGGGTATTGATTGCTTCTTCATCTACACTCAAGGGTGACTTATAATCAGGTTCTTGATATCAGATTTTGTACTTGCATATATATATTTTGTCAATAATAATGGTGCTGCTGTAGGTAGACATTTTCATCAGACTTATTGTAATGCCAAGAGTCTTGGCTTTCCTATATCAAGCATTGTATTAGAAGCATTTTTCAATAAAGAGTTATGGTTGCAGATCATATTTGTGTAAATAATCATATCTACATCTTCATAGTTGTATGCATGCCAAGTGTTTGGCAAATTGTCAATTGGCTGTAGATGCTTAGTTTGCATATAGAAATCATTTATGTGCATTGGAAAAGATCAAAAAGAGTCATCCTTGCATTTAGATTATAGTTTAGTCATAGTAGCATTGATTTATAAGTATTTGGAGCATTTTATCATTCTCTCTCAAGCATACTATCAGACTGAAACAACAGACCAGCAAGCATAAAGTTTACATCAGAAGTGTTTGACAATATTCCTTGGGTGCAAAACTTCATTTTTCACATCTATATCAGCAAGGGATATTACATAGTTACCTAGCATTCTTGGGGGTCTTGGGAAGGCAATGCCCTTTAAATAATATAAAGTCTACAACCAACTGCCGAATTCAATCCAAAGCACAGAGTCATATGAGGACAGATTTTTAAGTACAATAAGTCAATCCATTTCACTAATTCCTCTCAATTCATTAGGTCAATTTTTTGAGTTGCAAGTGGGAAGTTGGTAGTTAATTTTAAAATGTAATAGGCTGAGCTAATTTTTTTGCTTTTCCTTGAAGTTTGTTTCTTCATAAATCCACTTTACAATTTATTGCACAAGGGAATTTACAAATTTCTGACGGATAGTGCTCACTGAATTGACATTTAACTTTGCATCATTCATAAAACTCGAAGTGGCAAATGCAAATGATACACAAATTAATATTCCTTGATTTCACCCATTTTTCAAACTTATAATAGATTTATTATCAACTGCTGAATACAAGTAATTGGTAAATTAATTTTCTTGATATAATTTTCAGCTTACAAATTAAAAATGATACCTGTAAGTTGGCGCACAAGACCACTGTTAAGCTCCAATGATATAAGCCACTCAATATTTATCACGTCCCACTCTAAACTCTTGCAAAAGTGACTCAGCTGGCATCAAAACTGGAAGTCACATCTAAGAGTTCATCACCTCAATGAATCTTAATATGCCATGGTTTTTCCTGTTTAAACCCATGCGCCTCAGTCTGCTTTAATCCAAGTGATATGACCTCAAATGGACACGATTTGATCACGTATAATGGTGGCAGCGACACTCCAAAACTCTCTGTTCAAACGGCCTCAAAACCCTTCGAAAATTCCTCATGACTACTACAGACCTTCTGCTACCTTTAAAATTCTTCCAAAATGAGTGATGACTAAGGAAAATGTGCTCCTTTATTTATTTGTGACCATACATCTCCTGCACAATCCCTCTTAGACAAAAATATCTGCCATTTTTACTCACACGACCTGGTCAACTTGAGAAATGGTGGCATAATTGTATTTCGGTTGGAAACTTCACTCACATATCCCTCTGTTTCCTTCTCAACCTTAACCGAAATTGCCTTGTCAAAATCCTTGATTCAAAATACCCATGAATTCTCAAAAATTGAAATATTTAATTACAAAATTTTTTTCTCCCAAATTTTCCATACAACAGTGAACTTTATTTGAATCCACTTTAAACTGGCTAGGAAGAATCTCTCCCCAAAACTGGTACCCTTAAACTTTTTGTCCTAGGGTTTTGCTGGAGCAAGCTACCCAAACGTCACAAAGAGATGAAAAAATAACCAAAAGGTATTATGCATTGTCCTAGTGCCCTCTTAAGGCATGAAACACATTATGAATCCTACTATGTTCTAGAAGCTCAAGCTCATAAGAAACTTCCCCAATCTTCTATATGATCTTGTACGGTCCATAAACCCTTGGTTTTAGCTTTTCTATGCCACTCCTCTTAAGTGGGGAATGTCTATAAGGCTACAACCGCAAGAAAAGTAAGTCTCCAACCTCAAATGTCCTCTCTATCCTATGTCTATCAACATACATCTTTTGTTGATTCTGAGCTTGTTGGATATTTTCCTTCAAAGCCTTCATAATATTCTGGTTTTCTTGCATTCAATCTCTAGTCGTGGGAGCTCTACTATCGGAAATGACCAACTCAACAAAGGTTGTGGCGTCATATCCATATAAAGCTCTAAAAGGATTCATTTCGATAAACACATGGAAAGTAGTGTTGTAGGAGTGTTCTCCCAAATACAACCATCTAACCAAAGCCTTCTAGTGTTGTACTACATAGTTCCTTAGATATCCCTCAACCCACTTATTAACTATTTATGTTTGTCCGTCCATCTGTGGGTGATATTTGGTGCTGGGTGTCAATTTTGTACCTACCAATTTGAACAACTCCTGTCAAAACACACTGAGGAATTTGTTGTCTGGATCACTGACAATGTTTTTAAGCAGCCCATGGAGCCTAAAAACCTCTTTGAAAAATAAATCTGCAACTTGTGACGCCCTGTACTCAAAAGATATAGCATAAGAATAAGTACTTGGTCAATCTATCCACCACAACATAAATACAATCTTTTCCTTGTACTCATGGTAAACCTGTGATGAATTCCATTGATATGCTCTCCCATTTATGTTCAAGAATAGGAAAAGCCTGCAATAAGCCTACTGGAAAAGTGCGCTCAAATTTGTCTAGCCGGCAAACTACACACTCCCAAACATGTCGAAGAACATCTTTCAATCTCTTCCATGAAAATCTCTCACCTACTTGTAAGTTTTAAAGTAACCCAGATGGCCTACTAAAGGCGTTTCATGAATAGCCCTCACGTTTCATGAATAGTCCTCAAGATCTTTCAATCCCTTCCAAGAAAATCTCTCTCACCTACTTGTAAGTTTTAAAGTAACCCAGATGGCCTACTAAAGGCGTTTCATGAATAGCCCTCAAGATCTTTTCTTTAATTTTTTATTTGAGTACCAAATAAATCCTAACCTTATAATAAATGATGTCATCCAAAACCCTATATCTATCATCTTGAACCTCTCCATCCATGATCTCATAAGCCAAAGTATTTTTGGAATACTCAACCAAGAGGTGAGCCTTCCAATCAGTTGATATCTTAGATATAGAGCATAAAGTGGGTCTCCTATACAAAGCATCAACTACTACATTCCTCTTTCCTTTTACATACTCAATATTGAAGTCATAAGTTTGTATTTTACTTACACACTTTTATTGTTGTTCATTCAAGTCCTTTTGTTCAAGGAAGTACTTCAAGCTGTTATGGTCGGTTCTCACTACAAACTTCCCTCCAACCAAATACTATATGAACTTAACCAAGGCATGCATGATTGTGAGCATCTCCTTGTCATAAGTGGATTAGTGTCTCTCAACATCTTTGAGTTTCCAGATTTCAAAAGCTATAGGGTGCTTATTTTGCATAAGCATGGCTCTAATTCCCTCTCCTAATGTGTCACATTCTAGAACAAAAGGTTGAGAAAATTCGGAAGTGCTAATACTAAACAAGTGCTCATCACTTAAGTCTATCAAATACTTGTTGAGTAGTATTCGCCCAAGAGAATGATCCCTTCTTATTCAAATCTGTCAAGGGTGTTGTAGCTTCAAGAATCCCTTAGCAAACAACCCGTGGTAACTACATGGCCCAAGGAATTCTCTCAAATGTGTGAATGTCTTCGATGGTGGCCAATCAAGGATGGCCTGAATCTTCTCCTAATCATCCTTAACTCCACCAGCACTAATCACATGTCCCAAGTATAAGACTTAAGTCATTTTGAACTTACATTTAGAGGCCTTAGCAAATAACGATTGTTCTTCCACAATGCCCAATACCTCAATAATTTGTTGGAGGTGATCCTCCCATGTCCTACTATAGATCAAAATGTCACCAAAGAAAACAAGTACAAATTTCTGCAGTTGTTTGTTTAACACATGGTTCATACAAAACTAAAATGTAACGAGTGTGTTGGTCAATCTGAAGGGCATGACCAAGAATTTTTAGTGTCATCTGCAAGGCATGACATCTAAAAATAATCTTATGTATATCCTCCTCCCTAACTCTGATATAATAGTATCTCGATTGAAGATCAATCTCAGAAAATAAACTGCCCCATGAAGCTCATCAATCCTAGAAATCGAATACCTATTCTTAATTGTTTTCTTATTAAGTGCATGGTAACCTATGCACATTCTCATGTTCCCATCCTTCTTGGCCAACACTACAAAAGAAGCAAAGGGATTAGAACTAGGACTAATGTGCCCCATATCCAGCAACTCTCTAATGGCCTTCTCAATTTCCTCATGTCTTTTCGGATGATGGTAGGGAGTGGTGATCACAGGCTTGCCTCCCTCCTCTAGTTCAATAACATGCTCAAAGCCCCTCCCATCTTTGGTGGCCTTCCTAGAGGAATGTCACTAAAAACCACATTTGCTTGTCCAACGAGGACTGAATATCCACTTGATATGCCCTCTTGCTATCTAAACTATCCTTTGTGGAAACAAAACATTGGGTTTCCTAAGCTAAATCACCATGCTGAAAAAATACTCTCCATTCCTTTGGCTATAACAATCTTGGAGGCTCCATTAGACATACCACAAAGACCAACTTCTTTCCATCAACCTTAAACTTCAACTCCATAGTTTGGAAGTTTTGCAAATACTTTTGCAACGAATGCAACCACTTAACTCCCAATACAACATTCGTTTCCCTAATACCTACCACATAGAAATCATCAATCACTATATAATTGCCTAACACGATACTAATCTAGGGAACTTTCTTGGTACAAGTCATTGTGAATCCATTCGCAACCATCACACTAAAACTTTCAAAGTCCTCTACCTAAAGACCTCTTTTTTCCACCACGGTCTCATCGATGAAGTTGTCGGTTGCCCCATTGTCTCAATGCTATCACACATTGGCCCTGTAATACTTCTCTCACCCTGAATGAATTATTTGGGGTGTACTAGAAAATGTAGCAATGGTACCTCTCATAACTCCTCCTGAAGAGTGCACCTCCGATTCAATTTGTTTTTCCTCTAATTCACTTTGTTCACTACCCAAGCTACTTTCTCCCTTCCCTTCTTCGCTATCAAAAACAACCTCAATATAGTGCACCTTGCCTTTCCCTAGGCATCTGTGACCAAGTTCCCATGGCTCCTTGCAAGAGAAACACAACTTCTTTCTTCATAGCTCATTCTTAGCCTCCTCTAACATATTGGATTTCTTTGGCCACTCCCTTTGAAAGGGCTTCTTATCTCTCTTGGCAGGAAATGTCTTGGGCTGAATTTTACTCTTAGATGCAGAAAACTCCACATTTCTTGCTCTCTTAATAGCATCTTGTAATGTGGGAGGATCAAAAGCTTTCACCCAACCACGTAATGGTTCTAATAATCCATTAATGAAAAGGACTATCAATCTCATCTCAGATACACCCAACACAATCATACCAAACCTCTAAAAATTTAGAAATATAAGCATCAATTGTACCATACTGTTTCAACTGGTCTAACTCCCGGAAATGCAACTCTAGGTCTTTATTGTCAAATCTGTCTGAGTCACTAACTAAACTCAGCATAGGGGTTAATTAGGTTATGTCCTTATGTCAACAAACCATGGTACCACCATTCGTATGCCTCTCCCTCCAAGTGCAAAGTGGCATACTTAATAGCTTCATTTTCGAACATGGTATTTAATGAGAGATAGGTATACAATTTTTGAATCCAAGACCTAGCAGTGCATTTGTGAGAACTGTCAAAGCTGGGAATAGATAATTTACCCAACCTCTGTAAATTTTGGTTTTATGGATGCTTGTCCCTTCTAGGTCTATTTCTCAATTTGAGTTGGCAAAAGTTTGGTAGAGACATGGCAGCAAGAAACTCCTCACCTAATGATCGGTACTCATGCAATCGATCCACATAACCCTCTTGTGGATTCTGCTGATTGTCTCCTGTTGCAACCTCATTCTGAAAAACTGTAGGCATCAAATGTCTAGATGTTGATCCACTAGCTTCCATGGAGTTGTTGTTGGCTGGAATGTTTGTGTTATTGGCTTCTCCATGGTTGCCTTATTACCATTGTTTCCAGGAGTGTTCTAATCTGTCATGTTTATATTCATGTTTTGCATCAGTTGTGCTAATAACTAAGTCATTTCCTGCTGTCCTCTAGCCAATCATTCAAAAAATTTGCTGCATATTGTTAACCTCTTGAGCATCTCTTTTATCAGCCATGATTTCTTCAACCTATCCTTTAACTAAAAAGTTAGTTGGAACTCCTTCTACAGTATTATCTGGAGGGTTTAGAGGTCTTCTCCTCAAATAGTACCTCTACACACCTTCATCTAGCTGCATATGAAACTTATGATTGCATGAATTTGATTAAACCACCACTGTTTGGCAGGATACACGGCTCTAATACCACTGTGATATGCTGACCTAATTTTTTTTCTTTTTCTTTGAAGTTTGTGTATTCGTAAATCCACTTTACAATTTATTACACAAGGGAATTTACAAATTTCTGACGGATAGTGCTCATTGGATTGAAATTTAACTTTGCATCATTCATAAAACTCACAATGGCAAATGCAAATGATACATAAACTAGTATTCCTTGATTTGACCCATTTTGCAAACTTATAACAGATTTATTGAGTATCAACTGCTGAATACAAGAAACTTATAGTTGCCAAGAAACTCCAATTTGGGAACATAGACAACGTACCAGTCCCCGTACCCAAAATTTCCGATGAATCATTTACATATAAAATAGCCGTCTCCTTATTCATTTAACTCACGTACCCTAATTTGATTGGCGTCCCCATCCCCGTACCAGTACCAGTACCCTGTGTCTCCCGGAAACTAAATTAATTTTCTTGATATAATTTTCAGCTTACAAATTAAAAATGACAGTTGGTAAGTTGGTGCACAAGACCCCTGTTAAGCTTTAATGATATAAGCCACTCAATATTTATCACATCCCACTCTAAACTCTTGCAAAAGTGACTTAGTAGGCATCAAAATTGGAAGTTGAGTCTAAGACTTCAGCACCTCAACGCGTCTTAATATGCCACATTTTTTCTTATTTAACTCACACCACCTCACTCAGCATTAATCCTTGAGTGATATGACCTCAAATGGACGCAATTTGATCAGGTAGAATGGTGGTGGCGACCCTCAAAAATTCTTTGTTCAAATGACCTCCAAGACACTTCAAAAATTCCTCACGACTACTACATACCTTCCACTACCTTTAAATTCTTCCAAAATGAATGACGACTAAGGAAAATGTGCTCCTTTATTTATTTGTGCCCAGACATCTCCTATGCAATCCCTCTTAGACAAAAATATCTGCCATTTTTACTCACAACCTGGTCAACCTAAGAAATGGTGGCATAATTGTATTCAAGTTGGAAACTTCACTCACATATCCCTTTGTTTCCTTCTATTGTACCCCAAAATTAAAATTTTTGTTACACTTAGACATTTTGAAGAAATGAGTAGAAGTCTTGTTAAATCAGTCAAAAAGGTCAAAATTTGGGTATGCATGTCTTGCATGAGGGGTTAAAACACAAAATTTTCAAATTCTGACGATCTGGGTCTACTCAGAGCAGCTTAACCTACAAAACCCAGATCTCAGTTTTTCATCCCTAAATTTTAGGAAAACTGCTATTTTTAGAAATTTTCTAAAATTAGTAACGTTTTCTGGGTTTTTCTGGGTTTCTTTAGAAACGGATACTGGCAAAACTTTCTAAAAATAGAAAGTTGGTCCAATAGTGTTCAAACTGATTTTGATTGGCTAAAAATACATTCACATCAGGCTAGTGCAGTCAAAATCTCAAAATAATCAGTTTTGCCCTAGTGGGTCTATTCTGCTTTTTCAGAAGCATATCTGGAACTCCGAGGTCATTAATGGAGGTCATTCCGCTGCCAGGTGTCAGATTCAACGTTCAAAACATTCGACAGAAGGCAAGTTGGTGGACGAGCTCGAAGAACAAGGAAGAAAAATTTAAAATGGTGAAAATTTTCTAACACTGCTAGACTTGGGCGCCCCAGGAAAGAAAAGGCGCCCATCTTTTTAGGGCATCAGATGTTGAAATTAGGGTTTGTATCTCCAATCAAAGTTGCTCAATTCTCTATCAGCTCCGCGAAGATTTCAACGGTGCAGTCATCAGACAATCCAGTCATCCAGAATTCAGCGTTGAACGGGGGTATCCACACTAATGTCAGAACAAGAGAAAATGAAAATTATCAGAATTTGACTAAGTCTGGATAAAGTGGGCGCCCCTGGTGAAGAAGGGCGCCCAACTTTTTAAGGCACCTAACTCAACAATTAGGGTTTGCAAATGTGCCCGTCCTCTTCAATGTTCAGCCAGCTCCGACGTGCCTTTCTCCGTCAGATCATCCGACTGGGCGTCTTCCGGCAAATTCAAATCAAAGCCAAAGGTACAGAATCAAGGTTTCAAACTCTGAAGAAAATCAGATGAAATTTGACTAAGTCTGGTGACTTTGGGCGCCCCAAGAGAGAAAAGGCGCCCAAGTTTTCAAGGGGATAAACAGATGATTTCGGAAACGAAGTTCTAATAAGATTTCTTCGCAATTGATCCAGCTATCCAACGAGATATCCAGCACGTCTGTCGGAGGTCGCAGTCGTCAGATACAAGAAACCGAACAGAGGATCTGGTAAGAGCTGAATTTCAAAGTTCAGAGGCAAACAGAAAAAGTTAAAAAATAATCTAACCAGCACGTCTGTCGGAGGTCGCAGTCGCCAGATACAAGAAACCGAACAGAGGATCTGGTAAGAGCTGAATTTCAAAGTTCAGAGGCAAATAGAAAAAGTTAAAAAATAATCTAACTCTGGTGAACATGGGCGCCCCAGGAAAGAAAAGGCGCCCAAACTTTTGAGGGCCTAAAATTCACTTTTTGACAGAGTTCGTCTCAGAAGACCCCTCCTCATATCTCGCCAGCTTCGCGATGAGCATAACAGGCAGTCAATCCGACACCCAGAGCTCCAGATTCAAAGAGATCATTTGTAGAAGAGGAGGTAATGAAGAAGTTGAAGATCATAAAATGGCTAACTCTGGATCAAATGGGCGCCCCTGGAAGGAAAAGGCACCTATGATTTTGGAGGTCAAGATGAAGTGTTTTGCCAGAGATGCGTCCAGAACAATCTTCTCAGAATCAGTCGAGCTCCACAAAGAATCCTTCAGCTCGCCTGTTGGATCAGTCTGCAAACCGGAAATCAGAGGCGAAGTGGGAGGTCAAAATGAAGAAAAGTTGAAAATATTAAAAATTTGACTAACACTGGATAAAGTGGGCGCCCCTGCTGAACAAGGGCGCCCAACTTCTCATGCCTTAGAAAAATTTTCAAAGTTTTCAAAAGTTTCAAAATTTGCAAGGAGAATGAGGTGTCCAAGTTCAATGAAGCTGAGATTTTAGGGTTTTGGAAATAAAAGCAAAAGAAAGCAAAGTAAAAACAAAACCCTAAGTCTATTTAACACCTCTTTTCAATGTTATTTTTATTATTTTTGCAGGCTAAGTAGCCGGTTCTCTGGGTTCTGGGCTGGGTCCTGGTCCTGGTTCGGGTCCTGGTTCGGTTCGCCTGTGGGTTCGACCAGGGTCCTTCATTTTTGGGTCTGGTTCGCCCAGGCAGAACCCAGACAGAACCCAAGCGAACCAAGACAGAACCTGCATGCCTAGGCATCCAAAAAGTGTTTTTTTGAGCATTTCTTTAATGTTTTATGGAGTTTGACCTTGACCCATGCCCAAAGGAACCCTAAAAGTGACCTCTAATCACTTCAAACACCTTAACTACCTCATTCTTATTCATTTGTTTTGCTCTTTTTGACAATGCCAAAAGCATGGCTGCATACAGATTAGGCGAAAGACCTTTCCTTTTAGTTTATTTTTTGTCATTTATATATGATGATGAGATTCTTGTACATGGTGATTAGATTTTTAGAGTTTAATTTTGTGGAGCAATGCAAAGGGTTAGTGGAAGATAAAGATGGGGTTATAAACACATATTGCCACCTTGAATTTGGCAAGAAATGCTCCTATTCTTTGTGGAATGATAATACACCCTAAATTTGTGGGGTAGCAATGAGTGTTTTACCATCAGTGACCAGTTTTCCAATGAGTGTATCTAGGATCCCTAACCCTAGGCATCTTTAGCTAAAAAATATGATTCAACTCTACAATGTTTTTGAAAAATGTCAGGATTTTTCAAAATTTTATTTTTTAATGTCCATTGGCTACCCCTCTCTATTATTTTATACATTTGTAGAAACCCTAGTTTCCCCCTGTCTCTGAATCTGATGGTTTTTGTTGTTTTTCCGAAGTTTTTGATTTTTTTGACTTTTTGGGTTTTTGTGCAATAAAGAGATAATGCGATTTTTGAAAGAAATAGATATAAAATTGCATATAAATTCAAAGAGCTTAGATCTAATACAAATGAGCTCAGGAAACAATGACTATCGATTTCATTCTCTTTGCCATAGTTATTACAATAAAAATCTTTGAAAATACAGGCTAAATCTGGTAAATATTATTTAAAAAGAACCTGATTGCAGCAAACTGGAAATAACCAGATTTGGTACGGCAGCATTAAATAATCCCTTCTCCCTCAGTACAATAATTGCAACTTGTTCCAGATGCTGAAGCGCCTCCAAGAAGGATGATAGAAGACCAGGATGATAGGCGTTTTTCACAAGGTTAAGAACACGCCTCTTAAATGCTTGGTACGGCCTGACAGCTGGTACGGCTGCAGCAACAGCAATAAATGCAATGTACGGCTTCAATAGAATTCCCCAGATCCAAAGAAAATGGGCACCTCCACTCTGTGAACCCTCTGGATGAATTGTAAATCAATAACCCTGAATATTTATTAACTGTGATGCTCTATAACTTCTCCTGAATGGAGAAATCCCTCTGCCTGGCAATAAATCAGGTGATATCTCACACCTTCTGAACTGCTTTCACTGGAGATGGCTCGTTCCCCAATGCTTCAAGACTGAAACCCTAAAGCTTCTGTGCTCAGACCAAACTTGATCAATTTTCAATAACTCAATATCACATAATGGCTCGAATCCCAATGAAAAATGCCTTATACCCTCAAAAGTGCGAATTCCTCAATAATAGGGATTATTAAATAATTCGACTTCTTATTCTTTTAATATTTCAATAGTCTCTGGCATAATTTTTAATCATAAATTTAATCGTCAAATGGCCCCTTTTAATGTTGGGCGACCCCTCAGCCAAAATCACTTAAGTTATAATACAATATTATAACTTTATATTATAAATGCTCCAGTAATTAATATTTAATTAAATCAATTAAGTATTAATATCTCTTTCAATATTAACCCGATGCTCGAGCCGTCTGAAGCTGTCAACTAAGGAAGTGATTCTGAACGCCATCAATCCATACTGCTAAAAATAGCAGGGGTCCCACGCTGAGTGCTGAATACTGCTAAAAATAGCAACTCAGGCTAGAAGTGTCCGAACGAGCCCGAACGAAAGCCAACTAATCAAATACTGACAAATCTGAAGCTGAGCCAACTCCATCAAGACCCTCTATCCAAACTATCAGCCTACGAGGGTCGCATAATAGGCTAATCCTGTGCTCCGAGAGATGTCAATTAGAAGGGGACATGACAGTCCGCCCCTCCTGAAATTGCTTGTCCTCAAGCAATCTCAATGCCGGATGCTGCAGAATATCCTCGCTCTCCCATGTAGCATCCTCAACAGGCAAATCTCTCAATTTCACTAGATATTCCCTGATAGTCCTCCTACGCAACTGTCTCTCTCTGTACTCCAGGATAGACTCAGGTACTAAGATCAATTTTCCCTCATCATCCAAGGGAGGTAGAACTGCAAACGGTACCACACAGTGTCCCAACGCCTTCTTGAGGCGTGATACATGAAAAACATTGTGTACCCTGCTCTCCGCTGGAAGCTCAAGCTCGTAAGCCACCTCTCCAACTCGCCTCAGGATCCTAAAAGGACCGTAATAACGTGGCTTAAGCTTCTCTGACCCACTCTTCCTAAGAGTGGACTGACGATAGGGCTGCAGCATGAGGTAAACCATGTCACCTACCTCAAAATGCCTCTCCGTCCTCTTCTGATCTGCATACTGCTTTTGCTGATTCTGTGCCTTGGCGATATTCTCCTTGAGAGCCTTCATAGTATCCTGACTCTCCTGCAATAAGTCTCCAGCACTCGGCACTCTACTATCGCTCAATAGCAAATCCAGAAAACTCGGCGCCTCATAACCGTACAACGCCATGAAAGGTGACATCTGAATGGTCATATGGAATGTCGTGTTGTAACAATACTCACACAAATGTATCCATTTGACCCACGC
>VDFB02000002.1:236366926-236766670 GCA_007258455.2 Sequoia sempervirens
GAGCCTGAAACATGAAGAAGCCTGCATTCAACTAAGACATGAAAAAACAGAATTGGAAGACCAGTTGAAAGAGTTGAATAATAGGAGTGAGGAATTACATGCAAAAATGACTGAAAATGGTTGCTTTTGGGATACTAAGGCGAGTTTGGAAGATAGAATTGTAAAGATGCAGAAAAAGCTTAATGAAACAAAGATTCTGGCCCACAATAACCATGTCTTACGCACTGAATTAAGTAGAGAAAAAACTGAGCTGGAAAATAATTTGAATCACTCCATTAATGAAACTAAACAATTAAAGGAAAAAATATCTGAAGATGCGCACTTGTGGGATACCTGTAAGGGAGGATTTGAAGTTACAGTGGCAAAACTGCAAAATGAGCTTAGTGAAGTGAGAATGTTAAGCCAGAAGCATCAAGATTTGTGGTCTCAATCAGGACAAGAAAAAAAAGAGTTGGAAAAGAGTCTTAAAGGGCTACAAAATGAACTTGATGAAACAAAGATTTTCAGCCAGAAACACCAAGAACTGTGTAATATGCTAAGAGAAGAAAATAAAGGATTGGGAAATAAGTTGAATCAATGCAATGATAGGATTGGGGAATTAAATACAAAAATTGAAGAAGATGGGCGCCTGTGGGCTACCAATAAGGCGGATTTGGAAAGCAAAGTTGCAGGTCTTGAGCATGAGAAAAGGACATTGACCCAGGAATTTAAACTTCTGTGCACCCATTTAACAGATGAACAAGATGACTTGGAACACAAGCTGACAGAATGCAATGATATGTATGAGAAATTGCATGCACAGATGAGAGAAGATTGCAGCCTGTGGGAAGCTTGTAAGGCAGAATTTGAAGACTCTGTTTCAGGGCTGCAAAATAACCTTGGTTTGATGAGCAATGAAGGAAAAATTTTGAGGCAGGAATATATAGAATTGTGCACTGAATTTGAATTTTTGAAGGCTCAATTAGGAGATTATAATGATACACTAAGCTCTGTAGAAGATGAAAGATCGAGTCTAATGTCTCTCTCAGAAAGCAATGCAAAGAGAGTGGACGCCTTGCAAACTCAAGTGCAATTGATTACTGATGACAGAACACATTTGAGCAAGAAATATGAAAAACTGGCCACTGAAAATGAAGCTCTAAAGTTGAAATTGGAAAATTATAAACATAGACTTGATTCAGTAGAGAATGAGAGGAACTCACTTAGATATACGTCAGCAAGCATGGAGGAGGCTAATGGTTCGTTGAAACAAGAAGTCCAGGAGCTTCAAAACAAGTTGGGTATGTGGGCTAAGGATTGCAAACGTGTTTCCACTGATGATATGGTCGATTCAGAAACAGGGGAGAGGCAGTTACTCAGATCTCTATCAGAAACCAGTGATAAACTGATGGAAGATCTGGTTACAGAGAATAGAACAGTGAAACAGGAAGCCCTTCGACTTGATAAACAAAACCAACTGTCACAAAAGGACATATTTAATAAAAAAACATTACTTCAAACAAAAGATGGAAAAATTAAGTTGGAACAGGTCGGAAGGAAATTTTCCAAAATACTGAAAGGATATGGAGGTCTAAGGGAAGAGCAAGTGAAGAGAAAAGAAAGAGAGGATAAAAGGAAGGAGGGTAGTGGGAGGGTTTCACATCGGAACCAAACAGCCTTCATTGGTAATTTGATGTCTTGCATTCTTCTAGATAACAAGTCTACTGCAAGCAGATGCTTATCTTCTAGCACAAAAGAAATCATTCTTCCTTCTGATGCACTACTTTCTGGATATCCTTATGGCTGGTTTGGTGGAATAGTATAACTAACCACCTTTCTCCCAACTCTGTGAAAAATGTATTTTGACTTTTAATTGATTATTAAATAAATCAAATCTACATTCTTGATGTTTGTTTAGAGAATTTTCATTTATATATATACTATTTTCTTATATATTTAATTTATTTTTTTCTATAATTGTTCAGACTTATATCATAATGTGTTTTCAGCATTATTTATCTAGTTTTTAGATCATCTAAATCTTCTTAAAAGACTTAACATGATTTTATGGTGATACTATACTTATAGGTTTATAGTTAAATCTCTGCTGGTCTAAAATAAATTTACAAGATAAAAATATATTTTAATATAGATTTAAGAATAAGAAATATTATAAATTATAATAAAGTGTGTTATTATTATATGTTAGAGGCTTGACTATTCGTGGCAAGCTTTCAAGTAGTCAATTATTTTTCTTGTTCTACTTAGAGGTATTTGGACTATAATCACATGGAGGTTTCATTCTTTCTCTTTTTCATTCTTTCTCTTATTTTTCCTCATTTGATTTAGTAAGTTTATCTTCATTTTGGTATCTTCTAGTTTTCTTTAGTTTGTGGTTTTTGTCATACTTATTTCTTGTTGTGTAGGTGATTCAAAATCTGATTAAATTATGTTGGAGGACTACAACCCAACTCCTATCCCTAATTTGACCACCTCAAATAAATTCCAAAACCATCTCAATGGCCTATAATTTTTGTTTGGTCTTTATGTCAAAAGAATCCTAAATAGTGAGAATCAAAATTTAACCAAATGACCTTTATATAAGAACACATGGGGTTTCCTCAATTGACACTCCATGCATCACAACTTATGTGTTTGTATATCTAAGTGAGTTCCTCTTTTGTACAGGGTCAAGTCTATGTTTAAAATTTTCCAATTTCAACTTCGAGCTTCATTTTTAGTGGTCTATGCACTATGATATCATCATGGGAAAGTGATGCCTATATTTTGATACTAGGATCTTTATTTTTTGTTATTTATATTTTTACATTCAATAAATTTCATTTTAGTAACTTCTATTTTCTATAATCTATAAATCATTTCTACTTCTCTCATCATTTAATTTAATGTAATATAGAAGCTAATAATACTTTAATTTCCATGTTGTATTTATAAATTTACTTAAATACCATTTTAAATTTCACTTTTTTGATGAAATTATCTTGATGATTAAAATATTGTTTTGGTGTTGTAAGAGAGGTCATACCAATTTGAATTATGTATGAGATAAAAGGAAAAATTAGACCATGATTACAATGTTCATTTTTTATAGTAATCATATTACTATAAACTGATTGGGAGCTAGCTATTAGTTATTTCTATCATCTAATTAAAAAGGTAATATTTGAAAATATTCTAATTTAAATATTTAATTTAGTTATTTTGCTAGTTAGGTCTAGCTTTTTGGAAGCTTTTCCACTTTTTCATCTTTCATAAATTTGACCATGGTTGCTTGCGAAGCATTAACCTTGTTCATTATTAAAATTTTCTTAAAGGTTAATAAAGCTCCTTTAATTCCAATGAATTAATATGTTCTCCTCTACTTCTTATGGATGACTTTGTCTAATTCTAATGGAAAAAATTATATATATTATACTCTTTATATTCTAATTTAACTTTTTATTTATGTAATATTAAAATATAGGTGGTATTTTTTATGTAAAAGTTGGTATATTTTTAGAATATTTTTTACACATCTTCATAAAAATAGTTCTGTGAGAACACTTGTGTCTTAAATAACCTTACAATTAGAGATTTCATGTCTAGGTTAGCTTTAACCATTTAAAATTTAAGATGGTCCATAAACCTTAGATTCTTAAATGCCCTATTAGATTTTTCTATAGGTATGATGAATAGTGTTAATAAAAGATTACATTACTCTTTATATACTAACTTTTAATATAATTATACACTCTCTATAATTTTTCCAAGAGCTCACAATACTAAGTTTTCATGATCTTTATCCTCTATCCACTTTTATCCATGGATGAAATCTAAAGATCCCCCATATATCTAGGCTCCCTTTATGATCTACATCCTTCACCTTCCCTCTGTGATCTCCATATAACTCCTAATCCTTCTTAGGAATTCCCACACCTTATTTCCTCTCACCAAAATATTTCATTGTTGAATCCCCTCTCCAAACCATTGTTGCATACCTAACCCCTTCTTATCCTTTCTCCTTGACATATCAATGGTGTTTTTATCTCTCATATTATCTTACATTACATAAGAACACACCACCAAGGAAATAGATATCCTCCTATAGTTATTAATAGCTAAAATTCCTTACAAACACCACAAAAACCCCACATAAAAAGTATACACTCAAATTTTGCTAAGGCTAAGTTGTGGCAATCACTCAATTCAAGGGAAAAGTTGGCTGACCCATTCACTTGACATTGAAAAGATTTTCATTAGATTATCAACTAGGGCTAGTAGGCTTCTGATGGTATTGGCACTATGTGTGATTTCAAAGACTTGAGGTTCCCTAAATTATCCTAGTGAAGGTACTATGCTTGCTAGAAAATCATAAAAATGCATAAAAATAAAAGAAGTAAAGCTAGTGCTTTGGCTATGAGTACCTACAGCTCAGGTGACTATCTCCACTAAGCTAAACCAAATCTAAATCCTCAGATTCAACTCAACCATATTAACTCAAGATCAACTCAACCATATTAACTCAAGATCATTCATTACTCATTCCAAAATATCACATGAAATCTTGCTCAAAAATTGTATTCAGGAAAACCATATTTAAACAATCAACACCTGTGTCTATGTAATAACAACTAAAAATTGAAAAGTGTTTGATAACCAGATCCACAACTAAAATATTAAATCAACTATCTACTAAAGACTCAACCACTGGTTATATACATGCATGGGGGATTTTATTCAGAACACAACTCTAAACTAGAATCATTAATCACAACTCTCCTAGATACCAGACCGTAATTAAGATTTAGCTATCGTAATTGCAACTAAAAAGAAATAAGAATCCAAATGGGATTAGAACTCTGCAATAACAAAATTGAAACGTGGAATATAAGACTGGTTACTCTAGAATCCTAATGATAATAAGTTTCTCCAAGTCTTCAATTCCTTTATTGTTGTCATAATGATGCATGATTGTCTTCATCAGGTGTCTCAATATTGTAGTTATTGTGCTCAATGTATTTAGGAACATCCCATGTTTCCTTGTTTAGGAACTCCTTTAGTTGGGGGTTGCATTCAGTAGTTGTTGTGAGCTACAGTGTCTTATAAGGCTATAAGGGGTTAGTTAATAAAACACATACACAATACTAACTACCATTATTAAACATGGATATCAATTATAATTCATACATATTCACATACAAATCAAGCAACACCATCATATCATAACTGCATTTCCATATACTTTAATGAAGTCCAAGGTCTGCATAATAGACATAAAAGATGACATTGGGTGATCCCACAATACTAGTTTACAATTTTTGGCCAAACTAGACACTGAACTGATTTTTTCTAACTAAATCTTCACTTTCAAGCACCTATAGTGCTAAACCGTGAGGAATTTGAAGATTATGCAAACTAGTGATTTGTGACATTTTGTGTGTAGATTTAAAATATTTTTTTTTCAAAATTTTTGGAATTAGATTGTACTTCTTTTTCCATCTCCTTTGAAAACTAGTTTTTTTCAGTAAATACCATTTTTAAGGAGTGACGCTCACCGTAGAACACAACTTTTTTTCCATGAAGGATAAAATTCTTTTTTTTTTAATTTAGATTTGTAACTACGATATCATGTTCTTCCAATTGGTTTCATAGTATTTTATTGAATATTTTTTCTTTAATCAAGTTTTGAAGTCAAACCAATTACAATTCAAACATAGGCATAACGTATAACACATAACTTTTTTTGTATTTATTGAAATTCAATTTTTTTGGTTCAATCAAGGACTTCAATATCTGATGCACTCATATTTAAAAAAAAAAAATTGATAATCTTCCATTTTCCCACATGTGCAGAACAAAGAGCTTGATTTTCAGTGAAAAACCTACATTCACAAGAAATAAAAAATAAATATAATAAGAAAAATAAATTTATTTAAAATTATACTTTTTGGGAAGCATATAATAAGGACTACATACTTACAAAAAGTAAATTTTAAATGAATTCATTTGATCCCCTAAAAGGTAAATTAAAAGTGATTTTTTATCAGCATTTTGATAGGTGTAAAGGATACTCCGTTATAGGTATGGTTTAAAACTGGCGAGGTTCTATCTAAGGGAGTTTGATCTAAGTTAGTTTGATCAAACCCTCTTCAATTGGAATGCTTTAAATGAGAATTTTTAAGGTTTAAATCATTATAATTTCTAAAAATATGTGATTTTAGCAAAAATCAGAATCTCCCAGAAATTGGAAACTAGCTTTGTATGATCACCCCATACTATATATCACCCCATACTATAGGAATAATTGTCTTAGGAATGTCTTATAAGTAGTATAAAGAGAACAAAAAACTAGCTAATAATTAGGTTCATCAGTCTTTCATATTCAAAGGGTCACAACTTTTCACCTTTGAAATGTCACAACCTATTAAATCATATCATCACTATTCATGAGAACCTAGAAATTAATTTATTTGCAATATTTCCTAAGGTTGTATTCTTAATTGAATTCTTCAAGGATATTATGGATATCTTTTTGAACGATAAATTGCTTTCCCTTTTATGTTAGTTCTTATCAACCTAGAAAGCATTTCGACAAATAATGCTTTTAATACACATGGAGTAATTTTGTTGAAGATACATCTGATCATGAAGCAAACAAATAGATATGTATAATACATGAAGTATGAGGCATACACATGAATACACATAATATGTGAAGTATACACATGAATCATAAAGCATGCATTTGAATACATGTAATACATGAAGTCTACACAAGAAGCATGAAGTATACCCATGAAAACATGAAGTATACACAAGAAGCATGAATCATACACGTGAACACATGAAGTACACACAAGAAGCATGAAGCATACATGTGAATAGTAGGATGAAGCATACGCGTGGAATGGTAGCATGAAGCATACACATGGGATGGTAGATGTCTTCCAAGAATTATATGACAAACTTCTAAAGGTATGAGGTCACATATAATAATGTCTCACTCATTTTTAGTTTCATACTTCAAAGTGCATTGTATAATTACACGAATTTCCTTACCATGCTACAATGATTCTAGAGAGTATGGGCTTAGATGTGTGGTGGTAGAGAGACCTAGGTGTTAGATTTCATCATGTATTATTATATTCATGTGATTGATTTAATGTTCAATAATCTTAGAGGAGAATAATGTTCAAAATTTATATATTTACAATTATATAAAGAAAGAGTGCATGAAATTATTATATACAATCGGCCTATGCTCAATGTAAATAAAATCAGCCTCAAGCATTACATACGTTAATCGATCTCAAGCATATATTCATATATACACATAAATATATTTATATATATATATAAGTCAACAGATAGCTTTAACACTATGTCTTTTATATTTACATATATATATATATTCTATGTCAAACAAGTATGCATACATTCAATATATGAATGAATATGAACAAGTTAACATTCACACAATAATAATAATATATTATCTGCATACATATATGTGGACAAAGAAAATGGAATCTAAATACAATTGGACTTTAAATGTTTGAAGTAAACCAACCACAAATATCCATTGAAGCATGGATTTATAATACAATTATGGACACCATCAACAAAAAAGATGTGTATTAACCAAATAGCCATATAGGCATACATGAATATATGTCAATATAAGTATAAAATATATACAAAATAGCCATATAGGCTTACAAGAATGTCATATAGGCTGCATACAATGTTAAGTACATATGGAATACAAAATATATGTCCAAAAATGCCATATAGGCATACAATAAAGGACCTCAATAAAAACTCATTCCCCTCCAGTTGAAGAAAATAGATCACGAGAGGCCTGGGGGATGGAGATGCGTATGACACAAGTCTTCTTTGAACTTGAGGGTTGCTCCTCCTATTTAGTTCTTCATGGATCTTTAGTTGTTACAATAAAGAAGTATAGATATTAATATATAGAAATTAAATTATAAAAAATGAAATATTTAACAAAATAATCACTTACTGCCGCTAGATGATCTCTCTCCTCAATCAAAACATCTACATGATCAGGCTATGGTGTTCCAAAGTCCTATAGAAACCATCCAGATAGAAATTAACTACAAATCAATAATCATTTTATTTTTCAATAATAAACAACTATAACAATGAATATAATTTGAAATTTACTAATCTACCTCATACCATTGTCAAAGGAATGGAGCTATCAATTGTAGAATAAAAACCATGCTCCATTTCCATATGAACATCAAGAAGTGTCTATGCCTACATCATCTAAAAATAAAACAAAATTATTAAACTACAAAAACTAGAATAGTGATGTAGATCGTGGATTATAATGTATGACATAGTCAAAAAAAATTGAGTACTTTGGTAGACATGATGTATGAAAAATTTGGTAGCATAGACAAGGCAGTGAAATGTTGGAAAAAAAATTGAGTGTACTATGATAAAATGCTTTGGTAGACATGTATGGAAAATGTGGTAGCACAGACAAGGCAATGAGTTGCTTGAAAAACTGCCTCAAAGAAATGTGGTCTCATGGTGAAGGACAAAATGCCTCAAAGAAATAGACAAGGCAATGAGATGTTTGAAAAAATGCCTCAAAGAAATGTGATCTCATGGTAGACATTACCATGAGACCACATTTACCATGAGATCACATTTCTTTGAGGCATTTTTTTCAAACAGCTCATTTCCTTGTTAACACTAAGTTAGGCGCAGGTAGAGCCTTCTTGAAATCATTGTACACCCAATATGCTGAGTGGGGAGTTGATTTTGGTAAGGTTTATTTCCTTGTTATTAATATATTTTTTTGCATGGTACTTATATGATATGTACCAAAGTAAGTTTAATTTTGATCACTTTCACTTAGAGAAATAGTAGTATTAGTGTTACCATGTACCTTCTTTGGATATTTATGTTTGCAAAGGAACAATTTGTTTGCACACCTATACTTGAGTGTTATGTGAAGTAAACTTACTAGAATACACATATAGTAGTTGTTATGATGAAATTTAGTTATTTTAGAGTTAATATTTGGTTTAGAGAACATATGAGTTGTTTGCAATTAAATTGAGTTTTAAGATATAATATTGTTAGGAGTTTATGACTAACCCGTTATGTTTACATTTGTTGAGTTGTTTGTAGTGAAGCATGATTGTGTCTTTGGAGATGACCTAAATGTAGATGAAATAACAACAGTATCCAAGGTATTATATATTGTTTATATTTTTAATTGTGAATGATACTAATTAATTCTGATTATTAATTTATTAATATTTAAGAATGGATAAAATTTTAAAATTTGAACTAATGGACACTAATTTAATATATTGAACTTCATTAGATTAAACTAGTTTATTTCTTCATTTTATCAAATACAAATATTATCCATATGCATTATTTGATCATCATTCTCTAATCATGAAAATGAGATTTTATAATTTAATGTTCAATGGCAATGATTTAATAGTTAAGAAGGTTTCTTATGTGTAAATGATAGTTTTATTTTTATGGTGGTTAAAATAGAAATTGACATTTATTTAAATTTTAGATTTTAAGGGAGATTGGCCGTCCTATCATTTACTCTCTTTCACCAGGGAGTCATGCCACACCACAAATGGCCAAGAAAATAAGTTCTTTCGTTAATATGTATCGAGTAACAAATGATGATTGGGACAACTTTAATGATTTATACTTACATTTCAATGTTTCAAGGTGAGGAAAATTATTTCATTGTTAAGCTAGTATCCTTGTTATAAGTTAGAAATATACTTTAAAATTCATACAGTATTGGTTCAAATTTATCTAAAATTGTTTACATGCTATGTGTAGAGACTTTGCTCACTCTAACCTAATAGGAAACAAAGGATTGATGGGAAAATCTTGGCCAGATTTGGATATGCTTCCATTGGGATGGTTGACAGATCCTGGTAAGATATTTTTATTTCCTAGTAAAGTATTTTTAATTTTGAAACTTGTTGAAGCTATTCTATTAGCTATGTCAAATAATTATCTAACAAGAACATAGTAAAAAATAGTTATGTTAATAAGATCTACTTCCTTTGATAAATATTCGAGCTATTTCTTTAAAGTTCCTTTCACAAGTTATCTTTAATGTTCACTCAATGTACTTTTTACATGAATGAGTTGTTTGTCATCATCAAACATTGTTTATATCTCTTTATTTTTAATATTATTTCTTGTTAATCCTACAATTATGTCCACCTTAAAATTTGATCTATGCTTATGTAAGATTTAAAGTAAATTATTATGATCAAGATAATCGTATTACAAGGGTGCCACCATTATATGTTTTTCTTTGTCCATGGTCTATTCCACTATTTTGTTGTATGTGATATCATAATTAAAAATGTCTCTACATCTTTTATGGAATTAATAGAATTGCATACCTTGGAATGAAAATATTAAGCTAAAACTACTTCAATCATAGCTTAATGATAAATTGTACTTTTTCAGGTGTAAATTATGGTCCACACCGCTTTAGCAACCTTACTTTGGATGAACAAAAAACTCAAGTTAGTATCATTTGACATAAGTTTTAGTTTTAATATCATAATATTTATTTGATTATGACATCTTAATCTATGTTACCATCATTTTTGTAGATGACTTTATGGGCAATGGCAAAATCCCCACTTATGTTTGGAGGGGACTTAAGGCATATTGATTATACAACACTTCGTCTTATTACACATCCTACATTACTCAAGATAAATTCTTTTAGTAGAAATAATTCACAGGTATTTTTAAGTATTATTATATTGGTGATTATCTTAAATATAAAATGCACAAATTGTAAATAAATATTTCAAATTATAGTTCCAAAGTATATTAAGTTTGAATCACTATCCCAGGTTGGTGAAATTTACAATCCTACATCCCTTGATCCAAGGGGAACTTCTTTCAGTGTTGGAAATATAAAGAGATCTAAGTTAGAGTTGAAAGTTTATAGTTGCAAGAGAAAGAAGATAAGTAATTTGTTTTTTGAGAGAAAACAAACAAATCAAATATGTTGGATGAGACGTTATGGAAAGAGTGATGAATCAAATGTATGCTTCTATCAAAATATCAGAATTCCTCCATCCACGTAAGTGAAAAATATATTTTTCCTTGTAAATTCTATATTATCTACTTTAATTGTATTGGACATAGAATCGTTTAGAAGTAAAATTTGTCAATAACAAGCATTATAGAAATATTTAACAGGTTACATTATGGAAAATTTAATCTTTTGGAATCTCCAACAATGGATATTTGCTTTGGTGCTTCTCCAAATCGCATGTTTAACTTTGGAAAAGTCCAAAGTTATTATTTTTCTCGATGTGACTCATACAATTTGACCCAGGTATTAATTCTAAAATTATAATTTAAAACTTTCATTTCGATAATAAAAAAAAATATTTCATTAAATTAGATTATATATTGAAAGACATTAAGATATTACTTAACAATTAAAGATCAATTTTCACTTAGTTAAATTATTCCATGGCAGTTATGGGAATTAAGAGGCGATGGCACCCTTTATAACAGATATACTGGTCTTTGTGCCCAAATGAAAACTCTAATAGGTACACTTTCATTCATATCCTTGTATATTTTATGTTATTACACATTTTAATTTATATGTGTATGTCTTGTATAATATGGCCTTAAATTTATTATTAATATTGCTTATCTTTAATAAATGAGTGCAGGTGCAGGTGATGTGAATGAGCTACGCATTTGGAAAGCATTTGGACAAAAAGGTTTGTAATATACATCTTTGACATAATAATATTTTTGATTATTTTCAAGATATTACATTTATAGGAGAATTTATATAAAAATTTCATAGATTAAACAATTTTTTAACAATTTATATTTTATTTTAAATGTCAAATGAATGACATTTAAATGATCTAACCATCCTAAAATTTTCATATGACAGATAAGGGTGACCGTCAAATTCCAATCTTTTTTATAGCTTCTCGAGTTTATAATTGTTTTGTTATCTCTAATTTTAAAAATAGTTTTGAAAAAAAATTATTTTAATTAAATCTCATATTTGCAGGTGAAGTATACGTTGCTTTCTTCAACGTATCACCCAGAAGAATTAAAATCAGTCTAAACCAGATTGAAAAGGCAATTGGAACTAATGCTAAATCTGATTTGGGCTATGGATATCATGAGGTTTGGAGTGGTAGAAAGCTTAGACTTGCAGCAAAAACAAAGAAGATAGTTATCCCAAGTCATGGTGTTGCTTTAATTGAATACAAACGGTTCATTTGATCAAAGTTGAAACATTATTATGCTCTTATTGTATTTTTTTAATAAGAAAAGATACAAACAGCTCTTTTGATCAAAGTTAAAACATTCTTATGCTCTTATTGTATTTTTTTAATAAGAACGTTTAATACTTGCACATTTAAAAATCTTTCATGAAAATCTTTTACTTTTAGAATATGTATCTTCTTTTCCATATATTGTTATATAATTTTTTATTTTTTATTTTAATTTTCAATCTTTTTATGAATTTTGATTTATTAGTGTGCGCTTTATCTTTTACAATAAAAAGCGTATAAATATGTTTAAATAATAAAACAATTATGGAATTAAGATTTAATTTATAAATGTAAATTAAAAAATAATAATTACTTTTATTATATATTAGCTTATGATTATTTGGAAGACAAGTAATTAGATTGAAGTTGTTTTGAGAAATAATATATCATCAAGATTTTGTGTTTTTTAATATATTTTTCTAGTTAAATTGAAGGTTATGAGCTTATCAGCCTTTCTATTTTAATATCAGAGATGAGTATAAAAGATAAAATTTGAAACAAACCTAATCTTCTTCAGCATCCACAACTAACAAAAGAGGATTTTTATGAATAATTCCTATCTTTATCATAGGAAGGTGGATTTTTTATGAATACTCCCTGAGTCCTCCTTGTCCATCTTTGCAAGCTCCCCTTGGATTGGCTCCAAGCCCATGTCTACACAAGGACTGTTGGTGAACCTTGTTCTTCATGCATCCCATGCATTCCAACAACTCCATGCACACATCCAAATCCAAGTTTTGTGGACTTACCTCTATTACCTCTCTGGACTTACCTTATAACCTCTGTTACCTCTTTGGACTTACCTTATAGCTTTGCTCCATTCCAAACACTCATATTGAGACTAGGACTTTTGATGAATACTTCCTATTATAATTTTGGAGAATAAGTAGAACCAATACCATCAACCACCCCAATTCCACTACTTTTCCCAACACCATCTCCATCCCCACCCACGATCTTTAGGGGATATTTGACTAACATGGTAGTCCTCGTGGCCTTCACACTATACTAGTGAGGAGAACTAGTGTGGAAAATGGGTTGTAGGTGAGAGAGGTCCACAACAAGGGAGTACATTTTCTACATTCATTGTTCATTTGTATGTGCACTATTTCCATTACCCTTACCACGATTGTGAATCTAGTCCCCAACTCATGTTATATTGATATAGGAATGTGTAGCAAGGGAACATAGTATTATGCCACCACTTCCATGGATTTCTCCTATTCTCACATGTATTCCTCCTAAAAAAATGCCCACACAATTTTTCATTAAATGTAGCTTGTCATTAATATAATCAACTACCATGAAGAAAAACATGGATGTCATGAAAAAGTGAACTTTGTTCCGTATATCTACTTTCATTCAAAATATACTCCCAAAATATCCAAAATTGCCTGGTGGATGGCCCTATAATTGGTGAAACTTTTATTTAAATTGGCCTCAGTGATGGGGCTCTGAAAGGAAATTTCCCTCTTCTTGCAATATAAGTGAAACATTCACTCCATTGGGTGATAGCAAAGTTTTGTGAGTGACTTCAAAAAGCTTTCAAAACTTGATGAGTAGCAATATAGATGATAAATGTCAAATGAGGTGGCTATTGCATTGAAGAAAGTTGTTCCCATGTGTGAATAGTACTATCGCATAACAAAGTGGGAGGGTTCATTTCACATTAGTTCCCCTTTCATTTGATTATTGCATGGACATCACTTAAATCAATCATTTTTCTAATACTTTTTCTGAGTCATCATTGATGTGAGAGTTCTAAAAATGGGAGGGACTGTCATTCATATATATAAGTAGATGTTATTAGGTTGTATTTGTTGTATCTGATAACACCAAAGCCTCCAACCCTAACCATTTTTTTTCTTGTGATCAATGAGAATTTTTTTGAGCCATCAATGGTCTTATTTACTAGCTAGTATGTTATTTTGTTTGTTTCCCTAAAACAATGATCTATAAAAAGATGAGTTCAATTTCTCTATTAAAGTCTAAACTATTCTAAGAGCACTCTCTAGTTTTTAATCTAGGTAAACCATTATTTCTTATGGCACTTGCATGATTATAGAATCTTTCTTATTAATGAGGTTTTATGTGCCAATCTAGAGGGTTGCTTGCAAAACCCAAAACAAGAGGTTGAGCCTCCACTTCATTTTTGGTCTCCAAATGAAGTTTCTTTATGGTAGCTTTGACAATGTGGTCCATGCAATCTCTTATAATGTATCCATCCCCTAATAACTCCAAATTTTCTCCCAAGGTGCTATAAAAAATCAATTTTAGGGAACTCAAGTAGGTTGAAGGATCTATCTTGCTTCATTCATATTTTGTTCTAAAGAAATAACCCTTTGAGCCCTATGAATGTAGGGCAGCTTTAGAAGATTATAATGTTGGATAATGTACCTGTCTTCATAAGAATAAAAAATTTCCTTTTAGGAGCATTATGAACCTGAGACATTACAAATTTAATCATTAATGCATCCAACTTGGTGAGAAATTCAACCATAGAAAGAGATTTTTCTTGAAAACAATCCTTCAATTTGTTTCATTCTATAATTCCAAATGAGAAGAGAAGGCTTATAACCCATAGATATGTTACATTGGTGGTTATCGTTGCACCAAAAGATCGACCTATTAATGCTTGATACAACTACCAGATTTATACAAGATCCATGGGAGGCATTAAGCCATGTCACAAACCCAAGCATCATGTTGCACCAAGGAAACCAAGGGACACACCATCTTGTGCAACAATTCCCCCAGTGCAAGTGAGGGTTTCAAACCCATGACCTCGG
The DNA here is from genome assembly GCA_007258455.2 of Sequoia sempervirens. Taxonomy (NCBI): domain Eukaryota; kingdom Viridiplantae; phylum Streptophyta; class Pinopsida; order Cupressales; family Cupressaceae; genus Sequoia; species Sequoia sempervirens. The sequence continues at coordinate 236,382,063 of VDFB02000002.1, forward strand.
ATCTGATACCAATTGTTACATTGGTGGTTGTCACGTTGCACCAAAAGATCGACCTATTAATGCCTGATACAACTGCCAGATTTATACAAGATCCCTGGGAGGCGGTTAATCCACATCACAAACCCAAGCACCGCACTACACCAAGGAGACCAAGGAACACACCATCTTACAATAAGATAATCAAAATTAGCCTTAGGATACATTAAAGGTCAACTCAAAAAGAGGGAGTAAATTTTCTAGGAGTGTGCCATTCTAGTCAAGCTTGGTACACAAGTAGACCAACATCTTACTAAATAATGGTAGTGGATCAATAAGTGTCTTGAAGATTCTTCATATATTAAGCACATCATGTAGTGAAATGAACCTTTGGTACTTAATTTATGTAATAGGCCCCCTATAAGAATCTATCTATGGATGTTTATCTATGAAAAAGCATATCACCCCTAGGAAAGTAAGGTTTTCTCCAACATATCTTGATAGGCCAATCATTGTCCCTAGAAATGCTTTCCTAAATGCTTGCTAACTAAGCTCAATATTATATATTCTAGTTTTAGCACATTCTCACCTTAGAATACCCTCTTCGATGCCAACATTGATTATTCTTCACTTCAATTCCTTTTTCAATAAATATTTTTATAAATTTGAGAGGGTAAACTTGGATAATTTATGCAAACTATAGATTGTTTGGATACCTTTGAATCTTTCAATTATAAAATATCTACAAAACTTCTCACCCCATGCCTTTAAAAATCATAAGAGAGCCTCTCATAGGTTCTCTCCATCTCGAAGTGTAATGCTACTTTTCTCCACAAATAAAATTGGGTAGATTTTATATGACAAAAAAATTATTATCATTATTTGAGTTTTAAATGTTGTAAAGTATATCTATAAATTAGATACTAAAGGAAAAATGTTTTTTTATCAATATTAACTAGTTGAAGACTTACACATTAATATTACCATCATTAATATATAAATTGACATCCAACAATATAAATATAATAAGGAATAAATAGCATGTTTAGAGGAAACAGTGTTGTTGATGTTTCAGCTAATTTATAAATTTTAATTCCTTGAGATGGTTGAGAAACAATGTCAATCTCCTGGAGAATATAAGAAGCCTAATTTTTGAAGGAAAAACAAAATATCCCTTCCTAATGATGACAGCCATTAGAAAAAATCAGGTCATGGAATATATATAACTTTATATATTATTTTTTACAACTTTTGGTTAAATCCCCATGCTTTCGATTTGTGGGGTTTATGGATTAAGAAGCTAGAATTGGTTAAGAGGGAACTTGTATGGATTAAGGGTAATGGTTTTTATTTAGTTACTTAACTATTGAGATTATTTCATTATCCCTGATGGACGTTGGTGGTGATGGACTAGGTATGATGAGGTGGTAATGAATGGGATGTGTGTCATAAGAAAGGTCATGTTTAATTGGTGCTTGATATGTGAGGAAGGAGTTCCCCATTTTTGGGCCCTATCAATTATCCTGAATAATAATTATATTTCTAAGGCTCTTAATCAAATAATTATGTTTGATTCCTTGGGAAGGACTGATGGCACGGGTTCTATAATAAACCTAAATGAGAAAGGCTTGTGAATGACTATTCTTTGGCACAAGTTGATGTATTCCATCATCTCAAGGACACTCCCTATCTCAGGCACATATCCTCATTTAATATACATCCATTTTTTTAAATTATCTTTAACGATGACAATAATACTCAAATCTAGAAAATTTCAATTCAATTTGAGAAACCCCATTGGTTTTCTGATATGCCTGCCTTTCTTCCATACTTTTTGGCTCCTTATGTAATTAGTTTCTACAGTGCAGCCACCTAGGGAGGAATTTCACTATGGGTGGAGAAAGAGTGAGAATAGAACCACACTCGTGTGAAGAATTTAAAAATAACCCTTTGTTGTGTCACATCTACATTAAAGGGGGGATTGATCCACTTCTTGAATGCCTTAACAAACATGACGAGAGTTTTTCCATTCTTGATTTGTGAGTTCTTGGAACAAACACCAAGTTAAAATGGAGGCATTTCCTTTGAAGTTAGTGAGGAAATTATTGCCTAGGCTACTAGCTTGTCCTGCAATGGCCAAAAACTCAAAATTCATAGTAAGGTGTTTGGCATAGAAATCATGAACTTGTTTTTTAAAAAGGGAGAGACTATGGTTAGGCTACATGCAGGATACGATAGAGCTAAGCTCCTACAGTCATGGGACAACATATGCTTCCTTATTATGAAATATATAACAATCGAATGGTGGTTCAAATGTTTTTATTTCTATCATCTTCATTTTCTTAACAATTTTAGGAATAATTTGATTATTTGTCTCCCTTTTTACTTGTTATCCTCAATTGAATATTCTCTTAAGGAAGTTTTGGATGTGTCATCTAAAAACCCTCAAAAGCCTCTCATCCTACTCCATCAAGGGATCGTTTTCAATCTTTACCACTTCCATTTGGCTTTGTGACCACCTAATCCTATTAGGGATTATCTAATTGAGTCGAAACCCCCAGTGGATAACTTTCCTACCATTAACCTTGTTGACTCTCCTATTGAGAATTTTGAGATGCCCTGTAGTAAAGGGAAGAAGAAGAATGACACTCCTCCAAAATCACCCCCTATGTGAGTCTTAATCTTCCACTCCTCAAACCAAGTCCAGTAAAATCCCCCACACCTCCATCCAAAATCTCATTGCAATGCGTTCATGCAACTTGAAGAACACCACCATTAAAAGCTCAAGTAAAAGGGTAAGAATTGGAGCCAAAAAACTCATATACAAGAAGAAAAAGAAAACCTTGATTAAATTTTATATTGAGGAAGCCAACTTTGAAGAGGAGGAGACTAAGAACACTAATGTTGCGAAAAAGGAAGAAGTTAAAAGTGGGAATAAGTTTGTAAAGGAGATTGATAACCTTAATCTGAGTGTTAGGCAGTCTCACAATCTAGAAATTTTCTCAAACCCTAACCTTAGTGTGGATAAATTCTCAAGTGACTCATCTAGGAGATAGGATAATGATGAAGATAGTAGTAACAAGGATGAAGAAGAGGAGGTGGTGAATGCAAATATTGAGGTATTCAGCCTATTCTCCAAGCTAAATGGAATGTTGTCAGACACTGAGGACTTAGACTCCATCCCTACCATGCAACCTAACAAGGACACATTCCTAAAGTGCATGCATACTATGGAGGATGTTGCTATTTTGAAGACTCGTGTGGATGATTTGGAAGGTAAGTTGAGAGGTCTAAAGTTCTCGCTTTACCCTGAAAGTAATTCATCATTTGACAATCACATTCTTTGTTGAAAGATTAATTTAAAATTTGTGAAAGCAACATGGGAGCAAGAACCACTTCTAATAATTGTTATCTATTTAAATTCCTCAAGGAGGACTAGAAGAAAATGGTTGATTAATCTAGTGCTCTCAGGTGATCCCACAAAGCTGGTTTACAATTTCTGGGAGATTCTGATTTTTGTTAAAATCACATATTTTTAGAAAATATAATGATTTAAGCCTTAAAAAATTTCATTTAAATCATTTCAATTGAAGAGGGTTTGATAAAACTACCTTATATCAAACCCCCTTGGATAAAACCCTGCTAGTTATAAACCATACCTATAACGGAGTCTCCTTTACACCTATCAAAATGTTGATAAAAAACCACTTTTGATTTACCTTTTGGGGATAAAATGAATTCATTTAAAATTTATTTTTGTAAGTATGTAGTCCTTATTATAAGCTTCCCAAAAGTATAATTTTAAATAAATTTAATTTTATTATTATATTTATTTTTTATTTCTTGTGATTGTAGGTTTTTCACCGAAAATCAAGCTCCTTGTTCTACACAAGTGGAAAAATAGAAGATTATCAAAAAAAAAAATTGAAAAATATGAGTACACCAAATATTTAAGTCCTTGATCCAACCCAAAAAAATTGAATTTCGATACATGCAAAAAAAGTTGTGTTATACAGTCTGCCTATGTCTGAATTGTAATTTGTTTGACTTCGAAACTTGATTAAGGAAAAAATATTCAATAAAACACTATGAAACAAATTGGAAGCACTAGATATCATAGTTACAAATCTAAATTCGAAAGAATTAGAATTTTATCCTTCATGGAAAAAAAGTTGTGTTATACGATGAGTGTCACTCCTTAAAAATGGTGTTTACTGAAAGAAACTAGTTTTTGAAGGAGATGGAAAAAGAAGTGCAATCTGATTCCAAAAATTTTGAAAAAAATATATTTACAATTTACAGACAAAATGTCACAAATCACTAGTTTGCATCATCTTCAAATTCCTCACGGTTTAGCCGTTATAGGTGCCTAAAAGTGAAGATTTAGTTAGAAAAAATTAGTTCAATGTCTAGTTTGGCCAAAAATTGTAAACCAGTATTGTGGGATCACCCTCTCTTAATTTATTTTTTATGTTTTAAAAAACCTTTGATCTTAATGTTTATTTGTTGTTTAAGTGATGTCTCTAGAGCCTATGGCTTTTGAGTTCTTTTTGTCTTTTTGTCTTTGCTATTGGTTTTTCTGACCTATGGGCCTTTTGTGTAAAGGGTTCAACACCTTGAATTGTTGCTTATATGATTAACAAAAGAATAGAGAAATTAACAAAAACAAATCCAACACATTTATTTATAATTAAAAATATCTTTGAATAATAATAATTTTGGTACTTATATGAATTAAAGAACTTGGAAGGCCACTCTCACCCTACAAATATTTTATTGGTATTGGCCCTCATAGCTATGGAAAACTATGGATAACCTATGTAAAAATTAGCATACACCTACTCACATGAAATTATGCGCCTACTTACATCATACCCACTCTTACCAAATACCTAGCTAAAACAATCTTAGGTGTACTATATTCCCCGAGTTGGACACAATTTATGTGCCCCCTTCTCCAATTCTCATTGCCCAAAACGCCACCTTCTTCTTCCTTGAGTGATCTCCATGCCCTTCCAAGTATCACATAATTTTTTTATATAAATTTAAGAGGTTTTTTCCAAACCATCACACCCTTTCACAAAGGTTATATTTTTAATAGTTATTTGGACTATAAATACAACTAACTCCCCCCTTTTAAAATATTTTATATAAATACTCTTTATTAATGCCCATTTTAAGGATTTTAATCACATTCTTTTTTTCTATCTTATTTTTAATTCTAAAGGGTAATTTCATGGTAAATTGACTTTCTTTCACTTTGGAGAAAAAGTTTCATAACATTTATCTCCCTATAAAATTAGTTGTTGTCCTCAATAGCTCATGGTAAATCTACAACATAACTCACCAAAAAAAATAGTCAAATAAATGTAAGCATAGCACTATCAATAAAATAGTGAATTTATTTCACTTTGAACATCTATATTTTTTATAAATTTGTATCTTTTCCAATAACTCTTTCTAGTTTAAATTTAAATTCGCAAGTAAGTTGAATAGAGCCACTTTGCTAGTTAGTAAGATGATTAAAACCGTGTGTGTGTGTGTGTGTGTGTGTGTGTATCATGAATGTGCAATTGAAAATTTAATGCTAATATATATGTTTAATATCCTACCTTTTAATCATCACTTTGTATACTCATGTAACCCCTTATATTTAATATAAATGTTTTAATATTTTACATGTAACTTCAATATAAAATTTACAAAAAAAAATTATCATGTATACACATAATGACTTCCTAGTGAATTGCATACATATCTCATACTATGTAGTCACTCATTGTTGAGTATCATATAATCTATATTCTCAAAATACATTCAAAGATGGTAGACATGCATTCCAAACTACATGAATGTTGGCATTGTTTATCATTGATGTCAAAGACATGATTTCAGAGATATTTGGTTGCAATGTTCTTCTTTGGTGTCTATTTGTAGTGCTCTTCTTTTGTCTATCATGAGTTGCTCCATTCCATAGTCATCATGTTATGGTTTGATAAGGTCTATCATGCAATTCTTGGTTCACTCATTGCAAGGTGTTTTTTGTTCAAAGAGTTGCAAGTTGAAGTTGGTGTAAAGGAAAGACTAGTGTAATGATGTTGTTGCATTTTTGGACAAAGATCATTTAGGGAGTTGTTTGTTTGTTCATTTGATGGTGTAATAGTATTTCACAAAGGATCATGTATCAAGCATTCATGAGTGTTTATGGTTTAGTAATATTGGAGGTCAAGGTGCTAAAACTCTAAGCTAATATTTTTTCAAAAACTTCTTGTCACTTTTAATAGTGATTCTCAATATGCTTTTACTGTGCATCAAATGGTAGGGATCATGGCTTGTTTTTCTATCAAGGCTTGTTAAATGCGGAGGTTTTAAGATCTAAAACTCTAGGTCTTTGTATTTATTAAAAACCTTATGCACAAGTGCTTAATGGTTACACTTTATATTATAATTTAAAGTTGACTGGCTATAATAGGTAGCAAGACACTTGAGTGAAACCTTGAGAGGATCATATACATTAGGAATAGGCCCCTACATTTAGGGTTTACCACTTTAGCAGGTTAATGGATCTTTGTATGCCACTCAAAAGTAAATCAGCAGCTATTATTTAATTTTGTGTTGGTGGGTGTTAAAGGATCAAGGGTCCTCATTTAAACCTGATAATGGTTCTTTCCATAGTTTTCACTTTGACGGGAATGTGAAGTGTCATTGACTGATGTTTGGTTTTCTCACAGTTTTGTAACTATTTGAGACAACGTTTTTATATGAAATGAAGCTAATGCATTGGGTTGATTATAATGGAGGATCGTGCTCTGTGTGAGAATTGGTTGAAAACCTTGACACCATTTTTTCCAAAGTAAAGTATAGAGAGGAAGGCTTAAGTAACAGAATATAAAGGGGTTGTATATTGGAGTTTGATATGAATTTGGTAATTTGGTGAATATGTTTTGCAATGCACTGAATATGAATGATTTGTTGATCATAATAGGGGATGTGAGTGTGTGAAAGTAAGGGATCTCTATGTGAAAGTTTTTTCTTTGAAGACTATGTCATGATTTTGTGATGACAATGTATAATGAGAAGAATTTGAATGACAGAAGATTTGAATGAAAAAATATAATTTGTATGACCACACACAAAATGTATTTTCCCCCCATTGTTTAGTGTGACTAAGACAGTATTTGAAATTTCATTCAAAGAAAGATAACAGTCAAAAGTGTATTGAGGTATGAAGGTTTTTTTTAAAACTAAAATTTGTTGATTAATGAAACAGTGTTGTGGAATGGGTGAATAAGGGAGATAGAGTTTTGTTGATATAGAGATAGTGTAGTTATTTGTATGGAAACAGAGTAACCCTCTAAATTTTGTTAATTTTTTCTGAAAAGATGATGGTTTTCCAGTGAGGCATATTGGGTTTCCAATGAGGTAGTTTAAGTAATCAGTGAGGTAGACTGAGTAGCCAGTGAGGCATACAACTTGTAACCTGTAAGGTTTTGGCCAATGAGGCCTAATGAAACTTATTTTTAGAGTGGTTTTTTACCCTTTTAGGGTTTTCCACTCATAAGACTTGTGTCATGTCTCCTCTTGGTGGTTTGTCATATTGTGCTTGATTGATCATCTTTGTTCAAATATTATGTTCTGATTTGCATATCATTGTGACTCCTTCAACATTCAATACCTATATTGTTTGAAGTGTATTCAATGGGTCTCTCTACATAATACAAGTGAATTAAGTTCTGAAATTTGATTTTTCATTAGACCATTGATTCACCCCCCTCTCTCAGTGGTCTTGTACTCCAACAATGAATATTGTTTTTCCTCTACCAAATATGATTGAATGGAAACAACTACATAATTATCCTTAAACAATGTTCATATACATTCACTCAACAAAGCTTTGGGGCAAGTTTTGAATCCAACAAGATGCAATATAAAATAACTTATTGCTATCAATAGGGTATTTATAGTTTATCTAGTCTAGTCACAAATAATTTCAACATAATGTCAAAGATTCATAGGTAATCAACAGTGATAACACATTCTAAGAATCTTTAAAGTCATACAAAAAAAATTGTATACAAATTTATTAGGTTGATAAAGTTTAATAAAAAAGTATAAAACAATAAAAGATACTAAAGAAAATCTCACAATCATCTTAAATAAAAATAATAATAATAATAATAATAATAATAATAATAGTGAAATTTACCATCCATTGAGCACTTCATAGAGAAACATAAAGTATAATCTTGCATTCTATAATTTATTGGGTTAATTGAAGTTTAATTTAACTTAGAGATTAAAAAAATTAAAAAAGGTTTTTCTTTTGTTTATTTTTAGGTATATAACTAATTTATTTTACTATCTAATTATTGTTGTAATTTCATATTATTGAAGTTTTGATTTTTAGAGGTTATCATTTTCTAAGAGGTTTTCTCTCCCCTTGTAAAAAATGACACATGTCTTTGTGATGATAAGATAATCTATTTGGTTTTATAAAAATATTATTTCATTCTAACCAACTTAGTTAAACATCATATATTCTAAAGACAAAGATGTAAAATCCTAGGAACTATAGGTTATGGATCCATGATGTAACTTATGTGATGACCAAATTTTATTCATTTTCCCAATTAAATAAACAATTAGACTACTACAATATCAAAGAGTCAAATATATTATTAAAAACCTTATGATAGAGTTGTTTTGTACACTTATTTTAAACATATTTTAAAGATGTGCCACCTTCCCACTTCACTTTTGTACGGTGCAATGTCACATTTAGATCTTTAGACATACTTAAAGTCAATTATGATATTTATGTCTTAGTTTTAATAAAATCCCACTATCAAAATTGTACTATTTTATGTTACACCTCACCTTGTATATTTTTAATAATTACATGTAAAATGCATATTCTAGCATTAAACAAAAAAATAAAGAAAATAATAGTATGAGTTGAAACTTCTAGTAGAGAACCATAGGGATGGATACAAATCTTGCAAAGGTGATGAAATGTTGATATGTTGTCGATTTAAATAAGATTAATTTCCATGATTCAATAATAACAACCTTAAAAAGAATAATTCTCTTATTGAATCTACTTGCTTGAACTATTTTTTATCTACTGATAAATATTGAATTTAAGAAAAATTACCATAATTATTATAAAATTTTAATTAGTGCATGACTACTTATAATCCTCATCAATTCCTCACACTATAGAACATTATCCAATGTTGTTTTGTCAAGAAAGGATTTGTTCTTACAAGGTGATAAGGTGACCATATTATGGTAGTTGGTGCTAATATAAAGAAGTTTCTTCATGAGGTAAACCTAAATATTAGTTGGTTAATTCTTAAATTGAAATAAAACCACTTTAACTATTTTTAAATAATTAAAAATATTACATAATTACCTATATAAAAATATAGACAAAACCTAAGGATATCACTTCTCACTTCCATGGGCTTTTTTCATCTTGTGTGAAAACTTCTATTCTTACCAATTTTATAGGTAGGTTCATCCTACATGGTTGGATTACTATACTACTATTTTTTTCTCCCTTATATTGCATTAATAATTACATTCATAAATAGAATGGTTCTGTTCAAAATAATCCCTAGGAAGATAAAAATAATAAAACATATTTATAAAACTATAAAAAGAGAAGTCATGTGATATCAAACAAGAATACCACTCAACAAGGTATTGTAATTTTCTCCATTTAGGAATCGTAAATAGTCAAAGGGTTTATAATATCCATATTCATAATATGATTTCATATTTTTTAAGATTTAAAGAGATGAGTTTAGAATATAAAATTTAGTGGATGAATGTGCTACTGGTACTAATCAATATGTGGGACACAAATGTAAGATTCAAATTAAAATATCACTTCACTTCACAAAATTTTTGGAAAATAAATAGAAAGATATAAATTTTTTATCACTTCTATTGTGTGTAGGCTTGTAGCCTCTTTTAAAGTAAATTAAAATTGACTGAAATTTTATTAGCATACAACTTTAAAAGCAAATGATTGTTTCATGTACATATATCCAAATATAACCTAAAAATAGAGACAAATTTAAATGAAAAAATGGAATGTATATTTTTATCATTAAAAATATTTAATTTCATCTTTGAACTTGGATTCCTATAGATATAACTTTTAATTTACTACTATGTTGTATATTTTAGTGTAGTGAGGACCCAACTTCTTGCACTTACTCATATATTGAGATATGGAAATCTTTTAGAGTGGAGATTCTATTCCCAATTTGGAAATATAGAAATTAAGGTTTTCTTGTTGACTCATCCAATCATAAGAACTTTTACATGTAGGCCCAAGCCAATAAGGTGGGACTTGGAGGTTTCTCATCTCCACCACATGGAAATTCCTTTGCTTCTCAATACCAACACTCTAGATAGCTAGATAGTGGCAAATTTCCATAGTTGAACCTTATCATCTCACATGTGCATGTTACCTCTCAACAAGCTAAAGATAAATATTAAGATAAGACACTCATGTGTTGGGATCCCCTTGCTAAGAGTCATGACCTAAATTTTTGTGGTTACCAACCTTATCGTTATCCCCCTCCATCTCTTGTTAATATAGCCATGATGGCTTAGTTCTTTTATTGCTCTCTTTTTTGGCTATAGCATAGACTTCTTCATGTGTGTTTTCATTCCACCTGTCTTTTTTGTGAATTATGTATTATATTTTGATATTTTTTGTAATATTTACTATAGAATTATCTATACCATGAAATATTTGGATATGGAGGTATCCACCCAAGATCTAGGAGATTTAATAAAAAAAAAAGAGAAACATGAGAGGATAACTATATTCTATTAAATGATGCAAATATAAAATATGTGTACATTAATTGAGATTGAAAAACCTTTGGTTATATAGGTTAGGGTGAGACATAGGACAACATAATATTATGGTATGTTCCTTAATATTATTAGTAACACATAAATTAAAAATTACATAAGAATTCCCTAAGTAATTTAGAGTGAATAGGACCTGATAGGGAAACTAGCCAAGTAATATCATATTAACACCCCCCTTAAGTGTAACTTAAGGAGAAAAAGAAAATATGAAAAGATGTAATGATGTAAGGATTGGTCCTAGCTATAAGGCCATGTTGGTTCCCATGTGTAATAAACCTCTCACAAACATAGAAAATGAGAAAAAAAAAAGTAAGAAAAAATACTCTCCAAAAAAGAGAAAATATAACATTATCTCTAAAATTATGAGAAGAATAAAACCCCATGTGATGAAAATCCCCCTCATAGAATAGAATAAGAGATAGAATACATCTCCCCTCAATATAGAATCTCTTGCATTGAATTTGGATCATCCATAGTGAATATTGAAGGTGATCCAAATTGTTGAACAACATTTCTCCCCTTAGGAAGAAACAAATCCAAGGATGTATGCAAAATTTCTTCCCATTCCTAAAAGGAATATAAAAATCACACCAAAATTATGATTTCTTTAAGTTATACTCAAGTGTCACATGTCGATGTTGAAAGGTGTCATAATCATATCAAGGCTCCCATGTCTAACTCATGAAGATGACAATCTAGAACCTTTTGGAAATGAATGTAGAACATGATCCAAATATGAATATGGCATAAAAATGTTACTCAAGGCTCTCAAAGCTAATGAAAAATTGTTATATATTAAAAATTCAAGAAAGAACAAGAGGCTATAAATTTTTGATGCAGAGTGGCAGGGGAAGCACCCAACTTGACACAGTTGTTCAACTATACCCTTCAATAAGACAATCTAATCATACAAATTGACTCACACAACCAGACATCACCAAAGGACTTGGGGATTATTTTGACACTCTTAATATGACAAAACATGAACAAACAACCAGACTTTTCTCATAGAAACTCTCATTCCTCCATCGCTGCCATACTATCCATGCATTCCTTCTAGCACTCACCAATAGGACAGTCATGATAAAAAAATTTAAAGGAAAATAACAAAGAAAGAAACCATGTTTTATACTTCTTACATAGACCCTTACAGATCCCCAAAAGCATAGAACCAAACACGAAGAACAGGTGTATTAAATAACTAATTTACAAGTCACCAAAAGGCTTCATTTGGCTTGTGCAAAGAAGGAATCAACTTGTCAAGGCACACCCCAACACCCTTAATGCCTTGAAAATAATTCAACAGGTTCCCCAAGACATTTTCCATTCTTTTCATCCATTATATTTACTCAAATAATCAAAAATCAACAAATAATGTATTCAAATGATCACATTTTGGATTATACAAGGCAAAAACTAGACCTAGGGCATCACATAACTTTTGGAAACCTCCATTTTTCAATTTGAAAAAAATTGAAGAGTGTAAAGGAGTCCTAAATCTACCAATCCACCAAGTTTCAGATTTTTCCCACAGTGGAAATGGGAATTACATCCATTTTGGTGACCAAACCCTTGTTTTGCAAGGTTTCAGACCCACTTTCACTAAAATTGATGTAACTTACTCAATAATTGATAAAATTAATTCAAATCACTACCAAAATAAATAATATTCTCCCCTCTATCAAACCATATGCATTATCAGTCCGTGAAATTATGCTACAGGATGTACCAATCAAAAGAACAGTCAAAAATGTTGTAAAAACTAGAAAAACAGAGTTTTTCTTTATATTAATGCTTCAAAAACTTCAACAACCTCATGCCTCAAAAAAAGGAGGCTATTTAAACTTGTTTCCCATCATTTACAATGGCCTTCAGCTGATTTTTGAAGGAGGTAACTATTGGTTAATGAGATTACATCATTAATGTTGATTTTACACCAAATTTCATTATGACACTTTGCATTTTGAAGCAACTTTGCAATCCTAAAGACCTAAGACCTTAAAAACAATTCAAATGGTTCCAAAATATCCTTATTACATGTTAAAAACTCCAACCTTTCACATTTACATACAAATTCAAATTTTTGCCTTCCCAAGGCTACAAAGACAACAATTGTTGCAAGTCGGCAATTTTCTACATTTTGACCCCAAAACTCAAAAACTCACCCTATATCTTGCTCAATGGTCTTGATTGACCTTATTAATGAAAAAAAGACTCAAAAATACTCATTCTAACCTCCTAACCACATGTTTTCATCAAATGAGCAAAAATGGAGGATGAGGTGTAGGTGCTCTTGCACCATTTTTCTCATGACATATCAAGAAGATGATGCACAACTCCATAGGAGCTAATGTCAAAGAGGAAGTGAATATCCTCAATATTTTCCTCCATTTATTTTAAATGAGACTCAAAAAAAACCTACAATAAATGTCAAGTTCTCATCCCAAGTAGTTGTATCTAGAAGAGGATGTGTTTTCTCCTACTACAAAGAGTCATTGGAAGCCATGGATGTGGCAAAACTAGTCGAGCATGATAATAAATAGGATATGGAGGATATGGAATAGTAGTACATGTCTCTATAACCTCATTCAATGAAATAACATCAATATTTAAATGACCATATTGTATCTCCTTGAAAAAGTGACACTAATTCTTAAGTCGGTACATTAATCAAATAAAAAATAGGAGAAAAAGTGAGAAGATGTACACTCAAGATGGGTGATCTACCTCCCTAACTACAATTATATCTTAACTATGTAAATCTTAAATATCCATATAATCAGGTTTGAACTCAACACTCTTTCCTACTCCAACCTGTGTAATTTAATAGATAGAAAAGATATTGGTTGATAATGAAGGCACATAAAGGACATAATTGAATGATCCTTCCTTCATTCCAATCTAACCTTTTCCAAAAACACATATATGTGTTGTTACCCATCAAGGTGTGTGATGATGAACAAGTCTTAAACAAATATAACATACTCTATACTAAATTTGTAAGGAAGCTAAGGTAGCAGAACAACTTCCTACACTAATCTTGGGAGGAGAATAATGCAAAACTTTATAGATCTTTCCAATTAGAGAAACTTAAACATAAATAAACATAAATTTCTTGCATACCACAACATAATGATTTACGTGGGGAAAACCCTTTCAAGAGGAAAACCCCACACTCCAAAAGACACCCAATATGTTATTCAAAAATCACAAAGATTACAATATACTTGTAGAGCAAGCTTCTCACAGGAGTATCACCAACCAAAGATCCAGAGGCAACACAATCGCTATCAATCTCTCAGAATACATCACAATACATAGTCATAATACAACTCCCTCATAAAATAGGGTTGCCTTCCATGGAAAGTCAAGCTAATAAAATATTAGTCGTTAGATATGAGACATAATGATGAATAGTCCAGATTTAAAATAATAAAATATAAATAAATTTTTCCTTTCGAGGGCATTGCCCCCAGACCCCCAGCTATGGGGATGATCCCCCTGGACCCCCCTTCATCATCGTATGAACAATACCTTATGTATCAATAGTGAATTATGTAATTGCAAGGTTGAAATACATTTTCCCAACAAAATTCATATGATGTGAATCTACAAAATCAAGTATATATTGGCAAATAATGTGTCTAAAACTTGGAAATTTCTAAGTTTTTTTATTAATTATTTAACATTTTTTATATTTTTTAATAATTATTGCCACTAAAATGGGGTCTTGTATTTTGAGTTGGCATCAAGTGCCACATGTTGGTAATTTGTGGAGTGTTTCTTAAGGTGTATTTAAAATTCTTGTCTATAACAAGTTTAGGATCTCTTACCTTTTTAGGATCCTACGACAACTTATGATATATTCTCATGACACGCAAGAACCAAGAATAGAGGGAGTTACATTGGATCTTGATCAACTATGGTAGAATTTATCATTTTGCATGAAGTTTCTATTTTGAGATAATAAATAATGTCAATTTGGATGTCCATATTGGGTGAATTAAATTAGTTGGTCATGACAATTTTAAAGTGTAACAGAGTATGAACATTATTTTTAGCCAATACAATAGAATCTTCTAGGGGGTGTCTGAATATGGTGTCTAGTTGATTGTCATACCTCTTGGAGGTTTTGTGCATGGTTTATGAAACTATAAATGGTTTTCATATTGTTCATTTTGTTTATAAATTGAGTACTCAAGGAGTTGTATTGGATGTATGAATTTGTAGGTACTAGAATGTTGTTGAAACTCCTAGTGAAATCTTTCTCTATAATTGTATTGTAATATCTTATTTTATTTTACCATACATTAAGAAGTTTTTGGAGTGTTATTTTTTCTCCCAAAATATTTTCACAAATAAATACTAGTGTCGTGTTATTTTCTTTATGCTATCATATATTTTTATAACTATTTAGATTAGATTTTAAAAAATTATGTACACATATCCTCTCAAGATTAGCATAGGAAGTTGGGTCAACTACCCTTTGATTCCTTATAAGTGGTGTTAGAGCCTAATCACCTTTGGTTTCAATTGTTGGGTTGTTTTAGCTAATCCAAATTTGAGTGGGAACTTGTGTAGGAGAGTGTCTTGTGATGTTATTGTAAGAAATACAAATAAAAATCACATCAAGGAGGATCAAGGTTTTTTAAAAATATACAAAATTTTAGTGGAAGATTAAAATGGAGGATCGATTGGTAGATCGTGATCTATGGGGTGTCATTGATGAAAACATTTCAAGACCTAGAGATGTAACTACAACCACTCAATATGACAGCATGGACTAGAAATTGAAGGATCTCATAAGATTATGTCTTGTGGATTCTATTTTTATTAATATCCATGAAGGACATACTAAAAGAGATTATGATAGATTTTGGGTAAAATGTATCAAGTGAAGTCTATGGTTAACAAGTTTTGTGGAGGAAATTGAATTCCTTAATAAGGGAGGAAGTGGAAAAATTTTAGACCACTTGAATAAATTCAATATGTTGGTGGTTTGGTTGAATTCAATTCTCGTTTGAAGATGGATGAGGAAGAAATATGTTAGAATGTATTGTGTTGTTCTTCTAATACATGGGATAGTCACTTAATGAATATTAGGAGTACTTCTATCACATTGAAGGTTGAATATGTTAGTTATTTAATGTATAAATAAATGAGAAGGAATATTTCAATTAGCACCAAAGAAGCATTGAATATTTATAATGGACCAAAAAAAATAGGCAAGAAGAACAAGAAACGGTGATAAAAGTCAATATCCAATTCCAAGGGGAGATCTAAGTCTTTTCAAATATCCAAAGTGACATGCTATAATTATGGTAAACTTGGTCATCTTCAAAATTAATATAAATAGGAGAAGAAAAAATAAAATAAAAAGTTGACTTAAATTCTAAATCCAAAAATGATGATGGTGATGCATTCATCATAGGTTTGGAAATGGGTGCAAGTGATAATGTATGGTTAATTCATTTAGGTGCATAGTTTCATATAACCTCTAATAGAGATTGGATTTCACAATATCAAGATTTTGATGGAGGTAAGATGTATTTGGGAAGTGATTATCATTTAAAAACTATTGGGCATGATAGAACTTAAATCAAATTTATTGATGGTATAGTTAAGGGAATCAATGGTGTTTTGTATATCCCTAGGTTAGCATAAAACCTTTTATCTTTAAGCAAATTAATAGATGCAAATGTGTAGGTTGTATTTTCTTATGCAAGATGCAAGATGGTTAGAACTGTTATTGTGATTGCTAGAGGTGTCAAATTAGCCACTTGCATGCATGGTTCAATGCAATAGCACAATTTTGTTAATATTGAATCATCTCGTGTACTGGATAAAAAGATGGTGTCATATTCAATGTATGGTTGTTCTTTCTAAGTACCTAAGGGTTCTCTTTCTATAGATTCTAAGTTACGTGTCATGGCATTAAAAATTAGGTTAAATTGAAGAGAAGGGTATACAAACTTTGAATTAAAAAAACCTTGTTGAAGGTTTGTTTGATTGTAATATTGAGTTTGATTTCTATGAACAATACATATATGAAAAACAAAATTGCATTCAATTTTATTTTAGTTCTCATAAGTCTTCTACAATTTTGGATCTTATTCACTATGATGTATTTGGTCATATTGATGTTCCCTTGATTGTATAATTTATTTACTATGTTATGTTTATTGATGATTACAATAGGACTTGGTTTTATTTTCTTAAAAAATATATATATTTTTCTAGTTGTTTTGGAGAGTTTAAAACTATGGTAGAGTTTAAACTAAAAATAAAATTTGAAATTTGACTAAAAATTGTGATGATTATTTTTTTATAGATTTTGATCTCATACAAGGATTGTGGCATATATAGGAAATTGGAGTTGTAGAGAGGATGAATAAGATATTGATGGAGATGGCTAGGAGTATGTTTAGTGGAGTTGAATTGGAATAAAGTTTTCAGTCAGGGTTGTAGCCACTAATTGCTACCTAATAACATGTCTCTTATATAAAATCTTGCTGATAAAATATCTATGGAGGAGTGGTCAAGAAAAATATTCACTGATAAATATTCATGTTTCTTTTGTGAGGCATATGCACATGTGCCAAGGGAGAATTATATTAAATTAGGGAATAAGATTGTTAAATACATTTTCACTAGTTACAATTTTGGTACGAAAGGATACAAGCTTTTGAATCCTATCAAAAAATATATTATATATTAGAAGTGTTATTTTCAAATATATTTAGCCTTCTTCCATTGTATTATAGCTAAAATAAATTAAAAAGAGAGATGTGGTTCAACTTTCTTCTACACCAAAGAAAGTTGAATTGAAATCCCAAATGAAACTAGAAATTTAGGAGATATCTTCAAGCTTCAAATCTTCAACAGAGTTATAACTTCCAACCCAGCTTGTTCGAAGGTTGACCAAGTGTAGAAAACTAATAGAAAGGTATTATCCTAGAAATTGGACATGTATATTTTCTTTAAATACTAAAATTCATGAACCTGGTTCTATACAAGAGGATTTCGGTATGCATGGTGTATATTTTTAGAAAATAAACATGGATGAAGAGATGGATTCACTTAAAATAAATAATATGTGGGACTTGGTACCTTTTCTTGAAAGATGCAAACTCATATGAATTGTAAATTAGTATTCAAGAAGAAAATGGGTTCTAATGGTAATATTAAAAAAATACAATGTATTGTTGGTTGCAAAAGGTTACTCCTAGGTTCAGGGGGTGGATTATGGTGAAATATTTTCTCTTGTTACAAAAATTTTATCCATTAGATTATTAATTTTATTCCTATAGTGTATGATCTAGAGATTGAACAAATGGTTGTGAAAACTACTTTTCTTCATGGTTATTTGGAGGAAGAAATCTACATAGCATAGTCAAAGCACTTCATGGTGAGAGTTAAATATATTTTGGTCTATAAATTAAAGAAATATTTATATGACCTCAAGAAATTTCCTAGGATGTGGTACCACAAATTTGATACATGTGTTTTATGTTTTGGATTTGAGAATTTTAAATTAAATCATTGTGCTTATTATAAATATGATGGTAATCATTTTTTATTATTATATTATATGTTGATGATATGTTGTTCATTGGAAAATCAAAAGAATTAATTTTAAAACTAAAGTCTCAACTTGGAACCAAATTTAAAATGAAAGAACTAGGTATGGATAAACATATTCCTAGTGTGGAGATAATGAGAGACAAAGCAAATAGAAAGCTATGGCTTGTCTAAAGTATGTGAATTCAATATTGTAGAGGTTTAACATACAGTAGTCTATACCATTATGTGTAATGTAGGAGTTTTATGGTGAACTCCTCAAACACCCTAGGATCACTTGTAAGACAAAAATAACTTCCACAAGAGAGAAATGGAAAAAATATCATGCTACGATTAAGGATGCAAGAATTCCAAACTAAATATCACAATGTGCATATGATGCCTTGCTTATATAAGCAAGGTGGTGAATAGGATTAGAAAATATCATGGCAAATGTCTTAATCCTATCACATGAGACAACTAAGTCATAACAACCTAGGATAAGATAAGATCTAGAAAAGATAACTCATCCTTCTAGAAGGAATCTTAGAGCCTAAGTAAACTTAACATGTGAATGTGTCCCCTAAGTCCCTAGTAGGTGAATTAACTAGGTACAAGACATTTATTCACACCAACAGCCCCCCTTAAGTGCAACTTAGGGAGAAGATTATTATGCAAAGATGTAAGGATGGGTCTCGGATGCTAGGCCATGTTAGGTACCCATGTACAAATGCAAATGAAATCTCTCACAAATGGAGAAAAGGAGAAAACCCAATGGGACAAAACCCATCCCAAAAAGAGAGATAAATAGAATAATGATATCCATCACAAATCAATCAATCTCCATCCACACAAAGGATGATAAGAGAGATCATACAACCCCTCGTAATGAGATAGCCTATTGTAGAGAAGCACACTTGTGGAGTAACACTAGAATCCTTAATCTGACAAGCAAGGAAAGATAATTCTATTTGCTAGTAACCATATTAGATTCACTCAAGGACTCAGGTCAGAATCATGATAAGCAACATCAGACCCGATGCCAAGGAACACTAGAAAAATCACAAACAAACACAACCCTGGAATCTATGAAGCAACAGTCAATTAAGAAATGATCTGGAACTGAAAATAAGTGCAGAGATCAAAATTGCACCCTCCCAATTGTCAAAACATCCAAGTAATCCCCAAAGCATCCTTTAAGGAAATCTAAAATAGTGATCAACTTGGGACATATATAGAAAAAGTGCATAGATGACAATGTAGAGCTCCTCAATGCCTTTCCAATGCCACAAGAATCATGAAAGCTAGAGATAGTGGCAAAAAGTTATGAGCTCAAGAGCCATAAAACAACATCTGACTTCAACTAGAAATAAATGCTATCGAACAACAAAAAAATATGAAAACAACCTGCACCATTATAAAACTCACAGCACTAGCTTTCTGACAATATCTAGTTTGAAAACATTCACTTCCTGGATTGCAAGTTATGAAAGTTTGAAAAAAAATGCCTAGAAAAGGGCACATGAAGACTAACCAGGGTCAAAATTTCAAGACTAATTTGACACAAAAATTTTGCTCCTAGTCGTACCATATGACCGATTGTGTAAAAAAATGTTTTAAGAAAAGTGCTTCCTCCCCGCCACCAATGGAGTGGTGGGCACGTGGCGAGCTAGTGGCTAGGGGGTGGTGGGCCTAAGCCATGTCGCCCAAGGCATAATCCCCCCGTGGGTTGATATAATCACAACCAAAACCTTCACGAAACCACCAAAAATAGTATATGGTCAACCAAAAATATAAACTCGTCTATGGATATAAAGGTGTGTCAGCTGGTTTAAATGAAAAAAAAAATTATTAATATTAAAATTTATAACTAGTGATACAATAAAGAAATCATACCAGCAAATAACCATGTGATTTGACCAACTAGGTACAAAGTACACAAATAGAAGGATGTCAAAAGAGCCAAAAATACAAAGAATATTCTCTGCCTGATGCCTATACAATCTACAAAAAATGTACCAAACAATTTTACTTTTGATCGTAGATGACAAGGAGAAGGAATATTCAACCCAAAATGTCAATTTCGTAGAAAAATGCCAAAAAAAAAAATTGACCCATTGCAGATCTCACACCTTTGTAGGCTATTAGCCACGTACGCATTTGTACAGCCTAAAAAAATTTGCACCCTCTAACTAAAGTTATTGGTAGTCAATCTTAGGATTCTTAGGCCTTCTAGACACAATGACAAGGTCTTTTTTTTCCCAAACTGCTCTAAAATATCAGCTACCCTCCATATCTGGCAACTGAAACCCTTCCTTCAAACCCTTGCAGATCTGACAAAATATGTCAAATTTTGATGAAACGAAAGTCAATATTGACTTTCTCAGATGCCCTGGATTCAATGGTGATGTTCTCAAGACCCTAACTTGCAACCAAAAAAAATTTCACGCCATGATTGGTCCCTCAAATTTGGGTAGAATTCTATAGCATTGAAGCTCTAATACCATGTAGGATTTCTATGGTGAACTCCTCAAACACCTCAGGATCACCTACAAGACAAAATAACTTCCACAAGAGAAATGGAAGAAATATCATGCTATGATTAAGGATGCAAGAATGTCAAATTGAATATCACAATATGCATATGATGCATTTCTTATATAAGCAAAGTGGTGAATAGGATTAGACAAGATCATGACAAGTGTCTTAATCCTATCACATGAGACAACTAAGTCATAACAACCTAGGATAAGATAAGATCTAGAAAAGACAACTCATCCTTCTAGAAGGAATCTTAGAACCTAAGTAAACTTAACATATGAATATGTCCCCTAAGTCCCTGGTAGGTGAATTAACTAGGTACAAGACATTTATTCACACCAACATGTTCCTCTTATCTTGGGAATAGAATTATCACTTACACAATATTTTACATCTCCATTAGCTCTAGAAGACATGATTATGGTAACTTATCAAAGTGTAGTTGGAATTATATTGTATTTTATGGTCTATAATAGACTAGACATGCCAAAGTAGTGGGATTTCTCAATAGGTTACTGTTTAATCCTATACGGATTCAATAGAATTTAGTTAAAAGAGTTCAAATATTTATGGGATACCTCAAAGTATTCCTTTTGTTATCATGGTAATTTTACAAGAGACAAGCATTCACTAGATATTCATGGTCATGTAAACTCAAATTAAATTGGAGATGTTGATAGTAGAGGATCCATTAGTGCATATTTATTTACTTCAAATGGTGGTTGAATAAGTTGTGTGAGAAAGCAATATGATATGGTCACTATGTCCAATATTGAGGTAAAGTATATGGTGGCAACTCATTCCTATAAAGAATTCATTCAGTTGAAAATAATGTGTTCAAATATTAAGTCAAGAATTAGGGTACATTTACTCTTTTTTATGACACTCAGAGTGTATTTTTATAAAAGAATCTAACCTTTCATATAAGGGCCAAGCACGTAGATATGTAGTATCATTTTGTTGAAGACGTGGTCAAATATGGGAAGTTAAAATTGGATAAATATCAAACTTTGACAAATTTTGTAGATATTTTAACTAAGCCCATGATCACAAATAAATTCATATGGTGTTTAGAGTCTCATGGGCCTTTTAGTCCCCAGAAATTAGATTCCATGATGGTATGTTTCCCTTTGTCTCTTGTGATGTATTTGACAAGTGGGAGAATGTTGGGAATTAAGATGCCTCAACTTTGTTAATTCCTAAGTTTATTTATTAATTATTTAACATTTTTCTTGTATTTTATATTACTTAATAATGTGCTCCGATAAAATGGGGCATGGAATTTTGAGCTAGCATCATATGTCAAATGTCATTACTTTATGACTCAGTTTTTCAAGATATATTAAAAATATGTATCTATAGTAGATTTTGGATGCCCTCCCTTTGTGGAATCCTATGAAAACTTGTGATAGATTACTATGATGTGTAAGATCCAAGAACAGAGGGAGTTACTTTGGAATTTTGATCACCTATGACATAATCTAGTATTTTTCATGAAATGTGTATTCTAAGATGGTGAAAATGATAATTTGGGAACCCATGTTGGGTAGATAAATTAGTCAATTATGACAATTGTAAGAGTGTAAAAAAATATGCTATTTTTATTTAGCATGACCAAATATTCTTAGGGATGTTGAAATATGGGCCCAACTTGGGCATCATAACTCTTGAAGGTTCTACACATGGTTTAGAAAACCAAAAATAACTCGTTTATTTTTCTATAAATTGGGTGCTTTAGGAGTTGTACTAGATGTATGAATTTGTAGGTACTAGAATATTGCAAAAAAATCCAAGATTGTATGTTAGTGAAACTCCTATGAAGATGCACTTTGCAAGTGTGTTATAATTTCACATTTTATTTTATAATAGATTGAGTAGGTTTGAAGTGTAGTATTTTTATCTATAGAGTTTTGCCCCACATAAATACTACTGTCATGTGTTAATTTGTTTACATATAATATTTATTTTTTATATTTTTTTGGTCGCTTAGATCATATTTAAAAGTTTTATGTACACTTCTCTCAAGATTAGCATATAAAGTTGATTTTGTTACTCTTTTCTTCTTTACAATATCCATCTCTCTAACTATAAATCTAAAATTGCAACAAGTGATTTTCCCTTTTGTCTCTCTAACTTTGAATAATAATTAGATGAACCCTTTAGCATAGTTGAAGGAAAATTAATGTAATCCTTCTTTAGAAGATGCTTCAACTCGTCAATATATTTTGAATAAAATTTGTGTTCATCATGCCTCAACTTCTTGCAATATGAACATTTGAGCTTCTCCTTCTTAGATTATTCCCCTTTGGAAGAGGATTTTTTATTATCTTGTATGGAAGTGGATGTGGATTATTATCATGTGTTCTTATTCAAATTTTTATTTTGCTTCTCTTTACCACTAGAAGCCTTCATGCCTATTGCAATCAAGGCTTGTGATTTCAAATAATTCAAGGTGCCCATTTGAATAATATTATATTTATCCCTAGTGACTAACATAGCAAAATTATCAAATGAAGGAATCTTAATCTCACTCCCCAAAGTACTATGTTTAACATATAAACTAGAAACAAACACTAAATAATTAATCCCTAGATTAGAGAGAGCACTTAATATCAACTATTTATCTTGTTTTATAATTTTGGAATCCTTCAATTATGCTCTTAGTGACTTGAATTTGGTGATGAATTGTTGTATTTCATCAAAATTACATGGATTAAGATTTATTAGTTCATTTTCCAAAAATATATATATATATGGATTCCATGTCTACCCAAATAATTTTGACAATGTAGTCCACACAACAATAGTTGTATCCAAGTACTCAATGTGAAATAACAACTGAGGATAGACATACAAGCACAAATAGCCAATAGCTTCTTCACAAATATTCAACCACTCATTCTTTTTAAATTTATCTTTACTTGGTTCACCATCAAGCTCATGAACCATCATATATAACCTCATAACTCTTAGCAATTTGTTTATTTTATTATTTTATATATAACCTCACCATTATTGGATGATGAAGAAAGAAGGAAAGGACACAAATAAATAGGAATTATTGAGCACAACCATAAGAAAATCCTCCAAAAAATTAATTAATTAGTGATCCACCTAGCAATATATGATCTTATCATTTTATACTTAATACAATTACAACCACTTTTCAAATTAGTGAAGTGGTCTTGGTATTATTATGTTACATATGCCAAATTTGGCCACAAAATTGAAAGTAATTTCATAATACAATGAAATCAATTTGATTACACCAATGTGAAGTACACAAAAAAATCTATTGTATGAGCCTAAACAAAGCCCCAGGATTTCCCAAAAAGAGAACTTCTAGGTAACACCTATGTGAATCTATGAATTTTTAAATAATTAGACATCAAAATAAAAAATTATCTACACAATTATTAAGTTCCAAAATGTCTACACCAAATAAAAAATCTTGCAAAAATGAGTAGATATAATTGAGAATGGAGCTTACAAGTTCTAGGTGTCAAGATTAAAATTTCAACAGTAAGGTGCAAATTTCACAGTGAAAAAATATTTACATCATGATGACATTAGCAAATGTAGAATGGAATATGCTTTATCCTAATAGAATATTCTTCTAGATTCTAAAAATGCCAACTAATTTATTGAAACTGTTCTCTAGAATGAAAAATTACCTATTTGGAACACAAAATTGTCAATCATCTTTGCAAAATAGCATTTTAATTTTTAGTTGTTTTCTGGGAAGAAAAAAATTGATGGTTTGTGAGTCTTAATGTGGTGGCACCACTAACCTATTGGCGGTGGATTGAAGGTAGTGGTGGGGCTTTGAACCATTGGTTGTGGAATCTCCTTGTCAATATACCAATGTCGACATTTCATGTGGAATCCTTGTGTATAATAGCAGATACCCTGTGAACTATGAATTTTACTAGTACCTTACTATACCCACAAGGTCTGCATAATTTTTTTAAAATTAAATTCCAAGAAATGAATTATAAATTAGGATATATTTTTTTTTACCTATACATATACTTGCACTAGTGGCCCTACATAATATTTTTCCTATGCAAAGAATATTCTATGTGATATGTATTATATTAAAGGAGAATTTTCTCAAAACTCTAGGTCGTGTTCTCCAAATTTGATGAAATGATATTTGATCCTTAAATTATTGGGCCTTCTAGATGTGATGGTGGGATCATATTTGACTCAAAATTCTCCAAAAGATTAGATACCTATTGAATATAACATGCACCTCCCAATTTCAAACCCTTGTAGATCTGGCCTTGAATGTCCAATTTGAACAAATCAAAATGCTAAAATTTCTTGAACACCCTAAAATCAATAGTGAGCTTAAATTTACTCCATGAATCTCCAAAACAATCTTCAATATAAAACCATAAAGAATAACCCCTAGTATTTATATCAATTTTTTTAATTCTCTAAACTATTCGATGCAAGAGACAAACATACTCAATTTTTTAAGAGAAACAAAAAAATTCAACCTAGATATCCAAAAGGATAACATAAGGAAATTGTACAATCTCTAATACCATGTAAGAGTTTATACATAATGTTCTATACAATACATTTTTTTGATAATGGAGGTAGACACCAATATCTACGAGCTTCAATGGAAGCACAAGAGAGACCCAACATGAGAGTAATTATATTATATCAAAAAATAAAAATATATAATGTGTGTATCTCAATTGAGATTACAAAAAGAACCCCTTGGTTATATAGGCCAAGGAGAAACATAGGACAAAATAAAATTATGACATGTCTTAGTCTTATGACTTGAGACCTAAATTAAGAATTCTTTAAAAGAAATCCCTAATTGAACTCAAGTAAACTAATGAGAAGATAATATAAAATAAAAATTGATTAGTTAAAATACTGTATTCACAGCAACAATTTTAATATTAAAGTACAACATTATTCATCATAAAAAAAAATAATAATAACATTATTGATATGAGTGATCTACCAAGTGAGCTCTATGTGTACTTAATGATATAAATTTTAGTTCAATACTCAAACAATGGTGAGATTATTTTTATCCATTTTTTTCAATGGAGTTTGATGATAATTTCATCACCAACAAATCCTACCACAAATGACCCTTCAAATGTTGGTTTCACCTCTTCAAAAAAAAAAAATTTGGAAAAACAATATGATGTTGTGATTTACTAGAGGAATTTTACTTTCTCTTAGAAATTAGTTGGATGTGATAGTCCTAAATATAGTATTAGTCGAAAAAAATTACATGCAAAAATTAGAGAAAGAGGTGGATAAGAAAGGTCAAGTGAGAAAAATATTCTCTTTTACACATTAATTCACTAAAAAAAATTACATAATAGCTATTAATAACAATAACAATTGATAAATATTAGTTATGAAGAAAAAATATCATTGTACAATTATGATGGAATAACAAACCAAATAATTGAATTAACAAAGCTAAACCCACATTCTCATCCAAACAAATAAAAAGAAAAATTACTTACCATATTTTTATTCACCTATAGAATGTACAAGTATTGTTGCCATAATAATTTTTTAAAATTCCTCCATATAAATTGGATTTATATTCCAAAATTTATTGAATTGTACTTCATTGTGCCTCTAATCTTCAATGAAGACACTACTTTTAGAATTCACTTGTGGTTTCACATTCATTAGACCATATTACTATCACCTATACATTGTTATTTTCTTTGAAGAAGATATTTCCAAACATTGGTTGGCTCTATACTTCTTTAGAGAATTCAACAAGGTTAAATTTTATGACATCAAATACCCTATGGAGAGAAGTTAAACAAAAACACAAAGCAATATTGTTACACTTTTATGTGATTTTTCTTCTCCTATCTTGGCCTAGGGCTAGCACATAGCATGTTTAATTAACAATGCATTGATTTCTAGCAACACATTGATATATTGTTACACTTTTATGTGATTTTTCTTCTCCTATCTTGGCCTAGGGCTAGCACATAGCATGTTTAATTAACAATGCATTGATTTCTAGCAACACAATGGTAAGATGATATTTCCTTTAGTCCCTAAGGCCTTTTTTTGAAATCTTGCTCAGATATACCCTACAACATTAGAATATGTGATGTTATTAGAGATCATTTTGACTTCTAAAAGGAAAATTTTATCCTCATAATGACTAGACGAGGACTAGAAGAATGGTTTTTAAAAATATTATTTTTTCAATTTTCTAATAAAATGAGGATTATTATTTTTTTTAAATCATATGAAATGAGTGTTGTGTGGGTCCGTTTATTCTAATGATTTTTATTAGAAATGATTAATCATGAAAATAATTATATATATTTAATAACAAAATTTTCATAAAATTAATTTAGTTGAATTAAAAAAATAAAATTAAGAGTGTCATTTACAATCTTTGTTTTAAGTTGATCCTCAAGGGAAAAATTCAAAAAATATTTATTTTCATGTGATTGGTTGTGATTTACTCAACATCATGTTATTAAATTAATGTAATTATCTTCATACTTATGATGGCATTGTTATTTCAATTGTATTTTCTATGTAATTGTAAATGTGTATTTTTTTCTCCACATTATATTGTATTCATGCTACTAACTATAATATGATGTATTGGTATTATCTCCTATAGAATATGGGCATGACATATGCATATATTTACATGTTACAATACATGTCATGTTCAAGTTTCGAATGTTTCATCAAATTTTCCATGGATTATACACAAAATGTTGCTAATCAAAAAATGTCTAAAAGGTAGGAAGGAGAAATAGTGCAAATCAAAAAATATCATAAGAAATTATAGCATTAGCAAAAGATGACTTAAATAAGTAATACATATGGTTGAAAATAATTTTAAAAAAGTAATAAATTAGGCTAATGTGTATTGCTTTCCACCAAGAGTCTCAAATACATATAAAAAGGAACTTAAACTAAGACCCTTATGCATTGCTAAAATGTGACATTTTAGTATTCAACACCATTGCGGAATTCTTGGTGATAGGGAAGTACGATGCAAGGATAGCAAACAATCAAGCACTCAATTCATGAAATAAGGTCAAAGAAAAAAATAACCCATTATAGCTAGAAAAAGAAGATCAAATTTGATAAAGGACATCAAAAGATGGGAGTGGGGGTGTTAACACTATGGATAAAAATGATTAGGACTGTGCAATTTGTATGGCATGGTTAAATACAATGACATGATAAGTTGGTTGAAATCAAGCAATATCACCCAAAAAAAATACAATGGCCAATGTAATGGACTATGTTATTTGCTCACAAAGCTCTACTTCAAGACTAATGGAGTTAGAAGTTGGAGATTACCCAACAAAATTGAAATTAAATTATAATCCAATATATGTAAGTATTGACATGCACATCTAAACCGTAGATTTTTGGACCCAATCGACTCTCTAACTCATAGAGTTTTTCACCCAAAAGGAGAGAGATTAGATCCAAAAATGCTAACTAGTTCATTCAAATTAGATTGTGTGTAATGTTGTATGAGTTAAATAGAATGATCTAAATGCTACTAAGCTATGAAATTGATCAAACATGAATGCAAAATCTAAGAATTATGACTTGTTTGAAAACACATTGTGTTATGCAAGAATGAACTAAATATGCAGAACATAAGGAGATAGATAAGATCATAGTGCACCTGGGAAAAATGTGATGAATCTGGAATGTTTGGAATGTTGATTGATGATGTTTCTCAATCCTAACAGGACTCATTCGCCATCAAGGGCGAATCAGTCCCTATTCTGGTGAAAGCTTTCAGAAATAGGTTTCAAAATGCCAAGAGATGAAATCTAATGAGAACAATTTTCAGGCCCACAAATGGGACCTCCTTCAGGGATCTAAAAATTTAGGACTTGAATCTATAGCTTTAGATCTACCTTTTTGTCTTCTACAGGTGTCTACTTCAGAAACTGTCAGAATCAAGTTTGAAAATGACTTTTTCTTGACACTTTGACTTGAATGATAGGAGGATGACTTGAATAAATTTGGAATGCAATATTCAATGATTCTCAAGCTTCCAAAGAACCTAGATCTACATACAAACAACACAAGAAGAGAAATTGTTGATTGTTAAGGCATGGGGGTTTGCCTTGGTCAAACCTCATTTAGGTAATTAAACCAAAATGATAAAATGGATGAATAAGACATGAAACAATGGAATAAATTACCTTACAATGATGATTGATCTTGGATGTTTGCAGCAATACATATAAAATCTTCCCTTGAATGCTTTTGAATGCTAACTTGAAGACTTCTAATGGAGAAACCCTAAGTTGCTTGACTTGAAATAGAAAATAGAAGATGAATTCAAGATGATAGATGTATGAATGAGATAAGATGTGTAAAATGAGGGTAAAATTACTTATTTATAGACAAGTGTTCCCTAGTACCCGATTATACCTTATCACAGGCCGACATATAGTGAAAATAAACTTTAAATTTCACTTTTTCTCGCTCAAGGATCAAAATGGGGGCCAAATAGGACTCATTCGCCACACATGGTGAATGGGTCCCACCTGGATGGGACTTATTTTCCATGCATGGTGAATGGGTCCCGTAGGGGCCATTCTGACACCTAAGAAGCCAAGGAATCAGGAAACAAGGTTTAAAATGCTATCTTGTCAGGTATTTGATCAATTAAAGCCTCAAGATGCACAATATGGGTTAATTAAGACCTATTAGTGATGATGTAAATTTTGGATAGGTCTTGGGACACATAAATCAATGTGAAAGTGTGATTAAATACACTTTACAACACTAAAATTATGTCCACATAGCCTAGAAAAGCTCAAGAACCAATGTGAATGTGTAAATCACACTACAACACTAGTTTATCATTAAGTTTACATTAAGAACCTTCTAGATTGATGTAATAATATTATTAAATACATTTTATAATGTTGAATTATGGAGAAGAGGGCTAATTAAGTCTAGAAAAGTGTGAAAGTCCTTTACAAGACTCTACAACACCTTTACAAGACGTCATTAAAAGCATGTTATATGATTTGCAAGGGTCGAAGACCTAGTGTGGATGCATAAAATGTCTCACAACACTAGATTTAGGGCCTCATCAAGTCCATTTAATCCCATGTCAAGCAAAGGGTCCTTTTTTCTATGGCACATTTAGCCCCCACTTTAGTGAGAGGATGAACTTGCTTCCTCACACTAAAGTAGACAATCAAGAGAGTTTCGCATGTACACCAAGCCCCCAAGATACAAAATCATGCAAAGGCAAGGTGGAAAGAAAGACAATATGAAAAATATGTACTCACTCTGGGCCCGCAGAACTTCAGGTCATCCATGGGGTGAGAAAGGCCAAACTGTATACTCACTTTGGGGCTAGGGAACTAGTCGTTCACAGGGTGAGAAAGCCCAAAAAGTAAGATACATACGCTAGTTGGTATGCACTCACAAACATAAAAGTGGCTATGGGGAAAAGTCATGCCGCTAGTTGGGCTTCCCGTTCAACCATGCTAAAGCTATACCACTTGATAACTTTAACAAGGCGCCACAAAGCCAAATGAAATGTAAATGTCGGTTTAAGCTTCATGAGACAAGTAAAATAGGATGGCACCACAGGCATGCAAGTTGTGTTATGCAAGGTGGCCAAATAAGATGGCTCCATAGGCATGCAAGTTGTGTTATGCAAGGTGGCCGAATGAGAATGCAATAAATGTAATGTGAAATATTGTTCAAAGGAGTCTTGTTCAGTTTATGCAAGGTCAGTCACTTAGGGAACATTGTGTCTAATTTCTCCAAGAGAGGACCAATCAAAGAATAGTATATTTACAACTTAGGGGATGTAGTGCGTCACATCAAACCACAAAGAGGAATGTAATATGCTGAGATAGATCACACTTATGAAGGACATCACAC
Organism: Sequoia sempervirens; assembly: GCA_007258455.2. NCBI lineage: Eukaryota > Viridiplantae > Streptophyta > Pinopsida > Cupressales > Cupressaceae > Sequoia > Sequoia sempervirens. The sequence continues at coordinate 236,412,954 of VDFB02000002.1, forward strand.
CCAATGTCATCCACAAAGTGACAAATGCATCATGTAAATAGTAATCCTACACTAAGAAGCATGAATGCATAATGAAATAATGGTAATGTATGCCCCCCACTTTAAATGAATTACTACACATTGTTATGTGAGCAATTACTTTAAAGTAGAGAAGAAAAGGAAAAGAAAACAAGATAGGAGAGCCAACCTGGAAAGCTCTATACCAAGTCATATGTTTCAAAGCTAGGCTGCATCATGTCAAGGGAAATGAAAAGAAAGAGAGTATGTCACATGCAATTCAATCTTAAGACATGGCATTCACATCTCAAGCTTTCTCTTATATGTTCATGAAAATTTAACTAGTAGTCGAAAGAGACAACGACAAGTGACATACAAGGGAGAAGGTTGTCTAACCCATTTCCCCCCACATAGTGCAAGACAAAGGTGAGCCTAGAATGGATGACGATATGCTGCCCCTTGCAATGGATGCAAGACATGCAATAGTGAGAATGTGATTATCCTACAACTATTACATGGCAAGGAGCAGCAAGTAAGGTTATTGATGTGAATAAGAAAGAGTTTTGGAAGAATTGCATGTGATAGTATTGATGTTGTGTGAAGGCTTGTTGATCTCAATGAAACAACTATAACCAAGACCATGAGTTGTTGTTGTGTGTTAGGTTCTATAGGGTTGTGGATGCCTTGATCTTGAGCACCATAGCCTTTTCCATTATACCCCAATTGTTTCATGAAGTCATATCCTTTTCCATAATTTTTTTCAATGTTGTGGAATCGGGTGGTTATTCGTTGTTTTCATCAAGTATGATTGTAGAGTTTGATTTGTTGTCTAAAGTGGTGAAGGTGGATGCCTTTGAAGGGTTATCTGAATTGTGTGTTGACATGATGGTGGGTTGTTTTTGTTTCTCATCTTTCTTTTGCGTAAGTATATATTTACCCATAAACGAGGGTGCGAAGTCTAAGGATCCCCAATCATTACCAAATAATCTAGAGACCGATTTCATATCATTGTGTTCAATTTCAAGAGGATCTATGTTGGATGTTGGAATCAATGTTGTGAGAGTACTTGCAGCTCCTTTTTCAAGGTTCAAGCAACTTTCAAGCTCAAGATCAGCTTCAACTTGATAAATCTTATTGTTATAGACATATTTCATGATACAGTGAAGGGTTGAAGGCACTGCATTTGTCTCATGAATCCATGGTCAGCCTAAAAGGAGATTATATGAAATTTCATAAGGCACGAGATGGATAAGAGTTTACAAAGTAACCACCCCAACCGTAATAGGTAAAGTGATTATACTTAGTGGTTGCTTTGTTGTATTATCAAATCCTCGAATAGTGGTGGAATCAAGTATTATTTGTGATATGTCAACTTTTAATCAATCAAGGAGACTCACACCACACACATTAAGGGTGGAACCATTATCTATGAGAGTGCATTTGATACCTGTGCGATGGAATTGAGCAATGATCATAAAGGCATCATGTTGTTTATATGTATGAGCAATAGTATCATCACTAGATTATTGTGATACATTGGTGTTAGGTTGATTAGAGGGATGAAGTGGATATGAGGGTGGGTAGAGAACAAGTTTAGGTTTATTGGAAGGATGAAGCAGATGCGAAGGTGGGTAAAGAACAAGTTTAAGTTGACTTTTAGATGGTTGTTTGTGTGAAGGTGAGTAAAGGATAAGTTTAGGTTTAGTGTAGTGATGTTGAATATTGTTAACATCCCTTAAGTGAAGTTCTTCTTTGTCTTTGAAGGGTATGTTATTGTTGCCTAGAGTCATAATATCCTCTCTAGAAGGAGAGTTCTTAGGAGAGAAACAAACCACATGTTCATGATAATTAAGGTTTGGTTCATCCAAAATAACTTCATTAGCACTAAGGGGGAATTAATGATTGAATTGTGTTGTTCTATGATGTTTTCCCACATAAGATTCTCATGATTTTCATGGATTGGATCGTGTAATACCATAATATCATCTTCAAGAATAGGAGAGATATTAGGAGAGGGGAAAAGTTGATTGTTGTCCATAATCTCATTGTCGTGGTTCAAAGTATCTACCCTAGTAGGAGAGCTTTGAGAAAGGTGACAACCAAAAGAGGTGTCACATGTTGAAGCTTCATCACAAATAGGGGAGTCATGAAGGGGAGGACAACTAAAATTCTCATGACTCTCATTGGTTATGTTGTCACAACTAGGAGAGACACTAGGGGAAGAACAAATGTGATTATCAGGATTATTTATGACTTCAGTGTTTTGTTTTGTAATGTCTTCCAAACTAGGAGAGGTAGGGAAAGGATCATAAAGAGGGTTTTTATAGACTTTAAATATTTGATTATTTAAGACTACTTTATCATCCTCGTCATTTACAATCTCATGTTCCTTAAAGTTATCCGCACAATGGAAATTAGGGAAGGTGATGTCTAAGAATGTGTCTATGATTTTATTTTCTTGTGCTAAAATATCCTCGCAAAGGGGATGAGGAGAAGGAAAAACAAGAGCCTCATGATTCTCAATGATTGTGTCTTCTTTCGCCAAGATACTTCATCACTAAAAGGAGAGGTATTGGGAGAATTACAATCATGATCATCAGGAGCGTCTATGTTCAATGTATACTCTTCTAACACATTATCCGCACAAATAGGAGAGATAGGAGGGAATGTAAGTTTAAGAAAAGAATTAACACTTTTATTCTTTGGTGCTAAGAGACTCTCATAATATTGACATGTAGTGGAGAAATGACAATCATGTTTATTACCTAACATTTTGAAATAACAATCTATGCTAACTCAAAATGCAATGTAAAATGCTTGAAATGAAGTGCAATTTTCAAAGAACAATTGACTGATTATGTTGTGGAACAATATGAGAATGCAAATGTGAAAGTTAAACTATACATGAAATGAGCTAATTAGGGCTAGTTTTGATGAAATACATGATACAAAAATGCAGCTAACTAATATATACAGGTTAAGGCACCAATCAGAAGCCTAAAATCCAAGTTCTAAGATCTGGACAATGTCGTTTCAGGTGCCAGAAGGGACTGATTCTCCCAAGGTGGCAAATGAGTCCCAGTATGAACCTTGTTCAAAATTTTCAAAATTTTCAAATTGATTTTTATGAATTCTGAGAGCCAATACACAGACCTAAATGAAAAATGCAGAATTTCAATAAGTCTAAATGAATTTAGATGCAACAAATGCAACCTAAATGTACTTTTTATGAATGCAAGTTTTAAAACCTATCATGCAAATCCTAATGCAAGGTAGATCTATAATGAAAGACACCAAATCAAAAAATAGAAGTATTCGAAGAGTCAGGTTCACCAAAATGAACCGTAGATTTTTGGACCCAATGGACCCTCTAACTCGTATAGGGTTTTTCACCCAAAAGGAGAGATTAGATCCAAAAATGCTAACTAGCTCATTCAAATTAGATTGTGTGTAATGTTGTATGAGTTAAATGGAATGGTCTAAATGTTGCTAAGCTATGAAATTGATCAAACATGAATGAAAAATCTAAGAATTATGACTTGTTTGAAAACACATTGTGTTATGCAAGAATGAACTAAATATGCAAAACAAAAGGAGATAGATAAGATCATAGTGCACCTAGAAAAAATGTTGATGAATCTGGAATGTTTGGAATGTTGATTGATGATGTTGCTCAAGCCTGACAAGACTCATTTTCCATCAAGGGCAAATCAGTCCCTGTTCTAGTTTAAACTTCTGAAAATAGGTTTCAGACTGCCGAGAGATGAAATCTGATGAGAATAGTTTTCAGGCCCATGGATGGGACTAATTAGCCATACTTGGTGAATCAGTCCTCCTTAAGGGATCTAAAAAGTTAGGACTTGAGTCTATAGCTTTAGATCTGCCTTTATGTCTTCTATAGGTGTCTACTTCAGAAACTGTCAGAATCGGGCCTGAAAATGACTCTTTCTTGACACTTTGACTTGAATGATAGGAGGATGACTTGAAGAAATTTGGAATGCAATATTCAATGATTCTCAAGCTTCCAAAGGACCTAGATCTACATACAAACAACACAAGAAGGGAAATTGTTGATTGTTAAGGCATGGGGGTTTGTCTTGGTCAAACCCCATTTAGGTAATTAAACCAAAATGATGAAATGGATGAATAAGACATGCAACAATGGAATAAATCACCTTAAAATGATGATTGATCTTGGATGTCTGCAACAATATATGTAAAATCTTCCCTTGAATGCTTTTGAATGCTAACTTAAAAACTTCTAATGGAGAAACCCTAAGTTGCTTGACTTGAAATAGAAAATAGAAGATGAATTCAAGATGAGAGATGGATGAATGAGATAAGATGTGTAAAATGAGGGTAAAATTACTTTTTTATAGACAAGTGCTCCTTAGTACCCGATTATACCTCATCACAGGCCGACATATAGTGAAAATAAACTTTAAATTTCACTTTTTCCCACTCAAGGATCAAAATGGGGGCCAAATAGGACTCATTCGCCACACATGGTGAATGGGTCCCACCTGGATGGGACTAATTCACCATGCATGGTGAATGGGTCCTACAGGGGCCATTCTAACACCTAAGAAGCCAAGGAATCAGGAAATAAGGTTTTAAATGCTATCTTGTCAGGTATTTGATCAATTAAAGCCTCGGGATGCACAATATGGGTTTTTTAAGACCTATTAGTGATGATGTAAATGTTGGATAGGGCTTGGGACACATAAAGCAATGTGAAAGTGTGATTAAATACACTTTACAACACTAAAATTACGTCCACATAGCCTAGAAATGCTCAAGAACCAATGTGAATGTGTAAATCACACTACAACACTAGTTTATCATTAAGTTTACATTAAGAACCTTCTAGATTGATGTAATAATATTATTAAATAAATTTTATAATGTTGAATTAGGGAGAAGTGGGTTAATTAAGTCTAGAAAAGCATGAAATTCCTTTACACTTGAGACTCTACAACACCTTTACAAGACGTCATTAAAAGCATGTTATCTGATTTGCAAGGGTCCAAGACCTAGTGTGGACGCATAAAATGTCTCACAACACTAGATTTAGGGCCTCATTAAGTCCATTTAATCCCATGTCAAGCAAAGGGTCCTTTTTTCTACAGCACAACATCAACGTTCAACAAGAAGAAAAATTCTGCCACAATCAAAAGAAGGCACCTCTTCAAGGTAAAATTGGTGGGACTTGAGAACTCTTCAAAGCAACCCTTGAACAACACTTTCAAGAAATAGCAAATAGAGAACTATGTAAGGCAAGTGATCTAGTAAATAAAATACATTGATCCATTAACTCACAAAGAATTAAGTGCATGCAAAATATCTAGGCCTAGGAAGTTGAATACAAGTTCTTTTCCTACAAACTTATGGTATATTAAAGAGTACAAGGCAATAAAAAGAGAACTTGGAATGGACAAAGAAAATAAGAAGGCTAGTGAAAAGTATTACAATCTAAAAAAGAAAGATATATGGAAACAAGAACTAAGGAACTAATTTCCCTTCTTAAATACAACCCCAAAGGTTTTTAGAGGGAACTATAAAAGAAAAAAGAGAGAAAATAGAAAACTATCATATATACCCAATGATATGCATAGTTTCTCTATAAGTGAGTTCAAGATAAAGACATGCCCCCCATAATCAACACAACAATTGAGCTCTTTTCTATGGAAGATATTACTCAAGGCATAAAAAGATTAGAATGGGGTAAAGCACCAGACATAGATGGGTTGCAACTAGAACATTGTGTTTTCTTATATAGATTAAAATTGAAATATTTCTTTCACGTTTTCAAAAATGAGGTTTAGAAGTAATCACATCACACATCAAGAGAATTTTTAATAGTATAATCCAAGAAGGCTTCTATATAACTACCAATAATCTATCAAAATACTACACTATCATGGTCAATCCCCTTCTTGAAAATCTATTTAGGAGAATGTTAGACAAAAATTAGTATATGAGAAAAAATGAGGGAAAAAGAGCAAAAGGACAAGCGGGTTTTAAGTCAAAGCATCCCACTACCAACCACTACATCACTCTTAGGTACTTAATAAAAAATATGGGACATGCAAAAAAAGAAGTTTTATTTACTTTGTTTGATTTTAAAAAAGAATTCATCATGGAACTCAGAGTTCCAAATGAGCATAGAATGATTTTTCATGGGCTTTATGAGAACGTTAGGACTAAAATCAAAATAGTTGGAGGAATATAAGAATGTTTTGAAATTAAAATTGGTATCAAACAAGGATGTCTACTATCCCCCACATTATTTGGGCTATATATTGATAAGATAGAGTGGATAAATAAAGTTGGTGGAGGGGATGTCCAACTTACCAACTATGTAGAAAAGTTACTCACATATGTGGATGATCTTATCCTCATTACAAAACTATCTCATAGATTGAGAGAACACCTAAGGGATTTAGAGCTCTTTTTCTATAAGGTTAAAATGTGGTTGAATACCAACAAACCCAAAGTCATCATCTTTTCATTGTAAAGAAATAAGAAATAAATTCACTTCTTTTTTTAGGGAAGCTCACTAGAAGTAGTCAAAGAATACAATTATCTAGGGCTTGATTTTCACAAAAAAGCTCAATTGGGACACATGCAAGGCATAAAGAATACAAGGGAGAGGAAGGATTTATAATCGCTATAACATAAATGTACTAATGAAAAATTATATGGGATTAGAAAACCAAGATAACCTTGTTTGGCTTGCTTGTCACACTAATGGTCATTCGAATGTAAAGTTTGGGGAAGCAATGTGTCGGGTATAAAATGAAGATAAATGGAAAGAATCCAAAAATATTTAATCATAAGCAACCTCCAAATCAAAACATGATTTTTGTATAAGATTCTATTAGTGTAACTATGTACTTTCCCATTGGAGACATCAATGATGACTAAAACATTAAGATATATAAAAAAGACACAAAGTATGGAGAGTCATCGATGGCCCAAAATGGTGATTGAGGAAGAGATAAGCATAAAAGAACACATGGATAAAACGTAATAAGAAGCAAATGAGTAAATGAGAAATTAACATGTAGGAGTGTTTGGACATTAATGAGGAAATTAAAATGTATGTAAGAATAAGCATTATAGTACCGTGCAACTAGTTTAGATAAAGTGTGATCATCTCATCCTATTCAAAGTGTTATGTACAGTATAGCTAGAGCATGTGCAACATTGTTAGAATGCATGTGAAAACTATAAAAGACAAATAGATGATCTCGAAGGTGTTCTAGATCATGGGAGTGTTATCTTTATTATTGTAAGCCTTTAGAATGGACTTGGTGGTACTACAACACTATTGTGATACTTATTCATGGTTTTATATTATATATAGTGAATGTATTATCAACTACAAATGATATTGACTGATTGCATGAGTTTCTAGACTGAAGTCTCTTTTGTTGGATTGGAACATCTTCTAGGAGTGACATGTCACAAAGATGATGTCATGGAATGGTTTATATTTAGTTTAGTGATAATTGGTATTCCAAAGGTAGTTAGGATGTAGAGTTGATTGGTATTGCATGGAATGGCTCTATCTACATCTAATCTTAGACATGGATGGGGAAGATTAATGACTATGACAATAAAACTAAAAAGATAGGTCACATAAAGAAGGAATGTAAATCTAACAAAGATAAAATGGGTGAATCATCTAATTTATTCTTAGACAATGGCGAAGTTAATGTTAATGTTTTTTCCTCTACTAACATTGTTGATAATGAATCTTAGCTAATTGACTCAATTATCTCATTTCATATGACTCGTCATAAGGAATGGTACTCTAATACAAGGGTGATGGAAGATAGATGTTCCTTAGTGATAACAACTCACTTAGAATAGTTGGTTGGGCAAAGATAGAAATTTATTTTAGCGATGGGAGAGTGAAGTCTCTTTCAAATGTGTCAAGTATATTCCAAGTCTAGCAAGGAATTATATTTCTGTTTTGAAGATGAATGATTTTGGAGTGCATGTTACGTTTGATGAGAAGAGTTACAAGTTGGCAAGAGAGAATTCGGTGTTGGCTAAACAAACTAGGCATGGTACTTTTTTTAAGTTGGATGCATCAATGCTATGGAATTTACTCAATGTAACTAAATGTGAACCAAATGTGTTGTGTCATAGAATGGATCATATAGCTGAGAAAGATGTGAAAACCTTGTTGAATAAAGATAAGTTGATTATTCTTTCAAATTATTTTGTTGATTTTGAGTTTTATGAACATTGTGTGTTTGGGAAACAAAATGGGATTAAGTTTGTTTTTGGCAATACTAGAGCTAGTAATATGCTAAAATTAATTGACAACAAAGTGTTTGGTCCTGTGGATGACCCTTATATTGATAAATCTAGGTACTATGTATCTTCTATGATAAATTTTCTATGCAAATGGGTTTATTTTTCGTAGGCACAAGTTTGAGGTTTCCTAGAACTTTAAGGAGTCTAATGCACTTGTAGAAAAATAAACAAATAAGGAAATGAAAGTGTTGAGGTTAGATAATGGAGAAGAATAATGCTTTACGGAGTTTGAAGAACTCTATAAGAATGCTACAAATGTAAAATAGAAAATTACACCTTATACACCACAACATAATAGGGTAGTTGAAAGGATGAATAGAATCTTTAATGAATAGAGCTAGAAGTATGTTTAGTACATAGTTATAACAAAAGATTTGGGCTAGAGCTATAAGTATTGTTTGTTATTTGATAGACATGTCTCTTACTTCTATGCTTAAGGATAAGACACCATATGAAATATGGATAGGTAAAATGTATGTTGTTTCACATCTAAGAATATTTGGACATGAGAAATGTGTTTATGTGCCTAAGGAGAAGTGATTAGTTAGATTATGAAGATGAAAAAAAAATTCATAATACATGGTAAAAATGTGAAAGGGTATAATCTTGAGGATCCTTTCACTTTGGAATGTCTATTCAATAGATGTTCTCATTAAAAAGAGTTTTCTCCAAAGATGATCAAGCAAAGCACAAAAAAGAGCAATGATGCATTTTGAGAACAAATAAAAGCAACAAGATGCATCTACAAAGAAAAGAATGAAACAAAATGGTGAGGATGGAAGTGAAGAAAGCATGGAAAAAAATAGAGCCAAGTTCTAAAGAAAAAGAAAGATCCAAAGGGAATAAGTTTTCCACCACGAATGAGAAGATCCACAAGATAGTGAAAACAACTAGACAATAGTCCACCAAATTTCTTTTGTTTTTTTCTCCATATTGTACCAATGATGAATCAAGATCCGTGAAGGAAACTCTTTCTAAGGGAAGCAAGTCTTAGAAGGACATGAAGGAGGAGATGTTAGTCTTTTACAAATGTGAGACTTGAGATCTAATTGATTTACATAAATGAAAGAAATCTATTGGTTGCAAATGCATACATAAACAAAGTTTGAGGCAAGTGGAACATTGGAAAAGTACAAGGTAAAATTAGTGTCAAATGGATATTCTAGATTTAAATATTGGATTTTGGTGAGATTTTTTCTCTTGTAGCTAAACCAAACTCTATCAAATTTACCTTATCCATTGTTGAATTTAATCTTGACATAAGACAAATGGATGGCAAATTCTATTCTTGCATAGAGATTTTATGAGGAAATGTAGATGGAACTAAAGAATTTTGAAGTTAAAGAGGGAAAAAATATAGTCCAAGTTAAAAAGGTCTAAATATGGCTTGAAATAGTCATCACTCATGTCTTGGAACTAGGTTTTGCAAAGACTAAAACTTATCATTGTGTTTATTCCATTAGAGTCAATGATCACATTTTAATTATTGTTTTATATGTTGATCATGGAAACAATAAGACACTAATTACATAGACTTAATATGTAAGATACTAAACTTGTAAACAACCCATTACTTGTAGGCACTAAGTTGTTTTTGGAACAATATCTTAATTCTAAAAAATAAAAAAAGGTAGAAGACGTGTACAATGTTACATATGTTAGTATGGTAGGAAGCCTTATTTATCCAATGTTCACTACTAAACTAGACATTACCCAAGCAATGAGAGTTTTAAATAAGTTTATGTCAAATCCTAACAAAAAAAACATTTTAGCTTTATGAAAAGGATGTCCTAGAGCAAAACTTTTGATCAATGTATTTGTTATCATCACATTGTGAATTCAAATTGGCTTAGAGATCATGGTAGTAGAAGATCTACAAACAACTGTTTTTAACTTTGAAGAAGCAATAAGTTGATGAGGAAAAGGTAACCCACAGTTTGTTTTGTCCACTATTGAAACTAAGTAAATGGATACAACACATGCTTGCAAAGAAACAATGTAGTTGAAGAAACTAAGTATTGATGTTAATTTTGAGAACAAAATAATGGCAATCAATTGTGACAATCAAATTGTGTTTTTTTAGCAAAGATCCCAATATACCATATGCTTATACCATACATATAAGTGTGTAGTATCATTTTGTTTAGGAGATGATAGAGGCTAAAATGGATCAGATCAAAAAACCTTAATACTTTGATAGATGTAGTTGGCTCTAACAAAGCCCATAAATACTAAGAAACTTTTTTGGTGCAAGGATACAATGGGTTTATCCTTTATATTTATTTTCTTTCAATTTCTCCAACTCTCATACAATAAATATCCAATGGAAGAATGTTCAAACTTTAGTGTGCTATTCATCTACAAAAAGTTCCTACAAAAAATTCTCTATTAATAGATATTCAATCTCAAATGGCAAGATGTTATTCTCTATTAATAGATAGTAAATCTCAAATGGCAAGATGCTATATGATAAGCAAAGCGGTGAAACTTGAATCACTACAATAATGTAGTGTGAGTTAAGAATTCGTGGTATTGTGACATAAGGTGTAGTGTAAGTGAAACTTCATGGTTTAGTCTAAAGGAATGTTGGATGCCCCTAAACATCAACTAATTTGGCTAAGACATGGTTATTGATCACAGTTTAAAGTTGTGTTAGACCTATTAACAAACATTTGTTATCATATGGGTCCCATAGAATGCTTGGTGTCGTGGACATTATCAAAGTATTTCTTCCCTTCGTTCATTATTGATTTAGTTGATCCATGTTCGTGCATTTATTTTAAAAACCAAAGTATATTTTGTGTTAATTCCGAAATGTGCAACACATATATAAGAGATTTTACTCTCATCCCCAAACACAAATTTTATCTCACCACCATCATATGCTTTGTATGAAGAAAATTGCTCCCTATGAGTCGTGATACAAGGGACGTAAATCAATAAGCCATGAGACATCACTAACTATATTAGCACAAAAAATCAAAGAATTATTTTTATCATCAAAGGATTTATCATAAAAATAAATTTTATTTTGCATTCTTTAAACACATACTTATTATTTTGTACTTATTATTTTGCATTCCTTCTTTACACAGGCCCGTTTCTCACAGTTCCAACATTTCACTCTAGTCTCGTCATTTTTTACACAAATATTTGTTATCATATAGGTCGCATATAATGCTTGGTCTCATAGACAGTATCAAAATATTTATTTCATTCATTCATTATTGATGAAATCTACCAAGTCATGTGAATCAGTTGATTCATGTTAGTGCATTTATTCCAACTGTGACAACCTTGTGAATAAATTTTGAATACAAACTCCATTTTTACAAAGCATGCTAATTATCTATCCAATTGCAAAAAACAAGCCCATCAAGCTTGAACCTAGACTAGTTGTAGTACCTTCTCCAACACACCTCTCAGCAAGAAGTCGACCAATGTGGGAATACCTCATTTGATAACCTACTAAATCTTCACAATTTACAGTAATAAGCTTTTCAACATGCATGTAGTTTGAACTGCAGAATGTGGCCATTTTATTTCCTGAGGATTATGAGTATAAATATCAAAATTACATTAGTGATTAATTCTGACTGAATTGCTCAGAGAGAATAAAAATGTGACCTCTGCTTTTAATGGATGAAACCCTGATGAAAATAAAATCACATTATCTTCTGCTTTGAGTGGAAGAAACTGCATCTCTCCATTATTAACATATGACTCAAGTCCCAGATGGATTCTCTAGGTAGGAAATGCAAACAAACAAGGAACAAAGAGCAAGAAGGGCCTAGCTCACTTTACAGAACGAGACACTTTGTAGCTATGCTGGCAGTCGAATCTCAAGGCCAAGTGAGAGGTAAACTTATTAACTGCAGATAGCAACTGACCATTACAGGAAACTTGCATAAACAATTTAGTATAGAAATTATGACTAGTTGTTCATACTGTATGGTTACCATTTGCATAGGGACTGTTATGGCAAGTAGTTTGAATATCATCCTCTGTACAAAAGTAACGGTCTCCAAATTCTCCCATTCCTGGAACCACTCGAAACTCTTCATTCAATGCCATGTCGATTTCTGATGTCACAATTTTAAGCCTTGGAAACTTTTTGCAGACCATATGTATTCCTTCAGGAGCCTGCATTATGTTACACCATTTTAGTTCCATGATTTTACAGTCTTCTAAATATGCAATGCTTAAACAAAAGAACATGTTAAAATGTTTGCAAAAAGCTAAATCAAGAAAACTTTCATACGGTAATCATCACATCATATAAGAACACAACAGAATAGATAAGGGTATAATATCTTCATCAATTATGAAGTACAAGGTCTCCAATGTGCAGATTTGGCTCTTGATATAGACAACAATTGACTCAATGGTGAGCTCAGCTAGCTTGATATAACATGTATGTAGAGAAACTAGGAGTATGTGCAATATTTTCCCACAACTCTCAAGATATCAACTCCCCACCACCATAACTCAAAACTAACTAAATCATGTCTTGTGTGTTACTTTGTAAAGATAAAATCATCTACAGACATGTCTGTCCCCTTGTGGTAAATGTGATGATCACAATGTGCAGATTTGGCTCTTGATATAGACGACAATTGACTCATTGGTGGAGAACTCAGCTAACTTGATATAAAATGTATGTAGAGAGAATAGGAGTATGTGCAATAGTTGGCCACAACTCTCAAGATATCAACTTCCCACCCTCATAGCTCAAAATCAACTAAATCATGCAAAAATGTGTTACTTTGTAAAGATAAAATCATCTGCAGACACATTTATCCCCTTGTGGTATATGTGATGATCACACTACTTCAAAACTATGGTCTATAGATTATGTCAAAAACAAGACTCTACAAGCAGATTTTATCATGTGGCACCTCTTGGCACTGTTACATCACCCATGTCACACATGGTAGCAAAGCTTATCTACATAGTCCTCACAATCATTCACAATACACCAAGTTATTCAGTCAGTTATTGTAAAAACATGTTTTTAAGATCAATTGACAAACTAAAAGCATGACACAAAACCCATCAAGATTAAGACCTATTTGTACTACAAACTCCATGCATCTTAATCTGAGCAATGGATGCTGATAAAGATGACTGGACATTAAGTTTGTAAAAGAATTGTAAATACAGTGGTAAGAGATGCAAATGGAGAGCTTAGGCTGCCCCCTTTCTTCTTGACTTTGAATGGACAAGGTAAAAGAGGATTAACTTACGGATATAAGGTTGAGAAAAATAATGTTTGATTCTTGTACTCCTTTCTCCAGCAGCAAAAGAATAGCTTGCACAGCTGAATTTCCTGCAAATTATTAAAATCAATGGCCTTAGCAAATTAGATTTGATGAATCAGTCAACCTCTGGCAGATGCAATGCTTTCTTATGCTAATATGTTGAGCCAAGCTAAATACAAATGTGAACTGATGGAAACTTTCAGGTTTTGCCACCACAATTAAATACTGGATATAATGTATTACAAGATAAAATGATTTGCATGATGAAGAGGTTTCACACGAAACAGCATTCTCATTAATAGTTACAGGAGATGTGTTAAACATTGACAAACATTTACTTCAAGTAGCTTGAACCCCAATAGATTGAATCTTTCCATAAACAAAACAAATTACTACTAATATAAAATACAGAGCACTAGAAAGTAGAAACAATTATTTGGCATCTTTCAGCAAGCATATTATGATAACAAATTCCACATAAAGCAATTAATAAGGCCTTTTTTTTCTCAAAATAATTTTCATACCTGTTGCAAGAACTGGATCCAAGAGCAACACATGACGATTTGAAATGTCTTTTGGCAGCTTCTCATATATAAGCTACACAATATTGCCAAAAAAAGAATGTGAGCTTACAACAGGTACTAAATAACAAATAAACAGTTGTTAAAATATAATTAGTGTAATTTCCATATGAGTACTGAAAACTTACTAACCTGTTTGCCATTATCTCCATCTCTATGAATGAGAATTTTTCCAATTTTAATTCCTTTGCAACATGCCCGCAATGCATTCTCCATGCTTTCACCGCTAGAAGAAAAAATAGCACAATGTAAGCTTCATAGTTTCTTTAACTACCACAAGCATTCACAAACTAACAGCTCTGCCAAAATCTACCATAAGCAATTCAAAAACAAGATTTAACTATATTAGCTCTTATTGCAATCAATTTTATAGTGAGTAAACATTGACTAAATTTTCTATGTTGGTTGTGCCTGTGAAAGCCAAAAGAACATGTTAGTATTTCCCCATTAAACTCCGAGTGTAAGAACAAGGTGAAAGTATTTCCATGTAAGTATCTTAATTATCAGCAAAAGGTGAAAGTACAATTATTAGAGTGAATATTTGTACATATGCAAATCTATTTTCAAATGGAGGCATAATTTTTTTTGTTGATGTAGGTTTTTATTTTCCTAGTGGGATAATTTATTTTCCCTTAGTCATAGGTTTTTCCTGCACTTTTATTAAGCTTGCTTAGGATAATAAAGTGAGTTATTATTTAATAACTAGGAGATAAGTGATGTGGTGTCCCCTTCCTTAAAGGGTGGAACACTTTCCATTTTGGGTGGCATCCTCCACTTTTAGCGGTTAATTCCTATTGGTTGGATTTGCCAACTAGATTCTCTCCTTAGTTCTATATAAACTCACTACCTAGCATGTATTTTCATACTTTTGCATACTCATGCATCTTGAAAGCTCTTAATGCAATTCTGTCAACTTGACATTGCATAATATCTAATTGTTCTGGTTTGCATTATTTATGTTTTTTCAGTTTATATAACTTTGATTTTCTCCTAAAACATTCCTTGGGTTATTCAATCTATTTCAGATTTCTAACAAATTTGACACAATATCAAAGCAGGTAAACCATAATCAAGTTTGTCATGCAAGGAAAAACAAAGTGAAGGCTTCTATTTGATTTAGACAAGTGAAGCACAAATCCCTTTATTTTCAATGTAGAAAGCAAGCAAATGAATTTCATAAATCTATTTCTGGATTGTCCTCTCTAAGAGATGATTCCAGCACATTTGTATGCAGATCATTGTAGTTATATCATTAATATATCAACTGTTAGGAGTTTTAAGAAAAACATGTATTGAAGATTGAAATTATTCTGCTGAAAATTTTCAAAGTTTCTTTGACCATTGTTTACTTGAAAGCAAGGGCTTTCCAGAGTATACTTTGGAAAATTTTGGCTCCACATTGCAATGTTTAAAGCAAAAAAATGTTAGCCACCTATCCAGACATTGCTAAGAAAATAGTTATTATGGTTTCCTTATTTTCTCTGCACTGTGTTGGTGTTTCAATTAGCACCTCTGGAGTGCTTATTGAAATGGACAGCTATGCACATAATTAACTGTGCTTCAAATTATAGAGGGGAAGCTCCCTCTTTTGTTGATGATTGTGTAAAAGTAAAGTGAACTAGGTTCCTATCTTTTTACTTAGCAGCAGGGCACAAGGGTGATAAAACACAATGCATTGCAGCTAAGGTTTTCTCTAGTTTCTACAGATCTTAACTACAACTAGGCTAACATTTAATCTATCCTATTTTCTCTAAAAAAACAGAGTAAGAGGATACAGGAATGAGAATGGGATGGTTCGATCACTTGGACGAACTGTCTCTCAAAATGCATCTGAAGGCTAACTTCCAAATTTACGACGAACTAGAACTCATGCAAGTAATCATCAAATGGTAGGCTAGATCTCAAGATTCCCAAGGAGGCGCAGTGCTCTTTCTGAGGTGTAGGCTGAACGGTAGACTACTAGAAACAACATATAACGATAATCCTACTCTCTAAATTCCCAAGGAGGCACAATACTCTTTTCGAGGTTTAGATTGAAAGAAAGATTATTTGGAACAAAAAACAATGATAGATCTTTGAGACTTTTGGATCAAAGGCAAGGTAGCTCTCCTGATTTATTATCTCAACTTCGACCAAAGATTACACTTTGGGACAGCAACTTGTGTCAAAGAGACAATCACACAAGACGCTATCAACCAATAAAACATGAACATAATAGATTGAACACACCTATCTAAATAGAAAGAACGCAAGTTGTACTCAGCGTTTAGCTATCACAAATATTTTCAGCATTTTCACTTTTGAAAATCCACTCCGTCGCAGAGCATCTTTCGCCATGGATTCCTCCTTGAAGCTTTCGAGGCTTAGATTTCGACACCTGGTACTAGCCATCTGCCATTAATGGTTATGGAGTTCCTAGCTTTTCTCTTGAAAAAATGAATTAGACCCACCAAAGTAAAACTTTTTGGTGATTTGACTTGACCAGTATGATCGTGAAGTCGCATTATCCTATCAAAATCATTTTCAACTAATTCTAGAAACGTCCTATTTTCAGGGGTTTTCCAAAAAATAGGGATACGAAACCCTAATTTTCAAATTTTTAGAAATTTGCAAGTATCTTCCTTGACATAAACCCACAAAGGCCTATGTTTTGTTTGACCTAAAACGGACTTTTGACAACAATTTTACATGATTTAGACCATTTTGATCAAAATGCCTTATTGAAGCAAACATTTATTTGTGGTACAACACACTATTTGGTGGAGATACATAAAAAGAATAGAGAATGAAGCCTATATACCAAAGAAAATTTCTGAAACTCTAAACATAATTGATTTATAAAGAGTTATAAAGTTATTTTTTGCAAATTTTAGAATAATCTTGCAAGTTGAAGGGAGCGGAAGCTTGTATGGGAAATAGGCTCTCTTAACAGATAATTTGGTCTCCAACTCTTAGGAGGTCAAAAAAGACATCAAGTGCCAGTTTGGATGTAGGTTCAAGGTTTGGGTTTGCTAGTGTGGGAAAAAAAAAACAGTTTCAGTAGGGCTGGGTTTGGCATAATATATATCTTTTAGATAGATGTACTTAAAATAAATAAGACATAGAAGTATTTTTCTATTCACTTAAGAGTTACTTTATTTTATTTAGAGTTATTCTATTTACTAAATATTTTTAAAAATTGGTGTCTTTAAGTTTACTTTATTTTACTATAGAGCCATTTTGTTTACTACATTTTTTTTTTATTATTTACTACATTTATTTTTTACTTTAAAGTTAGGTTTTCTATATTTAAAAAAATCAGCTCTAAATAGTTTTTCTTTCATGATCACAACAGCAGAAGCTTACCCCCTGCTACCATTGTCATTATACAATTCAATAAATTAAAAATATATAAATATAATTATATAAATTACTATATTATTAACTCACAGTTTTGAAATTTAATATGTTAAATAAATACAATTATATAATTATTCATTGTTACATTAATATTATAGTTTTGAGGTTGAGATAACAACCTCCAAGAAAGGGACAAAAAAATGCAAGTACAAGAGCTGAAGCATGGCAGGCAAGCAGGTGAGCAAGTGCAGGCTGGGAGCACAGACAAACAAGTGCATATTAGATGGTGATCAATCTATTGGAAAGAGTTCGGCATCCGCAACAACCAAGGTGATGTTGAGGAAAATTTTGTCCAGAGCTTGCTAGAAGTGGCTTATGAGGGAAATATTTTTGATCCACTGCCATGCGGTGTTGGTTCCCACAACTCTACTAATGGGCAACAATCTAAATCCCAGCCTGGGCAGAAAGGGGCAGCATCAACTAGCAGAGTCTCCATTTCCTTGCGAAAAAGCTTCCTAAATCCCTCCCTTCCCAGGCAAAGACAGCAGCTATAGCTTCAAAATTGTCAATATAGAAGCCACCATTGATGGATGTGGCATACAAGTAATGCAAGTGTTCTTCAAACCTTTTCCTTCGCTGCACGCTTTTCTGCAACAAGCAAAACACCTCTAAATGAGTCTGTCTCCCTAACTGGTTGATTGAAAACAAACTTCCCTTCTATCTTCCATTCAAAATGGTCAAACCTTATCTAAATCATATAACACTCAGAATGAGGTCTCTCTCTCCTCTGATCAAGGTCATTCAAGTGGAGATGCTGCTCATGTCCAAGTTATTTCTTCCTCTATCTCTCGAGGGGATTTTCCCTTCAAAGTAAATGTATCATGTCCCCTTCTTGAGGTTGAAGATTTTGGTTATATTTTGGGGCCCAATTATTGCTTTATTTGGTCAATTTTTGTGTTGCTTTAAGGGTCTGTAAAAATGAGACCTTGTTACCTATGTAATTGTTCATTAAAATATTTACTTTTATTTTTCTATTTTTGAAGGAAAAAACAATTGTCAATTATCAAGGGCCCAGTTTGTAAATTCCTATAAAGGCAAAGCTGGCACCCTCCTAATCATTCATTATTGTCATTTGCAAAAATTCAAATTTTCAAATTAGTGCAAAACAGATGAAACCCCTTGGTTGCAATTTCCAAAAACAAAAACCCTCATGGCATAGGATTTGGGGACAAAAATCCTTATATCCATTTGGCATGATTCCATTTCAAGAATCACATTGTATTCAACAATTCAGCTGGAAAAAATTATTATTTGCAAGCAAATCTGAGTTTGATCCAAATTATCACATTTTTTATTTGGTGTTATTTTACCGCTGTTGCTGAACATAAAAGGGCTGATCCCCTATCTTACAGGATCTGATTTCATTCTTCAAAAGCCACCGCAAAAACCATCATGGCATTTTGGAGGATTTGGGGACAAAAATCCTCATATCCATTTGGCGTGATTCCATTTCAAGGATCATATTGTATTCAACAATTCAGCTGGAAAAAATTATTATTTGCAAGCAAATCTGAGTTTGATCCAAATTATCGCATTTTTTATTTGGTGTTATTTTACTGCCGTTGCTGACCACAAAAGGGCTGATCCCCTATCTTACAGGATCTGATTTCATTCTTCAAAAGCCACCGAACTTCTAGCAAGGTCTGATCCGAGTTTCCACAGGAGCATTGGCATTTTGAGAGGGCTGATCGCCTGATTTGAGAGTTAAATAATATATCATTGGGTGGTTAATTCACTTTTACAGGCTGTTTCTGTTTGCAGGGTTTGTTCACTGTTTTCCTTGCAGGAATCCTAGATAATCAACTGCCACCTCAGCCTTATGCCTAGCTATTGATCAGTGTAGGCTGATCATCAACTTTGGAGGTGATTTTGAGGGTCACTGCAGCAGTAATCAGTCCTGATCTGGCTGTGCCAGCTCACAACAAGGGTGTTTCCAGTTTCCCATCTCACATGGTCAGCTGTATTTAAGTTGAAGATTTATTTGTTGCTAATCTGCTGCTCTAATGTTTTCAGATCTGAATACTCTTTATTCAATTGTTATTTTCATTAATTACTGATTTAGATTGAATTTAATCTCTGAATTTGTATAGTTAGGTTTTGACAACATTTAGCAGTTATCTATTTATCTAGGGTTTTCTCATATTATCTAGTGTCTTTCAGCATTTATTTTCCTGCTTTCCTATAAATCAGAAAAACTACAAAAAATGCATAAGTTCAAAAAATCCACACAAATTAGTATAGCTTCTTAGTATCCCTGATTGGGGACATTACAAACTGGGGAAGAACCTACTCTTCATATTGCAGAGGAGTTCATAAAATTAATTGAAGAAGACCTGAGAAGTAGGTCGTTGGTGTGCTTCTGTATGGGGAAGAAACTTTCTTTTGACAACTTCATTCTCTAGATGCACTCTACTTGGAGCAATACCTCATATCCTTCCCTGTCTATGCTGGCAAATGGTAACTTCTTGGTCACTTTCTAGTCCCTTGAGGATAGAGATTGCGTTGTACATGGCCCCTGGTCTTTTAGAAGACTGTTTTTGTGAGCTCCTAAAAACCATTCTTTGACACAAATTGCTTCAAGCACAAGCAGCCCAATGTGGCTCCACTTTTACAACCTTCCACTAGTAATGAGAGCATCAATTTTGATTTAAATGTTCATTGACAAGGTGGGTGATTTTATCAAAAATGACTCAGATTCACCTAATCCACATAATAGATTTGTCGGGATGTATGCCATGGTGGATGTTTCCAAGCCAATCCTCCACTCCATTAAAACTTTGTCCTCTCGAGGAGTATGGATGCAACTTATTAATAATGAAGGGATTCCCTTTAGATGTTTCTGATGTAAAAAAAAGTTCAGGCAAAAGGTGGCAAATGATGAGCACACGCTTATACTGGAGAGGGCGGTGAATCAATATAAGACTATCTTTTACTTTTTCAAATTAACAACCACAATCACTTCAAATAAACAACATCAACAAATAAGAGCACAAGATTTACGTGGAAACCCTTTCAAGGGAAAAACCACGGAGGACTGTTTGGATCTACCATCCAAATCCAATCACAACAAAATATAACTTCTCTTACAAATCTTCTTTGTAGGCACCAACCTACTTCTCTTACAAATCTTCTTTGTAGGCACCAACCCACTAGAGACACCAATCTGCACTTACAGTATTTGTAGGCCAACCCACTGGAGACACCAATCCCCACAACTGAGCACCAACACAGCAAGAGACGTCAATCTCTTCTTTTGACAGGCACCAACCTTCAAATTTTTCACCTTATCATTTCTTCAATGGATGATATTTGAATTTTCTTCACAAAATCTAGTTTTAGATACACTTTCCCTCACAAATCTGCTTTTAGATGATCCAACAGTTATCACACAAATGCTCTCCTTCACAAATCAGTTTGTAGATGATGCAATGGTTTCCTTCAAAAATCTGGTTCCAAATCTTCACATATATTTCTGCTTTAAGGTCTGCTTTAGTAAATCAAATCTGCTCTTTATTGCAATAAACCTGCTCTGCTGTGATAAAATCTGATTGATATTATGTTCATTGCTTACACCACCATCCCTTGTTCTTTTTATTCTTCACACAAATCTGCTTATAAGATATTCTTTCTCTCACTAATCTGCTCTTAGAAGATGTAATATTTCCACACAATTCTCCTTCAAATATTTCTGCTCAAGGTCTGCTCAAAATCAAATGATTTGCCTTGTATCTTCCTTGCTAAATCTGCTCCAACTTCCTTAATATAAATCTTCAATACTCTTCATATTTTCTGCTCTAGGTCTGCTCTTAATCGGACCGACATATCATTGTATTGCTTGTATTTCTAACTCCACCTTATGTTATTTTTGTACCTTATCAAATGCCTTTTCATGAAGAGAGGCAACCTCTTCAAGAGGGACGACTTGACCCAAAGGTGGTGATCCTTCCAAGGGAGGTAATTCCTCAACAAGAGGACAGCCTCGTATAAAAACAAGTTTACCCAAGTAGGGGCAAACACACAAGGAAGTCAGCTGCATGAAGGGAGGCGTCCTTTGCTAAAACCATGGGTCGGCCATTTTCTAGGGTAATTAATTTCTTTTTAATTCTTCAAGAGGGATGTTCTTCCAAGGGTCGGCCACTTACTCAATACAATGTTTATTCTCCAAAGTAGGTGCCATTAATTTGCAGGTTGGCCAGCATTTATAATAAATGTTCTTCATAAGAATAATGCTGCCATAATGCATTGAGATGGGTGACTTAGTGGCCTTTGGCCTTAACAATTTTCTTCATTCTTTCTTTGGCATCAATGACTCCTTTGACTTCAATCATGACAGTAGTCTCCCTTTGACATCAATGACAACAATATTTCCAAAAGCAAATTGTTGAGCAAATTCTTCTTCGAGCTGTATTTATTTGCCTACAAAAGTGGATTCGGAAGTCCAATGGCCCAAACACAAATTTCATGTGGAGAAACCACAAATAGTATTTTGAGGAGCCTACTCCTTCCTCTCCCATGAACACCTCAAATGTAAGCCAACAAAATAATTCATTCTCTACAAATTTCAAGAGTGGGACTATTGGAGGAGCCAATCTTTATGGTCAAGGAGGATCTCTTAGTGAGGCTGTTGGTGAAGAAAGGCAAATCATTAGAGATTTGAAGGATGCAAACGTAGCAACTAGTGATTTGGTCATGATAGAAGTTCTAACAATCTCCTAAACAGAAACTAAAATAACAAAACCTAATTGTGAGTTCAAGACAAAACAAAGAGTGAGAAAAGCAAAATTTGGGAAGTTGCACTTGGAGGCCCAAGATTTAGTATTGGGGGGGGGTGGGGTGGGGTGAGGGTGGGAGAGGCATGGGGATGGGGTTCTCAATGGATGATAGAAGCTCTCTTTTCACAAAAGTATACACCACAATTCTCATTCTTGCACTTTACAACCACACAGAAAGGTAAATTGCTTCTATTGCCAAAAAATTGAGCATGTTCAGAATAACTGCAAGAAAAGAAAGTATAATCTATCCAACAAGAAACAGAATAAAACTACTATGGGGGATATTTCTAAAGAAGACCATGGCTTTTTCAAACAATGCTAAAGGTAGCTGTTGGTTCTTTGATATAGGCGAATCCAAACACTTCAAATGTATGTTAGGTTTGCTGCTAATGATAGTCACAAGAATTATATTTTTATCAATGACAACAAGTCACACATGATTAAAGTGATAGGCGATATTACAATTGCAGTCAATAATGGCATCAAAATTTTACTATAGAATGTTAGATATTTTACAAACCCTCGAGTTTGTCTCTGTGACATTCACTTGTTATACCTCAAAGGCCCTAGTGATGCTTTGAAGGTGATCCCAAATGATGACTTCACCAAATCAAATGCAACAGCTTAGATAATAGGCAAACCAATTGATAACTCCATATTGAAGCATGTTCATTATGTTCGTTTTGTATTATTTTTTCTAATGCCTACTATCATAAAGGTTACTCATGTAGATATTTCTCCTTGTTTCTACACATCTTGTAATTTAATGACTAAACCTCTGGATTCTTCCGATTTAGTCACTTGGAGTGCAAGGGGGTATTCAGATATTAATAGTAAATTAGAATAATATTAAATAATGTAGTAGTGTAGCTTCTATTATACTTGTCAATTGTAGTCTATTATATAGCTATTGTCATTATGGCTTATGTAACTATTGTATATTATTAGACATTCTTCAATAATATAAGGTCACCATCTCTCGCAAAGATAGACACATCAATTCCTCTTAATCGCATTTCTTTGGCTTTTACCAACACAATTATTATCCAAAAGACATGTATAATCATTTTTGAAGAAATTACATGTATTGAAATTAAAATTAGACGAAAAGAGATTGTATAGGGATGGCTTCAATTGACCCCAAACTAATCTTCTTTGGTATCAATGAAGTCTTTGAGGTGACCAAGCAAGGGAAATGCCATTATGGTAATAACAAAATAAATGTGCGATGCATTAAATAAGCAATATAGTTAGAAAGAAAACATTTGTAAAGCTTATTATAAATATTGATGACAACAAAATGATGCCTTTCACTAATATAACACTAACTATTACATTGTTGCAACATAATACAAATTATGGCTTAAACTTAAAGTACATTGAGATGGGTATTTTGCATTTCAAATTTACCTGCGGATTATTGACACGCCACATAGTGTCTTACAAAAGTCAACTCCAATATACACCGATCCTGCATTAAAGCAATAGAAATGTTTATTTGCAATGAATGGGTACTATTTATAAGCAGCATAGCATGTTAATCATGAAAATTTTATTACCTAGATATGTGATATTTCAGCTGACAGAAAAGCCTTAGTTCGATTACTAGTTTCACTAGAGTGAGTAGATTAAAAGAATTTCTTATTACAGAAAATTTATGATTTGACGAAATTGTTAATCACTTTTTGATTTGTAGACCATGGTTCATTGTTAAATTAGAAAAATTATGCTATTAGAAAAAAGACTAGAGGATTAGCCTAGAAAATCACATAGGTGGCACCATAGGTGTAATGAGAGCCAAGTAGAGATGACCAACTACATGAAAACTAGAAATGTCAAGAGGGACATAGGCATTTTCTCAATGTCATATAAAAACGGATGTTAATACAAATAGAAAAAGAAACAATTATATTAATGTCCACTAGTGATCAAAGTAGATCAAGGGAACTCAAGAGTACATCCAATGATAATAAAAAGGTACAAAGGTAGAAAAGAACCCTTGGAACTAGAAAAATGACCGAGAATAAAACTAAATCACCAAAGCACAAAAGCATATAAGTAGAGGCAAACTAGAAGCGTTTGAACCTTAGCCATAAAATACAAGTAGAAATATAAATATCCAAGTGAGGTGAGATGAAGACCAAAGCAGGTCAAGGAAAGAAAGGAGTGGTCATCTTTTGGTATTAAAAACTTAAAGTGGAAGGAGAACCATTGACATCATCATCCACCACCATCATAGGACCAATGGAGGATCCTAGTAGAAAACAACTCTTGGAGCTTAAAAAGTGCCAAATACAAAAATTAAATCACTAAAGCACAAGAGGCATAACAAGAGCAATTAAACCCAATGCATGTGGACCTTAGCCATAAAATACAAGTAGAAATATAAATATCCAAGCAAGGAGAGGACCCACAAAGGAAGCAAGACATAGATGAAGATCATAGAAGGTTGAGGCAACTAAGGAGTGCAGTCATATGTTTGTATAGACACTTGGAGTTTAAGGAGAAGTGCCGACACCATCATCGACCACCATCACAAGACCAATGGAGGATCTTAAAATATCATTACGAGAACATTGAGTTAAGGGTAAATTATGGATAATACAAAGGGCAATGAAAAATACATTCCTCCAAACATCTCCTAATATCCAATGTGGACAACTCTATAGAGATGGAGAGAAAAGTGTAGATATGCAACTGCTCCAATGCCCCAAGATGTGTGGAAGTGGATCCATGATGCCTAAAATGTCAAGTAGAAGTGGATCCATGCTGACAACACTGTTCAATGAGAGGGCTGAGATATCCTAGTAACAGTGTGTAGAGGTATCATATTCCATAACACAGTGCTTTTAAATTTTCATAACCTAGATTCCACAGTAGTCTAAATATATGAGTCTCTTCAATGACTTTTTTTAATTTTGGGGATAAAAGATATAACTAAAAACAATAACTTACCAACAAACTAAAGTATCATGCCACACTAATACATATTTGCATAAAGCCAGCTTCAGATCTCAACATGTCTCACATAGGACTGGATGTGACAATTTTTTCTTGATAAGTATGGTGAAGAATTGTGCCATCACCTAAACACATGCCAAGAAAGAAGGAAAAAGCTATAAGTTGGAAAGCATGCAAACCAACTAAATTCTATGTCGAAACAATAAATCTAAGAAGTCGCACAGAGACAATTGGCCACAATCTAAATGAAAAAAGTTTATAAATCGCTAACTATGTTTCTGGGAATAAAAGGATAATCAATGAGTCTTCAGCTATAGCACAGAAACAAAAAAGCAGCTAAAATCTGGGCCATAAAACACGGAAGATGAAGCAAATAGCCAAGCAGAAACAAAAAACTTTGAAAGCACTTACAAGAAGCCCCAAGTGGAAGCACATGAAGAAAAATGAACTTTCCATAACCAATCCTGCTCCTTTTTTATGCAGACATTAAGAAGCAAAAGTGAATTAAGGTTGTACGTAACAGATTGGGCTTATTCATCATTGTTTCATCATCCTTGTCCGTTGCAAACAATCATAATTCACCATTACTTCCTAGTGACCATATTAAAAAGGGAGTGAAAACAGCTTGGAAAAATACATATTTATTTGTGCACTGCTGCTTAGCAGTCATTGCAAATAAAAACAATTTAGCTTTGTTTAGATTTTAACTGACTTTTGTGTAGATTTTAGAATTTTGTTTCCAAGTGGGTAATGGCTACATTTTATCTTTCTTTTAGTTTAGACTTCTATGAGGACTCATTATATGGCCACTCATTTCCGTATACACAGCAAATAATTTGTCTCTATTTTAGTTTAAGATTTATTTGGATGTTATCTCTACACAACTGCTTAGATGCATTGCTTCAGCTTAGATCTCAGCTAGTTTGCATGCTTTCCAACTTATAGTTTTTCTTTTTCCCTTTTTGGTATACCTTTATGAAATAGCACAACTTTTCAACACACATTTCAAGCAAAGTGTCAAATCCAATTCTAATTGAGAACCATTGTAAGCCAAAGCTAGACCTATGAGAAAACTCGTGTGTAAACAGAATGTTCCAGTGAACTCTAAAGTATACAAAATGTTGTGAGAGTACTCAAAAATTAATAATATTGATCTAGTGGAAATTGTGCTAAAGTATTAAAATAATGTTTATTATTTATTTATTAATGCTCAATATTGTAAAATATTGTAAAATATCCTGATAAGATCGTCTTTGTTGTTCGAGATCTTATCTGAAGTTTCTTTTAGAAACTTCCTGCTTTTCCTGAAGATAAGATCGTCTCCGATCTTATCCTTCCGGCTTTTTGTAAATCATGTATAGTATTTATTGAGCACATTACTCTTGTTAATAACATCGATTTATTTACCAATTACCTGTGTAATATGGAATCAGAGCCAGTCTGCTCAATATTGAATTTTTAATTCATAAAAATCTTTTTAAAGGTTTTTTCAGATTATTGAATTAAAAATTTAATAAAATCTTCTTTGAAAATTTTCGAAGATTTTTTGTGAGCTTAATTTCGGAATTTTTTTCGAAATTTCTTCGTGGCTCTTTTGAGAAATTCGAATTTTTTTTCTAGAAGAATTCGAGATTTTGCAAACCTAGAGGCATTTTTTCGTGTTTTTGTCTGAAGCACGACTTTGTGCTGGGTGCGATTTAGTTTTCTTTTGCCGCATTTTCTCTGAATCTCTTGGCCGCGTATTTCTACTGTCTGTAAACGCGATTTTCTGAGGTGTTCTGGCTGCATTTGCTCATCCTTTGTGGCGCATTTTTCACCTGGTTTAGACACATTTTTTGGGTGCCAACGGGAGTTTCTTCATACGCGTTTTTCAGACGATTTTGTGTTCGATTCGTGGTGTTTTCTTGCTCGTGTTTGAGCCACTTCTAGTTGTCGTTGCCTTCATCAGCGACACCTAGGGTTCTTCCCTCTGTTTGCCACGATTTTGTGTGGTTTCGAGCTGGTTCTCTGCAATTTTTTGGTTTGTCAATGGCGGCTAGGGCATTCTGAAAGTTCGTCTAGGGTTTTGGCCCGGATTTTGAAGGCAGAAAATTTTTTCGATCGTAGATTCCTGGTGGGTTTTTCGAGAGCTCAACTGGGTTGGTCTCCGAATTTTCTGGGTGCATCATTTTCCATGCCTCAAATTTTGTGCCATCCGTACACTGTACTTTCTGCAGTCTGTACCTAAATTTGCCTCTATTTTTTGCATTGGAATTTTTGCCTCGAGTTTCGTGCATCAGCCTCTTCTCAATACCTCATTTTTCGTGCCTCGAAAGGCATGAAGATGGCCAGTTTAAGTAATTTAATGCTGGAGGGCAGTCAAAGATTTAATGGCAAAAATTACAACACCTGAAAGCAGCGGATGCTGACAATTTTTGAATACCGTTGCCTTGATCAGATGATCCTCGGCAAAGCTACTCGTCCCGAAACGGCGGGTAAGGATTAGGAGAAGTTTGATGAGCAGAATCGTGAAGCCGTCATGCTTATTAAGTTTTCGGTTACTGATGATCAGCTCCCTCAGATTCCACTTGGAAAATCAGCTAAGGAGATCTGGGATCACTTGAAGGGTTTGCATGAGACTTCCGACAAAAGCCGTGCATTTTTCTTGAAGAATATGTTGTTTTCTATCATGATGGATGAGAAGACAACTCTGCAAGCGCACCTGAATAAAATCCAGGAGATCAGAGATCAATTGGAGGCGATTGGTCGAAAAATGGAGGAAGACATGGTCGTGATCACCCTGAAGAGTCTACCGAAGTCCTATGAACACTTCATAGAGACTCTCAACATTACGTCTGCTAATGTTGATCTTAAGTTTCCAAATTTGTGCACTATCCTGTTGCAGCAGGATCGCTGGAGACAACAGTTCGGTAGCAGTGAATCATCATCCTCCACGGAGCAGGCTTTTGCAGCTAAAACCCATCCGAAGCATCAAGGGAAAGGTCAGCCTTCACAGCAGAAAGGCTCAAGTCAGACCTCCACCAGCCTGAAGAAGAAAAATGTTCAGTGTAACTACTGTCATAAATTTGGCCACATCAAGAAAGATTGTCGTGCTCGTTTGGCTTCTGAGCAAAAGAAGCAGGGAGGGTTTCAGCAGAAAGCAAATGTCGCGAGCACTCTGAGCAGAAGGAATCTGCCTTTTATGCACTCATGGCAAAAGGCCCGCAAACCATGTCAAATCCTCTCGCTTGGTACATAGATTCTGGTGCCTCACGCCATTTCTCACATAGGCTGGATCGGGTTCAGACTTTCCCCCTTGCAATCGACTCTTGATTTTTGAGGTGAGGAATACATGCTTGTCGCATGTAATCGCTCAGTTCACCAGGGAGGGATCCATATTCCTCAACGTATTATGTACATATCGAGAGCTCAATCTCTCAGCCGATAATGCATTCTCCCAAATGGATGTGGTGTTCAGCTCGCACATTGTTCAATTGTAGATCGCGACTCGCACAACGGTGGCCGTTGGGATAGAGGATCATGGCCTTTACAGCTTGTGGACACTAGTGATGAGTTAGCCTTGCTAGAAAATCCAGCTTTGGCACCAACGCACTTGACGTGCACTATCTCTCTCTCCTTGCTCGGGAGGGACTTGTAGATGGCTTACCTGACATTCAGACTCAGCATCAGGGCGTTTGTGGTGCTTGTCGTGGGAAGCGCATCGCCATTCAAGGATGGCGACTCTTGGCGGCTTCTAAGGTACTTCAATTAGTTCATGCTGATATTTGTGGCCCTATGTCTACTTCTTCTGTAACTGGTTGCAAGTACTTTCTACTTTTTGTTGATGATTATAGTAGGAAAATGTGGGTGTACTTTCTTAAGCAGAAATCAGAGGTTTTTAATGTATTTCAGAAGTTTAAGGCCTTGGTTGAAAAAGAGTCCAGTTCTTGTATTATAACTCTTAGGTCAGATAATGGGGGGGAATTTTGTTCTAGTGCATTCTCCAACTTCTGTGATACTCATGGGATAAAACATCAGTTGACCACACCCTACACTCCTCAGCAAAACGGTGTTGTAGAGCGGCGCAATCATACGATTGTTGAGATGGCTCGCTCCATGTTGCAACACAGGAGTGTTCCTACCAAATTTTGGGCAAAAGCAGTCAATACTTCAGTCTATCTCCTTAATAGGTCACCCACTCATGCTGTTAAGGGGAAGACTCCTGAGGAAGTTTGGACTGGTCGCAAACCCAGGATCAGTCATTTGAAGGTTTTCGGCTCTCTTGTGTATGTTTGGATTCCAGAAGCCAAGCGCACTAAGCTGGACTCCAAGAGCCAGAAACTCATGTGTAAACAGAATGTTCCAGTGAACTCTAAAGTATACAAAATGTTGTGAGAGTACTCAAAAATTAATAATATTGATCTAGTGGAAATTGTGCTAAAGGATGTGCCAATAAACAATTTATCCTAGTTTGAAGACCCACATGGACTAATCAAAACTCAGTGTGACTCACAAATCAATTGAGAAAATGTGTCAAGTTTAGTCCATAGTTTTGCCGGAAATTGCCTGAGTTTCACCAAAATTGCAGCTGTGTTTCTATCACAGACTCGCTAGTTTTTCCATCAAACTCTAATGCAGCAAAATCATAATGTACACATGCCCAAGTTTCAATTTTTTCCCTCTTTTAGCCCAGCAAAGCTGCAGATTTGCAAAATGGTCTAAGACAAGGGTTTTGAATGGTTTTGGAAGGTATATTTGAAGTTCACTGAAGATTCAAACAAGTTTGGAGTGAATTTCACTAAGGCGTGTATCTATGTTTTTTTAAATTTGAAATGACAAATGCTAAAAACCTAAGGCATTATGATATCGATTATTTTATTTATTTTTCTCATTTTTGTACCCTACCTTAGTGTTTTGTTTTATTTTAACTAATAAATGTTTGCCATAACATTTTTTTTGAAACTTTTCTGATTTATTTCTCTATGTTAAAGTCGGCAATGGAAATTTCAACACAAAACGGCAGTAGGAAAAATCCTACATGGAAGCATGACATGACGAATCAATAGGATAAAAATACCACCTTCTCTAATACCTAATCATGACAAGAGGGCATGAGGTGAGTTGCCCAATAAGGTTATGAGAGAAATGGATGCCCTAATAACTAGTTTTGATATGGAAAAAAAATTGAAAGGAAGAGTACAGGGGAAGCATTGGCAGTGATGATCAATGTCAATCTTGATTCATCTATAGATTCCTTTATTGACCTACACATTTGTCATCCAATTTCATCTTCTGGTGGACTCTTGACAGTTCTCATTGTCTTGCTTCACCCAATTTCTTTATTTCTCGCAATGTTCCAAGAGCAAAAGCTTCACTTAAAGGTACTACTTGGAATAACAAAAAACACCATGTAATGTCCCCAAACTGAAAAAAATTATCCTTGAAGAGTTTCACAATGTAAATGCATGAACCTTACACCTTTTGATCACCAAAATCCAGAAATGGGCAAGGTGAAAGCATATGGTGATTAGGTTATAAACAATACTAAACCACTATGCTTGCTAGCAGCAAACCGCACATCTTATAATGCAAACAATTACAAAATATGAAACTAAAGATATGTTAGTTTTAATGGCAATTCTTCCAAAGCAATTACAAAATAAAGATTATTTTTGGTAGAGAACCACTCAAAACTTATAAAAGAAAAATCTTTTCAATATTTGACTAATTAGTCAACAAATAATATATGCGAAAATAATAATATCAACTAAACCTCAAATTTTATGGTGGTTTTTTCGTGCATGTCAGATCGGAACAAGGCTTTCGAGGGAGGACCTTACTTCTATAATCAAGTGGGATTGTTTATTAAACCATGGCATGTTGGCTTTAATCCGGCTAAGGGGCTATCATCAAGAGTTCTAATGTGGGTGAGACTTCCTTGGTTACTATTGGAGTTCTGGAGGAACGATATTCTACACATGATTGCTCTGCTACTAGGAAAATCGATGGGCCCTTCTCAACAAACTCTAGACAAGAAGGTAATCTCATATGCCCGCATTTGCATTGAAATTGATTTATAAATAATCCTTTGCCAAATTCGATGGAAATTCAGGTTGGATCCACTTCATGGATTTGACAACTTGATTATGAAGCTCCCCCATTCCGCTATCAGATCTATCACGAGTATGGACATTTACAGAGGAAATGCCTGAAACTAAGTTCTTCAAGGTTGTTTTCCAGTGGTGCCTCGACCAAGTTACCCTCTTATCCTCCTCCTTCACAAGACAAAGGGAAAGCCCCTATGTCTAAGGGGGAAACTGATAAGGATGGTTTTACCTCTATTAAGACCCGTAACAAAGGGAGAGGCCTGAAGAGAACTCTCAAGGATAGACAAGGAGATGTGTCTTATAACCATTTTGAGGCTTTGGAAGACAGTTTTCTTCAAGAGGAAAATCCAAATAGGTTGCTCTCTGAGATGGATAATTTGAGGATAGAACCGATGGCTTCCAAAGTGGATGTCAATGTTAATAACTTGGTGGCTAAGCAGTTTAAGTCACAGATGGTTATAGACCAAGTTTAGGTAATCCCAGTAAAGGTGCCTCCTCCTGAGAGAAATGAAGGGGGCGAAAGTTTGGTTTTAGCTCTACCTAGGCCGATGCTAGAGTCAGTGGTTCAAGATATAGGGAAAGACAACAAAGTTGTGCCTTCTTTGGGGCTGCAGCAAAAGAACTTCAAAAAAGGGGGCTCTGAGAAGTCACCCAAGCTCAAGGGGAAGAACGGATTAGGATAAAATCAAAATAATGGGGGAGAATTTGGTGGGGAGTCAAGTTGAGTCAAGACTATTGTCTCCCACTTTTTCAGCTCTCATAAATGATTGTTCTTTCCTAGAATGCAAGGGGGTTGAACAACATCCCTAGACAAAAGGTTGTTCGAGAAGTAATTAAGGTTCATTCTCTTGATGTTTTATTCATTCAGGAATCGAAGTTGTCAGTGGAAGGTATGCTTAAGGTGGCACCCAAGGTGTGGGGGAGAGGTCAATGTCAGTGCATTGGGTCTCAGGGCAATGCTAGTGGAATTGCCTATCTTTGGGACCAACACAAGATCTCTCCTCTTTGGTGGATTTCGAGTAGAAACTCTATATCCATGGCTGCCTCAATTTTTGAATTCAGTGAAATTTTCTTGTGCACTAATGTTTATGCTCTAACAGATCTCCATGGTAAGGGTCGCCTTTGGGCCCACATTAGGCATGTGTGATCCCTAGTTTGGAGGAAAAGAAGGGGGAAATAGACAAGTTGGAGCCCTCCTCTTTGTTATTTATAGATAGCATTGCCTTAGTTTGATAGATATAAAACCACAAAATGGCTTATTCACCTAGAGTAATAGGCGATGTGGAGAAGTTTATATCTCTAAGAGATTGGACAAGTTTCTAGTCTCTAGTTAATGGATTGGTAGAAATTGGATTACTAGCTCGGAGATTTTGGATTGGAGAGGTTCAAATCGTTGGCCTATCAAATTATCTGTGCAAGGGAGGGGTGCTTCTAAGAACCTTTCGTTTAAATTCCAACTCATGTGGCTGTGTGACCCATCTCTATAGGATCTAATAAGGCAGTGGTGGAATGAAGGTATGCCTAATCACAGTACAGTTATGTACACCTTTGTCAAGAGACTCCAATATGTGAAGTATCAGCTTAAGAAGTGGAATAGGAAAAGTTTTGGGAATATTTTTCTGCCAAAGTTGATTGCCCAACACTGCTTAGATTCTATCACTAGACAAAATAGGGATTAGGGGCCTACCAAGGAATCCCTTAGAAAAGAAGCGGATTCCTTTAAGGAACTAAGTGAATGGGAACTAAGGGAAGAGACTTTTTGGAAACAAAAGTCTAGGATTGATTGGTTGCAAGAGGGTGACAGGAATACAGCCTTATTCTTCAACTCTATCGAAGCCAAAAGACATGATAATTTGGTTTCTTCATTAATGTCCTCCCAAGGACAACTATCTTCATTTAGGGACATATCACAGGAGGTTATCCAATATTACTCTTCATTGTTCAAAGAGGATTCTCCAACTACAAAGATGGAAGAGAATCTCATTTTGAAGTGTATTCCCTTGGTTGTGCCTAATGAGACGAATGAGGCACTTATGGGCCCCATCTTGTTGGAGGAACTAGAGGAGGTTGTGTTCAATGTGAAAAAAAGAAAAGCCCCCGGACTTGATGGTTTCCCGATAGAATTCTTCCAAGAACTCTCGGAGATTATTAAGTTTGACCTGTTGGATGTAGTCCAAGAAATTCAAAGCAGCAAGCAGATGTTGGAGGGCCATGAATTCTACCTTCCTAGCTCTTATCCCTAAAAGAGGAAGCAAATTTGCTTGACTAGTATAGGCCAATTGCCCTATGTAATGTGGTCTATAAGATCATTTCTAAGCTTATTGCAGAAAGACTTAAGTTGTGGCTCAGCAAAGTTATCTCAAAAGAACAAGGAGGTTTTGTGACAAGTAGGAATATTTTGGATGGAGTGGTTATTGTGGTTGAAGCTATCCACTCTATGAATCTCTCCAAGGAAAAGGCCATGTTTGTCAAGTTAGATATGGCTAAAGCTTATGACCGAGTTAGATGGGCTTTCCTCTAAAAATTTCTCAGTACCTTTGGGTTTGGAGAAGGTTGGATCAGCTAGGTGATGAGTTGTGTTATGTCGACACCCTACTCAATGTTAATTAATGGTGAGCCTACTACTCTCTTTGATGCTTCTCAAGACCTCCAATAGGGAGACTCACTGTCACCATATCTCTTTATTATTATGGTTGAGGGCTTGGGGACAATCTTGAAAGCCCACATGAGACAGGACTTAACTCAAGGATGGCATTGGGATGATGGCCTATTTCTTCAATCTCATTTACAGTTCGTGGATGATACTGCTCTTTTGGGTGTTGCCAAAGTCGGGGAAGAAACTAACTTCACACGTGCTCTAGATATCTAGCTTGCTGCTTCAAGCCAAAGGATCAATGCGGCTAAGTCCTCCATTTTCTTCTTCAATACTCCCCCCACTATTCAATTAAGAATTGCTCAGATTTTGAGATTTCAAATTGGTACGCTTCCCTTTGTATACTTAGGTATTCCCCTCTTTGTTGGCCCCCTGCCAAGGGGACTTTGGAAAAGTGTTTTGGACAAGTTTCGAGAGCGGATCAGCCATTGAACCTATAGATGGTTGTCCTATGCAGGCTGAGTTATGTTATTAAAATCAGTGTTTCAAGCTCTTCCCCTTTACAAGTGTATGGTGCAACTAGCCCCAATTAGTTTCATTAAGGAGCTAGATGCTCTGGCTAGACAATTCTTATGGGCTGGTAGCCTTGCCTCCTTGAAGTAGAGCTTGGTGAAGTGGGGGAGCATTTGTACACTAAAATAGTTGGGGGGCTTGGGCTTGCGGCAAGCTGCCCTCACTGGTCAGGCTTTGGCTACCAACCTTTATTGGCGGTGGTGTACTAATCAGGATCAAGCATGGGCTCAAATCCTCTCTTCAAAATATCCAAGGGGAATTGATAGGAAAGATGTGCCTAAAGTCTCTTTGGCAGGTAAAGGGTTTATGATTTGGGACACTCTTAAAAGGGGTGCTAGCTTAATCAAGAAAGGCCTATTCTAGATTTGCAACAGATGGTTTGATGCTCTCTTCTAGTTTGACTCTTGGGACAGCCATCCCCCAATCATGACCTCACGTCCACAATTACAGAATCTTTGTCTCACCTTCCTAGAGGTTGGTTGGTCCCAATTGGAAGACTTCAAAGACACTAAGAGTTTGGGGCAATTGGAAGTGTCCAAGTGGAAGGACTCTCAAGCTTGGTCGTCTACGGACTCTGTGGAGGACTCGGGAAAGTTATCTCGTATTTTGGTTGGTAGAACCTATAGTTCTTTGCCAAAGAATGATGTCCTGACTTGGAGTCCTGGATTTTTTCCCCTCATTTTCAATTACTATGTTGTTATACAATTTAATTATATTTTGTTGTAATATCTTCACCAAAGGGGGGCAATTCATAAAACATGTATCTTCAAAATGGATGCAACCTCTTATTTTATATTTAATTATATTTTTTTTATTTTCAAATGTAAATCCCCAAAAAATGGGGCACTCCACTAAGGGGGGGTCGGCCTCTTAAAAAAAAAATTGCAAATTTTATTTATTAATGAGGACACCAATGACTCTAAGGGTCGACCCTTAGAAACAATATAATTTTATTTATTTTCTTTACACCTTCAATCTGCCATCAACAAATCCCTCAACAAACTCTCTTGGTCTTCAATACCTTTGGAATCAATGACAACAATTTCCAACAATCTCCAACTTTGCCATTGATGACAACAATATAAAAAAATAATCTATAAATGCAACAGGACCATACTTCTCCCCTTAACTGAAATGCTCTCCCTTACTCTACTCCCCCCCTTTGACGTCAATGACAAAGGCTTTCAAGGGATGAAAGATAAAGCAATGAACAGCTCCCCTTGAATACATGCTTCTTCTAGAGGATTTAGTGATTGGATGAGAGTAATATCACTCCCAATTTCTGCCTTAAGTACTCAAAAGTTTCTTTCGGAAGTTGCTTGGTGAAAATGTCTACAATATGTTCTTGTGTAGCAATATACTCCAACTTTACTTGTTGATCGGCCACCTGTTCCCTTAAGAAATGATACTTGATGTGAATATGCTTTGTTCTAGAGTACATTACTGGATTTTCTAAAATGTTGATGGCACCCGTATTATCACTAAATATATATAGGGTTATCATATTCAACTTTGATATCTCTCAAAGTTTTCCTCATCCTAAGAACCTAAGTACAACAGGATGTTGTTGCAATGTACTCCACCTCTGCAGTGGACAGGGAAACCAACGCTTGTTTCTTACTCAACCATGAAACAAGATTATCTCCTAGAAAGAATGCACCTCCACTTGTACTCTTTCTATCATCAATACTACCGACCCAATCTGCATCTATATATGTTAAGGTGAAATCTTCACCTCTTGGGTACCATAAGTCAAGATCCAATGTACCTTTAAAATATTTGAGTATCATTTTTACTACTTGCACATGAGATTCTTTAGGTGCAGCCTGAAACCTTGTCACCATACCAACTACTTGCATAATGTCAAGCCTTGAAGCTATCACATATAACAAGCTTCCAATCACTGACCTATAAAGAGTTTGGGTTGCCTCAGGTGATTCATCATCCTTAATTTACATCCTGTAACCATGGGTGTACTCACGAGATTACAATCCTCCATTTTGAACTTCTTCAACTTTTCCTTAACATACTTGGTTTGTGAAATAAATATACCTGTGTCTAATTGAGAAGTCTATAACCTAAGGAAGAAATAAAACTCACCAAGAATAGACATTTCAAATTCTTTTTGCATCTCAATAGTAAACTCTTGACACATATTATCACTACTTCCTCCAAATATAATATCATCCACATATACCACAACTATCAACTGATCATTACCCACAGTCTTAATGCAAAGATTGCTATCCACAATTCCCTTCTTGAATCCTTGTTGTTGTAGGTATTTATCAAGTCTTGAATACCATGCTTTGGGGGCTTGTTTTATTCCATATAGAGCTTTATTCAATCTACACACATAATCCCTATTTTCTAACAACAAGTATCCTTCTAGTTGTTCAATGTATACATCTTCCTCTAGATTGCAATTAAGGAAGGAAGACTTAACATTTATCTAATAGACCTTGAAATTTTTGAAATTGGCAAATGTTAAAAACATTTTGATAGCTTCCAATCTAGCAACATGGGCAAAATTTTCTTTAAAGTTGATACCTTCTACTTGTGCATATCCTTTGCATACCAACCTTGCCTTGTTCCTTACAATTTGACCATCTTCATTCAGCTTATTTTTTAAGACTCACTTAGAGCCAATCACATTTTTGTCTTTAGGTCTTGGAACAAGTTCCCAAGTTTTATTATTCTCTATTTGATTTAGTTCCTCCTCCATGGCCCCTATCCATGTTTGTCTTCACTTGCTTCTTTGAAGTTCTTAGGTTCTATCGTGGAAAGCAAAGACATATTTTCATGATCTGAAGTATTAGCCAATCTTCGCCTTGTCTTAATTTCTCCATCTTTGTCACCTATAATCAAATCTTTTGGATGATTTCTTTGCACAAATCTAGATGGTGTCTTAGATGATGTTCTTGATGATGTCTTTGGATCTCTTTGCTCAACTATCTCGTTCTCAATTTCTTACTCCATTTTCTCTTATTTACAAATTTCCTCATTTTGAGGAACACCTTCTTGTGTTTTTTCTTCATAGTATCTTCCCTCATCTACTTTGACATTTGCACTTTCAATGACCTTATGTAGCCTCTTATTGTAACATTTGTACACTTTACTTCTTGAAGAGTATCCAAGGGATATTCCTTCCTTAGCCCTAGAATCAAACTTTCCCAAATCTTCATCTCTCCTTACGTAACATGTACTCCCAAACACCTTGAAAAGTTTTATTGTTGCAGACCTTCCTTTCCATAACTCATATGGTGTTTTATTATGATTCACTCTGATTTGTCCATAGTTTAAAAGATAGACTATCATATAAATTGCATCTCTCCAAAATGTGTCAGGTAACTTGGACTCATTTAGCATGGCTCTAGCCATTTCTTGGGCTGTTCTATTCTTCCTTTCCACAACACCATTTTGTTGCGTTCTTGCAGCAGAATAGTGTCTTCTTATCCCTTTCTTTTCAAAGAAGTCTTCAAACTCATTTGAAGTCTTCTTTAAGTCTGCTTCATTCTCCACTAAGGCTTTGAATTCCTTAAACTTGTCAAAAGCTTCACATTTTTCTTTTAAAAATGTGACCCAAGTCATTCTAGAATAGTCATCAATTAACAACATGAAATACCTCTCCTTGCATGCCTTTTGTTCTAGTTGGACCACAAAGAATCGTATGTATAAGCTCCAACAATTTCAATGTAGACCGTTCCTTCTATTTAAAACTCACTTTAGTTTGCTTCCCAAGTTGGCATTGCTTACTAGTGATATTTGAAGGCTTTGAAATCTTTGGCATGTCTCTCGAAAGCTTCCTTATGGCTGATCTTGAGAAGATTGTCAAAGTTTAAATGCCCCATTATCTTGTGCCATAACCACCTTTCATCTTCTTGACTCATACAAAATCTTTCTCATCCAATCTCACTAAGAACATACAAATTGTAAGCTACTATTTTGGCTTATATCCATACTTTAGTAGTGGGTCACTACAGTAGTTAGTGGTAGTAGTGGGTCACTACAGTTGCTAGTGGATAGCTAGTGGGTAGCTAGTGGGTTGCTAGTGGATAGCTAGTTGATAGCTAGTGGGTTGCTAGTGGGTGTGGTAGATAGACATTTTTTAATGTCTATAGTATTTCTACCTTCTCTATAAAATGTAATCATCTCCTTTGATAATACAGGCAATTTCTTAGCCCAAAATTGTTTCATGGTATCAGAGCAGGTCTGAGTTTTTCTCCCTCACGGGAGGGCTCAGGATTTTGGGAGGGCATTTTTTTTTAATCTGTAATTCGTGATTTATCACGTGAGATTTTTGTGAGTCCAGATCCAGGGTTTCTTTAGTGCAAAAAATCGTGTTTTCTACATTTTTATGGGATTTCGGCTCTAAAAATCGTGTTTTTCTGTGAAATAGCGTTTTTCACATTTTTATTAAGGACACGGTTTTCTAATCTTCTGGGTGTGGTTTTTGAGCTCGGTGGAGAAAGTTTTTTTGTCCTAGCTTGGTCGCCCCTCTACTCAGCTTCAGTTTGCCATGATTTCGTGGAGTTTCAAGCCATTTTTCTGCATTTTCCTGGTCTTTTAATGGCGGCCTAGGGTTCAGAAATTTTCGTCTAGGGTTTTGACCCTCTATTTCAAGGCGAAAAATTATTTTGCTTGCAAATTCCTTCTGGGTTTTCTGAGATCTTAACTAGGTCAATCTTCAAATTTTTTGGGTACCTCGTTTTCTGTGCCTCAGTTTCAAATTGAAAAAAAATTATGATTGCAGATTCTTGGTGGGTTTTCCGAGATCTCAAATGGGTTGTCCAATTTTTCTAGGTGCTTCATTTTTCGTGGCTTGATTTCTGTGCAGATCTGTTCTGGCGGCTAGGGTTCCAAACCCTCTGTTTTTCAGCCGACAATCGATGGCTACCTGTTTCTAGGCTTCTATAATTCGCAGTGTTGGGTGGGATTCCTCTTTTGGGTTTTTTAAATATTTTTTCCCTTATTAAAAAAAAAAAAAAATCTGTGGATTTTCATAATTTTTTCCCCTAAAAAATTCCTGAAGGGTTTATAATTTTCTCCTCAAAAATTAAGGGTCAGTTCCTGTTTACCCTAGTCAGGGTTTCTGTTGTATGGGAGGGCTCTCTGGTTTCTTAAGGGTTTTACCGTTTTTCCTTAAAAACGATGTTTTGTATGCTGATCCGTGTTTTGGATTCTATGCCAGCTACTTTTTGGGTTTCTGTAATTCGCAAAATGCATGAGATTTTTCTTTGGTTTTTACCCTTTTTTTTCCGAAAAAAACGATGATTTGTACTTTGTGGTTTGTTGCAGACTGTTTTTGTTGCACCTCGCGTTGCTAGGGCGAACATCTGCACAACTAGCTTCTTGCAGTCTGTTTTCGGGCATCATGCTCCTCTACAAAAGTTTTGATGGTTTGCCGATTTTTCCTCAAAATCGTGGCAGCTGTTCTCCATGTGTCTCTGGTTTTAGGGAGGGACATCTCTGTTATCCAACATCAGGTTGGACGTTTTCTGGTCTGAAGTTTTGCAGTTTATGTGAGGGTTAGTGGCAGACTCGTCTCAAGTGGCAGACTCAGTGGCAAGCTCCTGTCTCCTAATGCAAAGCTTTCTAAAGAAGGGGCAACCTTCTCTGTTTTTTTTCTGGATGCTTTTTGGTACTCTTGGTCATCAACATTCTGCAAATCCAGGGAGGGTCTCCGTAGCAGCAGAGTGTTCTAAAGAATTTGTGACCAACGACCTGCAGATTGTTTTCTATAGGCTAGTTTGACAATTGACCATTAAGGGAGGGTGTTAGAATATTATATTCTACTTGTTTAATGGTCCATACTTTAGTAGTGGGTCACTATAGTAGTTAGTGGTAGTAGTGGGTCACTACAGTTGCTAGTGGATAGCTAGTGGGTAGCTAGTGGGTAGCTAGTGGATAGCTAGTGGATAGCTAGTGGGTTGCTAATGGATAGTTAGTGAGTTACTAATGGGTGCTAGTGGGTGTGGTAGATAGACATTTTTTAATGTCTATAGTATTTCTACCTTCTCTATAAAATGTAATCATCTCCTTTGATAATACAAGCAATTTCTTATCCCAAAATTGTTTCACCATTTGCTACCTTGCTTTGCTAATTTCACGCCATTCTACATGAAATGTAAGAGTGTGCCCTCGATCACACATTTGACTTACACTTAGAAGATTATGTCTCAGCCCCTCAACATATAGCACATTCTCGGTTTTTGTTTTACCATCATCAAGGCCAAGTGTGTCTTTCCCTAATATCTTTGTGAAAGCATTATCTCCAAATTTCACTAATCGACCATTCACTTATTTGAAGGTAAGAAATTTACTCTTATCACCTATCATATGCTTTGAACAACTACTATCAATATACCATTGATCTCCTTCGTTTCATATGCATAGGGTTATTTGAACCAACATGGATTTTTCTTTCTTTTCTTGTTCCTTCTTCTTTCTCCATTTTTTTGAAGTCTCCTCTTTTTGCTTCATTGTTATTTCTTCCTTCTTACTTTGTTTTGAAGGTTCTACAATTCCACTTCTACAAAATTTGTTGTGTGACCAAAATTGTTGCACTTGTAACATATGATGTTGTAATCCACAAGAGGAGCAAAAGAGTTGAAATTTTTGTTTATGAACCCATGACTTTTATTCTTGTTAAATGCTCCATAATTCATTGCTTTATGCCTAAAGTTATTTCGTGCATACATTTTACAATCTATTGCCTTACAGCCAAATTAACTACACAAAAAGCAATAACCAAGAAAGGAATGATAGAACCTAGGCGTATGAGTTTGCCTTGGTGGAAGGGGCTTCCTAACCATGTCATTCTTAGCATTTTGAGATATGCTTGGCTTTCAATTCTCCTTTTTGTTGATTTCATCTTTGATGGAACTTTTGAGGACATCAACATACTTCTCTTCTTTTAATTTCTTCGATGATTGAATTGTTTTGGAACTATGTCCTTATCCATAGCTAATTCCACTCCCATCGAACATAGGCTTTTGAGATTTGATGATGTCATCCAAGATTTCCAAATTCTTCAAAGTCTTCAAGTTTTGGTTTAACCGATCCATTGTCCTCTCCAATTCCTTTCTTAGGAAAACAATCTCGGATTCCATCTTCTCGCAATTTTCTTCCTTTGTCTTCAATCTATTTCTCATCTCCTCTTAAATCCTTTTTGCTTCTTCTACTTGAACTTTTAGATCTACGATCAACTTTTTCTGATTCATCAAGACTTCGTGTTAATTTATCTTTGGCTTCACTATACTCTTGAATTTGTAATCCTTGTCTCAAATTTCTTGTCTTAAGCTTCTCAATCTCACTATAGGCATAATGGAGTTCCTCTTCAAGATCCACTTCTCCTTCATCTTCACTCTTCACTATGCTCTTCTCCTAAATCTCTTTCTTCTTTCTTTTCGTCTTCATCATCCTTTGCTTCCATTGCTATGAAGAGTATTTATTCTCTATCACTATTTTAAATTTTTCTGTCGCTTTCCTCTAATGAGCTATTATTTTTCTTGGAATAAAGATTCTTCTTGTACTTCTAGAAATCCTCCTTTTCATGTTGACCTTGTTCATAGCCCTTCTTTTGTTGATATCTTTTTCCTTTCTTCATGTAATGATCCTTTTCATCATTGTTGCTTTCACTCTTACCCTGCAGACACTTAAAAGGAATTTGCTCTAATACTAATTGAAAAGCACTCAGTTATACTGGGAAAGGGGGGGAATCAATGTAACCATAGCAATAGCACACATGCAAGATCTAGCAATTGAGAACACAAGACGAACACACGATTTACGTGGAAACCCTTACAGGAAACAACCACAACAAAATATTTCTTATATGTAAATCTTCTTGTGGGGTAAATCTTCTTGTGGCAACTAACCTACTTCTTTTACAAATCTTCTTTTGTAGGCACCAACCCACTAGAGACACCAATCCCCACAACTGAGCACCAACTCAGCAAGAAACACCAATCTCTTTTAATGAGAGGCACCAACCTCCCGATCTCCTTGCTTACGAGGCACCAACCTCCAAATGAACAATATAATAATTTATTTGAAACCTCTTCTTAGATATGCTCTAATTCACCTTCACAAATCTGTTCACTACTTCATAAAAATCTGCCTTTAGAGTCTCCTAAAATTCTTCATAAATTTTGCCATAAAGCTCTAGTAAATCTGCTCATGTCTTATAATTCTGCTCACATGTCTTCAAAATTTCTGCACTTATGTGCCTTTTAAAAACTGCTCCTTATATGAATGATATGCAATGAATGGCTTGCTTTCAAATGGACTCCACAATCACTTTAAATATCTTCACCAAAGGAGGGGGGCCGATTCATAAAACAACATGTCTCTTCAAAATGGATGCAACCTCTTATTTTATATGCACGCTTTCACCTCTACTTTGGGTGCACCAATAGGGGTTGGCCCCTATATTTAATTATTATTTTTTTATTTTCAAATGGGGCATTCAACTAAGGGCAGTCAGCCTCTTAAAAAAATTAATTTGCAATTTTTATTTATTAATGAGGGTGCCAATGAGTCTAAGGGTTGGCCCTTAGAAACAATATTATTTTATTTTATTTTCTTTGCACCTTCAATCTGCCATCAGCAAATCCCTCAACAAACCCTCTTAGTCTTCAAATACCTTTGACATCAATGACAACAATTTCCAACAGTACCTGTTCCCATACCCACAATTTCTGGTGCCTACATTTGTAAATAATATTAAACTCCATATTCTGTTACCTGTGTACCCAAATTTGATTGGCATCCCCTTCCCCATACCAGTACCGTACCACTGTCTCTTGCTAACTAAGATAAAACCAATTGTTAAGAAAAGTGATTTGAAGACTCCATTCCCATGGCAATAGATGGTTGTGTAATCAGTTGATATGAAGTAGATGCTCACAAGAAGAAAAGTTAATAATAGGAAAAAGATAGAGAGAAAAAAGAAGAGAAAACTTACCATTTAAGTACAGAAGAACAACTAAAAAAAAATCAGAAGAATGAACAGAAAACTCTTAAAAAAAATAGGAAAATGAAATTAAAACTCAAGGCAATTATATCAATCGCTGAAAATGGCTAAGTTCAACGGATAAAAAATTTAGAGGTGTTGGAAGTTTTTGTAAGCATTTATTTGTTGTCAGAACACAAAAATTTAATATGTTAAGCCACACAATTTATAAAGAAGAAGAAGTGGACACAAATGTTATATGTAAGCTGGATGATGCCCCACATAGATGACCTTGGATAAAGGTTTATAAAAAAAAGCTACCTCAGTTAAGTGAAACATGTATGTTTCCTAGGTTCTTCATGTAAGCATCGGATACATAATGTTTGTAACTAGCACACCTTGACAACTGACCTTGGGTCCCCACTAATAAGCACATTATGTTTCCACAGTGAAGTATATGATCTTGGTGCAAATAGTATATCAAATAATACTTTTGAAGAATTTGAGTGGAAAGAAATATAGGCCATTATGATCTTACCAGTAGGAGTGACCACCTGCTTTTCTGTAAATGGAAGATGACCAAGACCATGTTCAACAACCTGTACGGAATTTTAAATTAATGAATTAGATACTCTCTTAAACTTCAAGCACAATCCCAACATAAATAACAATGTTTTGAGGTGCTTTAACAATAAAGATATTGACAACAGAATTACCAAACGAATCAGCCTATCTGCATAGAATACAAAATCGTGCTTGGTAGTTTTAATATCACGTATCAATGTATGCATTCCTTTTATCTGTGAATCAAACATATCATCATTTATCTCAATCAAACATATCATCATTTATCTCATCAAATCCAGAATCTAAGACTCGAGCATTAGGGTTCGGTCATTAATTAGAAAAGAATGTTAGAATCACAAATTTGAATTTTTTATCCTTAAAAAGTTCTACTGAGTAATTTCTAACTAGTTAATTTCTATTCAAATTTCATACTCTAGGACTATTGAAAAGTGATTGACTTCTAAACAAACTACAAGTATGAAAAGGATATGCAACTTAAACAGTTTACCTGAAAAGTAGAGTTAATAACGTAGAGATTGGGATATATTTTACACAAATCATGTTCCCCAAGCTTTGTTCGAATATGTTGCACTATCAAATCAATAGCAACGTGGTTATCTCCTCCACGAGGAATGATAACATCTGCATACTTCTTTGA
Source organism: Sequoia sempervirens (assembly GCA_007258455.2). NCBI lineage: Eukaryota > Viridiplantae > Streptophyta > Pinopsida > Cupressales > Cupressaceae > Sequoia > Sequoia sempervirens. The sequence continues at coordinate 236,457,689 of VDFB02000002.1, forward strand.
TGGCAATATAAATTCATCATATGCGGGCTTCACAAATTTGGAATACTGTACACCACCAATAAAACGATACTTTTAGCATCTTACAATCCCTTACAACCACTGTGTATAAATAAGAACAAAATCCACAAAAGCACAAGGCACAGTTCAATAATTTAATAAACTAATAACTTTCCAAGGTAAATGATAAATAAGGATCCCAGCAAGATTTGAAAAGTATAAATAATCACTAGAAAGCCAAAATGAAAATATTAGGTATGATTTTCAAATTTATACTAGTACTAAGACAAATAAGACCCATAAAAAAATGAAATACTTACCTGCTCAAGGACTGATCCTACGTCCCGATTTCTCTCAACTGTATCACGCCTTATTCTCCTTGCAAGCCGTGTATCAGCATCTGCACTGAAAATAGTTTTCATGAAGATAATCAGAGTAATAACAGCTTGACAGCTAGAAGTATGAATCAAGAAACTAAACAAGTTAAACAAATTAAAAAATACATGTAGAATTCATTTTCATTTTTTTTGGAATGCATATCGATTTCAATATCATCCACTACTAAATAGAAAAAATGATAAGGCAAGATGAAAATACTTTTAACTTTTAAAGAGTCTCAAAGAAAATACAAGGGAAAGTGATCCTTAAAAGTAAATAAGACATTATCATGAAGTCCACCACTGCTTAATGGAAATACTAAAAAGAAGAAAGGTGAATAAGCAAGCATGCTCAAGCAACAAATGATTAACTTTTTTGGGAAGAGTCCAATCAACAAGAGTCGTCCTACATACAATACATGTTTATCTTCTAACACTCCTACCACTTTTGAGCTCAATTGAACAAGCATTAATGGCAATTCAAAGAAAATTTATATTGCAAGGAATAAGGCATTCAAACACCCACTTGTGACTTGGCATTCAATCATCAGGCCAAAAAAAGACAGTCTTGAATGCTAAAAAAATATACAAAATTTTAACCAGACTAACAATGAAACTAACAAGGAGACTCCAATAAATTGGAAACCCCCCTTAGAAAATAGTTATTCAACATAAATACTTTCACAATCCCAATGGCAACCCTATGCTTTACCAACAAGAAGCCTATCTTTTCATCCTATGTTACTAGATTCCTTGTAGTTGGGTATTGAAGGACCAAACAAGAACAAGTTTCAACTAAGTGTCCGGAGCATGGACAAGACAAACAAGGCACAGCCTTGCCACCTTGGGTACCATGTGGGTGTGTCCCAAGTAGCCGGGGATGCAAGGCCACGCCTTGGCCCTTTCTTGTGTTTTTTGTGACTACCACATGCCCTAAAAGTGATTCAAACTCACTATAAATTTGTCTATTATGGTAAATGATATCATGGAGTTATTTGCAACAAGAAAATGTAAATGCAATGAGATTATTTCTAATTGCAATCATGTAAGCCCCCAAAAACAAAATCGATTATGCATGTTTCACAACCTTCAATAGACAAAAATCTTGGTTCTTCTCTTCATACAACTCTTTAACATTGCTTTGGACACTTTAATATTTTATTATATTAATTAATATATAATACATATTTATTATCTATGTTGTTGGTTCACTTTCCATAGCCCCAAAATTCATATCCAATTTGAACCCAATCCAATAACAGGTCCAATTATACAAGGGGATCAGACAGGAGGAAGGTTGGAAACTATGGATTCATCCTAGATGAACCTAGGTTAACCCATATTTAACTAAGCAAAATATGGCCAAACCAAAGCAAAACATGTACATTTTTTGACATTTTTTTAATTTATTCTTGTAAATAATTCAATTTTAGCATTTGAATTTGACAAGGATGGACCAAAACAAATCCCTAACCCTTAAATGTGACTTGTAAAGCATTTGAAAGGATAAAATCATAAAACAAACTAATGTTACCTCACATTGTGAATGTGAAACACAAAAACAATCCATTCTTACTGAACTTTCATTTTTGCTTGCACTCACCCAAATAAACTTGAAGATTGATCAATGAAGGTTCTAAAGTGGATGGATTGATATTCCATAAAGTGCGCAAGAGCCCATTTAGTAACATGAAAATCATAGAGAAAAAATTATGTTTTTATTCTACTATGAATGTATGCTTAAAATATTAAATAAGTTAGGTTATATATACTTGTTTTCTTTGTTTTGAATGTGTTGTTTATTACACTTGTTGCTATAGGGATTACAAGGGCATTAGTTTTAGCTCTGTGGGTCAATTGCATTTCAAAACAAATCCAAATTCTCTTCTTTGGAAATATATTGATATGATACAACCAATTCTAGGTGGTGGGGGGTATATTTGGATTTGCAAAGGGTGTGGTAACAAGTATTCAAGCTCATATAGTCGATTGAATGCCATCAAAGCAAGTGATAAAATATACTAACAGGTAGGAGCAAGTAGATGAAGCAACAGGCTGTAGAGAAAATCATCATTTTGCAAAGAAAGGATTTGGAGGAATGAAGCTCCTTCTACCTCCACATAATCCTAAAATTGTAGTAGCAAGCCACCCATCTTTTGCCACACCTCAACAACCTATTACACATAAGAGACCAAAGGGACCAATGGAAATGGAATTTCAAAATGAGTCTCGAGAGATTGCTAATCAACACATAGCAAGATGTATTTATGCAAACGGATTGGCTTTCAATATTGTTCCCTCACAATGTTGGCAAGAAATGGTGAAAAAAAATTAATGAAGCTCCAAAGAATATAAGAGCCTAGGCAATGAGATGATGCATAGCACCTTTTTAGAAAAGGAGGTCAAGCTTGGAGAAGATTCATTGAAACTCATAAAGAGTTCATGAGCCAAGATACGGGTGTCCATCATTTGCTATAAATGAAAGGATACTAAAAATCAGCCTTTGATCATTGTGATCACAGTGTCCTGTAAAGAGGCGATGTTTTTTAGAGTCATGGGTTGTGAGGGGAGGTGAAGGATGACCAATTTTTTGCTAGTATCCTCATGATGGCCATTGAAGAAATGTGGTCTCATAGTGTTATTCAAGCCACAATGAACAACGCAAAATTGTAAAGAAGCTAGATTATTGGTTGAGGAATGCTATTCGAACATTTTTAGACACCTTGTGCTGTCAACTCCCTCAACCTTATGCTACAAAAGATTGGCAATGAAATTGATTGGATCAAAAGGTGTATACTAAGACCAGAGAGATCACCAACCACCACATGTTGCAAGGCATATTTAGATCATTCTCGAAATTGAAGTCGTTGAAGGTAAATGAAAAAAAAAAAATATTATGTTTCACTTTAGTTAGAAATTTATTTTGTTAAAACTTAATTTAATTATGTTTTGTCCTTTGAAGATTCCTTTTAATTATTTTATTTTTATTTTTTAATGACCCATTTTGCCTCCAACACAATCTTGTTGAGACAATTTGTAAAGGTTCGAGAGGAACTTTCTAACATGGTTATTAGCCAAATTTGATTTGTATAGAGGCAATCTAACACTAAGAGGACAACAAATATTACACAAATGATCCCAAATGACACTTGGTGAGATCATGTGGAATATCTCCTCAATTTCACTAAGCCCATTATGAATATAATTTGTTATATCAACATGAATAAGCCTTGTTTGACAAAGACATCAACCAATGATTGAGATGATGAAGGCTATCATAAATTTGAAAGTGCAAGATCCTAAAAAAACTTTCAAACAAGTGCACAAAATTATTGAAGAGAGATGGAACACAATGACCACCCCACTACATATTTTTGCCTTTGCATTAAGTCATAGTGCTAAGATCATTTTTATGCCAAACAAGTGGAAACTGTCACATTTTTACAATTTTCTTTACATCAGAATAAACACTAATGCAAGTTTGGATCCACTCCGTAAAAATTAAATTAAGCTAAACTGTACTGCTGCAGTCAAAAGAAATCCAGAGGATGCTGAAATAGGTGTAATATTGAGAAAACCTACAAACTGACTCTTGATATCATATCCATTATATTGGTGGGCAAACCAACAATGAGGCAGAACTCCTAGCAATGAGAAAAGGACTATAGATAGCACTCCAAAAGAGCTGACAACTCAAGTGGAGAGGAACTCCCAGATGGTTGTTAATCCGGTTAACCTTAAACAAAACTCTACAATATTGAATGAAAATAGAACTCAGCATAGGCTCCATATCAGCCAGAAAAGAGAGCATATTTTGGCTATATTCAGGAGTCATTGGGAAATTTCAAAAGCTATCAAACCCAAAGCAGAATGGAACATAATATTCAGTTGATTTGCTTCCAAAGTAACAGTTACAAATAAGAATCAAGGCTAATTTATTCTCTATCATGAATCCAACTCCCTCCCTGAGCAAATTCAAACCATGGTCACCAAAGATAATTTGCATCTGCCTCGTAGTAATGAAAATACATAACCAACAAATGCCCCTGCCAAGACTCGAACTCACCTCCAAGTCAATCCAAAATTATCAGTCAACATCAGTAGTATTTTGTTTCAAAGCCTGTGAGCATAATGTTGACTCTCCTCCACATTTTCTAGCATGACTCTCTTATGCTGTTATATCAATCCCCATTCTATAGCATTGATAAAGTCTCAAGACACCCACCACCAATGCTACTAGAGTTGCCCATTTACTATTCCTCTACCTTCTTATTGATCCCCCTTTGCATAATTTTTTTCTTTTACAATATTTGCAACGAATCTATGAACTCCAATACCCTTGCAACAATTAATATAATATTCTGCTAAATTATTTGCAATCTCTCATTCTACAGATGTGTGCAGTCACCCACTTGCCCGTTGATGAAAAAATGGTGTACACTCTCATTCTACAGCTGTACAGTCATACACTTTCAGCTGTATCCTCTGGTTCTACAACCAAATGTCATCATCACACACTTGCCTGTTTGATGAAAAGGGTACAGTTGTATACTCTCATTCTACAGTTGTGCAGTATGCAGTCAGAGACTTGTTCATTCTACAATTGTATGCAGTCCCAAATGAATATTTGCAATAGCATGAGATGTCTAACAGGCTACTCACAAAAGTCAGGCAACTCAGCCTGAGAGCTCTGAAGAACCCATTATTGGAGGTAGTTAATGAAAGATTCTTTGTTTAGGCCTCTTGCTAGTATTATGTAGTATGTACCAAGCTAGAAGACTCAAGATACCTCTCAATTTTCCATGATGGAAGCGGACTCTGAAGATGTGACATACGGATTTCAACTGATCAATTCAGCTCATGTGGAATATGTTGGGAAATGTCAGACTTTGACATCACAAGTGCATTAATAACATCATAAATAGACTTATTTTCACAATTATTATTAATGACAAGTCAAACTTGGTAAAGAATTCCTCTCCTTTTCTCTCTTTACCATTCTGCCCAAGTTGCCTTGTATACATGCAACACCTTTCTAATTATTCCATTACATTATAACTGACTGGACTGGCCTGCATGATGTTCACCTATTTGACTGGTATTTAATGTAATCTATACGTCAACCAAGACCAAATTGAGTCACCATTAAATCAAATTTCTCTTCCTCAATGACCCTGCACATTTTCCAAGTCAGAAATGCAAGCAAAGAACACTGTAATAGTGAGCTGATTTCAGCAGTGGCTCTAAATCATTCAGTGATATAGATTAATTTTGCATTTATGCTTACTTTTTAATTGTTTTGACAATCATAACTTATGTCTTTAACTGCATTGAGCAGGAACAGACCTGTAGTTAGGTTAACCTTCTGCAGTATATTGACCAGATTTTGCAGCAACTACCATCCACAAACTTTTTGCCACAATTTGTTGACTGCGGAAGCATTATATCTTTTATTACTTCTATACTAATTACACATGCATGCTTGGTATCACAGTAGCCTACATCCATGAAACTTATATAAAAATCACCACCAATTCAAAACTTGATAATTTGAGGTAGAAAAAACTAGCAATAGGCCTTTCACCAAAGCTTTAATGACAAAGAAAAACTATCATTCAGAAAATGAAAAGTGGCCAAACAAGCATTATGTCTAATAGCTTCTAAGAAGGGCAAGAACAAAGTGAGTGGAATTAGTCAAAGTCCTCTAGCTGCTGCCCACTCCTAATTGAAGGTTGTGCAATTACCAATTTAAGATTGTCACAGACCCTAAATACTGAAGACTGAAGAACACAGTAATAATGATAAATCAGGCTTGTCATCAAACTCTCAAGGTGGAATGGTTGCAAAAATAAATAAAAAATTATGGGATATATTTTATCTCATCCCTAAGCAAAGCATAAGAAATCAAAAACAACATAGATGCATAACGTTTAAACTTAAACTATAAATTCTATGTTAAGAAGAAGCCAAACATATTGATCATTGAAAGATTCTTCAACATATAATACTCATTTACTAGCCTGCGCTTCTCAAAGCCATTCAATGGGAAGAAAGGGAAAGTGTAGAAGCGATAATTATTGTGCACAAAATCATCTTATGTCTACTGTCTAGCTGTATAAAAAATGATGCTTAGCAAAATGCCAAAACAAACAGTTGGAACAACGGAGATCTAATTAAGGCCAAGCACCTAAAATGGCAAAGAAACGATTGATAGTAAGAAATTCTCAGCATAAATGATCAAATTTTTAACACTACTTTACAGTTATGCAAAATTAAAGTTATAAACCCTATCTAAGTTAAAACTGATTAAAAGACTCAAAGTACACTTGCTGTATTACTCATGCAAATCCACTGTATAGGATACAGAGAAATCCTTACATTGATTTTTCCAACTGTTACATTGTATGTGAAAATTGCTTTAGGGTTTGAATATAGCTCCATAGTTTAAATACTTTAAAATGTGACCTTTACAGACAGATTACACCCTTTCCATGTAAAACAGATAACTCGATTAATAAAGCATTACCATTAAGGTACTTGGTATGTTATCTACAAATGATTGATATGCTCCAACAATCCGTATAAACCAAAAGATATTAAGGGAAAAAATGAAACCTGTGTCAACGAAAATCTTCATGTTCATTAACTCACGGACCCGTGGATCATGGAAGACTAACAATCCCTCTAATATGATAACATCAGATGGATTCACCTGCAGGAAAAACAAAAGAAGGCTTAAAATCTGGATATTGGTCTTGGATTTACAACATAGAAATAGACTACAGCATTGATGCTTTGAACATCTACTAACAAAAAGAACCTGCAGAATAAAATATTTTGCACCCAGATCAAAATTAACACCATTTAAATTTTTGCTTTGTCCTATAGTTTGTACTTTGTAATGACAAAATATATATATTAAGGATAGCTGACATCCCTTGAGGCATTAGAAAATAAGCAGAACTTGTCTCCTATTTCTGATTTATCCAGCCAATATTCATTCTCCGCCATCACAACCAAGACTGAGTTTTATCAATTATCCTTTGGAAAGTTGCCCTTGACTCCTTTACTTATATGGTTCATCACTCTAAACCATCTTGTCTCCCTCATTCTTGCCCCATGAACTGTTGGAATGATGAAGAATCTAAGTTCATGCATCAAAGACTTCCTCTTTTAAATGACTGTTTCAATTTAGTTGTTTAAAATTTGCATTATTAACTCCAGGTACCAAAACCCATGTGTTTTGTTCATTACAAAGGTTCCAACCTAAACATAGCATGGCACTTCTTCATTTTTTACTGATTGGAACTTGGAATGTGATTGATTTTACTGCCCACTATTAATAAAGTCTGAAAAAGGACAGTTGGAGAAAGAATACCTTCCGGGTAGGCACACATCTCCGATGATGTTTGAAATCATAGCTAGGAATATCAATTGACTTCCACTGTTTTAACATCATCATGCAATCAAGTAGCTGCTCTGTGTCAAATGCGTCTGAGGAGGAAATTCATAAGCCATATAAATATTTGCATCTAGAAATATTGCATCAGCTAAAAGAGAAGCCAGAAATAAACATCTATAATAAAAAATCCAAAATGTTAAGAAACAAAAGGGATAACTAAACACAACTCTTCAAGATTCCAACTATAAATGATAACATTGCAAATCCTCAACTCTTAAATGTTAAATATAATAAAATTTCAACTAACTACAAATGGGATAATAAATATTCCATGATGACAACAATTGAAAAACCTGGTGCCTCCAGACTCCAATTCATTTTGCAAAGAAAAGACCTAGTAAGAACCACAGGTTTGTAAATTAGCCAAAAACCACAAAACTTTGTCCTCTAGGCTTTTACAATATTCAACATCTAAAAGGTTCAAGCTATTTCAGTTGCCGGAAATTACAAGATGGCTATTGAATGAAATAAGACAGGCAGCTGATCCAGAACTAGAAGTAATAGAATTGAATAACAACCATTGTTACTCATATTAGAAGTGCTTATAAGACATAGTTCAACTATATTTGATTTTGCACCTGATGCATTAACTGAATAAACATGCTCTCTACATCTTGCACTACTGAACATGTTCGCAGACAAACATGCTGCAAGTACATATGTAAGGCTTATTACTTCTCAAATGTCATATACCAAAGACTTTTGACCAATGTGGAAAATCAAGTTCTTTGAAAGCTGTGATCATAGATGTTGCAGCTCAAGATCTATTCTTATAAACATGAAACTTATGCATCTGATCGTCTTTAATACTTACTCTTAATACACATATTTGCACAGGTAGAGCAAGGCAGCAAATTCCATGAGTGAAGAGAAAATTCCATGAAAAAGCAAACACACATGAACGAGAGAACAGAGATTCACACAACTATACATGTGGTACTCTATTCACCAAAAGAAAATGAATAGTTTACAAACATCTAATTATGTTTGGTTGCTTGTCACAAATGTGTACAAGAAGATGCATATTTGACTTCAGTTGTGCCTAGGCTTACAGAATTAAGTCGTGAGCCCAATGTAAACTTAACCTCATACATGCTCGGAAGATAATTACAAGATAATAATAGATCTACCTACACAAGTCTCCACTTAAGCCTATCATTCCATCCCTTGTTTGAGTAAATTGTCGACATTCCTGTTAGAAGTGGAAACTATTTCCCACAAGTTGCATGGACCACCACTGTCATGAGTAAAAAGAGTACCCTTGTAAACCAACAAGTAACTAGTCATCTGTTATCACTGAGTAAGCTTGGTTTGAATGCCACAGTTGGTCACTTGTCACACATGCATACAAGAAGATGCATATTGGACACTTAAGTTATGACTAGGCTTACTAAATTCAGTTGTAAGCCCAACATAAACCTTAACTCTATCAATACATGCATGTAATAGTAAGTGAACTAGGAAGATAATTACAAGAAAATAATAAATATCACTACATACAAGACTCCACATGAATCTATCGTTTCCTCCCTACTTTGAGTAAATTGTCCCATATTTCTGTTGTAGATGTGGTAATTATTGCCCACAAGCTGCATGGAACACCCACTTGTCTTGAATTGAAATAGTAACCCTTGCAACCCAACAAGTAATTAGTAAATGAAATGAAGCATCCATTCAAATATACTCATATAAGAACCTTTCTTATGATAAAGGAACAGATATTATCATATGAACTTTTTGATCTTCAACACTGAAATGCTGCAAGATATTGAGTTAATTTTCACATAGACCAATCTATTGTTGATAATTTTAATCACATCAGGAGGCATTATACAATGGGAATGATGGTTGTAACCTATGTCACCATATTCGACCGAATTTCATGTTGAAATTCGAAATTCGTCGAATTTCAAAAAAATGTTTCAAATTCGTCTAAATTCGACCAAATTCGGCAGTCAAACAAGGGCGTTGAAAATTTTCATAAAGCGATTTTTTTTTTAGGGTTTTTTTAAGGGTTTTTTTGTTATATCTCTGACGGCCGACATTTGATATTATTCATCTCTTTCTCGCGCGGCGTTGCAAGTCATTTCGTTTTTCACAGTTCGCGTCTTCAGATCTCGGCGTCGGCTTTAACAGTGGCCGTCACTTGCGTCGGCGTCGGCTTTAACAGTGGCCGTCATTTGCGTCCCCCTGTAGGTTGCGGGCCTGCGGCCATCAACAACGATTTGCTTCAACTTCGGTCTCCACAATCCGCGCCGTTTCTGCAACGAAATCAACAACGTTTTGCTTCAACTTCGGTCTCCACAATCCGCGCGGGTTCCTCTGCAAATAATCCACAATCCGCGCCGTTTCTCAACGAAATCACCCGACCTCGGCCATCGAAAGAGGTAGAACGTAGAAGCTATTTTTTGTTTTTTTTAAATTTAGGGTTTATAATTTTATGCGAATGATTTTTACCTAAGTCACCAATATTATTATTAATTTATTATTAAATTTAGGGTTCCATAATTTAAATTTAGGGTTCCATAACGAATGATTTAATATTTTATTTTGTATTTAATAAATTAATATTATGTTTACAAATTACAGTTTACTTATTAGCAAATAATGTGTCCAAATCATTTTTATTGTAAATGTAAAATACGAAAATGTAAATTATATAAATATATTTATATTATTATAGACTTCAAAGTTTCAGTTATTAAGTTTATTAATATTTAGTATTTTTTTATTAATATTAAAAGCTTCTTAATATTTTAGTATTTTTATTATTTTATATTTTATAGATTTTAGGTACTGAAAATTATATTAATAAAATTATAGATTTCTAGTACTTATTATTTATTAATATTTAGTGTTTTCATTTTATTTTTATATTAATAAAAATATGTTAAATATATTTATGTTTATTAAAATTAAATTTAGTATTTTTTATTTTGTTTTTAGATTTAAAATAAGAAATCTATATATTTTGTCTCAATGTTGTTTGAAATAAAATTGTGGATGTTTTAACGTTTAAATATTAAATATTATTTTGTCATTCAAACATGCAGATTATGTCTCCCAAGAAATCAACTGCGGAAGCATGGAAATATGTCACTCGCAATGGAACTGACCTCAAATGCAACAGGTGTCAGAAACCTTTTATTGGCGGTTTAACAAGGGCAATGGACCATTTACTTGGTATTACAAATGGTGCAGGAGGAGGTGTTACAGCATGTCCTGACGTTACCCCACAAATGAGAGCTGCTTTAGAGAAAGAACAGTCCTCTTCAATTAGAGGAAAGCTGATGAAAACACACAAAAAACAGAGAATTGAAGAGGATATGTCTCAATCTAGATTCTCAACATCTATTATGTCTTCCTCTTCTGGTTTATCCAAACCGGTGAGGGCATCAACAGAGAGTGGAACATTGAAAAGCTTCTGGAAACCAGTAGAGAAACAGGAGGTGGATGATGCTGTAGCTGATTTGTTTTACACAAGTGCTATTCCATTCAATGTTGCAAGAAGTCCACATTTTCGTAATGCTGTTCACAAAATTGCAGAGTTTGGCAAAGGGTACACTCCCCCAGGTTCAGAGACTATCAGGACAACTCTTTTGCAGAGGTCAAAAGATAGAGTGACTGATAAACTAGCTACTATCAAATCCTCTTGGAGGAAAACAGGTTGCACTATATTGAGTGATGGATGGTCAGATATATGTCAAAGGCCATTGATAAATATTTTGGTGGCTTGTCCTGAAGGTGTTGTGTTTTTGAAAGTGATTGATGCCATGAACCACAAGAAAACTTCTGAGTACATTTTTCAAATATTAGAGGAAGCCATTCTTGAAATAGGGGTGGAAAATGTGGTTCAAGTGGTAACTGATAGTGCTGCAAATTGTGTGGGAGCTGGGAAGCTGATTGCAGATAAATACCCACAAATATATTGGAGCCCATGTGCAGCCCATTGTCTTGATTTGTTGCTTCATGACTTGGCTAAATTCCCATGGGTACATGAAGCTATTCACAGAGGAAGAGCAATTGCAAATTTCATAAGGAATCATCGTCTCACATTGAGTCTTTATAGGCGGCATGCATCCAGGGAGTTGTTGAGGCCTTGTGAAACAAGATTTGCTTCATTTTATATCACTTTGAAAAGAGTGGTTGAAGAAAAGGCAGCTTTGAGGTCTGTAATTTGTTCCAATGAATGGGAACACTCAGTGCTTTCTAAAGGTCCTAAGGGGAAGAACGTAGAGCAAATCATTCTGAATAGCAATTTCTGGGAAAGTGCAGCCAAGGTTTTACTCATATGTGAACCAATTGTTGACGTGCTTCGTATGGTTGATGGTGACACTCCTTGCCTTGGCATGCTTTATGAAAGCATGGACCGTTGTAAGGAAACTATTCAAAAAGCACTCAATAATGTAGAAGCAGAATATATGGAGATATGGGAGGTAGTTGATGGCAGATGGAAAATGATGCACACACCTTTACATGCAGCAGCTTGCTTTTTGGAGCCTAAATTGTTTTCTATTGATAGAGAAGGTGACACTGAAATTATGGGAGGGCTTTTAGAAGCTGTTGAAAAGTATGAATCAAATCCATCAATTTCAGCACTAATCAGAAGTCAATTTTGGGTATACAAAAGAGGAGAAGGGATGTTTGGAATGTCAGCAGCCAAATATGACATGACACATGTACCTGCATATACATGGTGGATGACCTATGGAGCACAAACTCCTGAGCTACAAAGGTTTGCTATTCGAGTTTTGAGTCAGGGAGCAAGTTCGTCAGCTTGTGAGAGGAACTGGAGTTGCTTTGACCACATCCATTCCAAAAAGAGGAATAAATTGTTGTCCGGAAAGTTGGGAGATCTTGTCTATGTTCGCAGCAATTTAAAATTGCTCACGAACAAATCAGCAAAGGACTCTTCATCACAACAAATTCGTGAAGACATAGCAGCACTAGATGCAGATGAGCCTGACTTTGCAGATGAAGAATTGAGTACTGATACAGATGATGATGAGCCAAGTGCTCTTGATGACTTGGAGCTTTTTTGAAGTTCTAAAGTCTTTACTGTTATTGTACCTTTTTGACAAAAGAACATCTTCACAATCGTGATTTCACATGTTTCTTATGGTTTATATTTTATAAATGTGTCATCTTTTTGTAATGATTCAAATATATGTATCAATGTTAAACTATTTAGAGAATTGTATGGAGATATTACTTATATTTATAAAAAAAATAAAAAATTTACATGAGTCGAATTTTATTCGAATTTTATACTTTTCGAATTTTTTCCTTGTCGAATTTCATTCGAATTTCAATGTTAATGGTCGAATTCGAATTCGAACCCAGTGACAGGTTAACAGTGTTCTTCCATGAGGTGGATAATCATTTAACCTTATGGAAGGATGGACAAGACCAAGAAAAAATGGCCTGAAATTCAATAAAAAGATGGGCCAAAAAAGTGGGAATCTCAGAAAAAGACTCTAAAACATTACATTGTTACTGGGCTTGGGAATCTGAAGGCTAGCCACCTATCGGCACTAACAATGGGAAACTGTTCTGTAACCCTCCCCACAAAAACAATTGAAGAGAAAACTTCTTTTGTTCCGGTCACTTGTTGGTTGTTGCCTTAGCTGTTTATTTCAGAATTTGTCTAAGCCTGCTCTGTTTCTGCAAAATACTTTTACTGTTCATAATCTTGGTCATTACCACATTTTTTGGGATTTTTTAGCAACTACAAGCTTGAGCTTGAAAAGGTTTTTGTAATACGACCTTCTCTTTAAAATTCAAATACAATATATAGATCTTTTCTAGATTTCATTTGTCAATTTAATTAAATATATTTAGTTTAAGTTGCATGGTCCACAAATTAATTTCTCACAGTTTAAAATAGGCTCCCTTAGATATTTTTCTTTTAAAATTTTAGGATAGGTTCCAGACATTTTTTAGGGTGCATATCCCACAAATTAATTTCCCTCAATTTCAAGATCAGTACCTTGAGGTTGACAACTCACAAGTTTAACAGATACGTTTTTAAGATATATGAACTAGTTAAACACTTATGTCAAGAAATATATTCTCCCAATAAATAGAAATTTATTCATACACCTCATTGGTAGAAAAGATTAACACCAAAAACAAACTCATTAATTAAGTGCAACAATGTTTTTAAAAATGTGCAAAATCTCCTTCACTAATTTCAATATAACAGGCAGTAACTAATCTAATGCCTTTGTTTTATGGCGTTGATAGAGTGAAGCCCAGTACACTTTGTGCTTGTACATTAAAAACCTCTTTTCTTATTTATTTTCTTTAGATTGAATGCAAACATAAAAAGCTCCAATTATCACAAACAAACACTACAATTGTTCCATGAGCATTCACTCCAAAACTCTACTGTGCCTCTGCCCATTTTCCATCAATTCACTAAAACAAAGTAAAGACCTTGCACTGCCTGATGCCTACTAAGATGAAGAGCATATTTCAGAGATTTTAAAATGTGAATCATTTGGCACATCATTTTCAAGAATAAAATTTTATGCAGATTGCCAGTTGGATAAGACGTGGGGCTAGCCTAACTCCCCAGGTTCTCAATGCTCCTTATCAGCTGTCAATTCCTACAGATCACTCTGTACAGAAAATTGTTAACAAGAAAAGGAGGCATGTGATTTATAAATTTTAATAAATTTTCACCAAGATTCTATTCACCTGACATTAAGACAGATCCTATCAAAAGACTACTTTGAACATGGAATTCAGCAAAGAAAGTAGTAACAATAGAAAATGCCATTGACTAATGTGCATATGGTTATTTATACTTATGCAATGCAATGAAGAAAATGGACCAAAACCAGTATCAGGGGATTTTGTAATATCAGTAATTCAATTTTCAGTACTAGCAAGCATAATTACAGTTTGTCAGCATGTTAGCTATTTTTCCACAGCCAAATTTTCCCAGATTGCGTATATGGTGCATACCTTGTGAAAGTTACATTTCACTTAGAGCAAAACCCTTAAGCCCCACCCCAAAAACTCAGGAAAGAAATGCAATTTGCAATATAAAAATCCTCATAGAACCAATTAAGCCACCAACAAAAATTAACTCATTACCTGGGTGGTCAAAATTATAGTCAGAAACGTGCTTTAACTCTTCTTCATTCAAAACACGATAAAATGAATCCTGTGAAAATAGATAAAACAAAAAACAAACTTATTTGAGTCGATTAAAAGAAGATGAAACTCCTATATGCAGCAAAACATGTAAAATAACTTCCTTTTTAATAAGAAAATGTCAGACAAAAATGACTTTTTTAAGGAAGATTCCATATGAACAAAGATCAGACATCTATAAATTCTTGGTCAGAAATCACTTCTGCCAGCCTTTTTAACTGGGCTTTCTGTATTGATGAAACTTCATATTGCATCCATCATAAGAGGTTCACAAGGAAACTAAATAGAATATTTTTATGTTTATTCACAAATAATTTCTCATATATAGCTTTAAGTTTGGCTAAAAACTTTTAAATGATGCATATCCCCAATTCCATTACAAGCAGAGTAAATAAGTTTAAATCTTAGAAATATCAGCAAGAAAGCTACAATGTGTCCTTTAGGTTTCAAATTTAAGATGTATGTTAAATAACCAAATAGGCAATCTTGACAAAACTTATAAATGAAAACAATTTCAAACTAATGTTCAAGGGTTCAATAGTTAAAATTTAAAACAAAGAATGACAGGATAGCCAATGAATAGTACTTGGTTCACAAGAGCAACACGTTGATCACGAAGTTGTGAAATGATCATGTTACAAACTGTAGTCTTTCCGGAAGCTGTACCACCAGCAACCCCTGCAAAATTCAACAATGACCTGTAAGTCCAAGAAAAAAGAGGTGAAATCCAAATAATCTAACTTGGATGCAGCATATAACTTGAATGCACAATATAAAAGTTTATATTTTAGACCAAAAGAAATAATTACAATTTTTCTGCAGATGAATTCAAACAATCAACTAAAAGTGGAAACTACATATGGCCTTTGGAAGGAGTACAAAAGCAACGGACTTGACTCCTGCATCTTGTATAATTAGTAAGTATAGATTTGTGAATAAGACTCTTTAAGGTTATGCATTTAAACGAAGGCTAGTGAACAAGCATGCGATATGTTGAAATCCATTTCCAAATGAAAATGGTTTTACAAACGTGCGCCTAACATATGCTATGGCTCAATACTCTATTGCTTGATTTGCTTTGACATCCTGTTGGTAATAATATTTTATTTTAATGTTTTGATGTTAGTTGTACCTGATGGTACTAGCTGCACTTTTTGAGAGGATTAAATAGCAACATCATAGGTTGTTGTACTCTTTTAAGAGTGGCGAATATTATTCTCTTTCATTTAAAGGCTGATGTATCCTTTAAGATGCCAATGATTCATCTTGGTGAATATATAAATGTGTTAGTTTGCTAAGGAGGCTGTTGTACTTGTCATAATGGTGGACACGGCTTTGGATGCTACCTTGAATTCTTATTTAAAGGTTTTGATTCCTTTATTTAAAGGTTGCAACTCATTGAGATGAGGTTCCAATTCATAATAGCTGTCGTTGCATCAAAAATAGAGATATTTACTTATTTCTTAGGGCTGCCGTACTCCTTATAGGGTGACAAATATATGTTGCTATTCAGTTGATAACAAAGGTCTCCACAGCCCTTGTTGCAGCTCTTCTAATATTTGATCAGCATCACCATCCAAGGAATGGTGCATAAAATTTGAATTTAATTTTTATTTCAAATTCTGATATTATATTTCCCATTATTAAACATTCAGTCATGCAGTTTATTAGAGTAACATTTTATTTGTAATTTTCTGTGTGACTTACTGCCAAAAATATTAGAAGACCTATTAATGATTATAATATTGTAATCTAGAGCTGACATGACATTAAAAATCACTTTCATTTCCAGATTGCATTCATTTAGATCTACGTAACTTGCTGCTAGGAGGTTAGTGTCCCAAATCACCGTATGCTCTCACCTTCCCACATCGAGATCTTAGTGATCAAAAAGTCAAAGGGTTTATGCATTTCATCAAACATTTGTAAAAATTCAAAAAAAATCAATGTTGGGGACATTTTAGTGGTATCAGAGCTATGATCTTGATAGCTTGTATACAAGCTAGTTAATGCAAAGAATCACATGACATGCATTGCAATGACAGAGAATTCAAATACTACTAAGGGAAAGAAGTAGAGCTCAATCTCTTGATCCTTTGAATACAAATGCAGAGTTTCCTTTTGCAGAGTTGAAATAGAGAATATTGATATGGCAGAAAGGGAAAGGAGAAATCCTAATGAAGGAAAAAGAACCAATTTATGCTCAATGCCATCATACAAGGTTAGCAACAATTGATAAATTTGTTGACTAAAATGATGCAAACATTCCAAAACTTGAATAAAGTTGATCAAGTTCAGATGGATGAGGGGAGTACATCAATGAATAACAATAATAACCACACCAAAATAGTGATCAATTCTACAATTCGACCTTTTCAACCCAAGTTCTTGAAAAGAAAAACACTTGAAGGTGAAGGAGGGCAACAAAATCAAAAGGGTTAGGATAACTTTGTAGATTATCTACATAAGTATCAATCTTTGGGAAATGAGTTTCATTCAACCATGTCTTTGCAAATTTTATGTAATTTGAAAATGAGAAATCAACCAAGGAGGGAGTGACATAAACTTTACCCATCAAGATTTTCAGCAATAGTTGGGTACGCTGTCAATACCCAGCTTTGATGGCTCAAACAAGTGTATAGTTCATCCATGGATCTAGAGTTAGACACCAGTTTCTCTCTTAACCCTATGTTTGAGGGAGATGCGATCAAATATGCTACCCTCCATTTGAAAGGAGTAGCACATGAATGGTGGTACCATGGGATGGTCACCCAAGGACATAGTTTGATTGATACTTATGCTAAGTTCCACCAAAGGATTGTTGACAAACGTGACAGAAAGGATCGAAAGGTTCATTTTATAGAGCTTGCTCAACTGAAGCAAGAAGGCAATTTAGAAAGCTACGTAGCAGAATTTCGAAGATTATCAATAATGGTTCTTGAGGTGATAGAAAGAAGGCTCATTGTCTTGTTCATAGAAGGGCTAACTTCAAACCTCTCAAGAGTTTAGTAAAAGCTTTCTATCCATTATTTTTGCAAGAAGCAATCAAAAGAGCTCTCAACTTGGAAACTTCAATTTCCAAGAATAAATTTAAGATACCCCCCATGGAGCAAACAAACAAAAGCAAAAACAAAAAAAGGGGGATCCACATTTTGCAAAGGGAAGTGTGCAAGGCACAACAATACCCATACTAGTAAGAACTGAAGAAAGAGATTGAGAGAAAATGGCATGCTTTTTAAAGTTGAGAACATCACATTATATTATTGATCATATGCTAAAAATAGAAAGTAGTTATATACCAAAAAAATACAATGGTCTAACAATAGACAAAAGTTACAACAAACGAACTACAAGTTCTTATTACAGACAAGCATACACATACACTTTATTATAGTATTAAACTAATACTTCAATATTGTTTTTATTTCATTTTGAAAAGTGTAGTAAATATTATATATTTATATGTAATGTATTTTATTTATGTAGTACACAAAATCCACTTACTTATATATCATGTATTAAAATATATTCAAGATGTCTAAAGTTTTTTACTTACTATTTTATTTAATAGCACTATAAAGATATGTTTTACTAAGTTTTATTTATTAAAATTCTAAGGTTTTACTTACCATTTTATTTAATACCTAAAAACTATTTTCTTCTCTAATATTGACTTTATTTTTATTTGAAAAACTATTTAGTATTTTATATTGCTACAAATTATTAACTCTATATTTAACCACATGGTTATTTCAAAAAGTATTGCTTTCTATGTTATTTAGAAAGTCTATTATAATTTTATTCACTAATATTAAATTTATTTTTATTTAAAAAGTTATTTTATATTTTATATTTTATATTTATATTTCACTACATATTTATCTAGCTCTCAAAGGTTCTTTTAATATTTGTTTTTGTCAACTATGTGGAGTTTTAGAAGTTTTTGTTAATACTCGTGCCATTAAACTCCAGCTCATCTTACAATTATAGGTTGTCTCTCAACATAAATAGCTTCATACTCATTTTTTTGTAAATTATAGATCAAGAAATTTCCAACATCATATGAAAAGCCTATAGATTGAAGTTATTGGAATGAAGTAACAGGCTAGAACCAAATTACTACTGCAACCAAGGAATCTACAGCTGCCAGTGATGTCATAAACCATATTCATCTCTTTAAAAGTTGCCAGAAACTGCAATAGGGTCAATGCATCCTCATATGGCTCATCACTTTTTAGTCAGACTTTGAAAGGTACATCACTTCCCATTTCTAGGCAAACGGTTCACAGAACAGAGAATGGCTCAAAAATGGTGCATAAAATTGCACTCTAGATAACATTGTTCTCTTCACACCTATGCTCCACAGTGTTTCCAGGATGGGGACAGCAGGAGACAACGATAAATATTTATGAGATGGTAGGGGGACAGGAGGCATTTTTTAGGGGATAAGGAATGGCAATTAGAAAAAGAGAGAATTTTTAAAATATACAAAATTACAATTATTCACATACAAGGTATTGATCATATACATAGAACCATATTATGTAACATTAAAGGTGAATTGAGAATTCAGCATGACAGTGGATACAAATTAACAAAATTCCATCACGTTCATTGTCAATGTGCTTATATATTCTACAAAAATTACAACAAAATGTCTAAAGGCTACAACAAAATGTCTAAAGGCTACAAGTTACAACTATCATAGGGTAAATGCATAACCTCAGTAGATTTAATGTTTATGTTCACACTTGAATCTGGTTTTCCAAAAAATATAACTATGAAAGTGATTAGATTATAGATCAGTCTTACTTCATGGTACTGACATAGGATTTTTCAATTAAGTAGATGATATATGTTTCCAGCTAGTGTCTCATCAAACCATGTCTTCAACATGTAAAACACTTAGATCTGGACTATCCATTCAAAGACCTAAGGCAATATTTCAGTGTCATCAGTCACAGCCTTGTGTTTTTTGTTTTTTTAAACCTAAATATTTATATTATACAAAGGAGAGAATTACAAACATCAGTTTCCTGTAATAGCAGAGATCAGGCTATCTTAGATATTCAAGACATTTGACACTTTACATTCAAGGGCAGGGATTGGATTTTATTCTTTGATTAGCATTCTCACGGACCCACTTAGAATGATATTTGTCAAACCTACTATTGATTTTTTAATATCTAGAGTTTCTATTTACTAATGTCTTTACAATGTTACACTGATAATGAGCTTAAACACAGAACTGAGTACCAAAAAGCCATATATTTGTAGCAGCCTTGACTTTATTTTTATATCTGATATGCCAAACATGGAATAACCAGTGCTAGTACAAATTTTGATACCATTTCTTTTCTTTTTTTTCCTTTTTTTCAATTTCTGACTCTCTTTTCCTTGGCAGGGCTGCAGTGGATGCCCAACCATTCCAGGGGTACCAGGGATAGCCGGCCATCCCCTACTTTTTTTGCTGTTTCCACAACATCCCTGAATTTTTTGATGCCCAGGGACCTCCCCAAGGATATTTCCTGACCGTCCCCACAACCTCAAAAATTTCTCAAAGACAGGAAGAGCTGCAGAAGTCCAGGGGACACATCCCCATGTAATACTGCATCACACAAATAACCTTAACAATAGTTCACAAATCATGACTAAGTCAAATTGACCATTATTCTAAAACGAGTTTACTTCCTTAAGTTTGACAACTAGTCAATATAGAAGTACGTTTTTGCTTTATATGCCCCTATAAATAGAAAAAAAAAAAGAAATAGCTGAATTGTATTGCATCAGTTCTTGGAGCAATTTGGAAAGCCTGCTCTATACACAGATTTTATGAATAATATTCATACCATAATTAATTGTACATAGATAACTTCATAAAACAACCACATTCATAACATTTAAGGTCATTACCTCCTAGTATCCATGGAATTTCCTATTATAGCAAATTGATTTTCCTTCTCTATTGAAATTAACAATTATTTGCATGCCTACAAAGAAGTGGTTAAATATATGAAATTGCAGGAAGATTTTCACTAATTTAGTTTAAAACTGCACTTCCAAGAAGTTATATAAATATAAGATCTAGTTGAAGAAGAGTGAGGAGAAAACAGCAGTTTAACCCATAATACATACCAATAACAAAAGGCTGCTTCTGTGCATCTTTAACTGTTGAAGTAGTAGGTCGCAGGTCATCTAAAAGCAGGCCTGAAAGATGAGCAATTGTAGTTGTCTCCATCAAGTCCTCCATTGCAACTTTGCCAATAATGTAACTCTTAAGAAAACCTAAAGACCAAAAGATAGTATTAAACTTGTTAATTTTTTTAAAAAACTTTAAAGAATCTAGAAATATAACATATAACATGAGACCAATCATATTCATTTTAAAAAATTGAGTGCCAGTTTAACAAGGCTGAAACAAAGCTACCATGTCCATAGATTATGCATATGTTAAAGAACATTCACATACGTAATGGAAGAAAATTTCATCCATATCTATGAATATCAATAACCCAAAATTTGAGTTTGGAACTAGTTAATAGACAAATGGTAAAAAGGTCAATTAACTTTCTGACTTTCAAAGGCACCTTTTTTTAATTCACTATTTAAAACCTTATCTTGACATAAGTGAATTTTTTCTTTATTTTGTATTCCCATTGCATGAATCTAACTGATCTTTGAATTGCATGGTTGTGGATTGTGTTGGTACAAGGACTAAGAATATTATGACCATCAAAAGTTGGAACTTTTCTTGAAATTTTGGCAAGTTGATGCAATTGTGCTGCAACACATCCTATCAAGTCACCAATGTGTCAATTTTTGTAAGAAATTTGTAAATCTTTCATTGAACCATTCCCTTTTTCTAGGTGGTTTCACTTCAATTGGTGGAAATGATACTGCCTCCAGCACACTTCACCACCTTTGATCTAAGGAATTTTCCTCTATTTTGTACAAGTTCTCCCATAATTATCCTTACCATACTTAATTGATGCTATCAAATTTTATCATTGTTAGCCCCATTTTCAAACTCACCGAATTTTAAACTTTATGCCTCAAAATTCTTATGTCAAGTTTCTTTTAGTCACAAACACTCCTATATCCTCACACGTTAAGTCATTCACTAGTGTGAAGCAAAATCGCTCGTCATCCCTGTTCTAATCCTTAGAAGTGACAATGCAACTAGCCAAAAATTATGAAAAACAATTAAATTTGAAAATCTGTAAGAGCTGGTCCAAATTCCTTTTATCGGAGGATGTTACTAGTATCATTTCACCTAAAGTGGAAAACTCTTAGCTTAGAACACCTCTCGGTTGGTCGGATATTAAAGGTTCAATTTTCGCGAAATGATTTACAATCAAATTAGAAGTTTCATATAAGATGGAACAAAACGTTGACAAGGGAATTTTTTATGTCATTACTGACAATGTGGAATAGATTTCATGAAGAAATATTGATCTGGTCAAAAGTTATGTTAGTTTTCCCTTTCATCATATTCTCAGGATTGTCCAATCTTTTGCTTCAAGATACAAAAAAATGGCCACTTGAGGTTCAATTTAATGTTCAAGATTGCTTCTTTTCTCAATCCATCCCAAACCTGACTCACATGCAGCTACATCTAAAGTCCAATAGTTCAATGGCGAATTCTTCATTTTAGAATGGAAGGGAACAGTTTATGCCAACAATACATTTAGGTTGTTGGACGGAATACAGGATGTATATGGACGACGAGCACACATGCCTTGATGATTTATCCGAGCATCTTTGCCAATTGCTTGAGGGACCAAAACCAAAAAAAAATTGAGCGAAAAATATGGTCAAATGTACTTTATCACATCCCCAACCATGAACTTCAGTTGTTGTTTAGAAGCTTTTTTTTTTTGTCTCTATTTTGGATTAGGTTTTAGAGGATAGTACCCATAACTACCCTTTTCAGCTACGAGTTAAAGTTTAAATGATTGTGAATCATGTTCAAAATACTGATGACGAAGGTGAATTAGATATGTATTGGCACTTTGACATAAGTTAATAATCTATCTTAAGTTACCGATGCAACTTATGAACTCTTCTCTAAATGTCGATCAAAGGAAAATAAATATTTATCGGCATCTTCACACATGCTTCCTCTTGGCTTCAATCAAATAGAAAGGGCATTTGGGCATTAAGCGTGAGCAAAGACGGGATTATTTTGCTATCAATGTATGGTCGTTGGCTGACAATTGGATAATAATTCTCAAAGACCTTGTTTTTCCTTGTGATAAATAATGATTGATGATGTCATTTGAAAAATATTTTAACATCTCATGTTGTAGATTTGTATTGCTTTTGCATTTGATTGTGTCAAAAAAATTTAGCATCAACGTTTCAAATCACACTTCGTGATCAAATCTATGATATGGATTGTGGAAACTTGCTATCATTAATATCATGTTGTATTCATTGCCATAGATTGGGGTTGCAAATTGCTATTATAAGTTTTAGAATTTTAAATCTACAAGTGGAAACCCAATAGAAGGAATTTCAAAGAAAGCTATACCAATTCTCTTGGAAAGGATGTATAAGAGAAACTAGAACCCTATGCCTAAAAGAAGGGAGCTACAATAGCCACAAGCTCAAAAAGGCTTCTACTCGGATTTCAAAGCCAATTTATAATGCAAAGTCTAGCCATCAACCTTCCTTCCAAAGCAACTATTGTGGCTTCTTAAAATTGGCCTGAATTTACAAAATGCATGAATCTAGTCTACGCTCAACTGCATTGTCGAGAGATGATTGAAGACCTTTATAAGATTGTCCAAGATTTTAAATGAGGTACTGTTGATGGGTACATGTTAAGAGATTTTGATTTCTTTTTACAGTACAAAGTCCAATGGAGAACAGAGATGGAAAAGTATGTCAACAAGATCCAAAACTCAAAAGTTATAAGTTTCTAGTCATCTTTTTGTAAAAGCGACTTATGTTACTTATTGTAACCAAAATTGGAAAATAAACCATATTTCTAAAAAAGTGATGTAAAACATAACCAAACAAAGTTTATTATTTTCAAAACTATTCTATTTCAAAAAGGTAGTTGAGGTAGTTACTAGGTGGTTACTAGTTAGTTATTGAAAGAAGCCTATAAGTACAAGGCTCTTGCTATTGTAAAAAGAGGGGAACTTTTCCAAAAGGGGAAAACTTTTGAGAACTATTCGGAGAGATTGTATCGGGACTATTTGACTTGACACTTTGTACATAATGGGTTTTGGAATTGTATGATTTCATAAAGATAATGAAGGATGCAATTAGGTTCGTATATTCTAAATGTGTTCTTGCATTATTATTACTAATCCCTTGTATGTTATATCAATAATCCCTTTGTGTAACTATCTAAACCATTGGTAATCTATGCGATTGATGAAACACAATCATATCTTGGTATCTTGATTTGAATGTGTTGAAGCAGCTTTATCTCTTCGTATGTTGAGATTTGTCATCTTTACTTCGTCATCGTTGCATATCAAAAAATATTTTTAAATGCCCTTTGTAATCTATAATCAATTGTGAAATCTCAGTTGGTATTCAAATGTCTACCATTGGGGTTTTTGTTATTCATTTTCCTTTAGTTTTGTCTTTTCTCCTTTATGTACTTTTAGGTTAAAAGTACACAAAAACTACAAATAACCCCTATCATATGAGGGAGCTACCCCTCTCAAATGCAGAGGAAAGTTGTTACCCTAGTAACGACTTCTCCAACTATTGGAACAATTGTCACTACTCTTTGAACAAACCGGGTCATTTTTGGAGAAACAATCGCAATGACAAATCTATTTACCATCAATCATATATTCCTATACTAACTTTTTTGAACAAGTTGTTGAATATTACATTGCACAAAGGCTTGTTAAATAAGTCCAATAATGTGAACCACTTCCTAAGTCCATATTATTGTAAGGTCTATATCGAGCTTTCAATTGAGGAGTCTACTTAAGTCCATACAAGGACTTTGTCAACCTACAAACCAAATGCTTTTTGCTTGGAACCAAGAATCATTGCAATTGAGTAGTGTAGACCTCTTCCTCCACATTTCCATTCAAGAAGGCACTTTTGACATCCATCTAATATACCTTCCATCCAAATTGAAGAGTAATGGAGACAACCAATCAAAGGTTACAATCCTTACAATAGGGGTAAAGTTCTCATCATAGTGTACCCTTCCTCCTATGCATATCCCTTAGGGGCAAGACGAGCTTTGGACTTGTCCAAATAACCATTTGATTTACACTTCATTTTATAAATGCATTTACAACCAATGGATTTTTTCCTAAGGACAATGTTGACAACACCCAAGTCTTATTTTTTGTCAAGGCAACATAATTCACCTTCATGGCAGTCCCATTCAAACTTCCCTTTGGCCTCTACAAATTTCCAAGGCTCAAATATTTGTGATACAACAGAAGATAGAGCAAAATTTAACTACTTGCCACCTTGCACAATTTGTTTTCCCAAATGTAGATAGGCCTTCCATTGCCTTTGGTAATTCATCTTCCCAAACATCCTTCACTTTGGTATAGTACCACTTTCATCTCATTTGTTAGCCCCCTTGATTGTGTTGTGAAGATTAAGCTTCACTCTCTTCTTCAACTAATACCCCCTAGAATTTGAGGCTTCTAATGTTTCTTGTTTGATTTCAACATCAAAAATTGTTCCAAAATCAAGAGTAGTTACCTATGCACTACTATCTATAGAATTACCATTAATTAAAAG
Source organism: Sequoia sempervirens (assembly GCA_007258455.2). Taxonomy (NCBI): domain Eukaryota; kingdom Viridiplantae; phylum Streptophyta; class Pinopsida; order Cupressales; family Cupressaceae; genus Sequoia; species Sequoia sempervirens. The sequence goes on from VDFB02000002.1 coordinate 236,483,426, forward strand.
AGCAGAAAGGTCTTTTCTCAACTACAATAGTGTCTCTATTAACCACAATTTTGTTCGTAGAGACATCTAGTATGTTTTATGCTTTGGATTGTTCACTATAGCCAACAAACATATATGGTTTTCGTTTTGCTTCTTCTCTTTTCCTTTGGAATATGTGCAAAAGCAGCACAACCAAAAACTAAAAAAAAATATTTTAGATGCTTTTATATTTGACCATGCTTCCTTGAGAGTGACATTTTGCAAGACTTTATGATGCAGAGAAGCCTTCACTTAACACAACTTGACACTTTCCAAACAGGTTTTCAATACAAATGATTCAAATATGCACCCTTGCTCATTCTTGGCAATGTGTTTCTAAGCCTAAAACATGGGGGCAGCAATCTAACTAAACTCAATCATTGAAGTAAACATGGAATGAGGGCCACTTGATGGATTCAGACCTATTTCAACAGACTTTAAGGGTTTCCAAATGTTCATGACACAACCAAGTGTTTGACACCATGAACCCTGCAATTTAGGACTTGCTTTCACTAGTGCCTTAGACCAAAACATCAAACAAAAGAGAAACACAATTTGTCAAATCCACTATAGGCATGTGCAGACCTATTACAACATGTTACAATGTCTTACCATCCATCCAAGAGCCCACAGCACATAGATTTGTTGGTTACCATAACATAGATCATACAGCACATAGATTTATTGGAACAGTCATGTTTTGCAGATCAGAAATTTCTGTCAAAGAGATCTTCACACGTGCATGAAATGATTCCAAAACTTGCAGGGATGTAGATGATGCCAAGACAGAATTTCCCACCAATTTGTAGCATTTTCCCATGGAGGAAACTCGAGTTATGGCATTTTTTTTATGACTGCAAACCCTAGGCAGGGTTTGGGATTGTTTTCACCAAAATGGCAATAACTATTGCAAATCATAACAAAAATTGACCAAACCAATTGCAAATGGAAGGTATCTCATTCTCCATCTTCTCTAGGCAGTATCCCATTCATACAAGCAAGTACAGATCCGTACAAAAGGACAAAAAGGTCTGCAACGTTAGAAATGCACAGAAAATGATTACTTTCATTCACCAAATCTTTCAAAACAATCTCCAACCCCCCAATTCGAGTTTGGAGGGTGTCCTTATACATTGCCCATCAAAACTAACTATTTTGCAACGGTTTCTTGATTTGCATGTAACTGTTTCTTGCTTTTTGACACCTTTCCAAAGTTGCATGACAACTTTTTGAGCAACATGACAACTTTTTACACTTTTTAATCAAAGACCCTATTAACACTCCAAAATGGATCAACATGATCCCAAATGGTCATAAATGACCTTATTAGACTCCAAAACACACAAACAACCTAAAACTCAAAAATAACAAAAAATATGTTTATGAGGCCCCTGATGCCCCTGCACCACTTTAAAAGGACTTATATTAAGGATATAGACTACAATATTCACAACTTCTACCCAATACCTTTATGGCACATTTTAGTTGTGCCCCATGCACCCTACCATATCCATAAGTGTTTTATTCTTGCTTTCCACAACACTATTTTGTTGTGGAGTGTATAGAATAGAGTACTATCAATGTGAACCTTCCTTCTTCAAAAATTTTTTAACTAGTTGGAGACAAACTTATTAAAGTATTATTGTATCAGAGCATAGGCTCTTTTTTTGAGAATTTTTTGAGCAATAAAAATTCGTGGTTGATTACTTGAAGACTTTTTGGAAATTTTTTTTTTTTTATTTATTTTTTTGTAAATAAAAATCGAGGGTTTTTTAAGCAAATTTTTGAAATTTTTTTAACAGAAGATTTTCGTGGAAGATTTCTAGGCGATTTTTTTGTAAAATCATGGGCTAGTTTGGGTTCTTTTGGTGCCTTTGTTTTAGAAAAAAAAACGTGAATTTCTTTTGGGCAAATTTTCGAATTTTTTTAAATTGTGAAAATTGCAGGATTGATTTGTGGTCATGTGCAAGGGTTTTCTACAGGCCACGAGCAAATTAAATCGCGATTTCGTTTTGGCACATGAAGGCTCGCCTCTAGGCACACGATTTTTTATGATTTTTTTCTGCTGAGATTAGGGCCCTTTTTGGAGCACACGACCTTTGTTCTGTGACGCAATTTGAGACACGATGGTTGCTTGACGGGTCTATGATTTTGGGCATTCCTTTTTGCTTGTGATTCTTATCCATGTGACCTATTTTTGATGCATTTTTTCCAAAATCACGAGTCTGCTTTCATGGGTTTCTGCCAGATTTATTTGCGACAGATTTTCAAAGAATACCAAGGTTTTTTCCTATAGGACTGAGTACGAGGTTTTGGTTGCTGCAAATCCGACCTAGGTTTCTGACATGTGGTTTTCTTGCACGTTTTTTGGTGCTAAGATCATGGATTTTTGAAGATTCCTACAAGAGTTTTTTTGAAAAAAAATTGCTAGCTAGGGTTTCTACAAATTGGTGCCAAATTTGCAAGGCTTTTTTAAGAGTTTTCGAAAAAAAATTCTAAAAAAAAATTTGTTGATCATCAAAGTTTTTGAAGCTAAACACAAACTTTTACCTCATTTTTCATGTTTTTGGACAACAGTAGGGATGGCATCTATGCAGTCTAACCAGGCGTCTACTTCTTATGCATTGATGGTCAAACGACCAGCAAATTGTGTCAAATCATCTACATGGTACATTGATTCTAGAGCCTCTCAGCATTTTGCAAACACGAGAGATTAGTTCACGAAGTATATGGCTTGCTCCGATTACATCATCTTTGGTGGTGGCGAAGAGTATACAGTTGTCAACAAGGGCAACATCTAGATCACATCTGGTGAGAGAAATTTAATATTTCTCAATGTGTACTATGTGTCGGGCATGGAACTCAATTTTCTCTTGGTGAGTCAGATTATGTGACACAGTCTGAAGTTGGACATCATTTCTAGTTCACCCAAGTGTCGAATTGTTGATAAGGAATCCAAGAAAACTATGGCAATAGGGCTTGCGGATTATGGTTTGTATCGGTTGGTTGATACTAGAGATCCTCTGGAACATGCATTGGTTGCAAAGAGTTCATCTATCAGCACTCTTTGGCATTAGCGTTATGGGCATCTCAAAATTGCCTACCTCTCTTAGCTGGCTCGAGAGAATTTGGTAGAAGGCTTACCTGAGATTCAGCGGCAAACACATGGTGTTTGCAAAGCTTGCCAAACAGGGAAGTAGCATCATACTCCATTTTCAGATGGAAAGTCTTGGAGAGCATCCAAGATTCTACAGCTAGTTCATGCAGATATTTGTGGACCAATGAATACTACATTGATCACTGGTGCCAGGTATTTCCTTTTGTTTGTTGATGATTTTAGTAGGAAAATGTGGGTGTATTTTCTCAAAGCAAAGTCACAAGTGTTTAATGAATTTCATAAGTTTAAGGCCTTAGTTGAAAAAGAGTTTGGATGTCAAATCACAACTCTTGGGTCAGATAATGGGAGTGAGTTATGTTCCAACTAGTTCACCAACTTTTGTGCTAAACACAATATTAAACGTCAAATTACCACACCCTATACCCCTCAGCAGAATGGTGTTGTCAAGTGGAGGAATCGTACCATCACAAAAATGGCTCGTATGTTGGAGAACAGAAATATTCCCAAGAAATTTTGGGTTGAGGCAATGATATTGTAGTATACCTTCTTAACCGGTCTCCCACACAGGCCGTCAAGAAGATGACCCTAGAGGAGGCATGGTCTAGGAGGAAACCAAGAATCCCTCATCTTAGAGTTTTTGGTTCGACTGCATATGTTTGGATTCCAAATGCCAAGAGGACCAAGTTGGATTCCAAGAGCTAGAAGTTGATGCTAACAAGATACAGTGACAATCATAAGGCCTATTAGCTGATTGATGTGGCCACTAATTGTTTGACATTCAACAGGGACATGTTTGATGAAGAAAGTGGGCCCTTTTTACCCTCTTCTCCTATCAAGAGCCCTAATGAGCAGCCTCTAAAGACCAAGGATTTGGGAGCTAAGCTTTCAATAGCTCCACCTGAAGGGAGGGATATAGATGATTCTGACATTGTGGAATCTCCTACGCAAGATCCTGTACTAGCAGGGAGGGATTCTAATGATTCTAACATTGTGGAATCTCCTACGCAAGATTTTGTACCAACAGATTTTCCTCAGGATAACCTGGATCAACATCCAGATGGTATTATTCCAAGTAGCACAAGTCGTGATGATGAACTTGTTGAGGGAAGATGGTCTAGAGGCAAGAGCAAAAAGAACATGATAAACATTGCTCTTATGGCCAACATTCAGAGTGTCTATGAGCCCCAAGATTATTCGGAAGCGAAGGGTAAACCTGAATGGGAGAAGGCTATGGATTCTGAGCATCATAGTCTTTTGAAGAACAACACGTGGGTTCTGCCAAATCTTCCACCAGGGAAGAAACCCATTGGCTGCAAATGGGTCTACGCAGTGAAATACAAGGCTGATGGAACACTCGATAAATACAAGGCTCAGTTGGTGGCTAAGGGGTTCTCGCAAAGAGAAGGTATCGATTATGAGGAAACCTTTTCTCCCATAGCAAAGATGAGCACCATCCGACTTGTCCTAGCAATGGCAACACAATTTGGCTAGAAGGTCCATCAGATGGATGTGAAGAGTGCCTCTCAATGGAGATTTGGAGGAAGAGGTCTACATGACACAGCCTCCTGGTTTCAAGGTTGAAGGCAAAGAGCACAAGGTATGCAGACTATTGAAGGCTCTTTATGGCCTAAAGCAGGCACCCAAGGCATGGTACCTAAAGTTTGACAAGTATTTGGTTGCACAAGGGTTTCAGAGGAGTCCCTCAAATGCAAATTTGTAAGTCAAGAAGACTAGCAATGATATCATCCTTCTTGTCATTTATGTGGATGATATCATCATTGCTGGCAATAGGTTACATTTGATTGAATAGATCAAGTTGAATTTGTGTCAGGCATTTGAGATGACAGACTTTGGTCTCCTACACTATTGCCTAGGTGTAGAAGTTTGGAAAACAATTGGCAATATCTTTATTTCTCAATTGAAGTATGCCAAGAGTTTCTTGGAGAAATTCAAGATGGAAGACTGCAAAATCTCATCCACTCCTATGGAGAAGGGGCCGAAACTTTCAACCAAATCAGACTCACCAATGGTGAATGAGTCTGCATTCAGGCAACTAGTGGGCTACCTCATCTATCTTACTGCCACTAGGCCTGATCTCAGTTTTGTTGTGAGCTGCGTTTCTCTTTTCATGACTACCCTTGAGGCGGAACATTGGGTTGCAGTGAAGCGAGTGTTGAGAGATGTGAAAGGGACACCTGACTTTGGCATTTTGTACAACAAATGCAAAGATCCTAGGCTGTTGCTTTTACAAATTCAAACTGGGCATGTTCAATTGATGAAAGGAAGTCCACTTTTAGGTACATTTTCAGCCTTCGTACCTGTGCAATCACATGGACAAGCAAGAAGCAACAAGAAGTTGCTCTTTCCTTGACAGAAGCGGAGTATCAAGAAACAATTAAGGTAGCTTGTGAGGCAGTATGGCTTCGAAGGGTGCTTGCTGACATGCAAATGTCTCAAGCAAGGCCTTCACCCTTGTTTTGTGACAATCAAGGGGGTGTTGAAGCTTGCCAACAATCCAGTCTTCCATGAGCAAACCAAGCATGTTGAGCTTCATTGTCATTTCATCCGCCAGCTTGTTGAAGATGGATCTATGATGTTGCAGTATGTTCCAATTGAGGATCAGACTGTGGACATTCTCACCAAGTCTCTCAATCTGGATAAATTTGTAAAATTTCGGGACAAGCTTGGTGTAGTTAGTAGGATGACCATTAAGGGAGGGTATTAAAGTATTATTGTAATATTTAATGGTCATCTTAGCTTTTAGTTAGTTAGTAGTTTACTTTTAGTTAACTTAGTTTGCTTCAATTAGCTTTTAGTAACTTTCAATTAAATACTTTAGTTAACAAATGTTTCCTTTTAAAAACATCGTCCTATATTGTTTTATTTAAGGAGTATTCCTCTCCTTTGTGAATAACGAATATCAAATATTAACTATCATTTCAAAACTCACCTCCATTATCTAATCTCAATGTCTTAACTTAATTACTTGTTTGTTTTTCAACAAAAAAATTCCACACCACAAAAGCAAAAAGAAAAACACTTAAACTTATTCTTCAAAAACTAAACCCACATTTTTCTAGAAAAGTCATCAACAAGTAACAAGAAATACTTTGCACGAACACTACAAGGGTCTTCATAGCCAACATTTCCAAATCTAAAAAACCTAAAATCCATGCTAACTTATCAAATCATCAAATATCAAACAAATGTCATCTCTATTTGCCCATCTAAGACCCTATGCATACATTCTAACTTTACTAAATGGATGGAAACCCATCCACCAATTAGTCTTACTAAGCATAAACAAATAGTGATAATTCAAATGACCATAACTTTCATGCCAAAGTTTATTGGTACTCCCAACCACTACTAGTGCATGTTGCTTTGTTGTTTTAGGATCAACAAATTTATAGAATCCCTTTTCACCAATGCCAACAACAATCACTTTGTTATCTTGAAGAGTAGTTAAGATATATTTGTTTCTATGAAATTTTAAACGCAAATTAGTATTCTTAGTGATTTCACTTATAGATAGTATGTTTTTGTTCATGTCAAGGGCATACCAAACACTCTAAAATACATAGTTCGCCATCAAGTTTTTTTTTGCCTACAAGTTTTTGCCACATTTATGTTGGAGTTTTTGCCCTAATTTTTTCTCAGAACTTGTCAAGTTTTTCAGGAAGTACTCAAGGAGTCCAACAAATTTACTCATCATGCCAACATGTCAAAAATGCAAAAGAAAAACATGGATTAAACACTGCAACAAAAAAAAAAAATTGACTTTATAAGCATTGTTTTTTACCTTTTAAAAATTTAAGAAAATGGTGTGCACCATGAAGGTCTATGTGGTTTTGAAGATCTTCATTTGGGCTTGGTGGCAAGGCTTGCCCCTCAACCCCACCTTGTATCATAACAGGGAACACCAAGGGCACTACCCCTAAACTCTACAAGGGACACTGCCATTTGACCCCACTAGAAGCATTGCCCCTAGACCCCCACCAAACTCATTTGATACATTTTGTACGTACATTTTGCATAAAATTTGTGTTACCGGATTTGCCTCTAGAACCCCTAGATCCTGGTTCAGTTCAGTCCTAGTTCGGATCCTAGGCTGATTCGCCTATGGGTTCGACCAAGATCCTTCATTTTTGGGTTTGATTCGCCCATGCAGAACCCAAGAGAACCTGGGTAGAACCCAAACCGAACCCAAGCGAACCAAGACAGAACCCACGTGCCTAGGCATCCAAAAAGTGTATTTTTGAGCATTTTTTATGTTTTATGGAGTTTGACTTTGACCCATGCCCAAGGGAACCCTAAAAGTGACCTCTAAATCACTCTAAACACCTAAACAAGGGGAGACGAAGTTGTGGGATATAGAGCCAAAGCATACTGACTTGGATGCTTCCACTCCCCACCATGTTGCATATGAGGAGTCCAATATCCAGCAACAGCATGGGCACAATAATAGTGCTAGTGACAATGCCATTGGCACTATTTGTGATTCATCTAGTCTTCCTGCATCATCTAATGTCAATGTTGACATTGATATTGATGATTTAGATAATCCATATGATGATTAAAACTTTAAAAGTGTTGTAATATTGAACTTGAAGTTTCAATGATGAATATTTATCATGCATGTTTTAAATGACATTCAAGTTTATGGTGGTTTTGTTGTTTATATGATGTTATGTGATATTCTAATCCTAATTCATGCTTCTAGGATATATATATATATATATATATATGGAACTTGAAGTTTCAATGATGAATATTTATCATGCATGTTTTAAATGGCATTCAAGTTTATGGTGGTTTTGTTGTTTATATGATGTTATGTGATATTCTAATCCTAATTCATGCTTCTAGGCTGTATATATATATATATATATGGTGGTTTTGTTGTTTATATGATGTTATGTGATATTCTAATCCTAATTCATGCTTCTAGGCTGCATATATATATATATATGCTAAAAAAAAAAAATTGTTTTGTTTGGGGAGGGGGGGTTGTTCGGTTCATTAGTACAAAAAACATGGTTTTTAAGTTGCCAAGTTTTGTCATTTTTTGCCGAGCTTTTGTCAAGTCAAAATTTTTGGTTTGCTGAGTACTCTCTAAGTCCAAGTCTATGAACTATGCTTAAGTTTGTGTTTTACACCATTACTCAATGTGAGTCCAACCATCACCCAAAGAAACAAATTCACTGCTCCTCTTATTCTTAACAAAATTTACATACCGATCTTTTCAACATGTATAGTGTCAAGATGCATTGGAGTCAAAATACCAAGTTGTAGACTCAATAGACCGATTTTTTGATGCCACAAAAAAAGTCCCATGCTGCTCCTTGTTCATCCTCTTTAACAATATTTGCATATCATGATTTTTTTTTACCACTAACAAGATCTCATTATTGGTATTAATATTTTTTCTTGAAATGTCCCAACTCTTTAGAATAGTAACACTTCCACTTAGATCTTTCATAAAATTACCTCCCTTTGAAGATTCTTCTTTCCTTTATTCCTTTTTGTAAAAGAAGTGTTGACAACTTCTCAAAATCAAGTTCTAAGTCTCTACAATTAGGTCCAAGGACTCAACAAAGGAATCAAATGATACTATGCCTTATTAACAAAACCAGATGTTAATCATCTACCGGCTTTTCAATGGCTACCCATTGATCATTGAGATCCTTCACACACAAAAGATAGTCAAAAACAAATCCTCCTTCCTGCAACTAAGGCATCAACAAAAGATAGTTTTAGAAGCATTGAAGCTTCCTTACGCCTTTCCTCATAGGCTTTTGGATCATCTATGGGTTGTGCCTCCTTGTTCAACACTATTTGATCAAGGTCACAATGCTCACAAATCGTGGGTGTTTTATGACTCCATAGACTATAATTAATTACAATCAACTTCTGAGAGCCAGCCAAAAGAAAGGTTTGGATCCCTACCATATCAGGACACTACCCTAGACTCTAGGTTTATAAAAACAATTAAATTAAGAGATCAATTAGAGCTAGAACAAAACCAATTTACAGGGATGTTGCAGACTCCACTAGATGCAATGTGGCAAGTATACAGGAGGAAATTCATCACAGTTTAAAAGAGAGTAAATTAACAAATCTACAGGGGACTTTTTACTACCCTTCAGGCTAAACTCAAGGCAAATATTTAATAATTTCAGGAAGTTTATAACTTGTTTTGCCCCAAATTTTCATGAGATCTCCAATAGACAAGGACTTTATATTAAAAAATAAAGAATAAGAGAAAACTTGATTGGAGGTTTCACAAATAGAGTATTCCCCTTTCTCTTTCAGATCAAACACAGATTCATTCAAGTGCTAAGTATGAAAGTCTTACGCTGGGTTGTATGGATTTACAGGCTGAACCAATATTTGTTGTGCCTACCATTTTTGTCGCATGAATTTACCGAGCTTCAAACTGTGCCAATATTTGATTGATTACAGATCCAGCAAATACAAACACATTAAACCCAACACATTGAAACTGCTCCAACGCCTTTTACAGTGAGCTACATAGTGGCATGGATTCTCTCAGGGCAGATTTAAAACCACACGTGTTCAGTTTCAAGTCTTTCTTGCACAGAAAACAACCTACTTCACAGGCTTTGGTTATTTGTTAATGTTTTCAAGGTCACATTCTCTACCACCACCAAGCACTTCATTGCCTCCAAATCAGCAAAGAAAAACACACTGCCACAAGTCAAGTGAATCCTCACCTCCCACCCTGTTTCAATGCTTTAGAAGTCACAGTGGATTTCCTTCATGGCATCAAAATCTCATCAGAAAAACTCCCCATAGATTTGGACAATACACCAAGCTCAGGCTCTCCAATAGATTGGCTCTAATACCATATTAACTTTATTGAACAGGCCATGAATATTGCATTGCAGAGAGGCTTATTATATAAGCCAAGAAAATGAACTACTTCCAAAAATTGAGGAACAACCTCATAACAAATAAACCTCTACGTACAACAATGTGCTAATGATATCACAAGAATTGCCAAATTAAAAAAATATACCTCGACAATGCTAACAACAGATCCATTGTAGATATTAATACAATTTCAACCTACATTAATCTAATAACCTAATATATGGAGGTTCCCCCAATCTATGAGAAGTAATATCATTAGCGCAAATCAATGGAGAATTAGATATTAGATATTTAAAAACCAGATATTATTTTTGCCATATGTAAATGGTTCCATGATGCCTTGCCTTGCAGCTTGTTGAATATTTATTCTGCCAACAATCTATCCAGTAACACTTGCATTCTGGAATGCAAAGGTCAATAATAAATTGAATAAAAAAAGGGGATTTTTTTCTAATCCAAAATTCATCTTCTAAAGGGGAATTTTCTGTCTTGTCCACAAATTTCTTAAAAATATGTGCTTAAAAAAAAATCAAAAATGAGTTTTCTTGGTTAGTTCGCTTCTGTTTTGATTGAAAAAGGAGAATTTTGAGTCAAAAACAACTTTTACAATAATCATTAGTAAGCAAGTACTTGTATTGAGTCATTGAAGTCTTAATAAATTATAAGACCCGAAGCAACATATATACACCTTAAGCATTTTGGACACAATAGCTCACAACCCACTGCAATTTGGGTGGGTAAACAGTTAAGCAAGTTAGTTAAACGACATTATCTCAAATCTTTTTCCAGTCCTTGGCTTAGAATTATATAAACAGCATCAAACTCAGCAATGGTTTCAGGTGAAATAGACTCATGACATGATAGCATTGTCCTGCAATTATGGGGACAGCAACAAGTTCCCACAATACATCTAATTCATCAACTCTTATTCAACACTACAAATTAGCACATTGGCACAAATAGATATCATAAGAGCTTGAAAAAAAAGCAAAAGAAACTATTCTGAAATGCAGCAACTTGTCAATCCACAAAAGGATATGATCATGTCTGTCCTTAAAATGTAGAAACCATATTTAGGATTTCTGACCATGCTCCAGCTCTGGCTGTATTAGATACACAATAACACAGACCTATGGGGTAGATAATTTTATACACTGGATGACCTTGAGGCAGTTAACAGAAAAAATGGAAATACTTTTCCCTATTACAAGCACCTGAAAGTATTTCAACCAAGATGGTATTGGCCAGAACAATCGCTTACAATATTGTTTTACCATTGATGTAAATCTCTATAGATAAAGAAACATCATGAATTGCTACTAAGGATGCTTCAAAATGCAGGAGAATATCTTTGTTGAGAAATATTACAGAAATACACTCACATTGAATAGAGAGAATACTACAAGGCTGCAGTACAAAAGAGGACTTGACAAATGAGAATACTCCATAAAAGGAAGAGAAGATAGACTGTACTGCAGGAATAAAATTATAAAAATATTTTAAGAGTTTAGTGCACCAAACTTTTAAAAGTTGCAATATATGACAAAATTTATGGATTGTATCAATTAATTATCAACCTATCGCAGATAACATAATTAGGTACAAGTATAAAATTAAATAGCACAAAGACAAATTAGGATCACAGTTCTCAATAAGAGAAACCATTTGAGAGCAGTACAATCATTTCCAAAAGCACCTGTGAGACAAATGGCATAAGGTATTAAGGCCAATACACCACAAATAAGTTCATAAACAAAACAAACATGCTAATATACACAAAACCTCCTAAAAGCTCTATATTCTAGGATATCAGTTGTCATGATCTCCAATTCATTCCTCCATTTCAATGCTAATAGTTGCCAAAGACCATTGCTTTTTTTTCACTAGTATTTACACTATACATCATTCTTTCCTGGATTCAGAGCATACCCAAACCAGTAAGAGTTGTAAGTATTCATCTGCATCACTTACTCAAATCAAACTAGCTTTAGTAGGCATTGATGTCTTTGATCCAGAGCACACCCAAATTAACTTGAGTACAGCCCCACCCACTATTATACCCATCACTGTGCTACATTCAAGGCATGTGAAAATCAAAGAGGGTTGTACGTATTCATCTATAGTGCATACTCATATCAAATTAACTGCAGCAGGCTTTGTAATAGCACATATCCAAATATATAAGTGCATTCCCATTACTATCCCTATCAACATGCTAGATTCAGAGGATGCCCAAATCACAAGGTTGTGAGAATTCATCTACAGTGAATATACATACATGTATTTGTGCTTTTATATATGCAGATAGGTGAATGTATTTAGATGTACATGCATTAAATATATGCATGCATTCATATGTGCGTAAGCATTACATCTAGGAGAAGATTTCAGTAGCTGTGCCTGATGCCAGGAGAAAATCAAGTGACTTGCATGTGGCAACAGAAAAAAAATGAAGCTTCCTTCGAAACCTTCCATTGTAAATTTCTAATATGTTTAGAATTGAGGTGGAAAGGCAAAAGCCTCCTTCTTCCAAGACATTATGAAAACATTCTACTTAGTCATAAATGCAGTGACACTGGCAATTTCCTTAGTACATACTACAGATCCTTCTAAGATTTGAATAAGTGAACTCAAGTCAGGCGTTTATCCATTTAATTCTGATATATATGGCAATACATGCAATGCAGATAAATGCCTACAACTGTCTGAATGATTTGTATAATGTTCTATATCACACACACAAATATAGAACTGTACCACATGAGAGAACAATTACAGATGAAATGACCACTTATGAGAAATAGATTATCAAAGGAGGACTTGAGTATTATCAATAATAAATATACTATGCCCAATTAAAAATACCATAAAAATAAAAACTTCTTAATAATTTGCACTAATCTAATAATGCATTTAACGAAAAGTATTGAGAAAACATCTAAATGTTGCATAGCAAAAACTCTAATCACTTAAAAAGTAAGAAGAATCTTAGGTGCATAGTTATGCACAATAAAAATAAAAATAGACATGCTAGGCTTATGAGGCATCACATGCACCAAAAGTTTTGTCAATCCAGAAGCAAGCTTTAGGTGAAAGCCCCTGGGCTGATGTGCTAGCATCCACCCTCTTTATGGTACTAATATATCTTAGAGGTGCTTGTGTGCTTCGTAAGTGCACTTGTGATTATTACCAATGTACATGAGAAAACATCAAAGAATGACTCAACAATTATTAAAATGCCACATATAGATGTTTTCTAAATGGGATATATGCTATATCAAAATCATTAACACTTGCTGCAACCAATTTGAATTGGGTATGCACCACAGATCAATGCCCATAACTCTCTGATTGATTCATCGAAATTCTCCAAAGCCAACCAAGTGAAGAATATAATGATGGGACTGTACTTAAAGTTAATATACAATGCCAGAGTTTGATTTTTCTGGGATTTATGTTTTAAGTCATTCATTGATGACCAAGTCCCATGACTGCAAAATGAAACTGCAATTAACACTTTGACCATAGAAGCACCATATCCTTAAAATAATCAATGATACTGATGCTTGCTGCAGCTATTTTGGGTCGATAATGCAATGTGGATGAAAACCTACAAACTATGCTCTACATGGGTAATGCCCTGAAAATGTGCAGAAATAGGACCGTACTTCAATTTATTTGGGTATCACAGGATCAAAGATGGGTATATATATATATATATATATGCATATATACATGCAAGTACACACAGGCATGCATATACAGGTATATACAGAGAAATAGATGCTGTAGTCATGTGTTTAACTTTATATATAATACATCATATATACATGCAAGTACACACAGACATGCACTCAAATATACACGCATTTACAGAGAAATAGACACTGTAGGAATGGGTTTATATACAATACATCATATATACATGCAAGTACACACAGATATGCACTCATATATACACGTAATACAGAGAAATAGGAACTATGGGCATGTGTTTATATATAATACATCATATATAAGTATATGAACACTTATAAAAATCTATTGATACAAAAATAAATGTAGACACATAAATAGAGATCTGCACACATAAAATTATACATGCATACACAAATATAAAGAGAAATAGATACAACAGGCATCCATGCATATATAATATGTACATATACAGTCCATATATACACACATTCGCATATAGAGAGATATCTTAGATACAAGAGACATCAATGCCTTTGATCCACTACATGCCCAAATCATTCAACTACATTGGGTACACCCAACTAAATTCAAGGAAAGCATGCGTTCAAATATTGGATCCAAAGGATTCCCATTCCAGAGTATATACTTAAATCAAAAGACGAAAGAAAACAATCACTTGATCAATCCAGAGCATACCCAGCTCGAATTAAGAGCAACAGATACATAAATGGTGGATTCTCTACATACCCAACAAAAAACCAACTGCAGTTCCGATGGGATTTAACTCTTTAAACAATATAAGATTTATCAATCAAACTGTAACTGACAACATACCTTGAAATTCCTGCAACTGCCAGGGGATTAAAGAAGAAGAAATATATAATGTGGTTTAGGGTTCTGCTTGAATCGTCTCCCTGGTATGCCTACCGAATCTATCGAAGGAACAAAAAAAATGGGAGAGAGGAAGAGGCTTAAGTTGGTATAGATCTAACTAATTTATAGGATTTTCTCAATTCCACATAGGCCAATCGGAAGCAAGTCTTAGTGGCAATCGAGTGCATTAGAAATTGTGAATAGGTTTGAATATTTTGTACAGACAAGAGGATAGATTCTTTCGATGGCAGACAACAAATTTACTTATTAAAAACCTTGGGTTTGGGAGATTATATTTTATTCCTGTGACACTTATCGTGATCACCAATTTGGTTACTGGCAATTAGGAGGTACACCTCGAGGGAGTGTGGTAAGAAATTAGTCGGATTGGAGACATCATTTGGTGTACGGTGGCCGATGGTCTTTGGATGGCAGATTTGTCTTTGGAAAAGTAATTTGTTCCTCGTCTTAGGCTGACAAATATTTTCAACCCACACTGGTACGGGTTGTTTATAGAAATTTGTGTTAAACTGGATTTTAGGGTAAGGATTCTACCGATCAGAGTACATGAGAATTTGTATTCAACTTATTAGGCCTAGTATTTCTTTTGAATTTTGGTGGGTTTTTAAATTAATTATTTATAATTATCCGATTGATAAAAATGGAGCGAGGTTGTAACGGTTTAACTATGTACAACAGTTAAGACTTTTTATTTTATTTTTTATTGACATTTTTATTATTATGTTATTATATAATTATTTTATTTATTATATATTAAAAAATTAGTGTATTTTTATTATTTTATTATATATTTTATTTTATTTAGAATTAAGGTTTTTATATTCACAAAATTGATTTTAAATAATTTTTCTTTCAATTATATTTTCACAAAGATATGAGATATATTTCCCTTTACTATTAATTAATTATAAATTAGTATAATTTTTATTTTATTTTTTCAGACTTCATAGGAATCAGGTAGCCCCCTTATAAAATGTAGTGTGCTTGGTAAACATTTTTCACTAACCGGTGATGGTAGGGCAACGCCCTCACAACACCAAAGACAGAGGACAGACTAACCTCGTGACCTCTTGTCTAGTAAATTAATATAATTATTATAAAATATTAATTTTATTAATTTTATATACATATGATTAAATATGAATTATCTAAAAATATTTATTTCATTATTCAAATTATAAATTTATTTTGATCTTTTTAATTATCAAATTTTACCATAATTCATAACAAACTAAATATATTTTTTTACCTATATTAAAAAATAAAATTAAAACATACATAACTTTTGATTATATTTTACCTCTCCATTTATACAATGTAGATTTAAATTCTCACATTCTATAAATAGTTGGTGGGTGTCAAATAAACATCTGAATCATAGTGGGCCACCATGGTCCCTCCCTCAATCTTAAATTGAAGCTTTCCACCTCAATTTCTTATCCAAATGACAACTTGTACTAATATATTATTAATACACAACTCTAGAATTGGATTAGTCTATTTTGTCTATTATAAGTCAAATTATTTAAATAAAGTTAGAATTATTTATTTTATTCATTGTAGAAGTATTTTTTTAATGTGTACATATTGATATTTAATTTTGAGTCTTTTTGTTGGAGGGAACTCTTTATATATTTACATATATTTGATTATGATTTTTTTAAAATTAGTAATTGTACTTGAAGATGTGATGGCATGTTGAAAAGTATATTATAAATGTGTATACAACAAGTAAAGTAGGTGTGAAATGATGGTTTGACAATATTGCAATTAAAGTATTTTTGGAAAGAACATGATTTTGTGGAGAGTGATGTGAAAAGCTTAAGGTAAAAATCATTCGCATAATGTATTAAGGAAAAAATGATTAGTAATTTTGAATTAAATTAACATTAATCAAAATCTTATATGGGAGTTTTGAAGCAATGATATAATATACCAATGAAAATATATCCAAGAATCCTCAAATTAAATTTTGAGAGAAATTTTAACATTTTGATTGAGTAGGACATTAAAAAGGTATATCAAAATAAGGAATGTCTCTATTTTGTTTTTGTTATTATTTATTTAGGAATTTTTTTCATGAATATCAACCAACTACTCTTCTTCATGTACATTGTCATGATATGAAAGGAATGTGAAGAAAAAATCCATAAATTTATAAATATATATTAAAAAAAAGATTAACAATTAATTTAACTTCCTTATATTTTAAATAAATGAATGACATCTATAAGTCTAGTTTTCATAAAAAAAATAAAAATAAAAAACATTAAATAAATAAAACAAAAATATAAAAATAATCAAGAACATAAAAAAATCTAAATTTATTTTTAGTAAAATAGAGAACACATAGTATATATACAAATTTCTCTAAACCATGATGCAAAGTTCCTTGAAAGTTCTCCTATATTTATATCTAAGATGCTATCAAAGGATAAGTTGAAATAAAATGTCAATATAATCTTATACCAACATATAAATTTATGGAATCATAAACTTATAATCAATATATAAACTTTGAGATTCCAAACTAAAGAATGTGTAATCGAGTTATATGTATATAAAAATGAAATCTAAAGGAAAAGCAATTGACCCACCTATAAGTGAGGTGTCCAAACCTCTCATGTCAAATTTTGCTCAAAGAGTCAACATGGGCAATACGTGACACTCCACAAGATGACTCAAAACCATGAAACATGTATAATCGAGACCCATGATCTACTCTGCCTAATGCAACAATCTTCTCTAGATCGTGTACTTTTTGAATAACTACATCATGTGGTGAAAACTTGACTACCTTTCCATCACCAATATGACAAATTTGGTAAATTGAAAGGAGATTAGTTGAAATCTCAAGAACATAGAGAACATCCTCAATGCTACCCTTTGTCAATTGTATTGTACCTCACCCCATAATTGGAATCTATGAAGAGTTTCCCACTGAAATATTAGAAGTAGTGTTGTTAGAAATAGATGCTAGAAGATCCTATGAGTGAGTCATGTGGTGTGAGGCTCTTGATTCAACTATCCAATTGTCCTTGGATGAATCCAAACCCTAGTTGTAAGGGCATGTCCCATAGTAGGTTTGGGAAGATCAATGTTGTGTCTTTGCATGGCCTCTTCCAAAGTTGCAATCCTCTTATGACAAACTTTACTATCATGATTTTGTAATTCACAAAAAGTACAATGAAGTTTCTTTTTAGATTTTTAAGTCTTCTTTCTTGACTATGTAGATGATATGGCTTGTGTGTCAACTAGATTCTTCTGCTTAGATGGAGGCTCATTTTTTGAAGTTGATTTTTCCTTAGGTTTATTAGAAGGATTTTTTTCCTTTTCCTTGGATGTTTTGACAACTAGTGCCTAATTTTTTGAAGAGGTGATAGCATCCATAGAGATTATTTTAGATTGTTCTCTTGTAATTCTATCATAAAACTATTCAAAATATGGCATTACATGTGTTGTTCCAAGAGCATCCATGGTAGAGTAAAAGGAAGAAACAAATATCTGATAAGGACCCTATAACTTGGACAAAATCAAGAAGACACACTCTTTATCTATTTTTGTTTTACCACAACCTTGAAGTCTATAAAGCAAAGACTTAAATTGAACTAAGAAATCTTCAATAGAAGAGAAAGCATTTAGAGGCAATGTTGTTAATTCAGAATCTAATCGTAGAATCTTGAACTTGTCAACTTTACCAAAGAGATTATCAATTTTTTCCCACATTTGCTTGGGAGTTATACAACTAGAAATGTGAAATTAAAAATTATTGAAAACAAGAAGACCAATGATTCCCATTGCTTCATCAAACTTGTTTTGATAAGTAAATTGCTCAAAATCCCTAGTAAATTGAATTTTGTTGTCTCTAGTAAACATTTTTTATAATCCCTTAGATTGAAGTAGTTGTACTTTGACTTTCCATGTGTGGAAATTATGTGGAGTTAACAAGTTGATTTTAGTATGCATGGTGCACACACAATAAGGCACCTAAATTGTGCCTTAGAAAACCCTAAAACTGTATTAAATATGATTGTTGATCCCCCCAAAAATATGTAAAACAAGAATTACAAGCGTGTTCAAGTTTGGAAGCCAAATCATCTATTTATAACTCATGAAGATTTTTAAAATTTGAGAAAAATAGGCTTTCTAAAACTTTCTTTATACTTCATATCTAGAATCCTTGTAAAATTTTGATGAATTTCAAAAAAAATGTCAAATTTTGATAAACAAGGTGAAAGTTATGCCCCATCAAAAATTGCACAAATTACACTTAAATGTGAAGGTTAAAAATAGATTAAAAGGTACAATTTCTAAATCATCTAAACACTAAAATGTCAACAATGGAACTAGCTTCATGTCGACTATTCACACTCAAAATTTTCATGCTCCATTTGCATGTTATGTCAAAATAAAAAAAGTCCCCCCTTTAAACACTTTAAAGTGATGTGACAATTTTCCTAAATGACTAAGAAACAACTTTAATTGTTGCATGTACAAGAAATGGAACAAAAAAATGCTAATAAAACAGTTACAACAAATGTCAACAAACTTCAAAAATGTGTGGGTAGTATGACGCCAATGGGGGAATTTTGACCATTGAAAGATGTTGCATGGAAAGGCAATTAATATTGGTGTTGATCTGGTCACTAGCCTATGTAATGAAGAGCCCACGTGTGAGGAGGCTTTGATGTAGGTTTTACCGAGTCTAAATAGAGATCAAAACTTTACTTCACCATATAAAACCTACAACAAATCCTTCAATGCTTTTCAACTACTATTTGTAATATCCCCAATAAATTAGTAAATCTAATTTTTGAAATGCTTTATCAATTTATGAGATTTTATGTACAAATAGGTAAAAATTGTGAAATCGGGTGCGTTGAAAATTGCACCAATGAAGCCAACCACACTTAGAATTTTATTGCAGCAATAAATATGAGAGTTCTATAGAAATTTGGCAGCATAATATCTTGTAAAAAGTCACTTTGGACAGCCTATAGATCTTCCCTTACAATATGCATAATTGCTACCAATTTGACAACTCAAAATACATCAAAACCCTGATAGATTTACAACAAAAACTCTCAAGAATTCCAATGTAATGATAGAGCATGAATACAAAAATCCTAGAGTTGTTTATAACAAAAAAATAGCATACAATAGTGCTACTCACAATAGCACAATAATGGATTACAAATGCCAAATAAAACACACCAAAATCGACAACCAAAAACCCTCCAAAAGCACACAATAAAATTCCTCTGAAAGCACAATTGCAACCCTTGTATGAAGTTGCCTCTAGAGACCTATAAACCCACTGCCTGCAAGTCTCTATCTCCCTGGTTTATTAGCTTAGAAGTTAACTACTTCATTGGTTTTTCAACCTTTGAAGAAGAAAGTATAAGCCTATAAAATGCATAAAGATCCTTCTACATGCAAAATGACCAATATTTATACTCTTGATCATCTGGAAACTTCTGCCAAACATTGGATTCATGTCCAAATATTCCTCCCCAAATTTAGGCACTTGAAAAATTCATAAAATGCATTATAACACCTCTAAACTTATCCTTTCATATTATAACACTTACAAGGCATCTTTTGACAACTCAAAATGCATTTTTTTGAGGCACTTACATGAGGTTAAAGTGATTTTTTCCAAAACTCATGACCCACCTGTGTTGGCACCACTAAATAATTAATATTTATTTGTCCTTTAGATAAAAATTGCACCAGGGCAATATAATAATTAAATAATGTTATATTCGAATGTTGTCTTGATACCTCTGACTTACTATTTCTGGATAATGGGAACTTTCTATTTTTAGAAAAAGGGACATGACAAGTCATATTTTCCAAAAATTGCTTACCCTCAAGCAATTACAACCATAATGCTCCAGAATCCTTTTTCCACAATGATTAAACATGCCAAAATGAATATTAATTCTTAATCCTATACCTGTGAAGAGTTGCAATCTCTACCAAAGAGTATAGTATTATTCTCATACTCCAATTGAAACTCATCTTCCCACAAAGGTTTAGTAAGCTTGTCAAATGCACTACCATGTGATGAATCAATTCTGTAACTTTTGAACCTTCTCCCAATGATAAAAATTTGTTTTTTTCTAGTTGTAGGTCTGATATATGATTGAATGCACTCACCAATATAGAAAAAATGAAATTGGGAAATAGAAACTTCTCTTACCTCCACAATACTAAAATATTCAGTGTAGGAATGTGTAGCAAAAAGCCCATACTTTAGCTCAACTTGAGAGATATTAATTCCAATTTCATGAACTGATTTGAGATAGAAAAAGTGTAGTAGAGGAGTGGAAATTAGCATCATACAACAACAACATACATAGAATAATCCTTCTAAGTTTGAGTTTACAAGCAACGATCCATATGTACTGAAATTAATGTTCTTTCTAAAACTATCTACAAACACAAACTTATCACCCCATTTATGTGACTTATCTCTCTAAATATTTTTCCAAGGAATACCATACATTTTCAAGTACACACAAGAAAGCAACATATTATAATCCCCAATACATACAAATCCTATTAAATACTCATAGAATCTCTAAATCACACAATATTTCCAATATTGTTCTACTCCAAGCTGAAAAACCAAATCCACAACTTTTGAAGTTGATATGAATTGGTAAAATAACAATAGGAAATTATCTACCAAATCATAAAATTGATCTACAACAACACACTCCCTAATACACAAAACACATAAATCTTCACACAACTTCATAAGATACCTACAAACAACACATACATACTGCACTACAGGAACAACTTCCTTGTATCTTATCCAAATAAGTGTTATGATAGGTGGATTAGTGCTCTCCAATATTTTAGACCTTCTTCTAACATCATCAAGTAAGGATTCTTCCCCCAAACACACTAATCTATAGTTTCTCATAACTAAATTTACTAAAATCGGCAACATGTAATTGATGTAACAACTACCAAAATAACAAATCTGAGTAATAGTCATCAATATGTCTAATTTTGAATTAGTGGAAAGCCATGTGAGGTTTGAAAATATCTTCACCAACATCTGCACCTCTAAAATTCTTCAAAATCAACAACCCATAGATTACTTTCTTCAATAAGCTAAATGGTTTGGAGAAGAATTTGAAACCATTTCTTGAAACTTCACTCTCCATGCTTTCAAACTTCATGGAGCTCCTCCTTTGAAAAACAACCATAACAACTCCATTTTCTACAACATCACATCCCATAGACAAATATGGTAAGAAATTTGAAATGAAAATTACATGGCATGATATGGATACCTTCACAAACTTAACTCAAGCTTCTCGTGTTCTTCCCATCAATGTTGTAGCTTCTTTCTTTGTTTGGATTGAAAGTATACACATGGGCCACTAAGATGCATAATATTAAAATCATTACCACTTTCCTTAAGTTTCTTCCACTATTGTACCTTCTCATGTGAATATCCCTTGATGGATACATCTTGTAACTCTTCATAAACACATAATGTAGCATATGTGAACTTCATGCTCTCAAATTGAATGGATCCAATCATTTATGTTAAGGAAGCCCAAATATCATCCCCTCAAACATCATATCCTTCCAAAAATGGAATTGAAATGAAAATCACATGACATTAGTTGTTTACCTTTTCAATCCCTTCCAAAGATTCTTTTGTTGCATCCTCCTAAAAGCCTCGAATTCCATTATCTTGGTCAAGATATGTGGCATCATTCTTCCACATAGTTTCAAACTCTATGACATGTTGGATTCCTCTATCCAAGGGTATTCCTGGGAACATGATACTAAAAAATATGCTATGTTGATTTGGAAACACTTGAAAATCAAAATGAAGACTATAATCCTTACCATAAAATGTGAAAGCATGCATATCCTCCATCACCAAAAATATTATTATCCATGAAACTTGACTCCTCCAAGAATTCTTCAGATATGTGTCTACTCCCATTGTTTCCTTGAATGCTCCTTCAAACACCATATTTTTCCCTTCACATGTTTTATTTATTATTCTAAAATGACGATTATGTAGAAACTCACACATGGAATGCAACCATTGCACACACATAACTATTTGAGTACTTGAAGAGTAGAATGCATTACATACCCAATGTTTTGGTATTGAGATTTTTAATCTCCTTAATGGTTGTATCAAATTAAAATTGCATTCTCCATCATGCTTTTTTTCTGCACTGCTCTATCACCAACAACACCATGACTGTACCAATCCTCGTGAACTTCTCCTTTACCCTTTTTATGTAAAACAAGTCTACTACTTTTATGATCACAACCAATGCTTATGTGTCTTTGATCAATATCAAGGCTGCTATATTTTGGGTTAAAGAATCAAAACTAAACAATAACAAATCTGATTTGTATTCAACATCATCACCATACCTTTCAGCCTTAGCTTCCTCAATGTTATCCTCCTCACATAACTCCTAAGATCAAACAAAAACAATATTGGAATGAAAGGGATATTCATTCCAAAATACACCCTTAGCATGCTTAGGTGTTGGCACACTTGGGTCCCAAGCAAAAGTGGATTAATTGTTGCAATCAAGGTGAAAATATTCACTGTGCTTATCATGTGTTATTTCCTTTTTGAGAGATTCATGCTCTAATTTCCTAAAACTAAAATCTCCCTTTGCTAATTTATGAATTTTTGAGAAATTCATAGTAAAATTGTCACTCTCATAATGAAAATCATTTGTAGGATAAGATTGAGCTATAGAATCCATCATGAAATTATTTCCAACAATAGAGCCATTATATTGACCATTCTCACTTGGAACTAACACCTTCTTTTCCATACTTACATTCTCTTGAAATGGAAGCTCACTAGAAATCACTGAAATATTTTCTTTAATTAAAGAATCTTTACCTTCAACCACTATGACTTGGAGTGCCTTTGGTTGAACTCCCTCTTCTTTTTGTAAATCTAATTTTTATTTATGTTGAATCATCACTATCTCCTCCATATCTTGATTTTGTGTCTCAAGTGTTTCTTTCATTGTCTCAGATTCTTTAATATATTTCAACATTTTTTCTTCAAATCTATCAATCAACCTTTGACAAAATCCATCAAATGAATTTACTTGAATGTGATCTTGGGTGTTCATACCTTGGTACCACCAATCATGAGCAGCTCCTTCAAAGTGTAAAATCACATACTAAATGACAACTGGATCCTTCATTGAACTAAAATAGTAATCTAGTCTTGCATCTCAAATAAGCATGCTTTGACTGAGATCTTTTGTGACCCATAAAAAATTGGTGCTAAAGATTTTGTGACTTTGCTCCCAAGATCTCTTCCATTAGAGTCTAAATTTTGTCTATGACCCTTGATGGCCATCATTCTCTACATCTAATATTTATAATCATTGTATGAAATTGCATTTCTAAATCCTTTATCTTGATTAATATATGTTTCTCTGATGATTGCTAGATCTATAGCCAAATCTTTCGTGTGATCAACCATATTTAACTCCTCTTTCCCTTTAAAAAATATGATCAAACCCTCAGGCTAGAAATATCATGGCTCTAATACCATTGTAATATCCCTAATAAATTATTAAATTTGATTTTTGCAATGCTTTATCAATTTTTAAGATTTTATGTGCAAACAGGTAAAAATTGTGAAATCAGGTGCATTGAAGACTGTACCAATGAATCCAACCATACTTATGATATTTATACAAAAAAAATGGCAGCATAATATCTTGTAAAAATTCACTTTGGATAGTCTATAGATATTCCCTTATAATATGCATAATTGCTACCAATTTGACAACTCAAAATACATCAAAAACCCAATAGATTTACATCAAAAACTCTCAAGAATTCTAGAATATAATGATAGAGAATAAATACAAATATATTGGAGTTGTTTATAATAGAAAAATAACACATAATAGTGTTTCTCACAATAGAAAAATAATATATTACAAATGCTAAAGAAAACACACCAAAATCCACAACCAAAAACCCTGCAAAAGCACATAATAAAATTCCTCTAAAAGCACAATTGCAACCCTTGTATGAAGTTGCCTCTAGAGACCTATAAACCCACTACTTGCAAGTATTTATCTCCCTAGAAGATAACTCCTTCAATGGTTTCTCAGCCTTTGAAGAAGAAAGTATAAGTCTGTAAAATGCATAAAGATCCTTCTACATGTAAAATGGCCAATATTTATAAACTCTTGATCATTTGGAAATTTCTACAAAACATTGGATTCACATCCAAATATTCCTCCCCAAATTTAGGCACTTGCAAAATTCATAAAATAGATTATAAAACCTCTAAACTTAGCCTTTCATATTATACCACTTACAAGGCATCTTTTGACAACTCAATTTTTTTTTGAGGCACTTACATGAGGTTAAAGTGTTTTTTTTCAAAACTCTCGACCCACTTGTATTGACACCACTAAATAATTAATATTTATTTGTCCTTTAGATAAAAATTGCACCAGGTTAATATAAGTATTAAATAATATTATATTCCAATGTTGTCTTGATACCTCCGACTTACTATTTTTTGGATAATGAAAACTTACTATTTTTCAGTAAGTTCTATTTTTGGAAAAAGGGACATGACACTATTGCTGCAATGGAGGGCAGTGTGAAGGAACCTTTGTGAGCAAGTCAAGATGCTTGCAAGTGGAAGGAACAAATTGCTTACATAAAACACTCTCTAATATCCACCCTAAGTTGAGTGGGTTGTAGATGGAGGCCAAGTAGAGAGAGCAACTAAGCATTGGAAATAAAGGTGGCATATGTATATATTGGATCTCTAAGAGGGGTGCAACCTATTAAATTCCCACCTATGGGAGAGGCTACTAAAGATAATGCAGGTTTCTAGACTTTGCAAAATAAACTTCAGTGAAAAAATAATTTTGCAAAGTGTATATTTATGGAACACTTGACATCTATTGCAAGTCACGAGTCGATAGAAGAGATTAAATCACTGAAAAATGAGATGTCAC
The DNA here is from genome assembly GCA_007258455.2 of Sequoia sempervirens. Lineage (NCBI taxonomy): Eukaryota > Viridiplantae > Streptophyta > Pinopsida > Cupressales > Cupressaceae > Sequoia > Sequoia sempervirens. Next base: position 236,509,070 of record VDFB02000002.1, read on the forward strand.
CCCAAAGAATCCTCATGGGTTGTTGTGAGACCAAGGTGAAGGAAAAGACCATGTGGAGAGTTCGTGGGGTTGTCTAGGTAGTAGAAGGCACAAAACCTCCTCTAATTGACCCTCTCTAAATAATGTTGTGCATTTGAAATGAGTAGTAGATGGAGACTAAAATTAGAAAAAAGGAGTTGCCAAGTATATGAATGGAGTAATTATACCAAATACTCGGGTGTATAATAACAAGCCTAGTGGTAGATACAATGATAGACCTCAAAGAAGATATCCAATGCTTGTGAATAGATGGAGAGTATCTCAAAGTTCACTTTGTATGTATAGAGAAGACTAATGCCAAAAAAAAGTGTAAAAGCGTCTATAGTGTTTCCCACTAACCTACATTAATGAAAATATCCAAAATACTTGTGCAATATGTCAAATAGGCCAAATTGTCTCTTGTAAACACAAAATTGATCCAAGAGATCAATTGGGCAAAGGGAAAATCAACCTCTGCTAAAAAAAATCAATTTTTTTTATAATTTTTCATATAATAGACCAAAATTTATAAAAAAACAAAGTTACTAAAATTCATGAATGAAAGGTATTTTTTAATTTCTCAAGCCTTCTAGACGTGATGGCATTGTTTTTTTGGCTCTATGACACTTTGTTTATGGGGTTGGAAACTTGATTCACCAAAAATTGAGAAAAAACTTGCAATTCGACACTCTAATACCATGTTGGAGCATCAAATAGTAAATGCAATATTCAAACTAAAATGAAATGAATCAATCGTGCAATACAAAATCCAAATAACTATCATAGAATATGTAGAATACATGATCAATCCTTGCATATATAGGCAAGGGTGAGAAGGTAGGAGTGAAACTCTAACTACCCTTCCAAAGATGGGACACTTGTGATCTCACTTGACAAGTGGGTAAGCAAGTTTCAATAGGCATCTCAAGTCATGAGGACACATGTCTCAACATGTTATGAAGTGAGACAAAAAGCAAAAGAGCCTAAGTAAACTTAAGCTAGGTGCGAATAGGTCAGTCCTAGAAAGATGATTAGCTAACTATGTTGCTAATGATATTATTTACACTAATATATTAAAGTGTTAATCCTTCACTATGGATGACACAAGAATTATATTTATATGGACTTCCCAAAAAAACTTGATTACATTCATAGGGATTGCATTACAACAAACCATGAATAACCCCCAATATGAAATACAACTAAGCATTGTTCCTTCACACTAATCTATTGACTCTTTCGTAGCCATGAAGCACAATAAGGATTAGGATACAATATCGTTATTTGGTTCAATTTATCTACTACCTAAGTTGAAAACTAAGTTATCTATGATTCCTTCATCTATAATCATCTTACATAGCATGGAAGATACACTTTCTCAACCATGGATTTTTGTCTTGTAAAATTTTGCACAACTTCAAGTTCTCTCAGCACTCAAGAGTTATGTTAGCTATCTCATTGAATGATTCTTTACTTCCTCATGCAATATCTACCATATTTTTAATGTGTCCTTCTTTCATTACTTTTAGACATTCAAATTTCCCATAGCCTACTTCTCCAAATCATAATAGGTACCATTTAAAGTCTTTCCTTGACCTCCTCTACTTTTCTCTTCCCTTTTCTTGGAAGTATACTCATCTCTAGAGTCTTTTCGATTAGTATTGGATGTTGTAGTCTCCATCCATAGATATACCTACTTATTATTGTAGATACCCAAAATTGTCCTACCCTACGAGTAACGTTTTAGCACCAATTATTGTCATTTCCTAATGATTAAATGATCTTTCAATTATTTAATTATTATCACTAATACATATTCCACTATTAATTAAATGACTTTATGCTATTTAATTAATTCATTTTATCATTAATCTTCTTAATTAATTAAATAAATCTTATTTATTTAATTATGTCTTTAACTCCTATTTATCTTCTTGATTAATTAAATAAATTCAATTTATTTAATTATGTCTTTAATTATCTTTATTCTTCTAAATTAATTAAATAAATTAACATTATTTAATTAATCATCAATTATCCCTTCCAAAATTAAATAATTATTATTTAATTGTCCATTTTCTCACTTTCTAAATTAAATAATTAGTTTAATTATTTAATTATCCTTTAATCTCTCAACATTATCCATTCATTAATGATAAATAAAATATTTAATTTATTTATCTAAATCCCACTTGCACAAATAATTAATTCATTTAATTAATTATTAAATCTCATGCAAATTCCTTATCTAGTTCTTATCTCCAAGATTAAATAATTTATTATTTAATTAATTTCCATTTCTTAAATTAAGTAATTATTTTAATTATTTAATTTAATTCCTCAACATTATCTTCTTTTAAAAATAAATAAAATTATTTATTTTATTAATTCAATCTTGCGCATGTAAATAATAATTAAATTTATTTAATTATTAAATACTCATGCAAGATCTCACTTCTTGAATTAAATAATTATTTTTAATTATTTAATTTATTTCTCAAATATTATCTTCTTCCAAAATAAATAAAATTATTTATTCATTTTATTTAATAAATATAATCTTGTATATTCCTCTAATAATTAATTCATTTAATTAATTATTAATCTCATGCATTTCCACCTCATTCTTAACACTTTTTCTCAGTCAACTAACTAATCAATTTCACTTCTCTTCTCAATAAAATCAATTCACTTCCACTCAATGTGAATTAACAAAGCAATCAAATCTCTTAACTCTTCAATCAATTCTCCATACAAACAAAGGGTGTGTATAAGAAGTTGAGTCTACTTTTTTAACCAAAAAGTGGAAGTGTTTTCCTGATTTTTAGAATTTTTCACATTTGACCTTACAATTTCAAGCACTTAGAGATGAAATCTTAAAAAAGTCACTAATCATAAAATGTAGTATTCAAAGTCTAGTTTCTAAATATATAATTTATTTTAATACTTATACAAATAGATTTTTCAATTGGCGTGTCTAAAAACCACTATTTAAAAGTCACTTTATTTTACCATACCATGCACGTGTAGGTCATCCATATTTTGACCTAAATAATTGTATTTTTCTCAATCCTTTTGTGAAAAGATTTGTAACACACTCAAGAATGCTCACGATATTTTTTGTAATTTTTTTGTAAATTTTTAATTGGTCATATTTGTTGTTTTGAAAAATCATTGTGTACGTCACGCATAAGATGACCTAAACATATCATTTTTTTATTTTTTTTCAAATTGGAAAGAATGGTCTGAATATTACCAATGGGTAATTTTTTTTTAAAAAAATTACTTTAATAAAAAGTTATTAAAATACTAAAAAACCCTAATATTTCAAGTTTATGGATCAGTTTCATCAAAAATTACTTCAAAAATAGAAAAAAAATTCAATTGTAAAAAAATTACATATTTTGAATCTACATAGCCTCATCTATAATGATTTTTAATTTCATCAAAAAAATTTGCAAAAAAGATCTTCAAACATATGTCCAAAGTCACTCTTTTCTTGTGACATTAACATGACCTTCAAGTTGCAGGTTAAACCAGGTCCAAAGCTTAGGTTCGGGTCCCCAAGCCTTTTTTTGAACCAAAAAATAAAGAACAAACCCGACCAAAAATTGAATTTTTAAAAACATCCCATTTTGTAGAAATGAGATCCCATTTCTAGAAAGCAAGAGCTCATTTTTTGCTTGGGGCCCCAAAGTGAAACAAGATCTCATTTGCTAAATAACAGGATCCTATTTCATTTTTCCCGATTTCAGATTTTTTTCTAAGTTTAAAACTTCCACTAGAAGTGGACTCATCTTCTTGCATTTACCTAAAATCTTGCAGCCAGTTCCAACCAGTTAACTTGTCCATCAATTTCTCTTAAGGATTTTTGCCCCTTGATCTTGATCATTCACCTCTTAATCTTGATCGTTCATTCAAATCAATCATTTCTATAAAAGCAACCCTCACATCTCTTTGATGGCTAACCATGAACTTTGGCGTTTTGCATACATTGATCACATTCACACATTTGAGCTTGAAGCAAAGAAGTGTATTATATAATCTGAGAGCAAAGCAAGGAAAAGGAGAACAATGGAGGTATATCGCATTGACATGATGAAGGTGCTTTATTAATTTAGTTCTTTATGTTGATTGTACTCCATTGAACGATTCAAATTATGTTTAGGTTTTGAATTGCAATTTTTGTGGTTATTATGTTAATTCTTTACCTCTTTTGTATAATTAATCTCAAATTTTTAGTCAACAATTATTATATTTATCTTTTCTACCATTGCCCTTACCATGCACTCTTTTTTTTATTTTGAACTTCTCGTTTGTCCTTAGTGTGAACTATTAAGCATCGTCAAAAGATTTTATTATAAAAAAGGTCTCACCATGGTTTATGGTTCACAACCTATTCAAATATTGAAGCAAATTATCCAATTCATCTTACACGTGACCTTCATGGTAGTTGAATCATAAAAATCCTTGATTTACTTCTTCACAAAAATTCTTAGTTGTAAATTCTAGAAATTATTAAACAACCCAAATTGTAGTTGTAGATAAAAACTTATGTTTCAAATACACAACCATGTTTCATCTCACTTAAAAATACATTCAACTTATTCTTCTTCAAGTTGTCATTTTACACATAATCCCATAATAAGACCACATGCCCCTTCAACTAAATTCTTTCATAATTAACTCCCTTAGGGTCTTCAATAGATTTAAACTTAAAGACATTTTTTAGATCATTGATCCAATCAATAATTTTTTTTTGTATTAATAATAGGTTAAGCATAGTACAACAAGGTTACATCATGCTATAGCATATGATTAGCTATATAGTGTCATAGATGTTCATATGTGATCAACCTTAAATAGTATCAACCATATAGTACAAAACCATGCATATATGCATGAGATGGAGTATACACATATAGATTGTAGAATTGTGGACAACAAAATACACATATTACAAAAAGATTAGACTATATACAACATTATCTTTCATTTCCCAAGTTTATGCTCTCACTGCAATCATCCAAGGATTCCCAATTAACGAGGGTGTTGATGGATTCCTATTCCTCATTGGAAAAAACTTCTTCAATATCATAGTTGGAATTGGTGAACAACTGAGGTCCTCTGTCTTCTTTGACATTTTTCCATTTTTTGATCTACTCTTTAAACTCTTAAATGCCTCTAGTGCTTGCATAAATACTACTAGATTGGGTTTCCCCTGTTGCCATGAATGCCCATACATGATTTATTTTTTGTGAATGAGCACCACTCCATCTTTGAGCAACTTTTGGAACTTTCTCTCCATAATCTTCATGGTGGCAGCAACCTGCAATGCAACATTGAAGAATGTGAGTCTTTTATTTGACTCAGTAAGTATCCTCTGAACCCCACTGTATTTGTCCTCATTTCTTTCCTTCCATATAACCCACATGATTTTAGTCATAAGAAGAAAGCAGAATAAATGTAACTCTTTACTCAGCTTAATATCAAAAACCCATAAGAATATCTTTCCAATTGACTTTCCCATTTAACCCCCAAATATCATGACCATTCCAGAACAAATTCCAAATTTCATTAGCATAAAAACATTCAAAGAAAATATGATAAACAGTTGTAGGTACCCTACAAATTTCACAAATATCAAGATCAGTATTTTTCATTTAAAAAAGAACCTCTTGCAATAAAACAAGCCATCTAAAATAAGTTTTTTTGCATCTATCCCATTGTGCCATAGAAAATAGAATGCCTTTTTCCAATCTTTATTTTCAAGGTTAGTCCTCCAAGCCTTGTTAAGATACTCAATGGGGGTACAATAATTAAGAATTTCTTTATACATAATCTTAGTTTTGACCTCTTGCAAAGGGAGAGTACCCTTCCACAGGATATCAATTGGTTCATCCTTCCAATTTTCCATTTTGAGACTAGGAATCCAACATTTACAAGCCTCCTTTAAAAAAAAGTAAGTCCTAAAGTTAGAGGGTGGTAACCCATAGTCATCTCTCAACTAATCCCAACCAACCAATGACCCATCCTTGATAATGTTACTGAAGGTTTTAATGCCATATTGATTCCACTTCTTAGTTGAGAAGCCTTGCAATAAGGCTATAGGTTTCCCATTATGTCGTAAATTCCACCAAATGGATCTACTTGGGTGAATCAAGTCGCTATTAGGATCAATTAAGAGAGTGCTAGTGAATTTATCCCTTATAGACTCCCAATATTTCCAAATACTTCTAAAAACCAGTGAACCTACATGCACTATTGGGTACTTGGTGATGAGGAGATCATTGAAAGGTAGTTCCTTCCATGATTTTTCCAATTTGGGGACAACTTGTGATATGTTGTTTTTTATTAGAACCATCCAAGGTTCATCCCCATCTAGGGATTTAATGACCCACTTAGCAACTAGTGCTACACCATGCTTCTTTAGATCTTTAGGGCCTAATCCACCATTGGTCTTCTCCAAACAACACCATTCCTATTTGAAAAAAGTGTAACTTCTTCTTACCTTTCCCATCTAACCACAAAAAACCTTTGATTTTCTTTTCAACCTCATTGACTTGATAGCTATTGAAGAACCAAACTAAGGCAAAGTACAAAGTGTGGGAGGAGAGAATATTTTGGCAGACTTGTATCCAAGAGACAGGTAATGCCTATTCCACCCATTCAGTTTCTTATCAATTTTGGCTTTTAGCCACTACCACATCTCTTTTAGGTTGGGTGAGACTAAAAAAGGGATCCCTAGATACCTAATCTATTTTTCCCTCCCCATTAGAGGTCAAAATTTTGCAACCAATTAGGAGGTGTATCAAGTCATCCTAACAAAATAGACTTAGCCTTTGAGATCCTATCTCCAAAAGCTAGGCAAAATAAATCAAGTTTGTTCATTAGCTTGTTTAAATTTTTTTCTTCCAATTCCACAAAAATAGAAGTGTCATCAACAAACCGAATATTCGGGAGTTCACCATTGTTAGGTAGCATCACCCCTTTCATTTTAGGTGAAACACAATTATCTCTTAGTAGGTAGTGAAGAGCATCCAAGGAAATTACAAACAAAGCAGGAGCAATGGGTCATCCCTACCTAATTGACCTTTCCAATTAGATAGCTTTAGACCTGGACCCATTCACCTCTACTAGGGTAGAGGCATCATTTAGGAGAGTTCCAATCATTTTAGAAAATCCTTGTGGAAACTCGAAGGCTTCCAGGGCCATTTTAGAAAAGACCACTCCACTCTGTCATAAGCCTTCTCAAAATCTAGTAAAAGCATTACCACATTCTTTTGAGACCGCTTGGCCCAATCTAGAGCCTCCTAGCTAGTAATCAAGTTTTCAAGGATGTATCTGCCCTTGATAAACTCATTTTGAGTGGAGTTTATGAACTTGGGGAGGATGTTGGTAAGTTTTAATGCTAAGAATTTTGCAAGCACCTTGTAAGAAACATTTAATAGGCTAATAAGCTTCCAATTTTTAATCAAGGTTTTATCCCCCTCTTTTGGAAACAATTTAATAAGGCCTTGGTTAATACAGGGTCCCAATGACCCTTTGGCAAGGGCATCCATGTAGATCTAATGGAAATCCTCACATACTTAATCAATGAAGACCTTATAAAAGTCAACAGGAAGCCCATCTATTCCAGGAGATTTATCATTGCTCATGGAAAGGATTTCTCTTTTGATATCTTTTTTGGTTATAGCAGCAGAGAGTTGAACACTGTCTTCTTTGGAAAAAAAAATTAGGTATTAACCTCTTAATCTTGTTTCTAGCTTCCAAGCAACCCTCTTTGTTTTCTTTAGATTTGAAGAGATCTTTGTAAAATAGTGTGAATTGTTACAAGATGTCTTCTTTCTTTGACAGTGTCACACCATTATGGAAATCTGATTAATTTGCTCTTTCAGGCCTTTTCTCTTAATATATCTGAAGAAATTTTTTGACCTTTTATCCCCTCTATTCAACCAATTGAGCTTAGCCCTCACCTTTAGCCCGTGAATCTTATTAGCTTGTAGCTTCCTCAGAGAGCATTTAGCTTTATTGAGCTCCTCATAGAGTTTCTCATCCACGTGATTTTCTTGAATCCTTGCTTCTATAGCCAATAGCTCATCTTGGAGGCAATTCTCTTCCCTCCTCCTATCCATTTCTTTCTTCTTGCCAATTGTCTGAAAAATACATCTCCAAGACTTAACATTCTGATTCCATCTTTCTATAGGGTTAGAGTCTTTTAGCAACCACCTATTAATACCCCACAAGGTATTTACAGCCTTAATCCAGTCTTTATCCCTCAACAAACTAGTGTTAAGGATGAAGTTGTCCCTATTCCTAGGACTGATCTTAACACCATTGTTTATGGTTATCCCAGCCTTAATTGGATGATGGTTTGATGGTGTATAAGAATAAACAAAGACTTTTTTCTCTCCATTAATAGGTTCAAAACTGTAGAAATATTTGTTGGCATAAAATATGTCTAATCTGCTATAAATCCTTTTTCCACCTTTTTGAGAATTACACCAAGTAAACCACATACCATTTCTTTCTTTCTTCATGCCTATGAGAGGATCAATAACATTAATCTTGTTCTTCATTTTGTATTAATAATGCTTTTCATTCCCTTTTTAGTCCATATTGATGCCCCCTTTTTATCTTGCTTATTCTCAATCATGTTAAAATCATCGCCTATAATCCATGGGACCTTTGGGAGTCTAGTTAACCACTTCCACAACTCACTCCTACCAAGATAATCATTAGGGGCGTAGATTGAAAAAATACCAAATTTGGCATCACCCCTCTCAAAGGTGGCCCAAACTACTTTGTTGCAAGGAGAAACAACCAAATTGGTGAGATACATTTTCCACTTGTTAGCCACTAAGATGGCGACACCCCCTCTACCTTTTTCATGTTTGGAGGCCAAGACCATTGAGTTTCCCCAAATGAAATTCAATTTGGTCTCAAGCATGAATCCCACAACCTTGAGTTCTTGTAGAAAGAAAAAATCCTTATTTTTTTCTAGGTTAAAAAATCTTCTTACCACATACTTCCTATTAGGAGATTCTAATCCCCTAACATTCCAAGAGGTGAAATTAACTATCATTATTTCATTTGATGGTGGAGGCCTCTTTGGCATTATTGAACATTTCAAAGTACTTAATTGGATTCTTTTCATTCTCAATTCTCTTAGGAGAGGGAACAACCATCACTATACTAGTTTTATTCCTCTTCCCTTTGTTAATTCCTACACCACTTTTACAAATTGCTATGGTGTTTCCTTTCTTCCTACCTTTTTTCTTAGGCTCCTTAGGAAGATGAGGGTCAAATTTCCCTATAACATTTTTCATATTTTTTAGATTTACCTTAATTTTTTTGTAGAGTTTTTCCCATCCAAGGAAGATTCCTTCACACCACTCAAGTTGTCCCCCTTGATCTTATCACTAGGGAGGCCCACTCTACTTCCAAGGGTCTCCTCACCATTAAGGTGCCCAATAGGACTTACAAGATCACTAGTTTGGCTTGGATTAGAAACCATGATTTTGGGTGCTTCAATCTTATATACAAACCACTTCTTGACCATGTCAGTCAATGACTCAAGGGTGTCCTCATTCAAAGTTGAATCAAGTCCACCATAATTACCTGTGATGACCCTCTCGCCCCCTCTTAAGACACCAAGGATAGGGGTTCCTTCTTTGCTTTTTTGGTTAACCTTTCTAGTACCAAGCCCCAAGGGACTCTTGGAGGACTAATTAGTCTCGTAGGTAGAGATTAGGCTCTTAACCATGGAAGAATTTTCATTATCTTTCATATTTTCATTTTCTTGAGGGTTAGAAATTATAATTTCTTCATCAACAATAATTCCATTAAAATAGGTTTTAATTACTTTAATTTTCTTCTGACTATTATTCTTAAAGTTTTCACCCTTCTTTAGGATGCTTTCAAGAGCTAACTATTACACATTCTTGTTTACAATACCTATTGGAGCATTAGAAAGAGAGTCAGAATTAGGGTTAGGCGAGGGGAAGGTAGGAGTAGGGAAGATGCGAGCAAACCAACCAAAAAGGGGAGAATTGGTTGCGGGTGGAGATCATGATTTGGTAATTTGACTGAGAAGGGGTAGTGATGGGGGAACGAAAGGCAAGGGAATGGCCGACACCGGATGGGGCTTGAAAACATGACATGGGTGACTCAAGGGAAGAATTTGAAGGGGAAAAAGCAATTGGAGACAACCCTAAGTCAGTGGGTAGCATAAAATCATCATCAGGTGTCGCCGCCTCCTTTGCCGATGAAGACACACTACCAAAAAAATTAGCTGGATTAGTGTTAGGATGGCTACCACCACCATGGATCAACAGGCAATCTTTTCTCAAATGTCCTTTCTTACAGAGATAACAAGTGCCTAAACCACCAAGTACTTCCACTGGTAAAATATGGAGAGTGCCCTCAATTTTTAGGCCAATATTCCCAAAAAACTCAACCCCCAAGTTGAGGGATACAAGAACCTATGCATTCAAGTTTGATAATGTAACCCTAGGCCTATCATCCCTGACCACATTCCCAAACAACTCCACAATTTGAGGGACAAAAGACCATAGATCTTGTGGAATATTTTTAACTAGCAACCATCTAGGGTTTGATAAGGTGAGAATTTCATCGTAATTTTCCCCAATGACCAAGAGAGAACCCTAAAAACAAAATGTTCAATGCTCCAAATAGGGCTTTTTCAAAACTTTCAATTGCATATCATGATTCTTAAAATAAATTAAAAACAAGCCTTTTTGAATTATTCGACATAAATAAATTTAAAATTTTTATTTTTATTCCAAACAGTATTAAACCAATTATCTAAATATTTTATGACAAGGAGATTATCCAGGTCGATGGCAACCATGAAGACTGCGACCTTAGAGATTCTACCCCTCTCTTTATGGATGGTATCAAGCATATCAAAATTTGAAGCAATCATAGTGGTATCTAGAGGATACGTACCTTGCGGCCCTCCATTAGCACTAGAGACTTCTTCTTCATCAACATATTTATACACAAATTTCACACTTTCCAAACACACAGGATGATCAAATACAATGACATCACAAAAATATTTGGGGTGATTAATGGCATTAATTTCCCCCTCCTCTTTCAAGATGGTCCTAGAGAGTTTGAGGGGGGTCGTACCCCCCTCCATGGCACTTCAAACAAATGAGTGGCCTTTCAGTCCAAAGAACAATAAAGATTAACTATACTAAAAACCCACATAAATTTGAAAACACAACCACTATTGGAGTATAGGACCATTGAGAGGGGGGGTGAATCAGTGGTCTAATGGGGAATAAAATTTTAATAATTAACCCACTTGAATTATGTAAAGAGATCCATTGAAAACACTTCAAACATTATAGGTATTAAATCTTGAGGGAGTCGCAATGATATTTAAATCAAAACATGATATGAGAACAAAGATGACCTATCCAACACAATATGACAAACCACCAAGAGGATACATAACACAAGTTTTATGAGTGGAAAACCCTAAAAAGGGTGAAAAATCACTTTGAAAATAAGTTTCATTAAGCCTCATTGGTCAAAGCCTCACTAGTTACATACTATGCCTCATTGGCCAAAAACCTCACTAGTTACAAATTGTATGCCTCACTAGCAAATCCTCACTTACTACACTTTATGCCTCACCGGCTACACAATATGCCTCACTAGAAAAAATACAACACTTCAAAAGAAATAAAGAAAAAACAAATGGTTACTCTGTTTCCAAACAATTCGTTGCTCTATCTCTACATTAGCAAAAATCCATCTCATTTATTCACACATTCCACAACACTTTTTTATCAATCTAATATCATAGCTAAAACCCACTAACTCCAATGGAAATCATCATGTTCAAATCACAAAATTAGCATACTCCTTGAATACAAATTTGGAATACTATTAAACATGTCTACCTTTTCACATTCAAATCATACTCCCAAGATAACCAAATTCATGTCAAATTTAATACACAAAACCTAACTGTTGGAATTCAAACAACCTTTAAATCTAGTACATTGATCTTCAATATGTCCCCTTCATGGTGACCATCAATCATTCTTCACAAAAAAATTACACAACATAACTAAATACAATTATTGTCAAACTCTTGTCAATGCTTGAGCTTCTAGAAATAACTGTTAAAAATGTTCAAATATGATCCTTTGATTTCATACTCCCACCACTATAACCATTAAATCATAGCCCTCGATCTTACATTAGGAGATGAAACATAAGACTTGAATCTATTTGACCGGTAAACCTAAGAGTAGGGGACAGTTTTCAAATGGGCTTAAACCCTCCAAATTTTATTTAAGTGCTTTTTCACGGTCTATAGCATATCACTTTCAAAATGTAAGAAAAGTGAATATTTGTATTAACAACATACACAAGGCATAAACCCTAAGTCTCCTACGGTTTAATTTTAGAGTTGAGATTACTATTTTAGGTTATAAGAACTTCTTGAAAGGTAATAATCACTCTACACCTTTAATCTTCATAAGAACACACCAATACACTTGATGAAGAATTCTTGTGAAAGACCAGCTCAATATTCTTGATAAAGCAACAACAATAGCCTTGTCTTTGTCATGAAGAGCAAAGGATACATCAACCTGTCATACTTTGAGCTTAAACCCCAAACATCAAAAGAACACCAATATCATTGAAACCATCAAGCATCAATATAATGAAATGAATATAAGTAACATTAGAACCAAATGAATACCATGAGATGAATGAGCAAGTTTGTACCAACACCAACAACCACAATACCTTTGACATCAATCACTTTTGTAACAAATAACAACCTTGTCATATAGTCGACATCAAGTACCTTTGCATCGTTTGACATTCCATCTACCTCACTCCATCTTTACAAATATTGCATCAACATCATGAAGAATGAAACAAGTTCTTTTCACTGAATGAACAAGCTCCAATGACAAACAATGATACATAAACAACTCCATCAACTCCACCAACCTTTGTACCAATACCAATCAAAGTATCATGAAAACTTCCAAGGAAATGCAACATCAAGAATAAGATGATGAAACCAAGTCCCTTTGACATCACTCCAAGTCTCTTTGACTTCAATGAAAAACAGAGCCAATGCTGACAACCACAACATAACCCAAAGGAGAGGAAATTAATGAGAACCAATATAGAGGGATACGGAGGACCAGTACCTTCATGGGGAGGGTCGAGCCTCCCCCACCACAAACCCACCAAAACCCTCGAACTAGACCCTTGTAGTGTTCCTCTTCAAAGCTCTATCATGTGATCTCTCAAGAAAATTTTTAGGATATAAACTTCCTAAATAACAATGGAGATAAAGTATTGGCTCACTCCCTACTATAACTAACTCCCTAAAAAACTTAGCTTATGCACTTAGTTCCTCCTTTGAACTTGAAGCTTATTTAGTGCATGGTTCCTAAACTAGTCTCTCATTATCATTGATGACTATCCCTCGCCTTTATGCAGTCTTAAGGGTTTCAAACATTGCTTGTATAGCTCTCAATATGCTAATTAGTTCATTATCAGATACTACCTTTTATTTATATATTTCTCATCTTTGAGTTCCCCCCTTTGATTTCTAACACCTCTTCTTTTGTTATCCATTTTCTCCTACAAGTAACCTACAATTCTACAATGCACACACTTCTACTATGGGGTGACCACTAACCCTTTTACTAACCTATAAACAACTAGGTTCTACTACTAATTAATACAATCACAAATAAAGGGTGTGATGAAATATTTTCTATTCATGCAACCCAAACATAAAAACAAAAAACTCAAAGAAAGAGTACACATCAAAATTTGATTCTTATAAAATGATGTAGGAATGAGACAATACAAAATTAGTACTTTATATAATTCTCTTTAAATATGATAAAAATCTACACAAACTCATGCATAAAAGCACATGCCGTGATTTTACATGTCAACACAATATGCAACAATATTATATTTTAGAATTTTTATCTTCTATTCCTCCTCCTATTTTGCTCTTTACTGAAATTGCTGCCATTTTATATAGATTGTCAAAATTTGATAATAACTCATGTACTAAAAATAGAAAATAAATAAATTTTTATATAATAAGAGATAAATATTATAGTATATTACACAATTTTAAGTAGAAAAATAGAAAATTTTATTAAACACCATGCTAAAATGTTTACCCCATCCTATGCTTGTAGTTTAGTGTGGCCCAAAATCCTTCAACATGCCTTATTTTGTATTCTACATTTCATTATGTTTTAAGTATTCATAGATTTTGTAATTACAAGAAGTGTCCGTCGTCTACATTGTGAGCATAAATTATACATTTATATAAGGTCATTAAAGACCCAACAATTTATTAACAAATCCCAAGATTTGAATAATTCTAAAGGAGTCTAGCAAATGAATTTTAGATACTTCAACTTTAGATTCATATTTTATTCACCAAAGGTAACATGAACCAAGTAATTGAATAGATGAAGAAAACATATATACAATGAAAGTAAAACCAACTTTGTAGTCTATAATTTATTTGTATTATGGGTTCATTTTGGGTTCTTTGTTTCATGGAGGTGTTTTTATAACTTGTGTCTTTGTTGTGTTATTTGGAGATATGATACAATCAAAACTTAGTTTATATGTGAGGGTTATTGTCTAATTATCTTTCAATTTGGTAATGATAAGTTAATGGTGATTATTTATTTTTCATGAATAAACATCAGCATATGAGAACCAAGTTTTATCATCATATAATAACTATTCTCACATGATGATGAATACTTGTAAGAAAATAGTAATCATCGTGGATTTATCATTACTAAATTGAAAGAGAGCCCAATATGACCTTTGGACTTGGTAATGATCCTTATATGAGAACGAAAATTTGATTGCAACATATTTAAAAAAGACATAAGTTGGGTGACAACACAATAGTGTGCCCCAATTTTCAACATTATTCAGTCACCAAAACTTACATTTTATAACAATTTATTATAGTGTCAATATTACGAAATAAATAATCAATAACCTGACGAGCTCGAGAATGAATTGATAAATTAAATTCATGGGAATTACTAAAAAAAAATTCAATAGAATCCTATTCTATTCACTCAAAATATACATACTTAACAATATGAAAAGTACCATTCAAACCATCTTTTAAATGGTCATTCAACTTTTAACATAGCTAGGAAATATAAAATATAAAACTTTATCCTACTACTCCTAGGATTGTACATACTAGTTTTGCATTTTCCCATTAACCACAGGGGTAGTGGTAGAATCATTGCTTGTGTTACATATTAGGAAATTTATTTATAGAACACCATTTGATTGAAACAAATATCATGTGTTTTTTCAATTATCTTACCTAAGTAGTAGTTTGTTTCCTTCCATAATATTTCAATAAAAAAGATATGGAATTGGTAAAAAATTGAGTTTGTTTTCTCAAGTTGAATTATCTTTTTATGATGTTATCTCTTTTTTAATAAAATATTACACCCATTTGTTGTGAAAGTTTTCACCACCATTTTTATTCTCGATGATAAATTTTGTGAAATATTAGTATTCAACTTCTATCTATCACTTATATAAATAAAAACTAGAAAACCTAGGTTGGTTGTACCCATGTGAGTAGTCCAAAAGTGTGGCACTAGCTACACCATGTTACCTAAAAAATGGATAACCTTGGTTGAATTCAACCACAAGGAACCCAAAAGAATTTTGAAGCATGCACTAGATAACCTGACTTTATCTCAAGCTGAAAATGTGAATCACTTATCATCCATAATGTTGAAAAATTTATCCTATGGTAGAAAAAAGTTGTGTTGAAAATGTTTGGGTATATTATGATCTCGCCATAGTCATCAAAAACTAAAATAAAATGAGAAATCTTGGGTGTTCATGTTGTAGACACCTAAATTTGGACACTTAATTTATCCAAATGTATCCCCTTTCATCAAATGAATTAAATAAATATCACATTTATTTAATTCCTCATATACCACATCCTCCATCATTTTTATCTAATCTTAATTATTCTCCTAATCTCATCATTAGGGATGTGCACATGCCTAATTCTTGATTAGGATGTGTCACATCCTCCAACTTTTGCAAGTTGGCCTCTAACCTCTCTTAGCCACCTAACCCTCCTTTAATCCATTATTAACTAGCCTAATCAACTTCTCAAGGAATTTTTAATTCTTTTTATCCTTCCAAGAAATATTGAATTCCTTTTTCTCTTCCCCATGTGAATCTTTAATTCACATTTAATCCCCCAATGCATTTAAAAAAAAATTAAATTCCTTCTCTCATCCCTATGAGAATATTTGAGGAATTTTTAATTCCCCACCCACATGGGGATAAGGACCCCATAAAGCACTCCATTCCCCATGTGAATCTTTAATTCATATTTAATCCCCCAGTGCACCCCTTAGAATTTAAAATTCCTTCTCTCATCCCCATGAGAATATTTGAGGAATTTTTAATTCCCCACATGTCCTCTCACCCACATGGGGATAAAGAGGAATCCCAAGGTACTTTGTACTATCCTTCCACCTCATGTACACATCACCTCTTTTAGGCCATATCACATGCCACATGTCAAGATGTGAGGGGTTGTGAATTCTCAACTCACCTTAGCCCTACATCTTGATCTTGGTGGCTCAATCTTGACCATCCATTTCCCTAGAGAATTCCAAATTCTCTATAAATACCCCCTTTTTTCTCTCACTTAGGGGGAGAATATGCATTGTAGCCAAACTCTTGCAAAATTTTCCTAGAATTTATACTTAGCCATTTTCATTTTTGCACCCACTTAGATCCTTCTTCATATCATCATTTATCTTGCATCTCTTGCCATCCAAGGAGCATACACATCAAAGATCGAAGGGCCAACCAAAGGATCGATTCGAGACAAGGTATAAAGTTTCATTTGTTGCTTTTATTTTGTGTTGTATCCAACTTAGGCTAATCTTGAGGTGTAGGTTGTTTATTGTTATTTTGCACTTTTTCGTTTGCTGCTTGTTTCCTAGTGTGCAATTTCAATCTATCACACATGTATTGAGCTTAACATTACGTATTGATATGCTACAGTAATAATCGATAGTATGTTAAAATTTATAATATATTACAATGATAATTCCTTACTAGAAAATGTGAGAAATTTCCAAGTATCATGTTCAAATAACTCAAAAATTGAATTTTGATCTCCCCTTATATGATGAGTGGAGACTATTGCAAAGGCTCCTTAGAAAGATAACAACATCTATGAACCTATATATGGAGATGCACAACTCACTGATTCCCTCTTTGGTTTTTGTCATTAGTCTCCATTAAGCTGCCCTTTTAGGTTTTGAACTTAATGGGAGTAGGTTGTAAGTTTCCCTTTTGGAGTTTTAAACTTAAAATTCAAGTGCAAAAGTATAATCAATAAGATATAATATCCATAGCCTCAAATGATTTGTACTAATCTACATATTTGGTAGTCTCAATATGCTCAT
Source organism: Sequoia sempervirens (assembly GCA_007258455.2). NCBI lineage: Eukaryota > Viridiplantae > Streptophyta > Pinopsida > Cupressales > Cupressaceae > Sequoia > Sequoia sempervirens. The sequence goes on from VDFB02000002.1 coordinate 236,526,622, forward strand.
TATCAATATCCCAATCACAATGGGAAATAATAGGTACAAAATATTATTTCTCCTATTTACATGATAGGGATTAAGTACATATTTATCCTTAGTGTGAATTAAGTGCAACTCTATATTTTTTAGTAGGCTATTTATTATTCTATAATACTAAGACCATCATGATCAATTAGACTAATAACAACATCTACACCATGAGTGGACAAACTCAACAATCTTTTAAACCAATGCTCAATAATATTTGTAGTGTGGAGCTCATTATAAACTAACATGATAGAATCCACATTAGGACTAGACAAGCCATCATATGAAATAGTGGATTGGACTCTCCTATAGTATTTTGATAGTAGATGAGGCTTAGTTTTCCTTATGGAATGATGTCTCCATATAATCATATGCCTCAATATTTTGATAGGAAAATCTTTAACATAACATTGATTGGCATAGTGTATTCATTGACCACATGATAAGCAAGGATGGAAATCAAAAGAGTATTTGGAGTTATGTCCTCAATTTCCATAATGAAAACATGTTTAAACTTGATGGATTTTAGTACAAGTTGATTGTAGTTGACATATCAACTTGTCACTTTCACATGACTAACTAATAGATGAAGACTCAACTTGAGTATTATTATGAATGCCTCTGGACATAAATTTGATAGGTTTAGAATATTTTAGTATATAAGAATTCATAACACTTATATACCTTAGACCAATATGATTTTGGGGGGTTTTATTATCTTCTAGACTCATGAAATTGATGGAGATTCAATAATAGTAGGACTAGCATGTATTGTATCCGTGATGGTTTTGGACAACATACTTTTTGATATAGAACCAACAACATTATTTTTTGATATAAGAGGAGGATCAACACTTTTATTCAAGGACTTTGTATCTTTTCTTAAATTTTGATTTATATTGTTTGAAGAAGGATTGTCGATATTTTTCTTCTTTACAACTCTATTATGTGACATAGGAGGGGTCTTAACACATTTTGTTTAATACTTTTTTTGTCTTTACCAACCTTATAAATTGAATCACTTGAAGAAATAACATCATTGTTGACAACATCCTTCTACTTTAATAAGGCATTAGATGTTTGATCTTGTAGTTGATCTTGCAACCTATTGCTTTCTTGTTGTAGCATCTTGTATTGATTGAAAAACTAAATAAATAAAGGCTTATATTGAAGCCAAAATTTTGATATGATATCTACTTCTTGTTTGCTACTAATATTAATATATAAAGATAACATATTTTTGGTGTATAATGTGGTCATGCTTACAAGATAATAAACATATTTGAGTCAAGTTCCATCAATAATACTCATAGATAATATAATTCATAACACCTAATGATATTTCTATCAAATGGAGATGGATTGGTTTTGTATCACTCTAAAATTGTGTTATTCCTATATACCACTTTTGATATACTTGTCAGTGCATGGAAGAAGCTCATCCTTTTGATATAGTTTTTGATATGTGAAATGGAATTAAAGCACATTAGAATAGAGAGGTACATGAAAAATATGTAGCATGTAAAAAAAATATTCATCTTATCAATAACACCTACTTGGAAATGAATCAAAATTTCTTTCAATCAAGATTTATGTCTTATGATAGCAATAAATTGGTAATGGAGAGAAATTAAAATGAAAATATAGTGTCCTTATTTTATTTTTTTGATACGTAAGGTGATGATTTTATATATAGAAAGAGAGAAATATACAGTCGTCTACTATGCAGGAATAATAACATTGATGACCTTCATATAGCCAAAAAGCTAACACGGAAAAGTTCAACCATTTCCATATTGCAAGCACCGAACACAGGAAATGAGTATAGTCTATTTTCCACAAATTATACAAAAAACCTTTTACCCAGATCGACAAAACTGTGAATTAACAGAGAAAACCAAGCAAGAAACCAAACGGACACCACCCAAACCCCGCTAATCACCAAAAACCATTTACCTCTGCAAAACAGATGAAACCCTCCACCCAGTCCGTTCCTTCCACCTGCACTAACTTCACTTTCTGTTTCAAAAACTCCACTGCTACTTCTGTCAACTTGCGATGCCTGGATAATTCGGGGCCTTTGAGGTCCAGAAGGAAAGGGTAGATCTTGACCGCATCGTCCGATTCCCACATGGAAGCAATGTTCGCTGGACGCGGTATGCCCTTCCCTGAAAGAGCCGCTTTCATAATCATGTCGATGCCCCCGAGCAAGTCCTTCCGAAACAGTCGCTCCATCATTTCTTTAGCCATTGTCTTCGGAGTGGCCATATCCAAGAGCGACGCGAGAAACCTGGATGAGATTTGGGCGTTGTCTCGGGCAAATTCTTTTCGCTCCAAATGACCCTTTTCGAGTACCATCTTCACTGCTGCCAACGAAACTGGATCGTCCTCGAGCAGGATACGTTTAAGACGCTAGTCCGTAACCTCCCGGAAGGCAATTTGCCTTTCCATTGCCATTAAGGAGATAGGAGTGTCGATACCAAAAGATTCAAGCCCTTCCGCCGTGATGATAATTGTGAACTTCGACTTTGATTGTCTCTCCATTGCCTGAGATATGATCGGTGCACCCTGCAAAATAAACACAAAGGCAAATACCAAGAAGCCGAGCCAATATTTAGGATCAGACTTCAAGAGATTAATATAAAACCTGCATAATGATCCGTCAGTCATCATATACGGAACCAGATTAATCGCAATGCAAACCGTCCTTCGCATGAGATGAAATGCATCCCCAGTCTCTTCAACTAAGAGCTGTGATCAATGCGAGTTATGGTGATATCCATACGGAACTTCCGCGCACATAACAAGGAAAACCGTACGCTACGTGTCCCTCAGCTAGCCTCGTGATAACAGTATCCATCATGGCTCAAACCCACTCCATAAAATTGAATTTACCCTGCAATGATCATCCTCAATCCGCTAAATTTAGCCGGATGGTAAGACTGCTGCAAGCCAAGTCCGCATGACACCCGTCCGTCCCGTCCTCCACCTCACGACCACCTAGACACCCCGTGCCAGTGTGGGGAGCGAGGGGGGAGCCCACCCATCCACCCACAAATATAGTGTCCTTATTTATCCTCAACATTTTTTTGGGATAAATTCATGGATGTCATAGTTGCATCTCTATTAGGGGTTGGGTATACTAGTGAAACTATGATAGATTAATTCATAAACATGAACTAAAAGTACATTTAATACTAAATGACACAATTACTTTGGTTTGCGAATTGTTTTAATTTTAAAATTTAAATTTTGAGTTAAAAAAATTAAGTTATTACTTAATATATTAAGTTGTAAAACATTCCTCACTCTTTTAAAATATATGGATAAATTTATCTCTCCGCTAATTTAAAATTCCCCAATTTTAAAACCACAATATCTAATATCCCTCCTAAAACTTTCACTAGTTGAAAAACTTTAAAACTTCCCAAATTTGTAGACTTGATCATGGAAATCCACAACCTATTATATTAGTGCCATGAGCCAAAGAAACCCTTGTGAACTAAAAGTGGACTAAAATTTTCATGAAAATAATCAAAGTTGTTATTTGAATGGGTATTGTTTTGGGTGGCAATCCTAAGACACATTAGTGAAACAAAAAGCTTGTTTGTAGTTATATGTAATTGATAAATTTACTCCACAAAGCACAAAAATAGTTATGTGCAAGTTTCAAAATTCATGGAAAAATATAGATATATGTTTTAGATCTAAAATAATAGAATATTTACAATCTCTTGAATGTGTGGTAGTGTGGTGGGAGAGATTGTTTACATTTTTTTCACATTGCAAAATAGAGAGTCTAGTCCTTTGTGGTGTTTTAATAATGAAAGACATGAAGATGAAGAGGCACACATAGTTAGAATACGTATTGTTCATGGTATATGATGATATTTTTTACTATGGCAAGTTTCACCACCACAATTGGCATGTCCAAATTCATAGTGTGCAACAAGAATTTTACTCTTCTTGTTGGTGTGAACAAGGTACATTACCTAACTATTTCCCTATTTGGTCATCATTTTATGTATCAAATTATGATATTAAGACATATGCCATAATCTTATGTTTTCCTATGTCTCACCTTGGCTTATATAACCAAAGGGTTCTCATTGTAAAATATATCCATCATCATTTATATCATATTCATGTATGCATATTATGCATTTGCATCCTTTCATATAATAATATTATTCTCTTATTTTTGGTCTCTCTTGTGCTTTTATTGGAGCTACTAGATCTTGGGTGGCTACCTCCATAACTAGATCTTACATGGTATAGAGAATTCTATTCCAACTCTTACATGGTGTTAAAGCTTGTGGGATTGTGTCTTGTTAATAATTTTGATAGATATAGGTCAAGTAGATCATGGTTTATCTTGAAAATTTGAGTATGATCTTCTCTTGCATCACATTATGACCTAAAGATTTTTTTTAAATATAAAACTAGATTTTGAGGGGTTTCTTTGTGTAGATTTCTATTGTATGTTCATTTTGGAGTTTGCTAGAGAAAATATAAGCTCACCATTGAGTTTAGAGAGTCTAATATAGATATTTTAGCCTTTTATTTTTTCCAAATTAGAAATTAGACATCAAATCTATAAAGGTTTATAGTTAGGAGTTGGTTGGGACATGTAGGAGCTAGTTAAATTTTTGGAGTATTTTGGGTCAAATATGACCTTTCCATTGTGTTTAGAAGGCCTTAGAACCTTAATATTAACTATCAATTCATTATATTCAAATAATTTTCCCCAAGGCCTTAAAGAATATTTTCCTCCTTGGTTGTATGGATCATAGAGAATATTCTCTACACACTTGGCATATTCCTTAATGTAGGCACTGTAAAATGCTAGCATCATCTCTACAAAGGAGGTATGGTTTTTAATAAAATATTTTTGAAAATAAATAGTTCTAAAAATAAAGAAAAACAAAAATTTGCGGCTTGTGTAATGTGCAAGGTATGTGTGGACCTAGGGGCACCATGTTGCATAGATCCTTGCCACCACACCCAACCAAGGTATGTAGAATATTAGTAAAAATAGTTTGGTAGCACTCTAAATACCAATTGACAATGATAAGAATCCTTAGAAACATCAATGTATGCCTTAAAACCAATTATTTTTCCTAAAAGGATTTTTTTTCACTTAGGCAAGTAGTTTTACATTTATAGAGCTAGTTTTCAAAAATCTAATAATGATATTGGCTTCAATAGATAATATTCTATCAAGAGAGAAAATATAATCACGATATTGGATTCAATAGATAAAAGTTTATCAAGATATAATAATCTATGTAGGCATTTGTTGGCATCATCACTCATCATTTGATATCATCATCCCTTCCTCCCAACTAGTCCCCTCGCGGTTCACAATTTTGATTTTGCACTTGAACTTCAAAGGCTTTGTTCTTAGTCATATAGACTCATTTTTGTGAGTTTTTATTTATTTATTTAGGGAATAATTTCATGAGATCATAGTGGTGTGAATATTTTTCTATTTTATTATTTGTAATTTCCAAAAGTTACAAATTATCACAAGTGTTGTTGAGTAATTCTAATTTTGGGAACTTTTGGGGCTTCATTTGGGCTCATATAGTAATATGTTTTGGTACAATTTTTTTTAAAGTTATGTAATTAGATTGATTCCATTCTATCAAAAATTTGTACTTGAAATGAAGGAAAAGGGGAAATCTCTAGGATTTTACTCTAGGATTTAGGCACCTTTCCCAATTTCATTTAGAGGGGTTTGTAGTAGTGGGAATTTGGACAAGGTATAAGATTGACTTACAACATGAAAGGTGAGTCAATTTTCCCTTGAAAAAATCTAGAATGGACTTGGGAATGAAATGCAATGAAATGACTAGGCTAATTATGCAACTAACTATTCTGATGCAAAAACAACAGATCCAAAAAGTCACAGAGAAATTTAGTCTTCAAAAACAGACTGAGTAGAGTAATATGCATCTATGATATGAATTTGGAGCTCATTTTTGAGGACCTAGTTTCCTTGGGTGACTATGTCCTAAAAGAGGAATTTTGGATCTAATTTCACAGTCCTCTAATGCTAGATTGGAGCCTTTTTCTCCACTTGTCACACTGTGGGATATTGTTCTAACCAAGTTTCTGTGAGTTAAGGTGTAGGGTTTGAATACACCAATGAATAATTGACCTTAAAACTTCTCCCAATCTCCTTCAAATATAAAACCTACACATTCAAAGAGAGGAGAAGGGTTGTCACATTTAGGGGCTTGCCTTAGTCAAACCCCATGTTAGTGTTTCCACTTCTACAATGGCAATCTCAATGATAGGGATAAAGTTAAATGATAAAGTAATGATGAATCACCAATGGACTACAACTCACCACCCAAACATGGCTTCCTTGAATGATGGAAGTCATACAAGATCTCCTCAAGGCTTGATTGTTGTTGGCTTGATTTGCTTAGAGATCTCCTCAAGGGTTATGGTAACATAAACATGAGCAAACTCACATACACTTTGACATGATGCTTGTATCTTGAATTGTTGCAATAAATATTCTAATGGCTACTCTTGACTTGCTTGATAATGCTCTTGATGCTAGATAGATTTCAAATGATGCAATAACTAGGTATTTATACACAATTATTCTAATTTCCCAAAAACTAAATCTCAGCAACCAACTTTGGACATTTGAAATTAAAATAATAAAATTCCACCTTCAACATATTTAATTTTGGAGGAAAAATAAGGGGACTTAGTCACCCTAGGTGACTAGGTCCCTACCCTATTTTACAGGACTTAAGGTTTCAAGGACAAAATATTAAATGAGTGCTTCAATTTTCTACTTGCAATTTGTCAAAAAATATTAAAATGGGCCATGAATACATAATTTAGGAAATTAGGTGTACAATTAGGTTCATGCACTTAGGGGGAAAAACATAGTGTGAAATTGTCAAGGATGACAATTTAGGATGCTATATTTAGCCCCCACTTTAGTGAGAGTACGAAATTATGCTCAGACTCACATTCAAGTATAAAATATGACCAAGAGGGTTATGATTGTCTAAATTTTGAAGATATAGGATGTCAAGGAATCTAGGGGGATGCACAAGTCCCCAAGATTCAAGATCCCATGACAAACCAACAGAAGCACAAAGGAACAAACATGCATGTAATTCAACAAGACAATATACACAAACATATAGAACAAAAATACAAAGCATACACAATGAAAACACATGGAGTAACATAACATAAAGATGATGAAAAAATGAAAAAAACCACGATGCAAACATAAGGAAGACGCAAAAAAAAACATAAGGTTAGTACTAAAGGAATTTGAGTCGGTATGGAAAAGAGACCTCGGTCTTAAATTTGTCTCAAATACCAAATGTCATCCATCAAATAAATGTTAATTAGAATGATGTTCTCATGAGGAATAACAAGTTGTGTTATGAAAAATCACTTGTGACCTACATTGATCTACTATATAACAAGTTGCATTATGCTATATTTTCGTGCAATATGATGGGTTCCACAAGGCTAGCAAGTTGTGTTATGCTAAGACACTCATGAAGCACATGGATCTACTATCAAGAAATTTGTATTGTGCTCGATGGCCATATTAAAAGGGGTGCTCAAGTTCATGACCCAACAAGTCATGTTATGTTGAATCCATTGACCATATTGCCAAATTTTTAACGTCCAAGGGGACAAACAAGCCTAACCTAAAAATGTGCATAAACATCCATGAGGAAAAAGACAAACTCGCTAAGAAGGTGCATAAACGTCCATGAAGATGACGAAAAACTTGCCTAAGAAGGCACAACTAGATAAAACCAAACCTTAAGGGTTGTTATAAACAACAACACCAAAAAAGGTGATTTATAAAATGCCAAAGGAGCATTACTCAATACATGAACAATCACACCTTAGGGAATATCATGCATGACATCACCACTAAGAGAGGACAATTCATGGAATAAAATATCACACTGTAGGGAATACTAGCCATAGTATTACCACTAAAGGGAACATTATATGCCATGAGGAGTCACACTCTTAAGGGATAACAAGCTCAATGTCACACTAAAGAGATACTAAGTGTATAGGAGCAAATTTGTACCCCTTAAGAAAATTTCCCTTTCACATACCCTCACCTTAGAAAATTGAATCTGAAGGTGAAATTCTACATCACCCACCCACCTTGCATCCATCTAGCATTTGTCCTATGCATTGGTGAGAGAATATTTGTTGAGGACACATGCACAGTGCACAAACTTCTATGCGGTGCACTGTTGTCCCTGACAGATTCCTGTGTCTGAAGTTGGCAGAGGCATTACACGCCCGATTGGAGTTGAATTGTAAAGTCCCTCTTCGACCAACCAACCCGAAAATGGTAGATTCTTCTCATTCCACCTTCAAAAAAATTATCCATTCATTCATTCCATCTTCTAGACATTCACATTTGATCTCACAAGCAAATTATGATTCACTCTAGCATTGTAGCACTCCATTTTTGAGCATTGTGGCAACATTGGCACTCCATCAACTCCACATTGCAAGTGTGAGGTAGCCATAGAAGTTGTGGGCTTGGAGTCTTGCGAGACCTCCCTTCATCACCATTGTGGCTATGGTGACTTTACCAAGTCCATAACTTGTATTCTCCGTTGATTGGCTAATGAGCTTTTGGGTGGAGGTGGTAACACTTCACTCCTCTCCTTTGTGATTTGATAAAGTAGCATAGTATTATTTTGTAAAGTTCATTACCATCTTTCTCTCCACTTTCTTTATCGCATATTCTACTATGTTTCTTTTAGGCTATCCGTAGAGGTGGAAACACCAAAATGGGGGTCTAACTGGGGCAGGCTCCTATACGTCCCCAACAATTTTCCCTCTTGCTTGTGTCTGGGTGAACGTGTGCATGGAACTTAGCTGGCGAATCAATGCTTTTGTGAGATCATCTTCATCACCCTAGCTTTCATTTACTTGCTTTATCATCTCTATCTTTATTTTTTGTACTTTTTCATTTTGTTATTCCCATCAAAATCAACTAGCTAGGCTGTCAGTAAGTTTTTAGGTAGTTTTTACTGTACTTCATGTTTTCTGGCCATACGAACACTAGCGTGCCAAAGAGACGCCAGTGCATTGCACTGTCATCCCAGAACCACACTGTTGTCCTCAAACAAAGAACCATCTAAGGTGTAGTACTGACTCCAAAAACTAGTTCGCTTAGCCTAAACTTGAAGTTCAGGTCTATAGAGTGAAAAAAGTACTACATAGTGCTCTTCATTCTTGATCCTCACCCAAGAAATCCTTTAGAGTGAGGTAAGTTAGGGTGGCCCTCTGCTCTTGGCTCTCCATGACTTGGAGCCTTGATGTGGTTGGTCCCCCTCTCTTACACTGACATAGATTGAGAAGGCCACACTTCAATTGACAAGGTCATACTTTCTAGGAGCTGTATGCTATCATCACTAAAAAGGGACCATTTCTTATGAAAACAATGAGAAAAGGACTATATGTCCCCCTTAAAATGTTAGTGTACTTTGTACACTAATAATTTAAGGAGATACATGTAACATAGAAAAAGAGAACCCTAAGTTTAATGTCTAAACCTAGGATTAGTTTTTTCTCCTTTTTCAAAGGTACATTGGGATGCAAATCAACAAGGTGATTAAATTGAATTTCAACCATGAAGGTGAGTCAATCAAACCTAGATTTGATTCTTTTGAGCCTTATAAATGAGTTGGAATTTATTTTCATTGATTAACCTAATTAGACTATGTGCCCTAATATAAAAAATGCAAGATTCCAACAATTGACATATTGTAACAAGAATTTGCAAGTAGATCCAAGAAGGGAAAAGTGATGTGTACCTATCCTAAAAGTATGGTTTTAGTCACTGTGAGAGGACATATGTTCCCAAGGGCATCTAAGTCCTTGTAGGGGTGTCGTGCTTTATTTTTGTAGTCCTCTGGTGTAAGATTTGAGATCTCTATTTTCACTTACAGGCTTGTTGAATCACTATTAGATAATTTTGTAGGTGAGTTTTTTTTTTAATGAATAAATGATTTTAAAACTTCCTTCAATCCTCTTCAAACTTGAAACCTACACATTCAAAAAGAGGGAAAATGTTGTGCCAATTAGGGGCTCGCCTTTTCCAAACCCTGTATTAGTATTTCCACTTCCACAATGGCAATGTCAATGATAGGAAAGATAAATTATAGGAAGGAATGATGAATCAAAAAAGTTCTACAACTCACCACCCTTCAATGGCTTCCTTGAAGGACTAAATTCATGCACATCACTTCAAGGACTTGGATCTTGCTTGATTGATTGCTTGAATTTCTTGGAGACCTACAACAAGGGTTAGCCTTCACAAACAATGATAACAGGAACACATATAAAATCACATAAGATTTGACATGATGTTTGGATCTTGAATTATTGCAATAAAGATCTGGAATGTTTCCCTTGACTTGCTCTTGACAATAGTTCTTGCTCATAAATTCTTCTTAGATTTGAAATGATGCAATAACTAGGTATTTATAAGCATTTATTATAATTTTCCAAAAATTAAATTCTGATAGCTGACATTTGCAATTTGAATTTTAAATGTTAAAATTCTGACATTGACATATTCAAATTGGATAAAAAAAAAATAGGGGGACTCAGATGCCCAAGGGCATCCTAGTCCCGACCCTATTTTCTAGGAAATAGGGTGTCAGGAATAAAATGTTAAATGAATGCATTTGTTCAATGCTTGCCATTTCTCATAAAATGATAAAAATATGCTATAAAATGTATAATTTAGGAAATTAGGAGTTCAATTGGGCTCAATAATTTAAGGGGGATAAAACATAGTGTGAAATTATCAAGGGTGATAATTTATGATGCTAAAATACCAAGGGATCCATTGATAGAAGGAATGCAACTAACACAAGGCTACCTAAGCCCTTGCCCTCCAAGTGTAGGGAGAAAGATGAGCCAAGATGGATGATTATATGTTGCTCTTTGCAAGATAAAAGATTATTACATTAATCATAGTTTATACCTCCATGCATGGTAGTGAGTATGTTGTGATACTACAACTACTACATGGAAAGGATAAACAACCAATGTGGTTTAACCTATATCAAATTTATCATTGTCGAGATGAACTAAATTTAAAGTTGTCTTGGAAGAATCTTGCATGATGATATTGACATTAAGTGAAGATCTTTTTGATACTTTTATTATTTTTGAAGGACAATAACCAAGACCTTTTGTTGTTTCTTATGTGTTGAGCTTTATGGGGACATGGATACCTTGTTCTTTTACACAACATCCTCTTCCATTATAGCCAAATTGTTTCAAGAGTTGATAATATCTTCCATAAATGGCTTCCATTTCTTTCGAGGAAGGTGGTTTATTATAACTAATTTCATCATAAGTGGATGCGTAATTGTGTTTTCCTCCTTGCTAGAAGTTGTGGAATCAGACATTGATGTTTCAATGATAGATTGTGTTGATACTATTGCACCTTTCTCTTTTTTTTGATTTTAATTGTGTGATATTGTATTCCCCCATGAATGTACATGTGAAATATTGACGAGGGAGCAAACCCAAGACACAGAAAACCACTCACAAAATAGAGAATAATATTTTATTCAATATTATGAAATTCTTACATGCAGAGGATCGCAAATCCTTGAACTCTGTGATACATACAAGCTACAGAAGTTTTCAACAAAATTACAGAAGTTACAAAAAATCCCCTTTTTGCAGCATGCGAACTCTTCCCCCAAAAAGCTACCCAAAAATCAGAAACTAGCCCATAAATAACCCCCTTTTGGTTTGGAGCCAAAAAAAACATTCGAGATATGAGTTTTGGCGGTTTGGCACCAAAATTACAATTTGAAATTCAAATTTATATTCACATTCCAAAATTAGCACATTTCTAAAATATGCACCAACTTTCGGGAGCCATAACTTTTAATCTGTCTATTGGATTTTCAATGATAATACCTTTTCGGAAAGCTCTCAAAAAGACAATGTGCCACAAAGTAGGGCCTATGGCATCTACTTTAGTGTTTCCACAAATTTTTAGGCCCATCCGGAACCATTTAGTGCCTCAAACTAGGCTCGGAAGGTTTTTTACAACAAAAAGCAGAAATTGGAACCTGAATAACTTTCAAACCGTGAATGATCTTGACCTAATTCTTTCGCCAAATTGCTTCTTTTTCCATCCCGAACCTTCCCATAAATTATGTCTTCCCATGCCTTCAAATTCACACTTGCTAAAAATAGCAGTTGAGTAGAAAAAGCAGAAAAGCAGTTCTAAAAGTTGGAAACTTTTATTCGATGAAAAGGGTATCTAGAAATGCAAAAACATCTACAAAAATCAAACAACAGGAACATAAATGGGAAACATCTTTTTGGGTGATGCAAGATTGCCCTCACACCACTAGATGCTCTTGCATCAGACACCTAGGGTAATTTGAGAAGTGACCCCGTCACGTCCCAGATGGTTGAGGAAAACTCAAATGGTCAACCTCTACCTTAGACAACTAGGATGAATCTTCCACAGGCCTTCCTCTCCACTTCACCAAATATTCTTTATACTGCCTATTTCTGGTACTCCTTCCCACATGACTATCCAGGATTTATTCAATCTCCTCCTGCTCTGAAGAAGGTGTTGGAATCCCACATTGTTCCATTGTTGGTACTTCCTCTGCGCCACCTTCATGATGCTTTGTCAAATCTGAAATATTGAACACAGGGGAAATGTTGACTCCATCTGGCAACTCTACCTCATATGCATTCCCTGATTCATGTCTCTTCAAAATTTTACAGGGACCAAACTTCTTCATCTTCAATTTATTATAGGTTCAAATTGGAAACCTTTCTTTCCTCAAGTGGACCATCACTTCATCACCAATCTGGAACTCCTTATACCTCCTCTTCTGATTTGCCTTAGCCTTATACTGCATATTCATCTTGTTAATATGTTCTCTTACCTTCTCATGTATATCCTTGATGTGCTCTACAAATTCTTCGGCTTTGAAACTTGTCTTCTTCTCTTGGTCCATCTTCCTCAATTTTGGAGCGGTCCTAGGACTGCCTCCATACACAATCTGGAATGGTGATCTACTAGTGTTTCTGTTGATAGAATTGTTGTAAGAAAATTCTGCCTAGGGTAAGATCAAGTCCCATCCCTTGGGTTTATCTCCTACCAAGCATCTTAGTAGGTTACCAAGACTCCTATTCACAACCTTAGTCTACCCATTAGTTTGTGGATGGTGTGCAGAACTGAACTTCAACTCTATCTTCAACTTTTTCCACAAGGTCCTCCAAAAATATCCCACAAACTTGGTATCACGATTTGAGACTATACTCTTTGGCAGACCATGTCACCACTTCTCTGAAGAACAAGTCAGCAATGTGGACTGCATCATGGGTCTTTCGACATGGAATGAAATGTGCCATCTTTGAAAACCTATCAACTACCACAAATATTGAGTCGTTCCCTCTCTGTGTCCTTGGAAAACCAAGAACAAAGTCCATACTTGTATCCTCCCATGGCCTCTCTAGTACAGGTAAGGGCTAATACAACCCAATATTCTGGCTCACTCCTTTAGCCATTTGACATACCCTGCAACTCTGCACAAACTTCTTCACATCCTGTGATAACTAAGGCCAATAATAATGCTCACTGATAATGGCAATGGTCTTATCCCGACCAAAATGTCCTGCCATTCCTCCACTGTGCTTCTCCTTTATCAGGTTCTCCCTCATGGAACTCCTTGGAATACACAATTGACTTCCCTTAAACAACATGCCATCTTGGATTATGAAATCCAACCACTTCATCCTGTCAACTGTAATAGGCTCCTTGCAAGCTTTCCAAACCTCTGCAAAATCAGGATTTTCAGGATACAATGTCTTGAGTTCATTGAACCCAACCACTTCAATCTGCATCTCTGTCAACAATGTTTGCCTCCTACTTAAGGCATCTGCAACCCTATTCGACTTCCCACTCCTATTCTTTAAAACAAAGGTATAACTTTGCAAAAATTCTACCCATTTCCTATGCCTCTGATTTAATTTTCCCTAACTACTTAGATACTGTAATGCTTGATGATCAGTAAATAAAACAAATTCCTTTGGTAACAAATAATGTCTCCATTTCTTTAATTCTTGAACTATTGCATAAAGTTCCTGATCATATATAGAGTACTTTCTCTTTGCATCATTTAACTTTTCATTGAAATAGGCAATGGGCTTACCTTCTTGGCTCAACACTGCTCCAATGGCACAACCACTGGCATCACAATCCACCTGAAACACCTTATTGAAATTTGGGAGGGCTAAAACTGGTTGCTCTATGACCTTTTGCTTCAACAGATCAAAACTCTTCGTTGCTCCAGTGCTCCACTTGAACTCTTTTCTATCCCCTCTCATTGTTTCAGTCAAGGGTGCACAAATACTACTGAAGTTTCTAATGAAATTTCTATAAAAACTGGCCAAACCATGGAAAGATCTCACCTCAGTAGTAGTTCTTGGGGTAGGCCATTCTAGAATAGCCTTCACCTTCTCTGGGTCCATCTTTAGATCCTTTGCTGAGATAACAAACCCCAAGTACACTAACACCTTTTTAACAAAGCTACACTTTTTCAAATTTATCAACAGTTTCTCCTCTCCCAACTTCTCAAAAACCTTAAGTATATGCATTAAATGCTCATATAAGTTCTTACTGAAAATCAAAATATCATCTAAATACAGAATGACAAAACTTCCCAGAAACTCTTTCAATACCTCATTCATGAGCCGCATGAATGTGCTCAATGCATTGGTTAGCCCAAAAGACATAACTAACCACTCGTATAGACCCCCCTTGGTCTTGAAGGTAGTCTTCTATTCATCACCCTCTCGAATCTAGATATGATGATATCCGCTCTTCAGATCAATCTTTGTGAAGTATTGTGCTCCACTCAAACAGTCCATTAGGTCATCCATCCTTGGCAAGGGAAATATGTACTTGATTGTTATCTGATTTATGGCTCAGGAGTCTGTACACATCTTCCACTCCCCATCCTTCTTCGGTGCTAGTACTGCAGGTACTGCACATGGGCTCAGACTCTCTCAAATCAAACCCTTTCTCAACAACTCCTAAACTTGTCTGTTCAGCTCCTCATTTTCTATACGAGTCATTCTATGAGCTGCCTTATTTGGAAAACTGGCTCCAGGGGTCAAGTCAATCTGATGACTGATCTTCCTCATTGGTGGTAAACCCTCAGACACATTATCAGAAATAATCTCCTGAAACTCATCCAATAGTTCAGAAATTTCTACTGGAACCTTCTCACTATCTTCCTTTTCCATTCTAGGAATCAATGCATAACACATATGCTCATGCTTCATGCCTTCTAAAAATTTCCTTCCATCGACAAAACAAATTCTAGCACTACTGCATACCTTTTCTTCATCCTTCTTCAGGGGTTTCAACTTATGACGGACTCCATCCTTCATCAGGGAATAAGTGTTTGCAATGCCATCATGTACAACTTGCCTATCGAACTACCGCAACCTCCCCAACAACATGTGACATGCATCGATGGGAATGATATCACATAGTACCTCATCTTGATCGCTTCCGATCTTGAACTTCACCAGGCACTGCTCATTGAACAAAACTTTGTGGTCTTTCTGCAACCAGGCAATTGGATATGGATGTGGATGCCTTTCCCTTTCTAGCTTCAACTTCGTAACCATTTCTTCTGACACTAGATTATCGGTGCTCCCACTGTCAATAATGACCTCACAACATTTATCTTCACACTTGCACCTTGTGCGGAACAGATTCTTCCTCTATTCTGGCTCCTTCTCTTTAGTCACCAGGGCTCTTCTAACAACTAGGGCTTATCCCCTTTCAACATCATTTGAATGCTCGGATTGAGCCTCCTCATCTACATGTGCAACCATTCCACAACCTTCTGGCCTTCTGTCTATCCTTCCTTGATGTTGTGGACATTCATAGGCTTGATGCCCTTCTTCACCACAATGGAAACAAGTTCCTCTGAAACCACCTCTTCTGGGTCCTGGCCTAGATCTTCCTCATCCTCTACCTCTTTGATCACCATTGTTTTGATCACGAGGGTGGTAGAAGTTATCATTCTTTGGCTTCGATTAGTACCTGCATCTTCATTCCTCCTTTCATCCTCATTTCGGCTTCCAAAAGATCTTCCACTACCCCTTCCACTTTGACCTCCTCGTCCTTTTTGCTTGTTGTCAAATCTTTTGTTCAACTTCTCCTCAACTTTCAGAGAAAACTGGTATGCATCCTCAATGGTGGTCATTCTGACCAGGCTTAGCTCCTCTTGAATACTCGGTCGTAACCCATTAAGATAACAGACTACCTTCTCCTTATTGGCCTCTACATGGCCCATTCTGATGATCATCTTGTGAAAATATTCTGTGTATTCTTTCACAGATCTACTTCCTTGCTTCAACCCTTGCAATTTCTTCAACAAATCTAACTCCTAGTCCACTGGTATGAAGTGCTTCTTCAGTTTCTCGACCATGTGATCGCAACTGCTGATCTTTCCTTTTCCTCTTCGATTTCTCTCCAACTAGACCTCTTTCCACCAAATATTGGCATGGCCCTTCAACTTCATTTTTGCAAACTTAACCTGATCTGGGTCCTCTACTTCATACTCAAAATACTCTTCTAGCTCATTGATCTAGTCGATCAATTCTTTCGAGTTCAGACTTCCAGAATAACTAGGGACTTCTATTCTGGGTCTTTTTCCGATCTTTGAAATGGCCCTTATCAGTCGCATTTGATCTTGATCAATCGCTTCTTCTTCCTCTTCTACGTCTAAATCTTCCACCTCTTCTTCATCCTCGCTTTCTTCTCTCCTTCCCGAGTTTAACCCTCTTCTCATCTGCTCTTGCAATGCATCAATTTGTCTTTAGAGGGCTCTGAAACCCTCGACCGCCAATGGATCTCTTCCACCAGCATTTTTGCCACCTCTACCACCTCTAGCACCACCATGCCTACCAGGCATCACTCTTGGAGGCATCTTGAAGATCTTGAACCCACAACCACAGTCCTGGTGCAAACTGCCTCACGATTGGCGATCTATTCACACACTCAAGAAAACCCACTCTGATACCACCTGACGAGGGAGCAAGCCTGAGACACAGAAAAACACTCACAAAATAGAGAATAATATTTTATTCAATATTATGAAATTCTTACATGTAGAGGATCGCAAATCCTTGAACTCTGCGATACATGCAAGCTATAGAAGTTTTTAGCAAAATTACAGAAGTTACAGAAAATCCCCTTTTTGCAGCATGCAAACTCTTTCCCCAAAAAGCTGCCCAAAAATTAGAAACTAGCCCATAAATAACCCCCTTTTGGTTTGGAGCCAAAAAAACATTTGAGATATGAGTTTTGGCGGTTTGGTGCCAAAATTACAATTTGAAATTCAAATTTATATTCACATTCAAAAATTAGCACATTTCTAAAATATGCACCAACTTCCGGGAGCCATAACTTTTAATCTGTCTGTTGGATTTTCAATGATAATACCTTTTCGGAAAGCTCTCAAAAAGAAAATGTGCTACAAAATAGGGCCTATGGCATATACTTTTGTTTTTCCGCAAATTTTTGGGCCCATCCGGAACCGTTTAGTGCCTCAAACTAGGCTCGGAAGGTTTTTCAGGGCAAAAAGCAAAAACTGGAACTTGAATAATTTTCAAGCTGTGAATGATCTTGACCTTATTCTTTCACCAAACTGCTCCTTTTTCCATCCAGAACCTTCCCATAAATTTCTGTCTTCCCACGCCTTTAAATTCACACCTGCTAAAAATAGCAATTGAGCAGAAAAAACAAAAAAGCAGTTCTAAAAGTTGGAAACTTTTATTCGACGAAAAGGGTATCCACAAATGCAAAAAACATCTACAAAAAGAAAACAACAAGAACATAAATGGAAAACATCTTTTTGGGTGATGCAAGATTACCCTCACACCACTAGATGCTCCTGCATCAAATATAATGACCCCCAATCATCATCCAACAACTTTGTCACCGATTAAAGACACTTATCTTTGTCTTCAATTTGTAAAGGTTCCACTTTTGAAGTTGGGATCAATGTGCTAAAGGGACTCTTCATTCTTGTTTTAGTTTGCAAAAAAAATTTAGATTTAGGATCAAATTTTATCATATAAACCTTATTTTTGTATGTGTACTCCATCAATGATGAAGCATTGAAGGCATTCCTTTCATCTCATGAATCCATGGTCTACCCAAGAGAAGATTATATGAAAGATCATCGGGCATGATATGCATGGGAGTTTGCAACACAACATGACTAGCTTTAATAGGTAATATTATTGCACCAAGTAGTTGTCTTCCCACATTTTCAAAACCATGGATAGACAAAGTATCTAGTTGAATTAAAGAGTTATCCGCTCTAATTTTGTCCAAAAGATTAATACTATAAAAATTAAGCCTAAACCATTGTCAATAAGGGTATGCCTAATCCCAATCTTATTAATAACAACCATTATCATTAAAGCATCATTTTGTTTTTGTGTTTCTAAAGGGGGTAATTCACTTGATGAAATATAATTTCCATATTAGCTGAATTCATACCCTCAAGAAAAGCTGCTACATCATTCAGTTGTGCACTAGGAGGGACAATAACTTTCTACAAAGCATTTTGAATCTTGTCATGATAAATAGGCGATGTTTGAATTAAATCCCACAAAGATATTTTCGTAGGAGTAGCACAAAGTTGTTCTACAAGATCATACTCCTTTCCACTATGTTGGGGTAAACGAGGTGCACTAGGTAAAAAAAATTGTGGGAGTAGTATTAATGAGGGAATGGCTTGAATTTGTCTTGGTTGTTTGTTATTCCTTGTGTTTGTATGAGCACATTATGATAACTTGGTTTATTCGACACATGATTACTAGTGAGTTGTTTTTTAAAGTTTAAGATATGGTCATGAGGTTTAGGAGGTCCTATAATGAGAGATGACTTAGGATATCCAATAATTAGAGGACTAACTCCTCTACATTAGATTGTCATCCTTCTAATATAAGTTATGAAGCCTTATGCTACGGGTTGACAAGTTCCTTGTTGCAAGGGTTAGTACTTATTTTTTCAAGACATTTCATTGCTAAAAACCATAATTAAACATGAAATCCTAGTTAACTCACAAACATTCACATACTCATTCATTAACATAACATATATTGGCTTCAAATTCTCTAAAATTCTTGCTTGTCCCTCAATAACTTATGGCCTCAAGTTCTATTGAAGTGCAACTTTCCTGAAGTTGATTGTATTAGTAACTCCCTTTTCCTACTTCAAATAAAATCTTCATTGGTCTAAGATCTTTTCCCATCTGTCATCTTTTGATGCATTGATCTCCTACCTTCGCCTTGCCTAATATAATATTGGTAATAGGAGAAGAGGAGGATATAATTCCAATCAAAGCTAGTTGATGTTATTCTCAAAAGAAGTTGCTATATACTTATGAGCTCTTTTCACTGATATAAGGTAGTTAAAAAACTAAGTTGGGTTCTTTTCTTCATAGTTCAAGTGTCAACTCTCTCCATATATCTTGAGATAACTCAAGTTCCTATGGTCCAATTCCTATTGCAAGCTCCTAAAATCTCTTGTAATATCTTTCCCTACATTCTTGATTCTTCTCCTTTTCCCTTCTCTTGTCTTTCAGTCTTATCTATTTGAATCCACTACCTCATGAGGATTTTCAACCTCTTCTTGATTAGGAGGGGAAATGGATTTTCCCTTTCCTGATAATCCCTCAGTATTTATCCTCTTTGATGCTCATTTTTTATAAATGAAGCTAATGCTTTTATTTGAAAAATCTTCAAAAAAATGAGTGGATTTCATGCAATGCTATGAGGGACAACTAAATTATGCAAATAAAAATCACATAGTTGATCTTGCATATTTGTAGTTGATTTCTTGTATGTTTCTAAAAATAGATTAGGTAAGGATAAAGAGACTAGAAGATTACTAATTAATTGAATGAATTGAAAACTTAAAAAAAATTCCTGTAGGTGTAGAGTATAAACTCTAGCAAGGAGTCTGCATTTAAGAAGTCGTACTATTATGTCAACTAATTCTTCTATTTTGACCTTCAACTTCTTGATCTCTATATCTTTCTTGTCAATTTCCCTAATATGTGTTGTCATCAATTTATATTTTTCCTTTTCCCAATCCTTTTGTTTATGAGAGAATTCCTTGATTTTATTCCATAATTGAATTCTAATAGTTACCACACAAGGGATTCTAGGAATTCTTGGGGTCGTAGACTAATTTTTTGGATGTGGAGTTTTATTGTTGGCTTCATAAATGGCCAACTATGCAAACCTGTTTAGTCGTATCCCTTGTTTTTTATTAGAGGTAAAACAGGTTTTGAAGGGCCCCAAAACCCTTTACAAAAAAGAGAGTTGCTTCAAAAGGTAAGCACAAAGATGAGAAAGTAGCCAACAAGCAACAAACCAAAAGCAAAACAACTGCAAAAAAAGAGGAGCAAAACTAGCAACTATAGATTCTTTAAAATATCAGCAGCCTCCATATCACTGTCAATTATCTTTTGATGCACTTCCATCTCCTCAGTGATCTCTTTGGTAGGTATCCCAACTTTCAACTTAGTTTTATTACATGTCCAAGTACATGGACCCTTTTCACTTACCTCTTTAATCAAAACACTTGGCATACCAACATCATTCCCAACAACGTCCATACCACCTGAAGCTTCCTCCATCCACTACCTTGCCTTCTCATTGAGGATGGTCAAACCCTTAGCTTCAATCTTCATAAAAGGATTGTTGATGTCCACAACCTTGTCCAATTTTAGATTAACCCATTCCATTTTCTTTTCAAGAGCCACAATTCTCATTTCAAAAATTTGCTTCAGTTTTAACATCTCATCAATAACAATTTTTAAAGCATCAAAAATTTGATTGATTTGAGCCTGCAAAGAGGAATTTGAAGGGTTAGAAGACTCCCCTACTTTACTAACCGCCCCATGGACCTTCACATTGGTAAGATTTAACTCATGGAAATCCAATTTAAACAAATTGAACAAAGAGATGGAACCTGTTGTGCTAATAGCACACACACCTCGTTCGAAACGGGGACCCTCTCCTTTTGCTTTGTCGGGTCGCTTTGTCATTGCCTCCTTTTGCATGCCTCTTATTTTTGAGTCCTAAGTGGTCGATGAGTCTTAGAAGAATCATCTTGGGTCGACCAATTTCTCCTACCCTTAAATTTTCAAGGTCATAAGCCTTTGCAAGATTTCCCTAGCTGTCTGCCTTTAACCTTCAAAGTTGTTGTCCTTCGAGCAATGCGGATTTGCCCTTACGGGTTGCCCAATGTGGAATTATGCTATGGCCCTGTCTTCCCTGTAGCAATTGGGTCGGTCGGTCTGGCCATCCCATAGGATCTGCAACTTTCACAACCATTCTTTTTCTGGATGTTCAAAATGGCCAAATCCAGGGAGCCATCTGTTCTGTGGACCCCACCATTCCCACTACCCTTTTTGAAATGTGAGCTCACCAACCACAGCCATTGAGTCTTGTTGCTGATTCAAAGAATTTTCTTGTAGATTACTCACCAATCTTCGCAAGGCTTTATAGGTTGGTCATTCATCTATGTGCCATATTTCAAGTTTTCTTTAAATTATGTAGAAAGTTGTTAAATCTGGAAAACAAAACTTAGAAACCAACTAGAACACACCCCGACGGTCAAAACCCACCTCTTAGAATTTTAAAACTTGTTGAGAATCACCGATGGGCTATGTGCAAAACTTGAGGTTCTTGTGGTCATTCTTGAACCAGGGCATTCATTCCTTTTGGGTTCACAACATCACCGTCGTTGTCACCTTTCCTTCAAAATGTTCAAACTTTATGAAATAGTGGACACCTTCATCAAGCATGCCCTCACGAGAGGCCCACCTGAACTTGGTTGTCCTAAACTTAGATAAAATTCATGAGTTCAAAAACAGAGGTTCTTCGACCCTCTCGAGTCTGTTGGCGCGAGCCTCTACTTGTGAAATGCCTTTTGAGCCTCATTGTTTCAAAAGACTATTTGATCGCATCCTCTTGTTGGGCGGGTCTCACCCCAGTCATTTCCCATCAAACTTAACTATTCCAAACACTTAAGTCTGGGCCCATTGTAGGTTTCTCCTTGTAGACTTCTGTTTGCGTGATTTTGTCCTAGCTCTGCCCTTTTCAATGACCTTTGTGACTCGTTTGTCCACCTATCGGGCCCCGCCTTCACAGTCACCGCCCAAGCTTAAAGCAGAGTAACCTATCTTATGCGGATCGTCCTTTGCAGGCTTCCACTGATTTTTGCCTATATTTAAACAACTAACTAAAAATGACGAAATGATGATGCCTTTCTGGCGACTAGATCCCGACCCTGCCTCTACTATCCTTTCTCCTCCACGCTTTAAATGATTAAGTGTTGCCCCTTTGCGGACCTCGCATCATGAACCTATTTTTGTGGGTCACCATGGTATGACCGCCATTCCAAAGAGCCTTGGGTGATTGTCTCTTTGCTCTTCAGAGCCCAAACCCGCCACATCCACCTGAATTCAAAATGCGAACATGACTAAGGATCAAGCCCTAGGTAGACCACCCCTTACGGGTAGTCGTTTGTGGGATTTTGTCTCACTCTTGTCATTCCCAAATAGACGTCAATTCCTGTCGGTCTGCTACATGAAGCTTGACTCTTCCATTTACCTTTAATTGTCCAATAACAAACAAGAAATTCTTAAGCCCTCGCGATGTGAACCTCCTTAGGCAGACTTCTATCTTGACTCCGCCATTCTAAACAACTATAATCTAATGCTTCCCCACACCTTCCAACCCACAATGGCTTGAACTTTGATTAAACCGTGATACCGTTCACCGAAGATGTGGTCCCCGTTGGCAAAATTTCACTTGCAAAACTCCACTCTACTAGTGTTGTTTCAATGACAGAGACTCAAATGACCATACCACCTCTTGCTTCTGCCTATCTTGGGCTCGCATGACCAAAAGATAATCTTAGTGCCTCAAAAACTTCAAAGTGAACTTGACCCACATGCCAAAATTGTCTAACGTCCTTAATGGACCCCACC
The DNA here is from genome assembly GCA_007258455.2 of Sequoia sempervirens. Taxonomy (NCBI): domain Eukaryota; kingdom Viridiplantae; phylum Streptophyta; class Pinopsida; order Cupressales; family Cupressaceae; genus Sequoia; species Sequoia sempervirens. The sequence goes on from VDFB02000002.1 coordinate 236,549,769, forward strand.
TAATGATCAAATCTTGATGCGGGTTGAGACATGCAAGATGTCATTGCAACGTCTAAAAAATGCACAAAACAAGAAACAAGATTAAGAGCAAACAATGCAATGCAAATCTAAATGCAATCTAATGTTAAGCAACAAAGAACAAAGGAAAGTCAAAACGTGAACAAACTAGAACAATCTCACCAAATTGCTACATATTTCCATGATTCATCTCGATTTCCCTTCTCCATTTTGCTTGTAGTAGTATAATTGCCCTCAGATTTTCAAAGATTCGTGCAAGTATAGCCTATGATAGTGATTTAGCAAAACATCAAAGAATTAAGATAAGTGCTCTCAAAAGTCATAAGATTTCGTGAGTTTTCAAGAGAGATATGATTTCGAGAGATTGGAATGAAGAATGACAGATCAATTTATAGAAAATTGATTATTCGAACGGCATGACAAGATTGAAAGATGAACAGATGGTTGAGATTGACTGATTGGTCATGCATTTTGATAACTATTAGTAGTGACATGAGTGATACAAATTAGGAATAGAATTAAAGATTAAATAAATGATTTAATCTTCCAGTTTGGTATTCGAAAATAGAAGAATATATTATCTTTGCATGACAAAGATAAAGATGGATTAAAGCAACTCTTGTTCGAATGGACGTATAAGATTTAATTAATTAAATAAGAATGTTTAATTAATATGCATGTACACACAATTGAGTTAGCACTGAATGATTGGATGATTTGATGAAGAGATTACTCGAGAAAGCCACTCAGACATTAAATCAAGAGTTAATTGAGCAATTAAAATAGAGGTCAAGTCGAGTAAGAATGAATACTTAGATAACTCACACAATTATCTAAATATAGAGGAATGTGTTAAAATAGAATTCATGAATTAAATAATTCATTTAATTCAAGATTTGATATTTGAAGAATAATTAAATAAATAAGATTTATTTAATTAAGTGTGAAGGGATTTAAATGAATAATTAAATAAAGAATTTATTTAATTATGGTTGAAATACAATAAAGAGTAAATTAAATAAGAATTTATTTAATTTGACAAGACGGATAAGGTTAATTAGTAACATAATTAAATAAAAAGCATTTATTGAATTAATCAGATAGAATAAAGAAAAGTGTGAATTAATTAAATAATTAAGATTATTTAATTAATAGGAGAAATGAAGACTATAGAGAATAACTAAATAATTGACATTATTTAATCATGACCATGAAGAATACGAATTATGAAGAATTATTGAATTCGTAGGCTTAGACCAAATTTCGGTGTCTACATTTGCCCCTCCTTGATACAATGTCATTTCGGAATTGTGTCAAAGAAAATTGATAACCAATATGCCCCAGTAATGCCCCAGTGATGCCCCAGTGTAAAACAGGTGAAGGTATGCCCCCTCAAGAAAATTGACAAATTGTCAAAAAAGTTCAAAAATTTTTGGAAATGATCCCGATTAGTCCATGGGATAGCCAGAAATGCAGTGGAGTTGACATAATTGAGTTTGGAAATGTTAGGGACGGGTGCGGGTGGATCGAAATTGGAAGTTAACGTGGCCAGTAGGAAATAAATGCCACCAAAACCCTAGGTATATATAGAAATTGGGGTAAAAACCAATTCATTTTCACCTACCTAGCCTTAGAATTGAGATTTTGCTCTGCACCCATAGCGAGGATGTTGCTCGTTCCCAACACTCACCATCGCGCATACAGGATCCAGACCTTCTAGAGGCCAACAGACACGGAGCCCCCTATATGTACCTCAAACGTGACCTTTGAAATTTTCCTTTATCACGTAATTTGATGCCTATAAATCAAAATATATGTATGCGTCATTTTCATAAAACACCGCATTTGCATACGCGAAAGACGCATTTGAATGCGAAAGAACGCATTTGCAAATTCACGTTTACTGTTAGCGTAGGTTTGTTGCGTTTCGACGTATTTGTAGGGTAATGAACCGCATTTGATAGACTGCATCGCATGTGCATTTAGAATAGTCACATTTGTTTTTTATGCAACACATTTGAATTTCCCTCGATGCATTCATATTTCTTTCAACACATATGTTATAGTGCAACGCATATGTGATATAGTTAGCCGCATGTGAAAAATAACGACACATGTGTCTAATGAAATGATGTATCAAAATTTTATGCACTGTATATGCGAAATAACAACGCATTTGAAAAACAATGACGCATTTGATAAACAATGACGCATTTGCCAAACAATGACGCATTTGAATAATAATTAGTTATAGTCAGTTTGCATTAGAATAGATGTTTGAAGCTGACATGAGGCATGTATAATCCTATTGTAGGTTGTGTTGGATACAGTATATACATGAGAGTTGAGATCGACAACTTTTTGGTTCAAGGACAGCTTGTGGAGTGCAGAGCGATGTTTCCTATGGCACCTTGTTCTTCTTCATGTTACAGACATGCCCCAGATTTGGGCGAATCGGGGTTTTTTGACAGCACTATGCGAGTGGTGGCACTCAGAGACATCTTCCTTTCACTTGCTGACCAAAGAGGCCACTGTTACATTAGAGGATGTATTCAGGATACTCAGACTTCCTATTAGAAGCACACGGGTGAGGTATGATACCCAGAGGGGTGTAGCCGAGATGTGCAAATACTATCCCATGCAAACATCAAACAGTTAGGATTCGACCACTATGAGATTAGGTGGCGGGTGCTAGCTCAGAGGTATAGGCAGCTAGACTGTTTAGTATGTACTTTGATAGGTGGTATAGTGCTTCTGACCGTCGAGGTCATAGTTTTCCTGTGGGGTGGGGGGAAGATGTTAGTAGAGATGTTAGAGAGACGAGAGGTATATGCATGGGGTCCCTATCTGCTTGAGATGTTGTACTTTCATTTGCATGATATTTCCTACCGAGAGGCACAGTCTATGAGTTGTGGTACCACGCTCCTGATGGTATGGGTGTGGGAACACATCACCATTTTTCGGCCACCAGTGATTTTTGACCTTCCACATGACACTCCTTATGCCTTTCGCTATGCGGGGGCAAACACTCAGCACCACATAGGAGATACAGGTTATTTCATGCATGCCATAGACCCGATGGTTCAGTTTACATGGAGACCATACTTGGGCTGCGCAGATTGGTCAAACGAGGATGAGCATTTTCTGTTTTGCCGACAGGTACAGTTCTTGATTGGGCGGACAGTGTCACATGTCCACATTATAGAGCGCCATTTTCCAGATCATGTCTTGTGGCAGTTTGGAGAGTTACAGGATGTGCCAAGAGGACGGGCTGAGTTTGTGAGGTCATCGTGAGAGATCCCCCTATGGGATCCAAAGATTCGAGTGGCCACAGCCAAGGCAGACATTGATGCACTATAGGAAGTTCCATGGGGATGGAGGGATGGTCCAGCTGACCCAGGGACCACAGAGGAGTATGATAAGTGGTGGGCAGTACATAGACCGATTATGTTAACAGATCCAGAGCAGCCAACGTCAGTAGAGCGGTGAGGGACAGGTCCATGAGGCAGGCATGGCAGAGGTAAAGGTCAGGGAGATGGAGGAGGCCGAGGTGATGGAGGAGATGATGGTCGAGGTGGACGATGAAGGGGTAGGAGAGGGAGACATGGACGGAGAGGACGAGGGCCACCACTATCACCGATTCATGAGGAGGGACGAGGGGATGAGGATGTGGTCATACTAGACATTGGGAGAGGAGGGGAGGAGGTAGATGTTGCGATAGGCAGAAAGGAGGAGCAGCCCACAAAGGAGGCTATTCCAGATATCCCGACAGAGGAGGAGGCAGATAGAGAGGAGACAGAGATTGATGCCTTGGGCTTATTGGGTGTCTATTAGGAGGATGACGAGGAGGATGATGATCATGAGAGAGAGATTCGTGATCAGATTCTAGAGGAGCTGGATGAGGAGGAGGATGGGGTAGCGAGGACCAGACATGATGATACAGGGGCAGTAGACCCTGATATTGCTACATTACGAGCCCAGGTTGCATCTTTGGAGGAGCAGATGAGAGTCCTGATGTCCAAGAGGGATGCGTATTGGATGGAGAGGGACAGAGTGGTGAAGGACAGGGATCAGGCCATAGCTCGGAGACAAGAGACTAAGCAGAGATTTACAAAGCTCAAAGCCTTGTGTACTGGACCATCAGTGGCCTTTGCCAGAGAGTTAGTCAGAGCTAGGGAGAGATATACTTATTACCATGATCTATATGAGGCAGAGGTTCCTCCAGAGAGACGGGCTCCCAGTTTCTCACAGGCACGTAGCAGCAGGTCACAGACTAGGACCCATACCAGGACAGTTAGTACAGAGGGTGTGGAGTAGCCACACAGAGCAGGTCCGCATGACAGGCCTCACTCAATGCATAGGTCATCGAGTTCCCGACATCATTCATATGTGCACTCCAACCATAATAGCAGTGGCAGTTCAGGATAGGACACTTCATGATATTCATTGAGACACTGTATTATGATTCTATAGCCTACAGGCCTTCATGTATTATTGATACATTATGACATTGTGATGTGACACGGATGAGCGATATATATATATATATATATATATATATATATATATATATATATATATATATATATATATATATATATATATATATATATATATGATTTTGGCAGCGAGTCCTATGATATGCATTTCTATTTATTGATTATGCAGTTGTTTATTTATACATGTAATGTTTATATTATATGCCTATGTGATGGATGATCATATTTATTTTATGACGTTTATGCAGCTAATGATATAATGTTGATTCTATGTGATGTTGATTCTATATGATGCATGCAATTTATAGTTATGAGATGCAATATGATGTTATATGGACAATGCCTGCTACATGTGATGGTATACAAATGTAATGTGATGCATATATTTACATTTGTTTTGTACATGGAATGCTTATGATATGTGTTGTACGATGATGAATGTCTATTATGCCATGATTTCCTAAATATGATAAATGCCTATATGTATGTATTTTTCTAACATGTATGGATATGCAGGATGACTTATATTGTTGTGTGTCATAGGACTCCATCATAATGCAGGAAAGAAGAACTGTTAGTACGGAAAGAAAGATTGAGAAATAACGAAAGAGATTCGATAGATGTTAGTATGAAGAATCTTCTATATTTCACTATATCACAAAGGTATTGCACTTTATCATCATTGGGCAGGACTAATACAAATGGAGACAAACACCATGATATGAGATAGATCAAGGTGTGCAAGGTCATCCACTTGCTAACAACAAACAACTGCAAACAAGGAGTGTTTTTAACTCATACTAAGGGCACAATTTTCCCCAGTCTATTTTTCAAGACGAACCATAGACAACAAACAAAGTAAAAGATGGGTCATGAGACGTCATCACTCCTCTAAATCCTTCATGGGACATCCTTGAGGAAACTAGTAACATGACTCAGAATCAAATTGTAAAAGACAGTTGACAAACAACAGTCAAAGAAAACAAAATTATGATACATCGTTGCTTCTCTAAATCCTTCATGGGACATCCTTGAGAAAGCTAGTAACATAATTCCAAGTCATCAATTCAAGATAAATGATAAGATAAATAAGCCATAAAGTCAAAAAGCCAATAAAATATTTGCCAAAACTTGATCTGTTTCTGTGAGTTATTTTAATTGATAGAGCCTGATTTCAGGAGATACACATACCGGATAAGACTGTGAGTCTAGTTTCGATGTTATGACTATCTGTATAAGGTATGACAAAGCCTGGTTTCAGAAAGACATGTATCGTATAAGACGTTGAGTCAAATGTCGTTGATGTGATAACTTGTGTAAGGCTATGTTTGATTGTTTGACAATGTCGATTATGCAGGAAGGACTCATCCTGTATAAGACATAGATTGTTTTGTTGATATCAATATTCAGGAAGGACTCATCCTGAACAAGATACAGGTTGATTGTTTTGACAATGTCTGTCTATAGGAAGGACACATCCTATAGCAGACATTAGTTGATTTTATATATATATATATATATATTTGGCAAGTTGTTTGATTTAACTTAGAGACATTGTTGAGTTGTTCACTAGATTGATGCATGACTTGATATGACCTATTGAAAATTGATTGTGTGTGACAACAAACCCTAAAGGACTGACCTAATGTGGCCTCGAGGGCTCATCGATTGATGGACTTACCTACGTTATACACACAGAGACCGCGTAGTTTGACTTGAATGTGACTAACAAGACTGGCTACAAATAGAAGACGTGTGTGAAAGTGAATGTGACGAACCATAATGGATTGACCTAGCGTGGCCTCAGGGGCTCATCGATTGATGACCTTGCCTACATTATACATGCAGAGACCTTGTAGTTCGACATGACCAATGACCTTGTCATATAGACATATGAATTGAAGCATGATTTTATACAGACAAACCTAAATGGATTGACCTAATGCCTCAGGGGCACATCGGTAGATGGCCTTTCCTACATCCATTCGCAGAGGCAACGTAGTTTGACAACAACAAAGACTAACAAGTGCGACTGACTTTGACTCTGTTTTTTTGGATTTTTTGATATGTTTTGATTTTTGTCTTTTTGAAGTTTTTTGATGTTTTTGTGTTTTCACAGATCATTTTGTGATGTTTATGGATTTTTCAATGGTTTTACATCTTCAACACAGCCAATGGAAAAATCAATATGACACACGTCGAGTGTTTTCCCCCAGTCGAGTATAAGACCAATTGATTATGAATAGGGTAAAATGGGGGGATATGAAATGCACTCGATGTCAATCATTCCAGGTTATGGGAAAGACTACCACTTATTATGAATGGTATATACAAGTGATGGATACGAAAGATAAGGGATATGTACAGGGATAGGTAGTATGTACAAGAATAGGGACTATGTACAGGGTAGTGGACTATGTACAGGGATAAGGACTATGTACAGGGAAGTGGACTATGTACAGGGAAGTATAGTTTAGAATAATAGTAGACAAAGAAGCAGGGTTAAGTACACATGGCGCCTGTTTGCCAGGTTTTCACCATGGTACCTATCCAAAGAGCCACTGAAGTGGTTTTCACTATTGGACGAATAATTTGTCTTTACTATTTTCTTGATTATCTAATTTTTTTGGTGTTACCAAGATGCCTGTTTGCCAGGTTTTCACCTTGGAAACGATTTTTGTGATTTTCTGATTTTTTTGTATTTTTGCTAAATAAGGCAAGGCTCTCGGAAGCTATGCATAGAACTTCTTCAGATGCAGACTATTAATTGGTGAGGAAAATGGTTCCCCTTCAGGAGTAGAGAGTTGGTACGTTCCTGATCCAAAAGCTTCTGTAACAATATAAGGTCCTAACTAGTTTGGTTCAAACTTTCCTGGTTTGTCTCTTTCTGCTTGATTCTTTAGGTTCTCCATTAAAACCAGGTCACCAATGTCAATTTTTTTGTTCAAGACCTTCCTGTTATAGCTACGACGAAGGCGATTATGATATGCTCGGAGATGGTCTAGTGCCTTTTGTCTTTGCTCATCCAGGAATTCTAGCTCATGGAGTCTCGATACTTGGTACTCTTCATCATCAATGTGGCCTTTCAAGGATACCCTTAGGGAAGGAATCTCGACCTCAATAGGAAGAATAGCTTCAGAACCAAAGACTAGTGAATAGGGAGTTGCACCAGTGGGAGTACAGATACTTGTGCAATAAGCCCATAAGGCAGGGTTAAGCTGTAAATGCTAGTCATGACCAACATCATTAACAGTCTTCTTGAGGATCCTAATGATGGTTTTGTTAGATGCCTCTGTGTGGCCATTACCTTGTGGGTAGTAGGGAGTGGAAAAATGATGTTGAATATGAAATTCCTCACAAAGATGGCAAACTTCTTGATTTTTAAATGGGTGGCCATTATCCGTGATGATGGAATGAGGGACACCATACTGACAAATGATATAATTCAGGATAAACTTAGAAATCTGTGTACCGGTAATGTATGTCATAGGAATGGCTTCAATCCACTTCGTAAAATACTCAGTGGCAGTAATAATGAATTTGTGTCCATTAGATGATGTGGGGTGAATCTTACCTATGAGGTCGAGTCCCCATTGGGCAAAGGGCCATGGTGATGCTATAGGACGAAGCTCCTATGCTAGCGCATGTATCAAGTCTCCATGAACTTGGAATTGACGACATTTCTTTACAAAGACATATGAGTCTTTTTCCATAGTAGGCCAATAATAACCCAGTCTCATGATCTTTTTAGCTAAGGAAGGACCGCTAGAATGGGACCCACATATACCCTCATGCACCCCACACAAGGTTGCTTGTGCTTCATTAGAATCCAGACATCTCAGTAGGGTATTATCTAAGGCACGTCTATATAGGGTGTCTCCGACGATGGTGTATTTGGCTGACTTGCGGGGGAATGCCCTACGTTGGTTATTTGATAGGCCAGTGGGTATGAATTTAGCATGAAGGTAATCATAGATTTCTTTGTACCATGGGGAATCAAGACCAACAATGTCACACACCATTTCAGAATTTGGGATATCGTAGGTTGGGACCAAAAGTTGTTCTACCAAGAACTCAAACTTAGGCTCGTTGTTAGGAATGTCAAGAAGTGATGCAATTGTATCCATAGCGTCCATGACCCTATTTAAAACATAAGGTATTTGATGAAATTCGAGCTTGTCAAAGTACTCTTTAAAGCTATCAGCCATGCGCTTGTATGGAGCAAGCTTCTCATCCTTAGTCTCATAATCACCATTTACCTATCTGATTACTAGTTGAGAATCACCATATACCTGTAAATTTTTAATTTTCCACTTGACTGCCATACGTAACCCTGTCACTAGAGCTTCATACTCTGCCATGTTGTTAGTGCATGGAAATGCAATCCTGAATGACTTAGGGATGGAATCACCCTGTGGTGTCATAAACAATATACCAGCCCTTGAACCATGATTTGTATGTGAGCCATTGAAGTACAGTTTCCATGTGGTGTTTATATCCATTGTAAATATAAACTCATCAGGAAATTCTGCAACTAATGGGTGATCTTCCTGTATTAGTGCATCAGCTAACTGATCAGCAATGACTTGTCCTTTAATAGCCTTTCTTTCTACATACTGGATATCATACTCACTAAGTATCATAACCCATTTGGCCAGTCGCCCTGTTAATGCTACCTTGCTGAGAAGATATTTCAGAGGGTCTATTTAGCAATCAACATTGTTTGATGGTTTAGCATATAGTGCCTCAATTTTTGGGTAGCAAATACTACTGCAAGACATGCATGCTCAATGGTACTATAGTTGAGCTCATAACCTACCAAAGTCTGACTGATATAATAGACTGCCCTTTCATGACCATCGTCATTCTGTGTAAGCAATGCTCTGAATGATGAATGGGTTGCTGTGATATAAAGAATCAATGGTCTTCCTTCAACAGGTGGCATTAAGACTGGTGGTGTGAGTAAATATTCCTTAATCAATTGAAAATCCTCTCCGCACCTAGCCGTCCATGCAAACGGTACCCCTTTTTTAAGTAGATGTTGAAAAGGATGTGTCTTATCTGCTAATTGCACTATAAATCTTCTGATGGATTGCAGCCTTCCCTGTAATGTCCTTAGTTGACTAAGATTAGTGGGTGGAGGCATGTCTATGATTGCTTTTACCTTAGCTGGATCCACTTCAATTCCTTGTTTAAAAATGATATAGCCTAATAACTTTCCTAACTTGACTCCAAACACACACTTCTTGGGATTAAGTCTCACTTTATACTTTTCTAGCCTCTGAAATATTTTGTCTAATACCTATAAATGTTCTATCATTGTCTTGGATTTGACAATAAGGTCATCAACATAATCCTCCATAAGAGTGTGTACTAGATCATGAAAGATAGTGGTCATAGCACATTGATAGGTTTCTCCAACATTTTTGAGTCCAAAGGGCATAACATTCCAGCAATACGTTCCCCAAGGACAAGTGAAAGCCATTTTAGGTTGGTATTTAGTTGCAATTCTGATCTGATTATATCCTGAAAAACCATCCATAAGGGACAACATCTCATATCCTGCTTTCATGTCAACTATCATATCTATGTTGGGTAGAGGGAAGTCATCCTTAGGACAAGCCTTGTTGATATCTCTAAAATCAGTGTAGATGCAGATGCCCCCAGTTGGTTTAGTGATTGGTACAATATTGGAAATCCAATCTGCATAGTCGATTGATCTAATAACCCAACGTCTAACGGTTTCTTGAGTTTTGCCTTGACTAATAAAGCAATATGTGGATGCATTTTCCTTAATTTTTGTTTCACTGGTTTGGCACCTGGTTGTAAGGGAAAGTGATGTAGAACAAGTTTAGGATCCAAACCAGGCATGTCTACATATGACCAAGCAAAATTTATCTGTCTCTGTGCAAAGAAGTTGTGGAATTCTGGCTGCTCTTTTGTTGTCAATGATGCTGCAAAATAAACCAGTTGAGGATTCTCTTCTGTACCTATGTTGAATTCGACTGATTCTTCCATGAGCATGGGTGAATTTTCCTATACAACGGGGAGAATGTTCAATCCTCCATCCTTAGGTGCCTCAGAGAGGTTTTCGCCTTCGGATGCATTCTTTCTTTTTACTTTTTCATTGTTTAGAGGTGCCTTTTGGTTTTCACCTAGAGACTCGTCCTTTTTATCTTGTTTATTCTTTTTCTCATTTTTGCGATTGGAGGGTTGAACAGATTCCCGTAAGTATGCTTTGTTATCCAAGTCAATGGTAAAACCATCCTTATGATCACCGCGAGGTATGCCCTCTTGTAATCCCAGGAACTCAGCAATTGCTTTATCGGCCTCAAAAATGTCTAAGACGGGTGTGTCTTGTTGGTCTCAATCAATGAGCTGGGGATAGACTAAGGGCATGTCATCGTCGGAGTTACCAAAGTTTAATGGGGTCAAGATAAGGATGGAGTTATTCATGTGGTCACAAAAGTCTTGTACTAAGTCCTGTTTGCTCTTGGGTTTAGGTCTAGGTAGATTGAGAGGTGGGCCTAATGCCAAAGTTTGATTATCTGAAATAGATGGCTCTGGTTGCCAAGAGGTAGGATCAAGTGATTCCTAATAGTAGTGTTTAAACCATTCCTCCTTTGTCATTTTATTTGGTGGACAAGAATTCAATGGATTTGGGTAGGATCCTAACATTAAATCAAGTTCTTCGAATAACTTTTCAAGGTCCATGGAAGAGGTAGAGGATAAGTAATCCCAATCATATTCATTTGAGTATGGGGAGTCACATTGGTATTGGTCAGATGGTTCGTGAGATGTCTCAATATCTTCTGAAGCACTTACTTTCTTGAGTAAGGGTGATGTGGTACTAGGGACACCAATTTGAATCAGTTGAAACCCTAGCCCCACTCCTTTTGGCCATTCAGAAACAAAGATTGGTTCAATCCTTCCATCTTGATTCAAGCCTAACCCGCTCTATCCATCATATCCCTTACTCTGCATCATTTTGAAACCTTTACCATATAAATCTATAGGAATATGAGCAAGTGAGAGAGGTTCTTCATTACTATCCTTATACACCCAAGAAGTGACATCTTTTGTATTTACGACTTCTTTACTTAATTCAAACCATTTAGTGAAGGTTGTTGCAGGAGGAATATGTATAGTGACCATAGATTGTCTCCTATATGATGTAGGTAAACCGTATGACTTAGGTGGAATCAAATGGCTGACACAATAAGATGTATTCATGTAATACTCTCCACAACCCTTGTCTTGGATCTCAACCCTAGGAGTGGTAGGAACTGAGGGTGAAATAGATGTTGGAGTGAGTCTGGATGGATCAAGATAGGAAGATGGATTAGACGATGAAGCCTCTTGATTTACTGGCACTTGACATTGGGGGATCTCTTTTAGATTGGTGCAGTATTGGAATGGATTTGGGTCACCATCTATAGTTATTTATGTGCCATTATAAGGGAATTTAAGACACTGATGATACATGGAAGGGACCACCTTCATGGCATGAATCCAAGGTTGACCTAATAGAAGGTTATAAGGAAGGGTGAGATCCAAAACTTGGAACTTTGTCTCCATTACTACAGGACCAATTCTGATAGGAAGTGTTACCACCCCCTTTGATTTTCATTCCTCATCATCATAAGCTTTAATGACAATTCTTTTGGTCGTGTCTACGCATGCTTCTGAGATACCTAATGCCTTAATCAATTTTAAAGTGCACAGATTTAACCCTGCTCCTCCATCTACCAAAACTCGTCTAACTTTGGTGTCATCAACAAGGACTTCTAGATGTAAAGGGTCGTTGTGGTTCGTCTTTTCAGTTGCATAGTCATGTTCAAAAAACATGGCATGGTGATTATTGGTCAAGTAGCCCACCATTTCTTAGAAATGATTGACATCAAGGTCATTAGGGACTGTGGTGTTCTATAAAGCTTTATCAGGAACAGATCGATGCTCAGGGGAAATACGCAACAGTTCCAAGATTGAAATTTGGGTTGGGGTCTTCCCCAACTAGTCAAGTAGGTTATATTGTAACTTGGAAGGTTGTGGTGTTTGTTGCAATGGAGGGCCTGGGATAGTGAACTTAGTACGACGAGTGTTAACTGCACGCTCGGGATTGGTATTGATAGTAATGGTATTAACATTCTCGTCAGCAGCACGAAGGCAATGAATGGTTTTGCCACTACTATAATCATGTTGGATGTTTGCATAGTTGGCTGACATATTGGTCTTAGTACTTGAACTGGGGACATTTCCTTTCCCATGGTCATGTAGTGGATCTGAAAAGACTTGATGATCAGTGTTTGATGACTTTTGTTTCTGTCCACTAACTTCAATTATTCTCCTTTTGACAAGATCCTGTATGATATTCTTCAGTTGTCAATAGTTTTGTAGGTTATGTCCCTTGGTTCTATGATAATCACAAAAGGCATTGTCATCCCGCCAAAATGGTTTAAATTGTCTTGGATCATATTGTCTTGGTTCTTGCAGTTGTATAAGATTATGTTGTAATAGTTGTTTGAACACAGACTCAATGGGTTCTCCTAAGGGAGTGAACTCACGTTTTTGAAATCTCCTTTGTTGTTGTAGACGTTGAGTATTTTGAACCGTGTTAGGAGGTTGATTGACAACATTAAGGGTATTGGCAGAAGTGTTAGGTCCCTGTAATGTGATGAGTGGTCCCGCTTGTAGTGTTTTAGCATCAACTACCCCATCATTGGTGACATTTTTGTTACGAGACCAAAATCTGTTTCTGTTAGTGGGGTGTTTTGCACGATCAGATTTCTATTGGATGTTGATGTCTTAAGTTCACCTTTTTCAATGAGATCCTTTTCTATTATAACCCCTTTTTCCACTAGTTCTGAAAAATATGTACAACAATGTAACCTTAAGTTACTCCTTAGTTTTGCATGAAGGTTTTCTTGAAACATAGTAACTTTTTGTTTTTCAGGTATCTCGACAGGACATCGACTAGGTATAGTCCTCCATCTCTGGAAGAAAGTGATGAATGTTTCACCTTCGTCCTGTGTTGTGTGACATAAGGTTGCTATATTTATTTCATGGTCTATGTTGAAGGAGAATTGCTCCAAAATTTCTCAACCAATTCACCCCAAGATCTAATGCCAGAGTCTAGACCTGAAAACCACTCTAGTGCAATTCCTACAAGACTTCTTGGAAATAGTATCATAAGATATGTGGGGTCATAGGCGACATCTATGCATATGGTAGAAAATTCCCTTATATGTTCTATTGGATTCCGTTTGCCATTGTACTTAGGGAGAGTCAGTATGACATATCTGTGAGGGAAAGGGGTCATGTACAATGATCTATCAAAGGGAAATGGGAATATGTCCTTTGTTGAAAAATGTTTCTTATTTGACACTGAAATGTTATCCATTTGTGTTTGTAATGCATGCATCTGTGTTTGTAAGACATCATTCTAGGTCAAGGACGTACTAGGCGGGTTATGCGGATCTGCATATGTATTCTGAAACCAAAGTCTCGTGATGGGTTTCGATTGAATGTTGGTATTTGAGGTAGGTTTGGATTCAGTATATTGGTAAACGTGTTCTGGGGTGGAGGTTGCATAAAATGACTACCAGTCTGACTACCAATCTAAGAGAAAGGATTCTGATTCAGAATCTGTGTAAATGAATTCTGATTGCTAGTCTACGAAAATGGATTTTGATTGCCATATTGGAAAGAGGGAATGCCTCCTGTTCGTGTATTCTGTGGTATAGTACTAGTGACTTGAGCACTAGGTATGGCCATCGAATGTGGTATGGTGCTCATGACACTAGCAGAAGGTGTGTTTGTTGACTATGAACTTGTGACATCAACATAAGGTGTAGAGACTGATGTTTTAGGTCTTTTACTCCCAATAAGAGGACCAAAGGGAGTAGATAATGAAGCCCCAATAGTGAAATTAAATCCTGATGTCATGCTGGATGCACCAAATGGAGAGGTATGGACTATCGTACTCTATGTAGGTGTGCCATATGGCATAGTTGTGCTTATCTGAGGTATAGTAGTACTAGCAGTCATTGTGTTTGTCCCTTGTGTAGGTTGAGTTTGCAAGGTGCTAATATCAAATCCTGTGGGTAAGGTAGCGCCTTCAGCTAGCAATTTGGATAAATATCATTGACGATTGTTTGCTAGATATTCATCTACAAAAGAGGCAAATTTAGGGTCCTATGCAGCGGCCTCTATGTCCTCTACTGTAATATGCCCTTGAGTGTTTCTAGTGGTGAATTTGTCCAGTAAAGTCTTGTGAGGTCTTGAGGAAAATGGATTGATGAATTTGTTTGGGTTTGACATGTTTTCTCTCTTCTCTTCTCTTAGACCTAGTTTCAACCATGTAAGATCAACTCAATATGAAAGGAATGCAAAACTATGTCTATGGACAATATGATTCTAGTCTATGTTTTTGGGATTTTTGAATGCAAAATAAGGAATGTTCTAGGATGACACTAGTCTAAAATCTAAAGATGCAAAGTCTAAGCGAAGTTCTAAAATAATCAATTCTATAAACCCAAGACGAAAGGACCAACTACCTAAAGTCTAACCAAGGCGTCAATTTAGTTAAGTCAAGGAACCAATGTAGGACGAGGATCAAAGACAAGTTGAGTTTCCTAATTAGACTCATAAGCTAGGAGGACCCTCTGTAGGACAAAGGATAAACTAATGAAACTAGGTCCAATGACAAATTTCATTGACACTATGATCTTTCTAAAGTGTAGATGGTAAACTTATCCTAAGGTTTGTAAAAGTGACCTTTCTAGAAGTTTAATGCAAGGTAATATATATTCTAAGATGAAACTAAACTCTGAATTAAGACAACTATGGTAATGACTGAATGAACCTAAAGGATGCAAAATTGAGCAAATCGTTTCAGGTTTCTGTTCAAGGACTGTTTGTGGAAAGACAACTGAAACTGGTATAACCATTTTGACTGGACAGTGACTGTGAATTCTAGTTTTCTAATAATCTGGCAAATGCGTTGTGGGATTTCACAGATGCGGTTCAGTTTAATAGTTGCAGTTTTCTGACAAAGTTTAATATCTGACTCTAATAGATGTGGTTAACCCTCTAACAGATGCGACTCGTAATGATAGATGCAACTCTACGCTAAACATATGTGACTCTACGCTAAACAAATGCAACTCGTAATGACAGATGCGACTCTACGCTAAATAGATGTGACTCGTCATGACAGATGCGACCCGTAATAACAAATATGACTCGAAGTTAAATAGATGCGACTCTAAAAATCAATTGTGACTTTCTGGTGAACAGTTGTGACTCTCTGTGAATTTTCAGTGATTTGAGATTTAAAACTGACTCTATTTTCTATGATCAATTTCTGGAAAATAAGAACAATCATAAGATAGAGCGTTTTCAGTTTGATTTTGGACTCAAAAGAATGTTTAAGTTGACAACAAACAAGTACATCCTAATAGGCCATAAGGCCTAGGGTTTGTATACTTGGTATAGCCCACCGAAATACCCCTGATTGGTGATAAACACATTTCCTTCTCAAGAGCGGATAGCTTAGAAATTTGGTGGCATTGGCTCCCCTCCACGGCTCATTAATGTCTTTCGAGCACACCAATTTCAAATTCTTTGGGTAATGACCTCCCAAGAACTGCTATCTCTACTCAAGGGGATCAGTAGTGAGTGTCTTCGGGCATGATACTATACCCTACACTATACCAAGCAATGGCCAATAGAATGGTTGGACACTAAAATAAAAGGTTTTTAATACGGGCATTTCATTCGTGGGGCATGATCCATGCAGAAAGAGTCCCCTTTCGGATCCATCTCGTTGGAACCATACTCATGATTCTTAGTCTTTCCCCAAAGAACCAACTTTTATATACCGGCTGGAAGTCCCTCGGGTTCAGGGTGCTACTGGTCTGAGTCGTCCTGGGGTGAGTACTTTTTCCCACCAGAATAGGCCCAAGTTCTAGAGTTGGTAACCGTTTCTCTTACACCTAGGATTGCACAGATGCGCAAGGGGAGAGGATACTTCGATGTACCAAATCGTGAGGGTAATTACACAGTTGTGCTTTCACACCAAACACAGTAGACACTTGTTAATTTTAATCCAAATGAAAGATTTGCTACACTACCAAACAATCTGTTTCAAAATTTAACTAATGTCTTTGACAAGCGTTCTGCAAAAAGATTCATTAGTAGTTTTTAGTATTGTCTTCGTCAATCGTCCTGCAAAAACTCATTAACTCCAAAAAATAAAAGCCCACACACTGAAAATCCGATATTAGTAATACCCTAAATTAATTGACAATTTTGAGATTTCCCGAAAACAGAAAGAAAAGGTTACCAGTCAATGGCATTGCTTGTTTTACTAGTTAGACGCGTTGATTTCATCTGCAATTATGGTTTTGTATTTTAACTGTTCTTTCCGATTTAGGAATTAACAAATGCGTCGTAATTTTTTAGACGCGTCATTTAATGTGCTAGATGCGGTTCAAAGATTCAATTGCGTCGCTTCATCAAACAGATGCGTCTGTGGATTTCAATTATGGCGTTTCGTCAATCTGATGTGTTGTTTTGTATGAAAAACCTACCAAAAAAATCAAAATAATAGTCTACGAATACGCGAAGATGGTGTATTCACATCGGGTTCACCAAAATTTAACATGTAGAAAATGGACAAGACAAGAAACAAGATTAAGAGCAAACAATGCAATGCAAATCTAAATGCAATCTAATGTTAAGCAACAAAGAACAAAGGAAAGTCAAAACGTGAACAAACTAGAACAATATCACCAAATTGCTACGTATTTCCATGATTCATCTGGATTGCTCTTCTCCATTTTGCTTGTAGTAGTATAATTGCCCTCATATTTTCAAAGATTCGTGCAAGTATAGCCTATGATAGTGATTTAGCAAAACATCGAAGATTCATGATGAGTGCTCTCAAAAGTCATAAGATTTCACGAGTTTTCAAGAGAGATACGATTTTGATAGATTGGAATGAAGAATGACAGATCAATTTATAGAGAATTGATTATTCGAACGATAGGACAAGATTGAAAGATCAATAGATGATTGAGATTGACTGATTGGTCATGCATTCTGATAACTGTTAGTAGTGACATGAGTGATACAAATTAGGAATAGAATTAAAGATTAAATAAATGATTTAATCTTCCAGTTTGGTATTCAAAAATAGAAGAATTATCTTTGCATGACAAAGATAAATATGGATTAAAGCAACTCTTGTTCGAATGCACGCACAAGATTTAATTAATTAAATAAGAATGTTTAATTAATATGCATGTACACACAATTGAGTTAGCACTAAATGATTGTATGATTTGATGAAGAGATTACTCGAGAAAGCCACTCAGACATTAAATCAAGAGTTGATTGAGCAATTAAAATAGATGTCAAGTCGAGTAAGAATGAATACTTAGATAACTCACACAATTATCTAAATATAGAGGAATGCGTTAAAATAGAATTCATGAATTAAATAATTCATTTAATTCAAGATTTGATATTTGAAGAATAATTAAATAAATAAGATTTATTTAATTAAGTGTGAAGGGATTTGAATGAATAATTAAATAAAGAATTTATTTAATTATAGTTGAAATACGATAGAGTAAATTAAATAAGAATTTATTTAATTTGACAAGACAGATAAGGTTAATTAGTAACATAATTAAATAAAAATCATTTATTGAATTAATCAGATAGAATAAAGAAAAGTGTGAATTAATTAAATAATTAAGATTATTTAATTAATAGGAGAAATGAAGACTATAGAGAATAACTAAATAATTGACATTATTTAATCATGACCATGAAGAATACGAATTATGAAGAATTATTGAAGTCGCAAGATTAGACCAAATTTCGGTGTCTACAGTCATTCAATGATTGTCATCTATTCATAACTGCCTCCAAAATGACTACCAGCCTAGGGAAGTCTGCACCCATGGGCCCGTATTGTCATAATTCCCTCCAGTAAAAAGCCAATGTTGATCTATAAGAAATTTTAGGACCCTTAATTGATAAACTATCTGATATGACATCATTTTGTAGATTTTTGGCTAATGTTCTTCTTGTTTCATGCTTGAATGTGTTTGTTGCCCCTTCAATTACAGGATATATGGAACCAACTGTAGGACCTTCGGGGGCGGCCATGGAAAAGGAAAAGGGAGAGAAGTTAGCTAAGGCACCCAAGGGAAAAGAAGATAAAGACCAAATGAAATACAGGTCCCAAGGGGAGCCCCTCAATTCTAAGATTACCATAGATTGGAGGGATATCTTAGATACCAATTTGGGAGATATTGATATTGATGAGTTCAAGCAAAGGGTTCGAGTCAACCCCACAATAGAAAATTCCAAAAGGATCAGAAAGAGTGGATTGGACAAGGCTATTGGATTCCCACCTGCTTTAATTGCCCCTAAGCTCGTGATGGCCTACAAAGAGGCATATCAAGAGGATAGTAGAAGAATTGTAGATAGGGATGGAAATGTACTATATGATCTATCTGCCAAATCAATAGGGAAAACCTTTCACATCCCTACCTTCAATGAAATAGAAGAGACAATGAAGGAATGTGCCAAAAACACATGGGACACAAACCCCCTCAAATGCAAAAAGCTTATCAATCAATACTAGTTAAAGGACAAGAGTGGTAGTGAAAAAAAATGCCCCAAGAACTCTTCTTAAGTGACTTCTATGAGGATTACCATGATTTAGTAACCTTATTGAGTAGGGTTATAGGCCTTCTGACTGTATCCTTCTTCCATGAATGGATGTTGTACTTCGTGGAAGAAATTCTCAGAGGGGAAACCAAATTCTACAGGGTAGGGATGATTAGTAATTGCTTGCATGAACAGTTTGTGGCGATAAAGAGGACTTCACAGTTCTACATGAAATCATACTTGGTCCATTTGTATTGGCTGACCAAATGCAATACAAAGACCTATTTGTTGCCCTAGGCCAGATCTTAGGGAGGGAACTAAAGGTATATGATAAGTATCCTCAAATCCAATACAAAAATTTCAAGGACTATTGTCAGGTCAAGGATGCCTTCATAGGCCATATTATCAGACTGCTTGGAGGTGAATTTGAAAGAAGGGTCTCACATAGTGCTAATTCTTTCATCCACTGGTTTGACTTTCTATTCATACAATTTTTGAAGTTTACCTACATCCAAATTGAGGGCTTCTCAGAAAAACCTTATAAATTTCCCCGATACCCAAATGATCGGATAGTACTGCTAGAGGCATCTAGACAATTATAACATGCCCATGCACTTTTGAGCAACAAGAATCGGGCGGGGATTCCTTATCTCCTCTCTTTCAGCCAAGGAATGTATGCACTCCCCACATCCCAGTGTGCGGAGTATTCTGACAAGGAACTTTTGGAATATAACCTGGAGCTCCATATTGCCTGGCCATGGATGGATCCATACGGAAAGCTCAAGAAGATGGTCGAGATTGAATATGCCCATATACATAAGTTTGAAGACTTTTGGGTCAATTATAGGGATGAAAAAGAAGTGTGAATGAGGCACTACATGCACATGATGGAATACTTTGTCAAGATGGTCAAGTTATTCCCCATGCCAGATCAAATAGTGGAGGATGAAAATACAGTAATTGATCCTCGATACAGTGTAGTTCCCAATCTACTGCTGCCCCTACTTGATTGGAATGAGGAGGAATTTAGTGATCTTGATCTTCTGATGAAGCATGTAGAGGAAAGGAAAAGGCAATGGATCGATGTGCAGATTTCCCAATTAAAGCTACAAGGAGCCACTCTAACATATAGTGAGCTCAAAGACGAGACCGAGAGTGGGCCTGAAGGTGCAACTGCTGCCACTGCTACTTCTGGAGAAACTTCATCATCCCATCCAACTACCCCTCCCATAAAGAGAAAAGAGCTGGCTGAACACTAGCCTAAACATAAAGTATATTCAAGGAAAGCATCAGAAGGTGATCCTTCCAAGAAGCAAAAGAAGGCAGGTGGACTCATAGAAATGACCATCATTGAAGAAGACCCACTTCACACAGGAGAGGAAGAAGAAACTAAGCAAACAAAGTCACCACCTGCCACCTCTACCCTCATTGCCACTATTACTACCATTGTGGTCACTCCCCCACTAGTCTCCCAAGTGATGGTTGCTTCCTCTCTGCCTGCAGTGGATATACCAGGCCACCTTGTTTCTACCCCACTTGTTGCATAGGTAATGGTGATTGATTCTTCTTTTGCTACTACCTCTCTTATTTATTCCTCCTCCATGTCTCCATCCATAAATCTTCCACTAGATACCACAACAACAAAAATTCCCACCATCTCGCTACCAGATGTTCTTGCTTGGCATATGCAAAATATCCCAACAGAGCTTTCTAGGGTTCTAATGAATCCAACTATACAAGCTTCCTTGGCACAAGCTGTTGCCGGCCTCCTAGTGCCTCCTCTTCCTGAGACACTGAAAATGGAGGCAACTATGTAGATCTCTGAGGAATTGGAGAGATAGACATGGGAAGCAACCAAAGAATTAGAAGAAGCTGATGAATATCATGAACACCTAAAGCATCAACACTTAACAATCGACGAAGTGGTGCACAAAGAAGAAGAAACAAGATCCTTTGGGGATGATGAAGAGGATGTTGAAACCAAGTATATCATGGAGACCTCTAACCAAGAGCTAGAGGAAGATTTTTCCAAACAACTTGAAGATGTCAGAGAAGAAGAGAAGCAACCTCTTGAGGAAGAGAAGGATACAAATGAGAAAATGAAAGAGGACACTGAACCTCCACTAGGGGAGCAAAGTGAGAGCCTTAAGCACGATGAAGAAATGCCTCCTCAACACGCAGAAGAAGAGAAGGATACAAATGAGAAAATGAAAGAGGACACTAAACCTACAATAGGGGAGCAAAGTGAGAGCCTTGAGCATGATGAAGAAATTCCTCCTCAACATGCAGAAGAAGAGAAGGAAGAGAATAAGCCTAAGAAATAGGCTAAACCCAGAAAGAGCCCAAAAGAATATCGTTATGAAGAGCACGAGAAACAAGAAGAATAAAAGGAAAAGGCCTTTGAAGGGGAAGAAATCCCCATAGAACAAACAACCATCAAATCCCCAGGAAAAGAAATAGTGTTCATCTGGGATTCTGATGAAGAAGAGGAAGAAAAGACAAAGTAAGAGGCTCCGAGAAACAAAGAAATTGAAATCCGACACACCCAAGAAGAAGAAGGTGATCATGAATCACCAAAAGGGGAATCTCAAATGCCTAAATGACTTGAAAAGCAACTAGAAAAGAACACCTCGGCCCTAAGAGATCTAAAGGCAAGGCTAGAAGCTATTATAGCCCAAGAATAGATAAGTATGAAGAAGGAAAAGAAGCCCAGGGTCAATCCAAACTGACAATGGATGCTTTAGGTTCCAAGACTGTGCAAATAGCCACCCCAATGATGGGAGAAGAAGGGTTCAAATATCATATTTCTACCCTTTATTTGGGAACAACCACAAGAAAGAAAAAAATTGACCATCTTTAGGGGTTTGTTGCCACCATTGTCCACCAAATGCATAAGGAAAAAACCTCTAAGTAGGAATTAAAAGAACAGGTGGCAGACTTGACTTGAGGGCCTACATTCAACAATGATCGTCAATGGAAGAGCTACCCACCATGTCATTAACTCCACTACAACTACTCTCTAAAGACCACATTGATAAGCTAGAAAGGATAAAGAATTAGATGAAGACCACAAAAGATTGGTTCCAACAGGTCCTCTACAACGGGAATATGGGTATCGACTATGCTGTCAGGATGAAAAAAAAGTTCCTAGAAGTGAAAAAATATCTAGAGGGCACAAAGAAGTTATGCACTAACTTCTGAGAGTTGTATAGGATTACATATCCTAAAATTGAGGCTATCCTCAAGATGCTTGAAAGAACGTGGGAGAAAGATCTTGCACTGGTAAAATATGATCATTGGCTCGTCGAAACCTAGAAGTTGGGCCTTGATCATAGAAAAGAGATCCTGGAATAGGTGCTCCATAAAGTGGAGCAAGATATTGACTAGGCCAAGGAAATTAGGACAACCTTTGGGGAACATTTAAGGCTAATGACAGATTTTGACACGCCAGCTGTTGAGCCTAATCCACAAAAGGTAAAACTGTACTTCCATAAGAAGATGGAAGATGGAACCACAAATGCTCTCACAATAGAATTTATGGGTTTTGCTGCTAGGGATTTCACCCAATCTAAGCAAGTAAAGGAAAATACCCAAGTGTGACAAGGATTGGGATATGCTTACCAACTGATCTAGAAAATTGAACTTTCAGGTACTTCAATCTGACATTATGGAGTGGAGCAAGCTTCAAGCGCTGATAGGAAAGTTTGTGGAGTATGCTACTATGAAGAAGCAAAAAGGAAATCCAATTATTGATGACAAATTCCTAACAAAGTAGTTGTAGCAAGGCAATTGGCTAGAAGACAAAAGAGCTAAAGTGCTGCCCACAAGAGGACAAAATAGGCTAAAAGACAAAGATGTAATTTTATATTGTAAATATTTTGGGGTAGGTGAAACCCTAATTTGTAGTGAATCTTGGCCACACAATGAGATTGAATCTTGGCCATTCATTTTTCTTTTTTGACAGTATAAATAGGTCTCCTCTCATTTTCAAGAGAGTTGAGTTGTTGTAAAGACATGTTGGTAGAATTTTAATAGAAATTCATTAAATTTTGGTGGATTCTTGAGTTTCAATTACATGTTGCATGATTCTTATCCCATAGTTAGTGAAATTGAATAGATTTACTTTATTTTTTATGAGTTTTGCAAGTTATTAGTAAGTTAGTTAATGTTGTGCATTGATATTGAAGAATTATGTTATTTGTTAGAAACCTTCCTTGTCCATACTTTTTATTGTTTATTGATGATAAATAGCTGTGTAAAGTTAGTCTAGGCATAAATTGAAAGCTTCACTAAATTTCTATCTTTTATTCATGCATATGGTGATTGAATGGTTGAAAATCTGTAGTCCTTAGAAGATTGCACTAGTTCATGAGACTCTGAAGTAATCTAGTGAAGTGGAACTTAGTTTTAGAAAGGTTGTCCATAGTAGGGTCCTCCATTATCACTATTCATTGCTAGTTTGAGGTCTAGGAGCTTCCTTTCTTCCCTACCCCTTTTTTTCCTTTTTCTTAGTAGTGACTTTGAACAAGGTTCATTGCACATTGTAAAGCCGAATCTGAAGTTGAAATAGGATTTCTAGATTGCTTTTTGAACCTACAACATTTGTGTAATAAATTTCCCATCTTAAGAACTCCATTAGAAGAACCAATCTCTTCCAGCTTAATTTACATAAGTTCGCCCTTTGATTACCAACAAGATCACATCAAAACTATTGAGACATTCCAAGCAAGTCATGACCTAACACCAGAGAGACCTTGGGGTAATTTTCAACAACTTGTTGTTGGAGATTTCCTTTCAAGAGAGGTGACACACCTATGCATTACCTATGTTGAGAAGTGCATAAAACACCCATCAATAGAATTGGCACTAGAAGGAGATCCTTTTGAGTTAAGTTGGATCAAATTGGTTCATTCTCCCCTAAAAGATTCTGAAGAGTTTTAAGATCAACACCAAATAAAGGGGAATTTCAAGAACTACATCCCCCTACAAGGGCTAGAAGGACTAGGAGAGGGGACAAAACCTCTTCCTCCTCCTCCATTCCATCCTCTTCACCTTCACCTTCACCTTCACCTTCACCTCCCTCCTCCATTCATTCACGCCATACTCATCAATCCTTCTCCACTTCCACCTCCTCCATTCAACCATCTCAAACTACTTTCCAACTACTTGCTTCCCATAGCCAGTGTGTTGCCCCTATCCCTACCTTCCAAGTCCAAGGCGTAGTCTCAACTGTCACTTCCCCTGTGTAGCTCCAAGTTCCTGTTCAACAACAAATACCACCTCTGCCTCCCCTCATGGCTTAGCTAGGGAACAACCCTTCTCCACTGCTATTC
This sequence comes from Sequoia sempervirens, assembly GCA_007258455.2. NCBI lineage: Eukaryota > Viridiplantae > Streptophyta > Pinopsida > Cupressales > Cupressaceae > Sequoia > Sequoia sempervirens. Next base: position 236,574,307 of record VDFB02000002.1, read on the forward strand.
AATACTTACCATGACATGCCCAAGAATTTGGAGGGCTTTTGTATGAAGTTCAATCCTCAGGATCTGCAGAGGATAGCTAAAGAGCACATCAAAATATTCTAAACCACATTGAAGAATATGTAGATTGATCATGAAGACGTGGCATGGAGGCTTTCCCCTTATTCCTTTGAAGAAGAGGCTTTCTATTTGTATATCAACTTGCCTACTGGATCTATCACCACTTGGGATCTCCTAAAGAATACATTCCTAAGGAAATATAAGATTCCAATTATCCCCTTAGAACTATATCAACAATTCATGGCAATCCGTATGGATGTTAACAAATTGATCAACTCCTTCAATGATCATTTCCACCAAGCATACATGAGGTTACAAGCTCCATATGCACTCAATGATGCTGTTATTTTACCAATTTACTATGCTACCTTGGACAATCTCACTGCAACATTAGTGAAAAGGATGAATGCACCACTAGCCCGATTGATGGATGCTTATGCTGAGCAAGTTGTAGCCAATGTCGAATCAAGGAAAAACATCTCTGGTTCATTGCCCTCCTTGGGGCAGGTTGCCCATCCTATGCAAATTCAAGGGCTCAATAAAGCTCTCCAACACTAGACGCCTCTTATCAACTGCCCATAATTCCCCATCTAGGATAGCCAATGAATCAGGAACCTCTTGTGCCTCATTATCTTCAACCTCAATAGAAACAAGTGTATTCACAATAGCCTTAAGTTCCATTATAACTACAAGGGCCCAAATTTCTACCTACCTAGCAACACAACCTATATTTCTCCAAAATCAAACACCAAAGCCAAACAATGTAGAAAAGGATCGGTTGGATGAATTGAATGAAATGATCAGGAAGATTTCTACCAAAATGATGTACTTGAGAAATTAGAACAACCAGTTGCAAGCTTCTCAATGCAACATTTAGACCAACCTCAACTGAGATAACAGGGATAACCGCAATGAGGGTACCTCATCCAATAAAAATTATGAACGAGGGGAAAATTCCAATTAGAACTATGAAAGGAGGCCTTCACAAAGGAAAAATCGAACGTGGAATACAAGGACAAACAATAGAGGTGTTCCCACCCCTCTTGATTAGTCGGCCAACACAAAAAAGACAACTAGTGGGGTGTACCTCACTGAGGAATATTTATCCAGATGGTGCCAGATTCACAAAATGAATCGACACTCTAACCTTGATTTCTTGAATTCCTTACAACTATGGAGATATTTCAAGTGGAGGTCTAGAACGTCATTGATAGTGCTAGCTATTGAGATCTAGTCCCATCAGAGCCCTATGACTCCTTTGTGCTCGTGATCAATCAAGCTCCCTTTTCGTGAAGTGACAACAACACATCAGAAACTGAGGTCGCCTCCCCAAAGAACAAAGAAGTAAAATAGGTAAGTAATGAGGAAGCCTTTTCTTATCTCTTTAATTCCATAGATAACAGTCCCGTAGATGAGGTCCAAATGTTTCACCAAAAAACATCTCCATATTTCTTAAGAAATAAAAAAGCATGAGGACCTTTCACTACTTCTACTCTGCCTAATAACTTTAGCACCCCACTTGATCCTAATGCCAACAACAATCCCAATTTTCCCCATGTACCTACTCAATACTTTGATAAGAACAAACAACCAAGTCAAATGCAGAACCATTCGACTAGCTCTTCCATAGGTAGAGCCTTCGAGGCTGAAATTGAGCAAATGGGTGAATATGTTGCTGAAGAATTTAAGGTCAAGATAAGTTTGTCAACCTTTGAGTTACTCAAGGTTCCTGTAGTTAGGCACACCTTATTTAGAGTTATTAATGAGACTCCTTCCTCCAAAGCAATGCAAGAAATACCAGCCAAGAAAGTCTCTTTTGAAGAGCCACCTTATGAGCCCATAATTTAGGAAATTATAGGAAAGAAAAAGGATGCCCCTCTAAATCAACAAACTGGAAAGCAACCCGCTAAAGAGAAAAATTAGGGGAAATCCAAGGAAAAGACAAATGAAAAGGACAAGGGTCAAGTGGCCTAGATTGACACACCTATGGGACTCTTCCAAGGAAGGTTTGAAATGCCCCCTCTTCTTACCACTATTCAAGTATTTAGGAAGAACCCGCATAATTGTTTGATTGAATCAGGAGCATCAACTAATGTCATGCCTTTGGTTGTGTGCGAGACTCTTGCGATTGTCCCCACACTGTCAAGAAGAAAAGTAACTTAGCTAGACAAAACTGAGTTGAGCATCGTTCAAGAGATCAATCGTATTCCCATGTAGATTGTTGTAGATCCAAGGGTGTAATAGGTAATCGACATCTAGGTTGTAGATATTCCTAACATGTACGGAATAATCTTGGGACGAGACTTCACCTGAGCATTGAATGGATAAGCCACAACTAATTTCTCCCACATGTGGTTTCCATATAAGGGGTTGCCAAATCAAATTCACATTGATCGGGAACCTTACATGAAGTTCATGATTACAGAATACAACAATGTCAATGAGGTCTTGTTTGGTGAAACAGGGCTGGGAAATTATTCTCCCATGGCATACCAAGAAGAATCAAAGCCTTAAGAAGAAGAGATGAATGAATAAGTCTTCTCGGTATTATGTGGCCCTTTGGCCAACTTAGCCCATACACCCCTAGGCACAAAAGTATAGGTTGAATTTGATGATGAAGTAGCATACGCTAATGATAATTTGGGACTACTAGATGGATTCCAAGATTTCATGGAAAAATGCATACAAGATCAACTTAGTCTAGGGGCCAAAATGAATTTTCAAGAACTCTTGCTACCTAGTTGGTGCAGAGTGCATAATGTTGCCCACTTAGAATTTGAGTGTTGCTTATGTTAGGTAGCAGTAGAACATGTCAAAGGACAAGTTACACATCAAGAGGAGCTGCCAACCGAACCACCTGCCGCTAATCATGTTGAGGCAACATCTGCTCCAAAAATTATAGACCCAAACACGTAGCCAAGAAGACGTGGATGTATGATCAGCCCTGAGGTTAAAGAACCTTCTGAATTCTAGACGCTAAGCTTTAATGGACCTAAATCCAAGTAAGGAGCGGGAGCCAGATTTGAACTCATCAGTCCTTTGGGTAAGACTTACTTCATTGCTCATAGACTTCAATTCTATTGTACTAATAACATAGCAGAGTACAAAGCACTAGTTCATGGTCTCCTAATGGCTCTAAGGAAGAAAGTTAAAATGTTGCAAGTCTTTGGTGAATCGGAGCTGGTAGTAAAACAAGCCAAAAAATTATACTCCTGCCATGATAGAAGGTTGGAAAACTATAGGCATAGAGTTTGGGATCTTTTAGAAAGCCTAGATGCCTTTAATATCTAGCTGATCTTTCACTCTCAAAACCACACTGATGATGCCTTAGCTCAAGTAGCTAGCACACTGCAACCCCTCTCTTTGACTAGTCTCAAATGATTCACCATTGAATTTACCTCCACTCCATCAGTGCCAGACAATGTCACCCATTTCTAGGTGTTTAATGATGACTAACACATCTTTAAATTTATCAGTAATTCTGATGTGTTTTCCACTTAGATAACTGATTAAACTGAGCCCAAGGAAGTTGAGTTGGATATAGAAGGGGTCGTCAACCTCAAGACAAACACTATTATGAGAGGTATGGTCTAGCTAGAATGTATATTTGACTTAGATCAGATTTGAGACCAAGATCAACAAGAAAAGAAGGATTCCAACAACAATCAGTGCAACACTCACAAGCTCAGAACAACTGAGGAGATTAAAAATGTATTCATTGGTAAAGTATGCATGATGGAAGAAAGAGAGGGAATCATTGATGCTTTGTAGAAATATCATGATGTAGTGGCATGGAGCTATGCAGATTTGAAGACCTATGATACCTCCATTATTAGGCACACCATTCCTCTTAAACCAGATGTTTGACCTTTTCAATAGTGACAACGTCCCATTAATGCCTTGTTTGAGCCCATGATTTACAAGGAAGTGCAAAAGCTACTTTCAGCTAGGATCATATTTCTAGTTAGGTACTCCACATGGGTGGCCAATTTGGTCCTAGTTAGGAAAAATAATGGAGAAATCAAGTTGTGTGTGGATTTTTGCAATTTGAACATAGCTTCAGAAAAGGATAACTATCTCGTTCCCTCATTCGATGAGGTGCTACAAATTTTCAATGGTTCACAGATGATTTCCTTCTTGGAGGATATTCTGGATACAATCAAGTAATGGTCCAATGTGAAGATTAGCATAAGATGACATTCACCACCAAGTGGGGAACCTTTGCATATAGGAGAATGTCATTCAAACTCATTAATGTAGGCATCACCTTCCAACGTGCGATGGACATAGCCTTCAAAGATTTGATCGAAAGTGTATAATCATCTACATGGATGATCTTACCATGTTCTCAAAGAAGCTACTTGGGCATGTTATCTCAGAATGAGGAATCTCCATAGACCCCGAGCACATCCAGTCCCTCTTGAAGATTCAGTTGTTAGGCAGCAAGAAAGAGCTGAAATCTTTCTTCGAAAAGATAAATTTTGTCTACAAATTTATTATAGGCTTTGTTGAAATCGTTAAGCCACTCAATACAATGTTGAAGCAAGATGCCAAAATTGAGTGGAATCCTAAGGAAAAGTAGGCGTTTGAAGAGATCAAGAAAGCTATTGGTAAATCACCTATGTTAGTTAGTCCTAATTATCTGAAGCCATTCTATATTTACTTCTTTGCTTCAGATCACTCGTGTGCCAACATTTTAACTCAAAAGGATAACAAAGGGAATGAGCACCCAATTGGTTTCATGAGTCTTCCATTAAAAGATGTTGAACTAAGATATCACAACATAGAAAAGCAGGTGTATGCTTTGGTTAGAGGAATCAAGAAATTGAAACACTACATCTTGCGGAACAAGGTGTTCACCATTGTACTTGACCCAATAGTGAAAATGTTGCTAATGCAAAATGAATTAGGAGAAAGAAGAGAAAAGTGGGTTACCATGCTGCAAGAATATGATATGGTAATTTTGCGAATGAAACTAGTGAGAGGACAAGCCCTCACCTAAACAATAGTCAAAACAGTGGCTGAAGCAAGGCCCAAACTCACTATCCAACAATATCAGCTGTAAGATGTTTCTCCTAGAGAGTGGTATGACGACATAGTCTACTACTTGCTAAACAAAAAATGTCTGCCTCATCTCCAGGGTGTCCAAAAGTGTGCCCTCCACTTGAAAAGTAGTAGCTACATGCTGCGAGGATCTATACTCTACAAGAAAAATCATGGTGTCTACCTTAGGTGCCTTGGAAGAGAAGAAGCAGAGCGGGTCTTAAAATAATTTCATGATAAATTTGGTACCAGTCATGGATCTGGTCCTTGAACTGCACATTAGATCCTATGAGTAGGTTACTATTGGTTGATAGTCTTCAAAGATTCTCATAACCATGTTCGTACTTGCCATGTCTGCCAGACTACGACATCCAGAGAAAGGAATGTTGTTGTCTCACTGCAACTAATCTTGGAGGTAAGATCGTTCGCATAATGGGGTCATGACTTCATTGGTTCAGTAAGCCCACCATCTTCTATGGGTCATAGGTACATTCTAACTGCTTCCAATTATTGTACTAGATGGACAAAATCTATTGCATGTGGACAATGCACCATAGAGGTAGTTATCAATTTCCTTGAAATTTTTATTTTAAATCGTTTCAGTTGCCCATATGCGTTAGTTTGCAATAATGGTCCTACTTTCTTCTTGCTTAAATTCACTAGTTCGGCCTTTGACTATGGCATTGTCCTCAAATTTTCATCCAACTACTACCCTCAGGGAAATGGCCTAGCATAATCCACAAACAAAAACCTCATCATCATCATCAAAAAGATGCGTGATAGAAATCCCAAGGATTGGCACACCTAGCTTTGTTTCGCCCTTTGGGCGGATTGCACACACCACAAGGTTTCCTTGGGTGATTCCCCATTCCACCTCATCTATGGCCTAGAGCCTACATTTCTTGTCCACCTCAAGATTACCACCCTCCAATTCATCAACATTTTCTATGAAGAAGGGGATTGACAAGAAGCTTGCTTAGCTGAGTTACTTCACTTGGAAGAAGTGTGTGACCATGCCATTGAAATTTTTTCCAAACATCAAGGCATGGTCAAGAGATGGTTCGATTGATGAGCCAAAGTAAAGACCTTTAGAATCGTTGATTTGGTCCTATGTTGGGACAAGACCCATGAGAAAAAAGGGGGACATGACAAATTCAACAAGGTCTAGCTTGGCCCCTTTCAAATTTTTGAAATTCTTGGTGATAATGATTTCCACCTCAAGACATTAACCAGTGAAGACGTCCCGTTTCCCGTCAATGGGAAACACCTTAATCATTATTTCTAAGCCTGAGCTCTCCCAGGTTGTTCTTGTAAATAACTGTATATAGGGTAGGTTGGGTTGCTTTTGTTGCTTTGTTTTGCTATTTTTCTTTGCCTTTGTTTTGTTCATTTCCCAACTACTCTTGTCTTGCTAAGGGTGTTCTTCATTTTTGCTACAGTGGCCATGCTTGGTTTGAAAAACAGTTCACTCTATTGTTTGCTTTTAGTGTTCTTTGGCTAAGTGTTCACTCTCATCTATTTGTCTTAAATTTCTTCCATGGAATGGTCTCCTTAATTGAACTTTGAATTGAATTAGAACCTAATCCTTAGTTGAATCTTCCTTCACCTTCAACTTAGATCCTGCACAAAATGTACACTAATTTTTTCCGAAGAGTTGTATAGTTGTCGTTGTGATGACCTAGCAAGCGAAAAATCTTAAGTTTTTTCTAGTGACCACTATGATTCCCAAACCCATAGTAGGCTTCGACACTTACATGGTTGGGAAAAATAAAAAGTGTTAAAAGAATTATCAAAAGAAAAGAAAATTTTGAAATCATGCAATTGTATGGGTATGTAGATAACTCTACCGAGGCTATGGATGCCCGAATGGCAGTAGAGAAATGTTCATGGGGTCACAACGAAAACTCCATCAGGGATATGGATGTCTGACTGGCAGTGGGGAAATGTCCAAGTTACTTTTGGGGTTTGAAAATTCATGTAGCTTGCTCGGTTTGATTAACTAACACTTGTCATAGTTTCTTAGGGAAGGGAATGAACTCACTATACACACACACTTCTGAGATGTTTCATAGGTTGATTTAACTAAGGATCCAGTTCTCCTAGTTCACTTCTAGAAACCTGGTCTGCAAAACTGGAGATTCTAGGTTCTGAATGAGCATTTATGCTTAGAATGCTAAGGAGCGTTCCTTAGCAAAGTCACCATTTGTTGTGCCTATAGCACACTCACCCCATTCAGAATGATGACCCTCTCTTTTTGCTTCATCAGGTCACTTTTGTCACTATCTCATTTTGCGTGCCCCCTATTTTTGAGTCCTAGGTGGTCAATGAGTCTTAGAAGAATCATCTTGGATCGACCAAGTTCTCCTACCCTCAAATTTTTAATGTCTTAAGCCTTTGCGGGATTTCCCTGGCTGTCTGCCTTTAACCTTCAAAGTTGTCATCCTCTAGGCAATGCGGGTCCACCCTCATAGGCCACCTAATGTAGAATTATGCTATGGCCTCATCATCCTTGTGGTGGCTGGGTCGGTTCGTCTGCCCGTCCCGCAAGATCCACAACTTTCACGGCCATTCTTTTTCCCGATGTTCAAAATGACCAAATCTAAGGAGCCATCCGCTCTATGGACCCTGCCATTCCTACCACCCTTTTTGAAATGTACACTCACCAACCACAACTGCCATCATATGTGCATTAATGGCCTACAATAAATGCTGAAAATTTTATAAATAGCCCATTTCAAGCTGTCATTTTCACTTGCAAACATTTAGAAGACTTGTTAGAGCCTCCCACCAATGCCGCTGTCACACCCGCTGAGTCCTGTCACTGATTCAAAGAATTTTTTCATTGATTACTCACCCATGTTCATTGAGCTTTATAGGTTGGTTGTTCATCTACGTGCCATATTTCAAGTTTTCTTTAAATTCTATACTAAGTTGCTAAATATGGAAGAGAACTTAGAAACCAGCTAGAACACACCTCAATGGTCAAAACCCACCTCTTAGAACTTTAAAACTTGTTGCGAATTACCCATGGGTTGTGTGTGAAACTTGAGTTTCCCATGGCCATTCCCAGACCAGGGTGTTCATGCCCTACAAGACTGCAACATCACCATCATCGTCACCTTTTCTTCAAAATGTTCAAACTTTATGGAATGTTGGACACCTTCATCGTGCCAGCCCTCGCAGGAGGCCCCCCTCAACTTGGCTATCTCGAACTTAGACGAAATTCATGAGCTCAAAATGGAGGTCCTTCAACCCTCTCGGGTTTTCTAGTGTGGGCCTCCGCCTGTGGAATTCCATTTGAGCCTCATCGTTTCAAATGGCTATTTGATCACGTCCTCTTGTTTGGTGGGTCCCACCCTAATCATTTCCCATTGAACTTGACGGTGCTAAATGCTTAAGTCCAGGCCCATTGTGGGTTTCTCCCTTCAAACTTCCATCTACAGGATTTTGTCCTAGCTCTACTATTTTCAACAACCTTTGTGAATCATTTTTCTACCTATCGGGCCTCGCCTTCACGGTCGTCACCCTAGCTTAAAGCAAAGTAACCTATCTTATGCAGATTGTCCTTTGTGGGCTTCCACCGATCTTTCACCGATGTTTAAACGACCAACTAAAAATGGTGAATTGATGATTCCTTTCTAGTGATCGGGCCCCAACCTTGCCTCTATCATTCATTCTCCTCCGTGCTTTAAATTATTAAGTGTTGCCCCTTTGCGGACCTCGCACTACGGACATCCGTTCGTGGGTCATCGTGGCATGACCATCATTCCAAATAGCCTTGGGAAACCATCTCTCCACTCTCTAGAGCTCGAACTTGCCACGTAAGCCTGAATTCAAAATGCAAAAATGACTAAGGATCAAGCCCTAGGTGGACCACCCCTTACGGGAAGCCATTTGTGGGATTCTGTCTCGCTCTCACCATTCCCAAACAAACATCAATTCCCATTGGTCCACTATGTGGAGCCTGACTTTGTCATTTCCCTTTAATTCTTCGATAACAAACAAGAAATACTTATGCCCTCATGATGCAAACCTCCTTAGGTAGACTTTTGTCCTGCCTTCACTGTTCCGAACGACTATCATCCAACGCCTCCTTGCACCTTCTGACCCGCAATGGATTGAACTTTGATTAAACCATGATACCGTCCATCGAAGCCACGGGTCTTGCTTGGCAGAATGCCACTTGTGGGGTGTCACTCTATCAACGCTGTTTCAATGATAGAGCCTGAAATGACCATTACACCTCTTTATTTCACTTATCTTGGGCCCGCATGACCAAAAGATAATATTAATGCCTCCAAAACCTCAAAGTGAACTTGAGCCACGTGCCAAAATTGTTTGACCTCCTCAGTGGACCCCACTTGATGATCAAATCTTGATGCTAGTTTAGACATACAAGACGTCATTCCCTGATTGTTGTCTATTCATAATTACCTCCAAAACGACTACCAACCTAGGGAATACCGCACCCCTAGGCCCGCATTTTTATAATTCCCTCCAATAAAAATCCAATGCTAATTTGTAAGAAATGTTAGGACCCTTAACTAATAAATTATTTGATCTGACATCGTTTTACAAATTTTTGGCTAATGTTCTTCTTGTTTTATGCTTGAATGTGTTTGTTGCCCCTTCGATTGTAGGATATATGGAACTAGCTGCAGGACATTCAGGGGCTGCCATGGAAAAGGAAAAGGGAAAGAAGTCAACTAAGGCACCTAGGGGAAAAGGAGATAAAGAAAAAATAAAATACAAGTTCCAAGGGGAACCCCTCAATTCTAAGGTTACCACAGATTGGAGGGAGATCTCAAATACTAATCTAGGACATTGATATTGATGAATTCAAGCAAAGGGTCCAAGTCAACCCCACAACAGAAAATTCCAAAAGGATCAGAAAGAGTGGATTGGCCAAGGCTACCAGATTTCCACTTGCTCTCATTGCTCTCGAGCTTGTGATAGCTTGCAGAGAGGCATATCAAGAGGATACTAGAAGAATTATAGATAAGGATGGCAATGTACTAGCTAATCTGTTTGCCTAATAAATAGGGAAAACCTTTCACATCCCTACCTTTAATGAAATGGAAGAGATAATGAAGGAATGTGCCAAAACCACATGGGATGCAGACCCCCTCAAATGCAAAAAGCTTATCAATCAATACTAGTTAAAGGACAAGAGGGGCAGTGCAAACAAAGTGCCCCAAGAACTCTTCTAAAGTGACTTCTACAATGATTACCATGATTTGGAAACCTTATTGAGAAGGGTTATGGGCCTTCTGACTATAGCCTTCTTCCAAGAATGGATGTTGTACTTCATGAAAGAAATCCTCTGAGGGGAAACCAAATTCTATTGGGTAGGGATGATTAGTAATTACTTGCATGAACAATTTACAGTGGTAAAGAGAAATTCACAGTTCTAAATGACATCATACTTGGTCTATCTACTGGTTGACTAGATGCAATATAGAGGCCTATTTGTATCCCCAAGCCAGACCCCAGGGAGGGAACTAAAGGTATATGATAAGTATCCTTAGCTCCAATACAAAAATTTCAAGAAGGATTACTGTCAGGTCAACAATGCCTTCATAGACCATATTATTAGACTGCTTGGAGATGACTTTGAAAGAAGGGTCTCACATAGTGCTAATGCTTTCATCCGTTGGTTTGGCTTTCTATTCATACAATTTCTAAAGTTTACCTACATCCAAACCGAGTTCTTCTTAAACATACCTTATAAATTTCTCAAGTACCCAAATGATCAGATGGTACTGCTGGAGCTATCCAAACAATTACAATGTGCCCATGCACTTTTGAGTGACAAGCAAAGGGAAAGAATTCCTTATCACCTCTCCTTTGGCCAAGGAATGTATACACTCCCCGCATCCTAGTGTGCGGAGTATTCTAACAAGGAACTTATGGAATATAACCTAGAGCTCCGTACTACCTGATTGCGAATGGATCCATATGGAAAGCTCAAGAAGATGGTCAGGATTGAATACACCCACATACATAATGTTGAAGACTTTTGGGCCAATTGTAGGGATGAAAAATAACTGCGAATGAGAAACTACATGCGCATGATGATGTACTTTTTCCCGATAGTCAAGATATTCCCTGTGCTAGATGAAATAGTGGAGGATGAAAATACAGTAATTGATCCTCAACATGGTGTAGTTGCTAATCTACTGCTGCCCCTAATTGATTGGAATGAGGAGGAAGTTAGCGACCTTGATCTTCTGATGAAGCCTGTAGAGGAAAGGAAAAGGCAATGGATTGATGTGTAAATTTCCCAATTAAAGCTACAAGGAGCCAATCTAACATATAGTGATCTTGAAGAGGAGACCAAGAGTGGGGTTGAAGGTGCAACTACTACCACTACTACTTCTAGAGAAATTATATCATCCCCTCCAACTACTCGTTCTAGAAAGAGAAAAGAGCTAGTTGAGCGCCAACCTAAACATAGAGTATATTCAAGGAAAGCATCAGAAGGTGAGCCTTCCAAGAAGCAAAAGAAGGCAGGGGGATTCACATAAATTCCCGTCTTTGAAGAAGAAACTAAGCAACCAAAGTCACCACTTGCCACCTCTACCCTCGCTGCCACTGTTACTACCACTATGGTCACTTCCCAACTGGTCTCCCAAGCAATGGTCACTTCTTCTCTTCCTGCGGTGGATATATTAGTCCACCTTTCTTCTACCCCACCTACTGCACAGGTAATGGTGATTGATTCTTCTTATGCTACTACCTCTCTACTTTTTTCCTCCTCCATGTCTCCATCCACAACTCTTTCACTAGATACCACAACAACAACAATTCCCACAATCTCTCTCCTAAAGGCTCTTGCTCGACATATGCAAAATATCCCAATAGAGCTTTTTGGAGTTCTAATGAATCCAACTATACAAGCTACCTTGGCACAAGTTGTTGCTGGCCTCCTAGTGCCTCCTCTTCCTTCACCACCAAAAATGGAGGAAACTATGCAGATCTCTAAGGAATTGGAGAGACAAACATGGGAAGCAACCAAAGAATTAGAAGAAGAAGCAGATGAATATCATGAACACCGAGAGCATCAACACTTAACAATTGACGAAGTGGTGCACGAAGAAGAAGAAACAAAATCCTTTGGGGATGATGAAGAGGATGCCAACACCAAGTATATCATGGAGACCTCTGACCAAGAGTGAGAGGAAGAGTTTTCCAAACAACTCAAAGATTTTAGAGAAGAAGAGGAGAAGCAACCTCTTGAGGAAGAGAAGGATACAAATGAGAAAATGAAAGAGGACATTGAACCTCCAATAGGGGAGCAAAGTGAAATCCCTGAGCATGATGAAGAAATGCCTCCTCAACATGAAGAAGAAGACAAGGAAGAGGATAATCCTAAGGAAGAGGCCAAACCTAGAAAGAGCCTAAAAGTAGAGTGTTATGAAGAGCATGGGCAGGAAGAAGAAGAAAAGGAAAAGGACATGGAAGGGGAAGAAAGCTCCACAAAACACACAACCATGAAATCCCTGGGAAAAGAAATAGTGTTCATCTAGGATTTTGATGAAGAAGAGGAAGAAAAGACAGAGCAAGAGGCTTTCAGAAACAAAGAAAATTAAATCCGACACACCCAAGAAGAATAAGGTGATCATGAATCACCAAAAGGGGAATGCCAAATACCTGAATGGCTCAAAAAGCAACTAGAAATGAAAACCCCGGCCCCAAGAGATCCGAAGGCAAGGTTGGAAGCCATTCTAGCCTGAGCACAGATAAGTACGAAGAAGGAAAACAAGCCCAGGGTCAGATCCCACCTAACAATGGATGCTTCAGGATCTAGGACCATGCAGATAGCCACTCTGATGATGGGAGAAGAAGGGGTCAGCTATAATATTTCTATCGTTGATTTGGGAATAGCTACAAGAGAGCAGAAGATTGACCATCTTCATGGATTTGTCGCCACCATTGTGTACCAAATGCATAAGGACAAAACCTCTAAGGAGGAATTAAAAGCACATGTGGCGAACTTGATGACCTACATTCTGTAGTGGTCATCAGCTGAAGAGCTACCCACCACATCATCAACACCACTATAGCTACTATCTAAAGACTACATTGACAAGTTGGAAAGGAGAAATAATTAGACAGAGACCACAGAGGATTTGTTTCAAAAAGTCCTCTACAATGGGAATATGGGTATCAGTCACACTATCAGGATGGAAAACAAGTTCCTGGAAGTGTAAAAATATCTAGAGGGCACAAAGAAGTTCTACACTAACTTCCCAGAGTTGTATAGGATTACATATCCTAAAATTGAGGAAATCCTTAGGATGCCCAAAAGAATGTGGGAGAAAGATCTTGTGCTCATAAAAGATGATCATTGGCTCATGGAAGCCTAGAAGTTGGGCCTTGATCATAGAAAAGAGATCCTAGAATGGGTGCTCCATGAAGTGAAGCAAGATATTGACTGGGCCAAGGAAATTAGGGCAACCTGTGGGAATATCTAAGGTTGATGACAGATTTTGATATGCCTGCTGTATAGCTTGATCCAAAAAGGTAAAACCATACTTCCATAAGAAGATGGAAGATGGAACCACATATGCTCTCACAATAGACTTTATGGGTTTTGTTGCTCGAGTCTTCGCCCAATCTAAGCAGGTAAAGGAAAATACACCCAAGTGTGACAAAGATTGGGATATACTTACCAACCAATTTAGAAAATTAAACTTTCAGGTACTTCAAGTTGACATTATGGAGTGGAGCAAGCTTCAAGCGCTGATAGGAAAGTTTGTGGAGTATACTACTGTGAAGAAGAAATAAGGAAATTCGATTATTGATGAAAAATTCCTAACAAAGTAGCTGTAGTAAGGCAATCAACTAGAAGACAAAAGAGCTACAGTGCTGCACATAAGAGGAAAAAATAGGCTAAAAGACAAAGATGTAATTTTATATTGTAAAATATTTGGGGGTAGGTGAAACCCTAATTTACAGTGAATCTTGACCACACAATGAGATTGAATCTTGGCCATTCATTTTTCTTTTTGGACACTATAAATAGGGGTCTCCTCTCATTTTTAAGAGAGTTGAGTTGTTGTAAAGACATGCTGTAGGAATTTTAATAGAAATTCATTGAATTTTGGTGGATTCTTGAGTTCCAATTTCATGTTGCATGATTCTTCTACCATAGTTAGTGAATTTGAATAGATTTACTTTGATGTTTATGAGTTTTGCAAGTTATTAGTAAGTTAGTTAATCTTGTGCATTGATATTGAAGAACTATGTTGTGTGTTGGCAACCTTCCTTGTCCATGCTTTTTGTTGTTTATTTATGATAAATAGTTGTGTAAAGTTAGTCTGGGCATAAATTGAAAGCTTCACTAAAGTTCTATCTTTTATTCATGATTATGGTGAATGAATGGTTGAAAATCTGTAGTCCTTAGGAGATTGAACTAGTTTCATGAGACTGTGAAGTAATCTGGTTAAATGGAACTTAGTTTTAGGAAGGCTGTCCACAATAGGGTCCTCCATTATCACTATTCATTGCTAGTTTCAAGTCTCAGAACTTCCTCTCTTCCCTACCCATTTTTTCATTTTTTTTTAGTAGTGACTTTGAACAAGGTTCAGTACACATTGTAAATCCAAATTTGAAGTTGAAATAGGAGTTCTAGATTACTATTTGAACCTACAAAAATTGTGTAATAACTTTCCCATCTTAAGAATTCCATTGGAAGAACCAATTCTCCTCCAACTTAATTTATGTAAGTCTTCCCTGTGATTACCAACAAGATCACATCAAAACTATTGAGACATTCCAAGTAAGTCATGACCTAACACCTGAGAGACCTTGGGGTAATTTTCAACAAATTGTTGTTGGAGATTTCCTTTCAAGAGAGGTGAAACACCTATGCATTACTTGTGTTGAGAAGTGCGTAAAAAACCCATCATCAAAACCCTCTTTTTCCAAGCCCATCACATTAGGAAGATCCTCCTAGTGGAAGTTGAAAACATCTGTTGCATCCACCCCATCCTCTTGGGAGTCCCCACTCAAATTTTCACTTTCAATAGCCTCTTTCCCCTTTTGACCAGCAATCAACTTCTTTATTTTGTGAAGAGAGCTTTCAAATTCTTTAGCAACACTCATCCCTTTATTCTTCGCCTTTAAACCTTGATCTTGCATACCCATATTATCTTGCCAACTAGAAAAATTTAGAGGTGACTCAACACCAATACACTCCTCATGGACCATACTGTCATTCCACTTAGCCATCTTCTGGATACTCCCACCCTTCAATATCATCTTTCTCTTAAACCCAGACATAGGAGGCTTTCCAAACTTCTCCCCAACATCATATTTCTTTCCTTTCTTTAGGGCAGATGACTCACCCTTCCCAATTTTGCATCCAATGGCCTTATCACCCACCAACTCTTCACTACCAATTTCATACTCCATAGAGATAAGGGTTTTTTTTCCCTTTCTTACGACTCTTTAAAGGAGCATGAGGCTCCAAGTATACTTACAATGAGGCTTCTGAGTCAGGTTCATAATCTTCATCAACATTAGACCCGATCTCATACTCCAAATCCAACTTCTTTTGCTTACCCTTGGGAACCTTATTATGGTGACTAGGAATAATATAAGACTTAGTGTAATCCAAAATAAGGAGGATAAGGCCAACATGAAGAACAAGGTTTTTAGGATTGTGCCTATGATCCTTAATTCCACTTTCCAAAGACGCTAGCAAATAGAAAGGAAAAGAGACCTTTTTGTGCCTAAAATGGTTAAGAAGAAAAAAATGATAACCAGAGAGGACAAAGAACCATCCATCAAGAGTTATGTACCTCATGAGTTATTCGGTGACGTCTCCCCAAATAACCTTAATTGAGCTACAATAGTAGCCCTCACATTTAGCCCTCTCCAATTTATGCCTTTCATCTTCCTTAAATAAAATATCCAGCACAACACTCGACTCATTCTTATCTCTATAAAATTTCTTACCCTTAGCAGAAAGGCCCGTGATACCAATAATAAGGTCCACAATTATTTCAAATTCAATTCCACCCATCTTTAAAAACCTGTTATGCCAACCCTTAACAAAAGTATCTATCACCTTCAAATCATGCCCATGAAGTCTGAATATTTGTAGTCGTTCCCAAACTTTGACATTATACTTCAAAGTATCACAAGAGAAAGGCTCAACTCTATTCCATTCTCCGTTGATGACCATAGATACTGCAAACCCCAAAAGATTGAGAAAATTGCAAAAAATGAGAAGAAACCTCGAGAACAAGGCTATAGAACAACCCACAATCCATGTGGAAATGGTAAGGTGGCAGAAGGTAATAATGATTCTTGAAGGCCACACCTTACAAAATATTTTCAAATAAAAAAAAAACAATGCCAAATCCAAATTGGAGTTACACCAAGAAGTAACCTGCCATGTGAATAGGTTCATGTGGAAAAAGGTAATGATGAAACAAACCCCCTCAACATTTTTGAAAATCATTATTAAGAAAAACAAGGGCATCAATGGGAAGTTGATCATCCCCTTCCCATATCCTACGTTTGCTAACCCCAATGTTAGCAAAAACATCAGCTAAACCATTACCCTCCCTAAATATATGTGAGATGTAATATTCATCAAAGGAATTCAAAATTTATATCGCATCTAAGATGAGAGATTCAACAGTCCATGAAGGGGGTGTGGTTTGCTTCAGGTAATTAATAACATTTAGAGAATACCCCTCTAACCAAACCTTCCTAAATCCGTTAGATTGAGCAACCTTCAACCCATCAGAGGCAGCTGAGTCTTGTCCCTTGTTGATCAAAGGCATGAAACTATTTCTCCAACTCCTAGATCCTGTTGTTTGAAATTTCCTCCCTTTCCTAGTATCCTTTCAACTATTCTTCTAATTCCTTAATTCTCTGCAAGGCCTCTTGAAACTCCTTGCTTTCATACCTTCCTTTCAAAAGAAACTTCTCTTCTTTTTCTAAAAATGTTTCTTCTTCCACCTTCTCTGCTAGTACAAACCTTTCTTCGAATAAAGGGCTTCTTGGAGGTATATTTTTCGTTTTAGCTATGAATAAGTCCTCTGAATCTAAATTCTAACTATTTATCATATACATAGGTATTACCTTAGGTTGCTTATCACTATCAAAAACCCTTTCCTCATAATCTGTGCTAGTCTCGATCACCACAATCTTATCCTTCTGATTTTTGGATTTTCCCTTCATAGGCCCTTTCCCTCTAAGATAGTGAGACCTCCTCCTTGATTGTGTTGGACTCTTTTACTTCTTCTTAGGTTCAAGAATGGAGGCTATACTTTTTCTTTTCCTTGGCATAGAAGGGCTCTTGGAAGATGTAGGGGTTTCTGTGACTCCTTTTGTTGTGGGTTGCTCCTCTAAAGCTACAAATTATTTTTCTTGTGCTTCCTGCTCTATATTTTCCCCAATGATATGGGTAGGTGAGGTAGTAGGTGAAATAGAGGGCACATTCCCTATTTCTATAGCAATAGAAGGCTCTATTATTTCCTATTCTCTGTTTACTTCCACTGCAATTGGCCTTATGGGAATTCCATTGATATTATTATAGGTGAAGAAATCTTCCCAAGATATATTGGGATATTAGATTATGAGGATTTTCTTGATTAACAAGGTCACTAGAAAAAAATGTGATAAGGCAGACTGATTTCTCTTCTTCTTATATTCAAAAAAAATTCTTTTCAAAAGATTATATAAGAAATTAGGAACATTCACAACTCTCTGATGACACAAATGACTAAGGAGTTTAAAGTGCACAATGTATAAAATAAATTTCCTACCATTGTAGGTCAAATATTTAATAATGCAGGAGGCAACAAAAGCCCAAATCTAGGGTAAAGAGAGTCATTTTGTACTTTGGGATGTAGAATCTAAATTCTCTCCTGATATTGAAAAGTCATTTCTAGTCGCAATTACTTCCACTCTTATTGGAAATTCCTCCCCTGTTCTTGGTAATCCTGATACTTCTGCAACTATTGCTTCTAAAGCATCCACCCTTAGTCCTCTAACCATGGTTGCATCATTTTAAAAGGTACTTGTAAATTGTTGCATCATAAGTTCATTGTATTCACAAAGCCGAAGGAAATAGTCCAACCAACTAGATTGTTGGAAGATTGACAGACATTTTCAATCTTCTATTGTGTTGTTGGCTCTCCTCTTATGATATCTCCTCCCATTACTACAAATTTTATCAATTTTGTCAAATTTTATTATTGCACTTTTCTCTATTATATGTTCCCTTATTTCTCTATTTTTTTTATGCTCTACACTCTGCTATTGTCGCTTCTTTGTGGCCAATGGAGGAAAGTGAAAGGAATTGAGAATTTTGTATTATTTTTGAAAGGTTTTGGTGATAAAAATTAAAACCTTTCTGACCCCCAACTTAGGTGTGATATTTATCCTCAAATAACATGTATTGAAATTACGTGTAGGATAGATTTAGAGTACCTGAGCGATATGATAAATTAAGTAAAAATGTGCTTATGATTTAGAATGTATAAGAAAATTAGTAGATTTAAATGTCAATTATAGATAGTTAACATGAAAATTACCTATTATTATGGAGTGAATGAAATATGGTGTTGTCCCCATGGTTGTCGTTGCACCAAAAGGTCGACCTGTTAATGCCTAATACAACTGCCAGAGTTAATGGATCCATGGGAGGCGGTTAGTCCATGTCACAAATTTTGAGGGGAGCACTAACCATTTGACAACATATGGAACATGCAAATGAAGGTGACATCGCCATGCAGGTTAGTTGAAAAAGATGTGAAATGATAGTTTTTTAATTTAGAGTACTACAAGCAGACTTGCAAGAAAAAGTAACATATTATGATTTTGGCATGTGTCCAAGAATTGGTATTTAAAATGAAAGGCTATGGAAGGTATGGAGTATGAATAGTGTAAGTGATGGTTGCATGGTATGCATGGTTATGTGAAGTACTACATGATAGAATGAAATGCAACTGGAAATGGCTGCGTGTATGATGGGAGTGATATGAATGTAGTTGCTACGAGTGTGTGAACAATAGGTCTTGTTTTATCGATGTCCTTGGGGATGGTTTTATAGGTCCCATGAATTGCTATTACATGTCCATAAAAATAAAGGTTGATGATCATAACTTGTGCATGTATGTACATGTGAGAGGTTTTGGTGAGCTATTATACCTAAAGAATATCAAGAGGTGAGCCAGTGGGCTTGTCAACTGATATTGTATTGGATGTGTCATCTCTTGCTATAGGTGGATCATATAATTCTAGCTTGAATTGTTGTTGCAGAGTATGTAAGAAGTCTTCCCTTTGTAATGAATTCTTATAAAGATTTAGGTGGTGGCCATTTACTAATAGGGAGAATATTATTGAATCAATTGTAGTTAGTTACAAGGTAAGAGCACAAACCCGTGTCACACTTTATAAAGGAATCTGCCAACAACAACAAAAAAAATTGAACTTCGACCACATAAAAGTGGTCTTGATGTTTTGAATTTCAAAATGATGTAAACTAGTGAAATGTAGAACTTTTGAAGTTTATTCCTGTAATTTTTTAGATTTAAAAAAAAATTGTTTACATTACTTTTTAAGCAATTTAAGAACGGATTTTGGAATGCTAAAATTTTTAGAAAAAAGTGGCTTCATGGGCCATTAAGAAATAAATTGAAAAATGCTTCACTTCCCCCTATTTTTTTTCTCCAAATAGGTAACTTCAATATCTTGTGCATGGAAAAAAAATTCAAATTTTGATGTATATTTTTCTCATAATAACGTTTTAAAGTCAAACTTGTTAGAATTCAACAGTTTTCATGAGCCAACAACTATTGTCTATTTTTTAAATCATTTTCAAAAAAAAAATTATACCCTTTTGAAGAAGACTCTCTCTTGTGCCTCATATATTTTTTTAAAAAAATTAATATGTTTTTATTAACTTTAAGAACCTACTTGCATTATTTTAAAAAAAATATATATTAAAAATAATTAAAATATTAAAAAAAATACATATTTGGATTTACCACTCTGAGATCTACAAAAGGGTATTTTTCTTTTTTGCAAAAAAATCATTCTAACTAAAGAAATACTTAGTTGAAGTTGAAAGTTTCAAAAAATTCTGGAAAAAAGTTGAGTTGGCTGCAATTAGGATGACACATAGACAATTTCAATAGAAAGGGTTTCGCCCAAAACCCTTCTATAGAAACCCCACACATTAAAAAATCCAATTTCAAAGCGGGAAAAGGAATTTTTTTTTTTGGGGATACTGATGAAACTTATTCAGCCAAAACCCTATGTGCAACGTATAGGTCACGTGGTTTCGGTTGAAACCTATTCAGCCAAAACTTTTCCAACCACAAATATTTTCCTTGAAACTATTTATTTGGTTGAAAGTGTGACACAACTTTGTGCTTTTACCCTACACTACCCCATTTTGAAAGACTTCCTTGATTTCATATGGTCCAAGCCAATGTGTTTGCAGTTTTCCCTTATAGTCTTTAAACCTAGAATTATATAATAATGCCCAGTCACCAGTATTGAATGCCTTTGTCTTGATAAATTGATCATGCCATTTCATCCTCTATTTTTGCACTATCTCTATATGATGAATGACTTCCATTTTGATTTCATCTAATGTATTCAAGGTGTGCAGTCATTCTTTTTGAGCTACTGATATATCCATGTCAAGTTGTACTATTGTCTGAAGTGTCTAATATTTAAACTCAATTGGTAGGAAAAATTTATTTCCATACACCAATTCATATGGTGTACACCCAATTGTAGTCTTCCAAGTTGTTATGTATACCTAGACCGCCTTAGAGAGCCTTGCTGCCCAATACTTTTTATGTAGGTGAAATGTTTTGGTGAGAATACCTTCAATTTCCCTATTAGTAACTTTGACTTGGCCATTAGCTTGTGGATGGTAGGGTGTAGATTTCTTGTGCCTGATCTCATACTCCTTTACTAATTTTTTAATTAGATCATAAGAAAATTGAGGCCCTTGGTCTATTACTATTTCTAAAAAAACTCCATATCTAATGAATATATCCTCATATAAAAATTTAGCAACATTTCCATCTCTTACAAATTGTAAGGCTTTTACCTCCACCCATTTTGTTAGATAATCTATACAGACCAAACTATATTCTTTGTTGTTGGATGTTGAAGCCATGGGACCAATGAAATATAGTCCCCACTCATCAAAGGGTGCAATAACTAATTATGGTTGGAGTGAAATTTCATCACCCTTTGTAAGTCTTCTCATCGGTCGACACCTATCACACCTTCTTGTATACTTGATTGCATCCTTGTGGAGTGTGCGCCAATAGTAACCAGTGTTCATATTTTTTAGGGTTGTCCTTTTAGCTACAAAATTCCCTCCATATGGATCATCATGCCATGATTTTAAAATATCATAGACCTCATCTTTCCTGATGCATCTTCACATTATGTTATCAACCCTATATAAAAGAGATAACCAACTATCCATGAATAAGGAAAACTTCACTCAACTAAATGTCTCTTTTCTTTTGTTGAGAGGTATGGTGGTGTTTTCCCTGCAACTAGATAATTGGTTGTTTGCATACCAAAGTGCATTCACAAAGAGATCAAATAAATGTTCATTAATAAAGGAGTCACCAATAATATCCTCTATTGATTTGATTAGTAGCCTAGAAATAAAATCAGCTACTATATTTTCCTTCTTTGGTTTTTCCACAATTGTTATATCAAATTCTTGCATGAGTAATAACCATTTGATAATTTTTCCTCCTACCACTAGTTTATTCACCAAACATCTAATTTCTACATGATGTATGTGAATGAAGACATAGTAGCTAGTGATGTAATGCCTAATCTTATTAATATATTAGACTACTACCAACATTTCCTTCTTAACGACTGTATAATTAAGCTCTACCCCTTGGAGATTCTTGTTGATATAGTAGATGGCATATTCTAGATTCCCTTTTTTTTCCCTAAAACTACACCTATTGCAAAATAATATGCATCTATATGTATGTGAAAGGGGATTGTCTAGTTAGGTCCTCTTAAGATATGGGTCTTAGTGAGGGTTTCTTTGAGGGATTCAAATGCATCTTGGAGTGTAGGTGTCTAATCAAATTTAATATATTTAGAGAGGATCACAAATAATGGTGTTGCTAACTTACTGAAATCCTTAATGAACCTCCTATAATAACCTACATTCCCAAGAAAACTTCTAACATCATTTATATTTTGAGGAATTGGAACTCATGGAGATTGCTTATATCTTGTTAAGGTCTACCTGTATTCCTTCATTGTACACAAATTGTCTCAAGACCACTCCTTCAGTCATCATAATGAAACATTTTTCATGACTCAAAGAAAGGTGGTGATTTTGACATCTTTGTAGGACACTCTCAAAATTAGTTAGAGACTCTTCATAAGAATTCCCATAAGTTGTAAAATCATCCATGCAAATCTCCATGGAATCATGTGCAAATTATGAGAATATGCTCAAAATTTCTCTTTGAAATCTTGAAAGGGCATTACATAATCCAAATGGAAAGATAAAATAAGCATATGTACCCCATGGGAAAGTAAATTTTTTCTTTTCCTAATCCTCTGGAGATATTTTTATTTGATTATATCCACTGAATCCATCCAAGAAGGAGAAATATTGCTTTCCTACCAATGAATCCAACAACAGAACAATAAAAGGAAGGGAAAAATGGCCTTTCTTCATTCAATTCTCTATAATCAACACATACCCTCCATTTTCCTCCCTTCTTGGTACAACCATTAATGGGGATACCCATTGGATGTCAGATATAGGATAAATAAACCTTTCATCTAGCAACTTCTATAATTATATATTGACTATGTCACATACAAATGGGTTCATTCTCCTCTAAGGTTGCTTGACCGGCTTGTAGTCATCATTAATATAAATTTTATGCATGCATAATTAAGGATCTATACCTTTCATATCATGGTACTCCCATGCAAGTGTTGTTGTGTGTGCTTGCAACATGGTTAATAAGGAAGATTTTTGTGTAGTTGTCAATTAGTTATTGACATTTAATGTTTTTCCTAGTTTGATATCTATGGTTAAGGAAAATGGATTAATAGAAGCAATGTCAAGACCTGCCATATTGAGATTACAAATTGGAGGTATTAGTCTATGAAAAATATAAGTAGACTTAGAGGCATTTGTAGGTATTATGTTGTGCAAAGGACAATGCAAACATGTGAGGCAATGTTGTTGCTACAAGTCCCTACGATAAGGGTTTTGCAAAATATTGGAAAGTATGTCATATTCATCTTGAATGTATAACATTGGGCTATGTTCAATGTTCATTAATGTTTGCAAAGGGTATTGGTCATCTTCATCAAAGGAAGGCCATATAGTTTGATACAAATCTGTATGTGGTTGTGCAGGTAGGTAGAGGACTAGTTTTTTGTCACATTTCCATTGGAAATGATCATATTCCCAAACCTATAACCTATAAATGCATCTGTAGTGGCTATCCAAGGCCTCCCTAATATCAAAGGGTATCTTGCAAGGTTTTCTTTAGGTTGCAACACCATAAAATCTACAGGGTATCCCCATGAATCTAGTATGATGACTAAGTCTTCTATAATACCCTTTGGTTTAATAGTTGACCTATCTACTAGTTTTAAAATAGTAGGTGTAGGTTGGATTTCCATCAACTAAATTTGTTTCATAGTTTCTTTTAACATAACATTGATGGTATCTCCTAGATCAATTAAGGTATTTTTAATGAGTTCCATTAATTTGGACATCCATTATAGGATCTACATATTTAGGAACAACTATGTTGCCTAACATAATGTTAGCAAGTTGTCCTAAGACATGAATGGTCTAGGGGTCCTTTCATTTCTTGCCTAGATTTTTGAGGCACAAATCTCTCATAGTCTTTGTGTAAATTGGCACTTCCTTAATTAATCAAATACGAGGTATTTTTATGCAAACATTTATAAGTTGGCCCAATGGGTCATACTCAGTTTTAGATTGGGGTTTGGTGTGGTTAATCTTTTAGGGAATGGTGGTTCTTGACTTGTGATGTTTTGTTGAGTCTTATTTTGTTCAAGTTCATTTGATTGATTGTCAATAATTTCTACTAGGGGGTCCTCATCAGTAAGTTTTGTAATTTGAGGAGATGGAGGCCCAACAAGCATTTTCCTTGTATGGAGGTGAACATCACTCATCTCTACCCCATAGGTTGGGTATTGGATGGCGTCATTAATATAAACCTATTGAACAAGCTTGTTATTAGGGTTAGGTGTAGGTTGGGCTGGCAGCTAAGGCTCCCTTGGCTATGGTGGAGTGGCCATGCTTGGATTTGGAATTATAGTAGGTTTTAATGGCTACAAAGGTTGTTGTGGCTATGGGTTGTTCAGTTTTTGGGTTTTCCATTGTTGACTCCCTAGCCATTGTGATGGTCATTGGTTTTGTTGGGATGAACTCCAAGAATTATAATTTGGGGCTTGATAAG
Organism: Sequoia sempervirens; assembly: GCA_007258455.2. Classification (NCBI taxonomy): domain Eukaryota; kingdom Viridiplantae; phylum Streptophyta; class Pinopsida; order Cupressales; family Cupressaceae; genus Sequoia; species Sequoia sempervirens. The sequence continues at coordinate 236,598,897 of VDFB02000002.1, forward strand.
ATTGCAGTGGCCATGTCCCTTGTTGTGAATCCCAATTGGGTGTTTGGGCCATTGACCATGATTGGTTTTGTGTATTTTTATAGGGTTGAGTGTTCTAATGTGAGAAGTTTGAATTACCACCTAGAAATGACACATTGTAATATAATGGATCTGGAGGCATAACTTGTCTTTTTTCCAAGTTTTGTGTTGAAAAATGTAGAATAATTGACCTTGTTCATCTTCTAGTGGTTGAAATTTAGAATTTACTTACCTTTCTTAAGAAATTCTTGCCAACTTCTTACATTTTTAGTTTGTCCTCTTTTGGTGGAAATATGGATAGTATTTAGTTAGGGTTACCTCCACTTCTTCCTGATTCTTCTTAATGTGAAATGTGTCCAATTGGGTGGCCATGTGGCTGATTATGTCCTCCTTCATGTTGGACAAGAGGTTACTAAGTTCCACCCTTAAGACTCTTGCTAAAATTTTGTTGAAATAAGGGTTTCTATCAGCCCTGGTTTTCCTTAGGGATGATCTAGAGTAGTTTTTGCATACTTTACAAATCTCCTCAAATAGCAGTTGAGAGGTATCTCCTACCCCTATGAGGTTAATATATTCCATACAATCTTCATATACTCCCCTCAAAAATTCCATTAGGAGAGAGCTTGTTCTGAGGTGACTTCTTTAGGAAAAACTAAAATCTTTCCACATAGTTCTCAAGTGGTTCATCTTATCTTTGTGACATCTCAAAGATGTCAACTCTCTTCTTGTATGTCCCTCTATAATAACCTTGATATTTCTCCAAGAACTTACTCTTCATTGTCTCCCAATTGGGTAGAACATTTATTCCCAACCCCATAAACCATATTAGAGTGGCATCCTTCAATGTAGTTGGAAAGAGCTTAAACCTATGAGCTTTTGTAGTGTAATAATAACTTTGACATAGCACATCAAACAAAAACAAGAATGTGTTTAGTCTTCAGTAATCAAACCATAGAAAATTGGTAATGTTGAAGGTGGTATGTTCTTAAGAGAAACAAGTCATTCTTGGTTTGCTATTGGATACTCAAATGTCACATGCTCCACTCGATTGTCCACTGCTTCCTCAACCATGGTGTTAAGACATCTTCTAGAAATATCCTCTATGTTTGGAGTAGATACTGGTGAGAGGGATTTTTTTTCTTGTGTTAATTCCCTCAATAATTTCTCTATTTACACTAGTGTCTTCAATTTCTTCCTGAATTGAGGGGATAAATCTTCCCAAAGTGTCTCTCTACCTCTGCATACAATAGTCTTGATCTTAGTAGGCAGTTCCTACATGTTAGTTATTTTTTTTTTACTTTTTTTAGGTATATATTGGTCCTAATGCTAAAATAAAACTTACTAGTCTATGGAATCTTTTAAAAAGAATTCCATACAATCTTCATATACTCCCCTCAAAAATACCAATTTTAATGACTGAGGAGAGAGCTTGTTCTGAGGTGACTTGTTCAGGTAGAACTAAAATATTTCCATGTGGTCCTCAAGTGGTTCATCTTCTATTTGCGACATCCTAAAGATGTCATCTCCCTTCTCATTTATTCCTCTACAATAATCTTGATATTTATTAGAGAACTTGGTCTTCATTGTTTCCTATTTGGGTACAACATTACTTCCCAACCCTATAAACCATCTCAAAGTGACATCCTTCAATGCATTTGGAAAGAGCTTAAGCCTATGAGCATCTATAATATAATAATAACTTTGGCATAACACATCAAACTCAAATAAGAATGTGTTTGGGTCTTCACTAACCAACCCATAGAAAGTGGGTAATGTTGAAGGTGGTAAGTTCTTAAGTGCAACAACCCATTCTTGGTTTATTATTGGAAACTCAAATATCACATGCGCCACTAGATTGTACACTACTTCCTTGACCATGGTGTTAAGATGTCTTCTGGAAATCTCCTCTATGTTTGGAGTAGATACTAGTGTGATGGGTGGTTCTCTTGTGTTAATTACCTCAATAAGTTCTTTGTTTACACTAGTGTCTTCAATTTCTTCTTGAATTGAGGGGAAAAATTCTTCCCAAAGTGTCTATTTGCCTCCACATACAATAGTCTTGATCTTAGTAGGTGGTTTTTGTATGTTGTTAGTGAAAAATTATTTGATTGATTTCTAGATATCTATTGGTCCTAATGCTAAAAAAAAACTTATTGATCTATTAAATATTTTAAAATAAATTAAAACACAAAAAAGAATTTTGAACTTAGCACCATCCCCGGTAACAATGCCAAAAATGTAGAGCTTCCCCTATTGTCTTATTAACTTGGTGCAAATTATCATGCACACAACTCAATGGACCTAAAGGTCCCTAAACTAAGCAATTCATCATACAAGATAGAGATTCCTTTAATTAAATCAACTAGCGAGTCATATAATTAAGATGATACTTGCAACATATATGCATTCAATAATTCCAAACATTCTATATTGGCTGAGTATAGGCAAACTAAACACAAACAATTGCATAAAAGTATTTGAACCAAAATTGACTTTTATCTTCAAAATAGAGTAAGCAAGTATGAATAACTACCTAATTGCTATGGGTATTTGATGCTTAGGATTATAACACAATAACTGTTAGGCTAACGACTGTACTAACTGATTGTGATACTCCAAGATGTCTTAATATATCTAACCTCCAAAGTATTGAACAAAATATCAATTAAAAGATTTCCAATTCATAAATTATAACATGTCATTCATAATTTCATAAATTAAAAACTCCAGATTAAACTTCTAATGCACAATCTAACTTATCAACTAACTTAATATGGTTATGCAGTACCTGAAGTGGCCCTTTCTTGAGTTGTTGCATCCATAAAATCTTCTTTAATTACTCACTCAGGAAAATATGCTATTGAAATATCTTTTGTTTATTGCATTCAATCAAAAACATAGAACTTTGAACATAATATTACAAGAGATCTTATTCAATCTAATACATGCAAAATCTAGATATCCTCCTTGACAAGGTTCCCCACTATATAGGGTCCATGAGAGAGTGCAGTTATTTGTGAACTGAAAATGAACTTAAAGTAGATGTCAACTCTCCCTTAGGAATAGGAAAAGGACTCAGTTCTCATTAAATAAAAAATATCAAAATAGGAGTATAAAAATCAAACAAGGACTTTGTACTCAACAAAGATTAATCGTTATAATAAAAAATTGCCCAAATAGAGCAATTTTTGTTATAATTCTTATTCCTATTGGTAACAAAATTATTCTACTTCTTGTCTTATTAAAAGATAAGAGTGATACTCAGTTATCCATAATTTTATCCTTAAATGACCATCTTCATCTTCTTCTGAAAGTGTAGTCATGTTGTAGCAGACTAACTCCTCTAAATTGGACTACCATCCTTCTGCTACAGGCTGTGAAGCCTTCGATTTTAGGTTGACAAGTTCCTTTTTGCAAGGGTTAGTACTTATTTCTTCAATACATTTTATTGCTAACAACCATAATTAAACATGAAATCCAAGTAAGCTCAAAAACATTCATAGCTCATATATCATTCATCAACATAACATATATCAGCTTCGAATACTCTAAAATACTTAAAGTATATAAAAGGTCTAGTAATGTATTTTAGAGTTTAGCAAAAATAAGATAAAAGAAATTATCTTCAGCAAAAAGATAAGACATAAGTATGGCCCATCAGCAAGGTCATGTTTGAGAAGCTTGACACTTGAAAGAATGATGTAGATTCACTTATGAAACTAATGCACATGGATAATTTCTCTTGGTGTAGGGAGGCCATAGTCTTGTATCATATACTTGATTCATTTTATATTTCTCTTATGTCATTACAATGTATGATATCATGTGGTACAATTTTAGGATAGTGTGATGTTTAATTATAATCCTATTGTACTTTAATGTCAAGTCTCCAAACATCTTGGAATGGGTAAATGTAGGTGGTTGAGAGATATTAATATTCTATTATTCTCCTCATAACTTGCAAATATTAGTTGTAGTACATTAGGAAGGGAGGTGGAGCATGAAATGTAAGGAAGCTAAGATAGTGAAACAACTTCCTACACTAATCTTGAGAGGAGGGTTAAGCAATTCTTTTTAGATCTAAATAGTTGCAAAAACTTAAATATAAATAAACATAAATAATATTCATACCAAAAAATAGTGATTTATGTGGGGAAAACCCTTTCGGGAGAAAAACCCCACACTCAAATTTTTTCCCAATATGTTATTTAAAAATCAACAAGATTACAATATACTTGAAGAGCAAGCTTTCTCATAGGAGTATCACTGGTATCACCAACTATAGATCTAAATATAAATCAACAACTATAATACTCTTACACATAATCTCCATCTCATGCACCTAATATATAGGAGATACAATATATGAAACAGTCAAATGATATTACAAAACCATGAGCTAAAACCACCTCAAAAGTGGTTCCTATCCTTATCTCAAATAAAAAATGCCTATGATGTGTCTAAAAACACAGTACCACATGTAGCTCCCCCTTTACAACTCATTTATGTGTCCAACACATTTTAACATCTCCCATTTTAAGAGACCCAACTTTTAAAGGCCATAAATTTTGATCTAGGTGTTCAATTGATGAACCATTGGAACCATTAGAAAGCTTGTGAAGTGATGTAACCTACTAAACTAGTTACAACCACTTTCAGGCCCAAAAATGCCTCTAAGGCCTTCAAAATGGGCTTTGAAACTTTGAAAAATGAAAACTTTAATATCTTCAAATCCAGACATGATCTTGCTATGAAACTTAATGAGCGTGCTTATTTAGCCAATCCAAAGCTTTGGGAAATTTTTTGCATCAATATATGCTCAAATATAAACTTACTATAAATAGTAACCTTGTGTAATTACAAAGTTGAGACACTATTTTTCTAACATGAAAATGGTAGTTACAAATTGAGTTGTATTCATTTATACCATTTTTCCATTATTAAGCACTATGAGAGAGAGTGGAGACCCTTTGCATGTTAGTTGGATTCCATAATGTATAGTGGATTGTAAAATTAATTGCTATTTTTTAGGATGTTTTCTTACTTTTCACACGGGTCAAAGATTCTTGGGAGTTATATTCTCTATTAATGGATACATTTTTTATATATTAGATATTGAGAAACAAAAATACAAAAGAGTAGATACAATATAAGGTGCCTACACATTAGTTACCATCCATTATAAAATCAACTAGACTTGTATAGTTTACATAAATAACCAACTACATCCCAAAAACCCACTTAAAACACTTAAATAATAACGGTTTTAATCATCTTGGGCTACAAAAATAACAACATATATTATCACTTATCATAAAATTTTACTCCCATAAATATTTTGGTTGATTTTATTCTCATAATTGTTCATTTCATAAGTCCTAGTAATAGTATCAAATTCATTGAATCTTCATTCAGGTATTTGACATTTCATTTATACATAATTTGTTTTTTTGATACATAAAAAGTTTGTATATTAATTTTTCCAAAAAACATTTATAGTTCATCTACTAAGTAGGTATGCCAAAATTTGTAGAATACTACCCTAATGGGCCAACCCCAAACACCCATGCTTCTACCAGAATATACAAAATGCCCCAATGTCCACCATGATTTATAGACAAAACACCCCATATTGCCACCAAAATTTTCCTTAAAACCCTATACCCCTTATAATGGATTAACCAAAGTGAGGAAAAAGGACCAGTACCACTATAGAAGTTGACCACTAGGCATTTACAAATGAAAAGAGAAATGCACACCAACACCAAAAAACCTAACCAAGCCCTCATGGAATTACAGATTTAAACAACATTTTTTAGCCATGACCAAAGATCGCCACCCAAAAACCACCTTACTATTGGACCTAAAATCCATTCATCTTGGAAAATTGATCAAACTCTTGTACCCAACCGTAGTCGTTCATAGGCTCAAGCATTAACACCTTAAGAAAGCTTACCCTCTATCTTGCCAATTGTTGGTGCCTAACCAACACCATTCCTTTTAACTCCAAAAGTAGGGGATAGAATTTGACCACCTCACTTGGTACCTTCATCAATGGAAGATCACTTGGTCGAGGGGCACCTAAACCCAAAAATGTCATTCACAAGATCTCATCCAAACCACCCAACAACTCCTTTTTAAAGAGTTTGAAAACAATCAACTTTGCCACCATTTTTGGTGTTCAAACATCCAAAAAAAAGGCAAGGAATTGAGAGACAATGTGGGTATTAACTCGGAAGGTCTCATGGTTTGAAAAATGCCCCTTGCACAAAATCATTTTGACTGCCACCACCATCTAATGAATCACTGGTTGGTTATTGCTTTGAAGGCCATCTATCGAGCTTTACAATCCAGATGGATGGGAGTATCGAGCCGCATATTCGATGCCATCTCCATGATGAACTTTGAGCATTCTACCATTATCATCACTAGAGTGAAAATACTTGAAATGCAAACAAACCATGCCAAACCTGTGCAACCCTCTGTTATTTATGGTTCTTGATCGCCAACTCTTATGATGTGCAAAAGTGTGTGTGCCATCTGAATTTTGTTGAGTTTCTGCCACCTAGACCTAGCATACATGATGAGGATTCATGTTATGCCCGCAAAAATGGACTTCATATCCTCACTTGATCGGTTGTAGATTTTCCATTCAAAGCCCTTGAAAATATCGGTGGGATGGCATGATAAATCAAGGTCATCAATAAACATCATTTTACCTGACTGTACCTCCAACCTTATTTCCAAACATGCTCGGTCATCCAAGAAAGAGCATTCACCCATCCAACTCCAAGTGCTAGGGTGGCATGGAAAATATGATCGCCACCTTTCCCTAAGGGACTCGACCTTTCCCCATTGAAAAGTGGAAAGGTGCCCACCCAACCACCCACTTAAAAATTGAGGTTAAGTAATCTCAATCGTTGACACGATAGAGAGCGACCCCGTGAGGTTGAACCTTGGTTGTTGGAACTACAGGTAAGAAGCCCCACCATTTCACCAAAGGGTCACCCTAATTCATTTATACATATTTGGTTTCTTTTGTATTGAACTAATTTTTTATTCTTTCGCCTCTTTTTAGGCACAAACAAATTATTTCTATTCATCCAATGCTTCAACAATTATAATTCATTATCATCAATAATTTTTTCCCTATGGAAAGAATTGCATGTCAAATATCTTCTTGTTATACACTCACATGAGGTCTTGTGTTAGAAAAATAAAACAATTTCTCTTCAGGATCTCTTTGATCACCGAACCTTTCAACATAATATTAAAAATTGTGAGCCCCATAAACTATACTAGAGAAAGGTATCTTCTTTTACCTTGGAATAAATTATCATTTATTCCTTTCTAGATATGCCACATAACTTCATAGGTTAGGAGAGACCAATATTTATTTAGCTCGGTAGAGAATTTTTTGACACATTCAAACAAGACTCTAGCCTAATCAAACTCTTTCCTACTATCCCAACTTAATTTCTTACCCAAAAATAAACTCTCAAAAGTCTCAACTTTATTACACAATATGCACACATTAATGGAGAAGCCATTATTATGAACACCATTGGAAAGAACAAGCTTTCTAAGAACAATTGACCATATAAAACAAATCTTTTTGGACTTACAAGTAGAAGACCACATGTAGTTCAAAATATGAGGAAAATCATTGTTAGACATTTTAAGGTTCCAACTATCACATACATAGTTCAAAGTCTCTCTTGTGTCTACTAGCAAACCATAAATTTTCTTAGAGGTAATTTTCTCCAAAACAAAGTCATTAATCCAATTTATGTTTGCCATAATTTTAGTGTTGAATTTTAGCACAAAAGGAAACTTGATGTTATAGAAGGATTTCTTAAGAACGTAAAAAAATCTTTTTTGATTACTTATAATATCAAAATCTTTGCAAAGAATCCCAATCTTTAAGTCTACCATTTTCCATGATCTTACCCAAAAATTTAGTTACTTTCAAATATCACTTAATAGTAGAACATCCTTGCATTAAATCAAGAGATTTATTACTCTTTAAGTGAAGGTTCCACCAAATATATATGAAAGAAAAAAAATATTAGTCCTTGAGAAAACATCCTTGTTCCTAAGAAAGTGCTTAACACTCTCCCAAGCCTTCTATATGTTGTCAAACAATTCGGAGCCAAAGGAGAAATACTATTTTTCCCAAACAAAAAATCATGTGGATGCAACCAATTCCTATTCTTATCATTTTTTGGCTTAGACATAGCCATATTCCAATCGAACCCCCCCAAGTGGTTAGGAAGACAACACCAATTCCAACTAACATCATGTATTTTATGTTCACCTTTGTGATTAGACCAAAGTATCTAAGGTCAACTTTTCAACTTTATCCATTTGATAAATGCAAAACAACCATACAAAAGCATATATAATACTATAGGAAGATAAGAATTTTTGGTATACCTGAAGCCAACCAACCAAGGAGAGTAAGTAGGTTTTATTCTTAGCATTATTATTTTTAATTTTCCCAAACAACCACCTCCACATATCTTTCAATGAAGAATCAATGGAAAAAGGAATACCCAAATATATGACAATTTTATTTGGTCCTCACCAAGTCCAATTTGATGCAACTAACAAATTAGGGGAAATTCTATCCCAAGATGATGGATTTATGATCCATAATTTTTGTACCAGAAGCATTACAATAAATTTTAAGTCTATTCAATAAACTACTAAAGTTCCCATGATTAATATCAATAAACATAGTCATGTCAACCATAAATTAGGCACTCAAAATATTGGACTCATTAGGGTGTTTAATGCCTTTAATTGGAGGGGAGGTCTCACTAGATTTCAAGATATTTAGGAGATAATAATAATTAAAAAAAAATAGTGCAAGTGCTAAAGGGAAACCTTGCCTTATAGATTTCTACAAAATGAATGGGTCAATAAGAACCCCATTTATATCAATTTAAGAAGATGCATCATGAAGCAACACCTTAACCCAATCACAAAATATTTTTTGGAACACAAAGGCCTCCAATGTTGTGTAACCAAATCCCCATTCAATTCGTCACAATATTTTTCAAAATCAAGTAGCATTCATGAGCCACATGTGGGAATTGTGTTTTATCCATACCATTGTTTTAGGGTGTTATTGTTTCAAGAATCCATTTTTGGTTTCCTTGCAACTCTTATCTATATATTGTAAGCATTGGATAAATGTTTTATGTGCTATTTATAGGTACATAGGTATTGCCAGGATATTATTGAGTTGAATGGGGAATTTTGTTGATTTTTTACTCTTGATTTAAACATTAATACAAACTTGTGCTCTTTGGTGGTGGAGTTTTTCTTTTCTTTTTAAAAATGGTTTCACCATGTACATCTAGTGTTATATGTTCAAATATTATAGTTTTATGATTTTTTATTTGTCAATTTATATCTCCACACATTCTTTTAATGGCTAACCAAATCATTGTATAATAAAATTTTAGAATTACGTACTCTCATAAGAAGCTTTTACTTGTAGTAGATTGCCCTATATTACAATAATATGTATGCTATCATACTTAAGATCACCATGATTTATTCTATTGTACATACATTTATTCATAGAAAAAAGTTATACCATGGTAATTATTGCAACACATACCATAGTCATCATGATGTTAAAAATATTGCTTATGAAACTCCCTATTCATCAATATATTTTGTTCATATTTTTACATAGTTCACATGATCTTTAGTGAATAAAATATCACTCAGTTTCCTTGGAGAAGCCACTCCAAACTTGAAATATTTGATAGCTTACTTGTTAAAATCCTTTGAAAAGACTCAAGTCCTAGGATTTGTTAATAAATTGCCAAGTCTTCCACAAACTTACACAAATAGAATATTTTACGTGCAATATAGAAGGACAACACTTGTTATAACTATAAAATCTACATATACTTTGTTGATGTAAATAGGTGTTTTACCTATATAGATCCTATTTACATGTTAAGTCCACTTAGTTCCTTGGAGGGAATCTTTCAAGTCAGTGTTAGTTGTCACAAGATCTTATCTTATCTTTTGACATTTAATTCTTGTATCTTAAGTGATTTAATATTTGTTGGGGTAGTTGTCTCATTATATAGAATTAAGACACAATTCAAGATATTGTTTAATCCTATCTCACATTTTTCCTTTCTAAGCAAGGCATCATTTGTACATCCTAGACAATTCAATTCAGTTGAGTCAATCCAATATATCATTGCAATCTTGAGCATTACCTATTGCGCTTATCTTGCATCCATTATTGTAAATACGTGTTCTTACTTTTCCCTCTTGTAGAAGGTTTTTATAGGTGATCCTGGAGGCTTGAGTCCTTGAGTGACTCTAACATGGTATCAAAGCTTCAGGAATGCAAAACCCCTTCTCAGATCTAAGGGTGATTCAATATTAAGCTTTTACATGGTGCACATTAGGGTGAAATGGGCCTCATGGTTGAGTCTAGAAGGCCCAAAAATCCATATTTTTATATAAAATATTCATATTTGGGAAAATAAATAAATTTGGGCCATTTTTGACATTTTTAGATTTTTGGTGAAAAATCAATTTGTATAGTTGTACAAAATCTGTACAATATGGATCCATATAATTCTTACGTGACTATATTGTATGCAACCATTAGTAGGTATAGTCTACAATCTACAATATAGTCAACATCTTTTTTGTGAATATTCCTATTTGCATAATCATTCATATCTATTTTCATAATCACTATCACTTCAACCACATCACAATACTAACAATCATCAATAGTGTACGATTTTGTAGGTTTTATTAAAATATAATTTTTTATAATAATCCATCATTTAAAAAAAAAGGGATTTAGTGTTGGGTCTTGGGGATTCTTAAGCCCCCAGTTCTTCCCTTAGTAGGGGGCTTTGCCCAAGTGGCACAAAGGGCCACTGCCTTCAAGCCTACCCAAGCACCACCTCCACTTAGTCTACCCACCAACCCAATAGTGACAATTTTTTTTAAACCCCTATGCACCTAATGGCCCTATTACAGATCAAGATCCAAAATTTTAAGCACCCATGAGCTTAAATTTGTATCTCAGAGTCCCTAATATATAGGACAATTTTTCTATAGAGCATAACTTTCTACCAAAGTTTCAAAATTTTGCAAACGAGATATTGACAGAAATTTGTTTGCCAACACTTCATAATGGTGCAAGCCATTTTTTCATTTTTTTCCTCAAGTGAATTTTATTGTCGGTTGAAGTAATATTTTCCTTTTTGGACCTCCAAGCTCATAAATTTTTGCCATGATCTTTTATTTTTTCCATTCTTGTAATGTTGGAAAGGTATTGAGGAGCTCTACATTTCTATTCATGAAAATTTTCTATATTCAACCCCACGTATCTTTTATTCAAATTTGTGCAAATTTTCATTCTAGTTGATTACTTGGACATACTGTAACTTAGAGAAGTTTTTTCCACTTAAGAAGGCTTCATTTTCAATATAGATCATATTGGGAAAAGTTGCTTTCAGTTTGAGGATCTAATTCTTATATATTTTTGTAATTTTCCACCTTTGATCCATCTTGGCACTGTAATATTTGGAAAAAAATATTGGCGTTGTAAACTCACTAAATATAAAGTGCCACATCATGTTATTGGGGGATTCATGATTGGTTTATTTAGGGGTATCTTGGTGCATTATTTTGATATGTTTTCTTGTGCTCTTATTTTTCCATGGATCATTCTAAGGTTCCTTTTCTAACATCATGTAACTTTTCAACATGGCATCAAAATGCATGGAGTGTTCTAATGAATGAAGGTCACAATCTCTACATATTGAAAATAAGGTACCTGAACCTGTAGATGCAGATAAAAATATAAAATGGATGATTGAACATACCAAAGATCTTTGATATCTTTATAAACTAGTTTCTCAAGATTTTTTGTTCCAAATTGAATCATGTAATAATTTTCATGAAGCTTGGGGTAAATCAAAAAATTTGTATGATACTACATATGAAGTAAGAGGCTATCAAATTGATAATGAAGTGATGAGACTTGATCTTAAGAACTTTAACATCCAAGAATACATCACTAAGGTTAATGATCTAAGAGTAATGAAAAGCATGTGGAATTGATAAGAAATACATTTAGTTTGTCTATAGTACGTTGAACAAACATGGTTCTGATTATGTTGCTTAAATGTTTCTATCTTTCATACTCATAGGTTGACTATGAGGTTTTCATATACTACACCTTTATTTGCATCATTTTATGAGATGTTAATACATGAGCAAAAAAGCTTATATGATCAATGGGTCTCATCAAGTCATCTAAATCCCAAGCATTGTTGGCTAGTCAAGTGAAAGAATCAAAACATACTTATAAGAAACAAAAGAAATCAAAGAACAATCCATCTTCAAATTAATCAAAGAATAATTCCTCTTCCATAGATAAATCATCTAAGAAGGAGAAGTCTACTTGTTCATATTGCAAGAAGCTTGGGCATGATGAACATTTTTGTTATAAGAAGGATATTGATGAGTTGAAACATCTTCTCGAAAAGAATTAGATTGATTTTCCTTCTAGAATGTTTGAGTCAACTCCTTCTTTGTCTTCAAAATATTCTAATAAGGGAAAAGGTCATGTTGGTTTCGTTATTACATCAAGAAATAAGGGAACATCTCTTTGTGCTTTTTTAGGTCATGGATTATGGAGATGGCTCCTATATTTGGGATCATCTCATCATATGGCATCTTCCCAATCTATATTCTCTTCTTTTGATGCTTATAATATGTCTCATATTTTGATGGAAAACTACATACATGAGTGTACTTGGGAAATGTTCTATTACTTTTGGGGAGGGCACTTTCAATGATGTTTTATTTGTACCTCATTTGGCTAAATAATCCTTTCTATATATCAAATTACACATGGTGGAGGTGGGACAATTGTGGTGTTCAATCCCAATTTAATTATAATTAGAGACTTGGAGAGTAGAGAGATTCTTGCTACTATGATGGTTGATCATTCATCTTAGTTGCACACCTTTGTAGATTTTTCTTTTGATGATAACATTATTCCTTTAGATGTTGATCACACTTCTAGTGTGGGTGATGATTTAGAGAAGACATTGAATTCTTGAACTTGGGATTTCTCACATTGGATCCAATTCTTGAGCTTTTCATTTTATCTCCTCCATCTTATATTACATTTGATGATGTTCATGTTATCATAGTGTTGGCCTCTTACGATTCAATTTAGCAAGATCTACATCATCTTCTAGCTACATTTACTTGGTATTTATACTTGATAGGCATTGGTAGTTTGTTTGTTGAGTCCAATATTTAAAATTTTGGAGACACCATTGATTACATACATTTTCTCTTTGATGGAGATGATCCTTCTTTAGTTGTTGCAAGGGAATACTCTGACCCTCTTGTTCATTCTCTATATGATCACTCATCACAGTTTGACATGAGTGTGGGTACTTTTGGATAACATTTGGAGGAGGCTTATTTTTCTTCAAAGAATGCATATTTGTCTTTGGAGTGTGTTCTACATTTTTTTCTAGGAGATTTTGGATTGACATCTTTAGCCATGTGGCCTAAAACACCTATTTGGAGTGTGTCAGCTTTTGATATTGACATGGAGACACTTGTGTTTAGTTCAAATAAATCACATGTAATTCTTCTTCCCACATCTTCCTTTCAAGAATGAGAAGACATCATGCATATCATCCTAGTTTTGTTTCTTCCTAAGCAAAGGATAGTTGTTCAATGAGATCAGATCATCTTTAGCATTCAATGTCGAGCTTCTACCATTGTAAGAGACTCTCCATTGAGGGAGAGTTGCATGGTCTCTCTTCTTCTCTCTTATGGGGGGTCTTTCCTCGTATGGGGTTTTGTTCCTCTTATGCATCATTGAGATTATTTTATATTTTGTCTTTGGGGAGGGGTTTTGTCCCATTGGGATTTCTCCTTTTCTCTATTTGTGAGAGATTACATTGTATAATTACATGGGTACCTAACATGGCCTTGTATTCAGGACCCATCCTTGCATAATAATCAACTCCCTAAGTTGTACTTAAGGGGGGGTGTTGGTGTAAAGAGGTGTTTTACCTATCTAGGTCCTATTTACATGCTAATTTCACTTAGGTTCTAAGAGGGAATCTTTCTAGTTATTGTTAGTTGTTATTAGATCTTATCTTTTTAGCATTTAATACTTGTATCCTAAGCCATTTAATATTTGTTGGGGTAGTTGTCTCATTATATAGGATTAAGAAACATGTCAAGATCTTGTATAATCTTATCTCACATTTTTCCTTTATAAGCAAGCCATCATTTATACATCTTTTACAATTCAATTCACTTGAGTGAGTCCCATATATCACTACAATCTTGAGTATTGAATATTGACCATATCTTGCACATCCACGATTACAAATCTATGTTTTTTGTTTTTGCAGGTGATTTTGGAGGCTTGAGTCCTTGAGTGAATCTAACATAATTAAAAATATAAAATTCATTGACATAGTATACATATAAGTATTTTGAGCCACACCAAAGTACATACAAACATGGATATACAAAAATTAAGATGACAATTTATAAATTTTCATTAGTTTTCCACTTGAAATATGTAATAGGTTGTTATATTTATGTTTTATTTATGTGAGGATATAATAATTTTCCATTTTTATTTGTTCTTAATTTTAGAAGATTTGAATTATATACTTCTATTATTAAATTGTTATTTTTGGCCATAAGTCATGGTTAAATTGGTGAATTTTGTGATAAGAAGTTAAGGTTATTTGTATCAAAATTAAAACTTATACTTTGATATATTTTAACAATGATTAAATTCACATAATTAAAACCATGACAAGTTGGACAATTTGCTAAAATGATCAAGTAGTAATAAATTCTACTATAAATTTAATTCAAACTAAATTCAATTATATTCATAAATTAAGTAAAGCATTAAAAGAATATTATAACCATGTCAAGTTCTCTAAGATTTCCAATATAAGTCTACAAAATATTTAAATTATAATTGTCAAAAGTAGTGTATGTCTCTTTACTAGTTACAAAATGCCTAAATTTTTCAATTGACTTCACCTGTCAAACATTTTTCTGTGATGGTTATCCATTTCAATTTTCCCTTCAAAAATGTTAATATATATATATATATAATTACAATGCTATATTTTTTTTTATGATTTCTCTAATTATTCCCTTTCACATGATATATTCTCTAGAATTTTAATTATATTTAATAAAAAAGCCCTAAATTATAGCCATATAGCCATCAAATTTAGGATTTTGGTATTATGCATGCTAAAATTAAATAAGAAAGTACAAGGGAAAACCTGTGCTACTCAATTTGATACCACCTTTACTATAAAATCTTTATATTTGTGTATTTTCCTTACATATGAATTGTGCTTAGATATGCTAGTAATTGCAACTTTAGGAGGTGCAAGGGATGTGTTGACAGGAAATTCAAGGGAACGCTAAGAATATTACCTGAGGAATCGAATGAATAAGAGGAGTCAAGGTGATGAATATTAATTTAAGAAAATATTTATTTAGTCATTTAATTGATAAATATAACATTGTAATTTATGAGATCAATTGAACATACCACCAATGAAAATATATAAATTGATATAATCATGATTGGTATCTCTTCCCATCTAATTATTCCCCTATTTTGTTCATTCCATAAAAAGGAGTAGGATTATTCAAAAGTACAAGGTCACAATATTCATTGATCATAAACACTTTATATAGGTAGCCCCCATTTTTTATTGAGATCTATAATATTTGGCTATGGACTCATGGAGATAGAAACCCAATATCTAGAGGCCTAATGGAAAGCACAATGAAATGAGAAGATAAACATGACAAGAATAAAATGTATTCCTATCAATAAATGTAAATAGAATGATATAATAGATTAAAATGGATTGATTAAGATTACAATGAGAACCCTTTTGTTATATAGGCCAAGGTGAGAAAGAGGACACCATAATATTATGAAACATGTCTTAGTATTATGATATAAGATATAAATATATTAGTATCACATGCATACCCTTAGTAATCTTTACTAATACATGTGAACATGACTTAGCAGGTGAACAAGTTAGGCAATATACCTATTCACACCAAGAAGATCCCTTTCAAGAATGACATGTATTATAATGAAAAACATATACTCTACAAGTATAAAAAAAACATTATGGAATGTGACGAGTTTTGAAACTTATTTTTCACCATATTCTACTATTGCACCTAACATTACATCTTAATAACATGTTGCATCATAATACCTTTTTCTCATTCCATTATAATTCACATTTTCATTCATAACCACCAATTAATTGATTACTATATATTATTTAGCTAATTAGGCTAATGCATATCCATTTATCCTAAAATAAATAAATAAACCCATTTTCACTTATTATCAGTAAACAATTAAAAAACAAATTATACTAATATTCTTTCACAACTCCTCCATATTATCTTCTATTTTTAATCTATGTACAACTAATTGGTAAAAATATATAACTAAAAAATACTAAGTTGATATAACTCTTCTTGAATATTATTAGTTAGTGAAGATTCTCCACTAATCTCAATCAATCTCAACTATCCACTCAAGGTTAAATCCTCACCATTTACATCCTCAATCAAAATTCCATAAATTAATTGTCATCCTTCACCAATTCATGATGAATGACCAATCCATAGGTACATATTGCTAGTTTGAAGAGCAACCAATATTTTTATATATCAAGAATCTAAGATCATATCCAACACATGTGAGTTTGGCATTTGGTAATATTTTTCTTTTTTTACTTTGTATTTGTATTTCTTTTTTTCTATATTTGAGGTATTCTTGGGTTTGGAATAGTGATCTTATATTTAGATTAGCGTCTTATTATTTATTTCAAATGTAGGGTATACATTTTGGTAAGCTTCACGAGACCTTGTCCCTTATCAAATTTGTTTTTTTTAGGTTTTTCGTTACTTGTGTTTGGTAGGTTTTGTGTGTAAGACTTGTGATGATATTTTGTAGGTCGCTTGAATTCCAAAGCACTTTGGAAAAATATAGACCTTGTTTTTGGACTTGAAAGACATGAAAAACCCTAAATCCATATAAAATTTATCATTTTTTGGCTTGGGAGAAATCAAAGCATTTTTTTAATCTAGAAAGGTTGTATGACTTATCACAAGTTTGTTGTACAATAGGTAAAAAATTTAATTTTAAAATTAAAAAATATAAAACAAGAATGACACGTAAAATAATTAAAAAAGGTAAAAAAGTGAAATCAATACCAACATCTAGGGTACATAGGGTACCTTGTACCCTACACTTGATAGTGTCAAGGCCCATGTCTAGCCACTTTAGTGATTTATATAGCATCACCAATGCTTAGCCATTAGCAAGATTTCTCCCATTAGTGCCTATTTCCCTTCCCCTACTCTGGTGTTGCTAGCTACTCACTCCTTAGCCATTTTCTTGTTGTCTACTCCCCTTGGATCCTTCCAAATGGTGATGCCCCCAACACTACTCTCCCACTTTCTTTTTGTTACCATCCCACCACCATCATGTCACCTAGACATTACCCTCCTACCACCTCCCTAGTACCCTAATAGTACCCTTGTTACTCCCAAAGTAGGTATTTTTCTCAAACTAACTTTTACTTGTCCAATGTCAAATTTTTGAATTTTTATAGGTATTGGAAAGTGAAAGAAGAGATAAAAATAAAGGTTTTACAGGAATCAATTTACTGCTAAAAACTAACCCCCAAAACTTATCACAAAGGTCTTATTTGTAAAGAACCTTTGGAAAGGCCATAAAAAAACATGCCTATTTGACCATATTAATAATTAGAGAATGCATCACATCTTAAAAATAATGTGAATTTTAGAACATTTCCTAACCATGAACAAATTTTGAACCTACCCAACCAAATATAGATAACCTTGATTAAAAAATTTAACACATTGAGCAACAACTAGATATGCTTGACCAATTAAGAGTCCATTTTTTCCCATCAACAATTTTTTCTTGCTCGTTTATAAGTTCCTATTCAAGATCTATATGAAGTGTCTCCTCCCACAATAAAAAATAAATCATCTTATTACAGGTAATAATGTTAGGGGATTAACCAACCTAGAAAACCACTTTTTGGAATAGATAGAAACAAGTAATTAGACTTTATGGGAATCCTTAATTATCTAAATCTTGTACCTAATAAGATGAGAAATAAATTACCTAAATTCCAAGTGAGCAATGATATATCTAGTGAAGATTGTTTAAGGATCTTCATTAATGTCATCAACGACTATGAAATTGAGGATGAGGATGTCATGATAAATATGTTTGAATAATAATTGTTAGGAAAGTGTAAGAGAATGATACAAAAGCGTACTATATCAATTTATAATTTCATGGAGTGGATTTAAAAGAATATTCAAGGTGCAATATGGAGATAGTGTGGACCCTAGATTCATCATCCACAAATTGATAAATAAAACTAAAGGATTCAACAAGTTATTTTTTTATTTTAATAATAAATTTATGAGAATAAAGGTGATAGTTTAGTTAGCATTTTAATTTACACTTTTTTTACAACACAAAATGGAATATAAGTGTAGTAAAATCTCTTTGTATGGGTAGAACAATCTATTCTATCTAGGGATTATATCATGTACTTACAACATAGGACTTTAGAATCTCTACTTTTATAATAGATTGGTGTTTTAATAGTTGGTCAATAGGTTTATAATATTCCTAAATTATCAAAAGATGTAATCCTTGCATAACTTGATGGAACATTACTTGACATTATACACAAAGGGAAATACAATATGAAATTACAAATACATCCAAAATTAGGAAGCACAATACAAAAAATATGATATAAAAATGATATTTTTGAGTAAGAACAAAGGGAAAAAAAAGGACTATGGAAAACCATTTATAAGCTAGGAAAAGTATTGATGTAGAAAATGAATGATGTTGCACGAAGGGGAGTGTTGAAGTTGTGCAAGAATGGTAGCTCATAGCCCCTAAGGTTGCAGTTGTATGCCGCTATTGTTCTTATGCATGTGTGTTTCCTCTTGCAAACTGGGGGTGGTACGTAGTGAGTGGGAGTAAGGGTGTTTATGCTTTTGGGATTGGTTGTATTGAGGAGGTGATTTGTTTTCTTTCTCATAGTGTTGCATGCGATGGGTGGTAAGTCAGATCTTGTATCATGTCTGCTTGGTGAAGGTCATAACTTTTTGAATATGGCCAACCTTGGTGAGGGTTCATTGAGGAGCAGTGATTTTCCTTTGCACAAGGTAAATGGGTGCTTAGAAAGATTGAAGGAACACCTCGTGTTGGTGATCCAACCTGAGTCTATTGTGGAGGATGTGGAGTATTACTGCAATCATGTGTTGATTTGCAAATTCATGGGGATGTGAGTGTCACTTCCATTTCTTGATTCTTGGATTCACAAGACTTGGAACCCTAATGGTGACTTTGATATATTGTTGGCAGCCATTAACTTCTTTATGGTGGATTTTTCCTATGTGGCTAATAGAAATTAGGCTTTTGAAGGGGGGCCTTACTTTTACAATTAGGTAGGCCTCTTCACTAAACCGTGGCATGTAGGTTTCAACTCTATTGAGGAGATCCCCTCTTAGATTTTGGTTTGGGTGCACCTTTCTCATTTACCTCTAGAATGTTGGTGAAGTGATATTTTGTAGATGATTTCTCTCCTACTTGGTAAGCCTATTGGTCCTTCTCAAAAAACATCGACTAAAAGGGTTCTTTATTTTTCTAGGTTGTTTGTCAAAATTGATTTAAATAATCTGCTACTGGATTCTCTAGAAATGAGTATTCCAGGTCAGTTTCTTGGACCCAACAATTAGATTATGAGGCATTACCTTTTACATCTCACTTATGTCATGAATATGGTCACCTCTAGAGGAAGTGCCCCAAAGATGGTTATGTTGTTGGTATAGCTAATTCTCCTTTTTAGTCTACTCTGAAGTCAGACAAAATTAAGGCTCCCATGTAGGGGGTTGGTGGTGGATAAGGATGGTTTTATGCCAGCTAAGCCTCATAACAAAAATAGAGGTCAGAAGAGGACCCTCAAAGATAGGCAGGAAGAGAAAACTTTCAATAGTTTTGAAGCTTTAGAGGACTTGGATCTGGAGGAAGGTGCTCCCCTTGACATGCAAGTTGTTGATAGCTCTATAACTGAGAAGAGCCTAGTGGTTCAATCAAATTCTTCCTTCATTCTAGTCCCAATGGGGGATCAGATAGTTCAGATGGTCACGAATCTTCCTCCCTCAACTCGTATGTTTGAAGGACTTAGTTTGGTGCTTGAGGTTACTATGGATTCTATTATCCCTAGTCCTGAAATTATAATGGAGAAAAGTGCTAAGGAAACTAGTAAAGGAAAGTCATCTTCTCTTGTTTTGGGCCTACAGTAAAAACCCCCTAAAAATGGGGGCTTCTGAGAAGCCCCTTAAAGTAGGAAGAAAGAAGGACCAGAAAAAAGTTAAGTTGATTGGTGAGTCATTGGTGGAGTCTAGATCAGAGAGGACTATTGATTCTCACTTCTCCCATTTGCAGCGATGATTGTGTTATCTTTGAATGTCAGGGGTATGAATAGCACCCCTAGAAAAAAGGCTATTTAGGAGTTGATTTGGGGTCATTCTCTTGATATGGTGTTCCTCCAAGAGACTAAGTTGTTTGTTGATAGTATGTTGAATTTGGCTTCTAAGATTTGGGGTAGAGGTCTTTGCTAGTGTGTTGAAGTGCAAGGTGGTTCTAGGGGACTTGCTTGTTTATGGGATCCACACAAAGTTATTAATCTTTAGTGGATCTTTGACAGGTATTCCATTTCTCTTGTTGCTTCTAGTTTGGAGTCAAGTGAGAGAGTTCTTTTATCTAACATTTATGCTCCTAAAAATTTCCTTGGTAAGATGCATTTATGGTCCCATGTTAGATACTTGCATTCTTTGGAACCCTTTCTTCATTGGATTCTAGCAAGTGATTTTAATGTTATCTCTTCTCTGGAGGAGAAAAGGGGTGGTGATATCCATTTAGACCCTACCTTAGATCTCCTTAGGGACAATGTGGCCCTTTTGGGCTTGGTGGATATCAAACCCTTGAATGGGATGTTTGCCTAGAACAATAGGAGGGCTGGTGATGTTGCAATTTCTAAAAGGTTGGATAGGTTCTTGGTGTCTATATTTTGGGTCGATGATAGATGGAGGACTTGTTCAAAGATTTTGGACTAGTGGGGCTCATATAACTAGCCGATCAAATTCTCTACTTGCTTGTCTAGTTTCTCTAAAAAATAGAAATTTAGATTTCAACTCATGTGGCTTAGGAATCCATCTCTTCAAGATCTTGTTCTAGGTTGGCAGAGTGTTGGGAAGCTAAATTTTGGCACTGCAATGTACTCCTTTTCCAAGAGACTTTAATATATTAAGAATATGCTGAAACGTTGGAATAGGCTCCAGTTTGGCAATATTTTCTAGGAAAAAGAGCTGCTAAAGAGCACTTGGATTTCATCACTTGAAAAATATAGGACTAGGGTCTTTCTGAGGAATTGAGTAAGTTGGAAGCTATAATGGTTAAGGATGTGGAGGAATGGGAGCTGTGGGAGGAAATTTTCTTGAAGCAAAAGTATCACATTGATTGGCTCTAGGAAGGTGACATGAATACTTCTTTTTTCCATGGTTTGATTAAGGATAGAAGGCAGGGAAATTCCATTTCTTCTCTTAGGTCCCCAAAGGGAGATCATTTGTGTTCTACTGATATTTCAAAGGAGTCTATCTAATTATTTTCTGCTTTGTTTTTTGAGGATTCTCCTCCTATCAGTGAGGACGAAGCTACAATCTTAGCATACATCCCTTCTCTGGTGACTTGGAAATGAATGATTCTCTTATCAAACTGATCTCCTTATCAGAGTTGGAGGGTATTGTGTTTTAGATGAAGGGTAAAGCTCCTAGTTTTGATAGGTTTTTAGTTGAGTTTTTTCAAGAGTTTTGGGAGGTTATTGAGCTTGATCTTCTTGAGGTTGTCCAAGAGTCTCAAAAGAACAAGCAAATGCTAAGAGCCATGAACGCAACTTTCTTGGCTCTTATCCCTAAGCGGAAGGGGACCAATTCTTTGAATCTTTTTGTACCTATTTCCCTCTATAATGTGGTGTATAAAATAATCACTAAGTTGATTGTTGAGCACTTGAAGTCGTGGTTAGATAGGTTTATTTTTTAGGAGCAAGGTGGATTTGTGGCTAGTAGGAAGATCCTTGATGGTGTTATTGTGTCCAAGACTATGCACTCCATGGATTCTTCCAAAGAGAATGCTATGTTTATTAAATTAGACATGGTCAAAGCCTATGATTGAGTCAAATGGGACTTTATTTCCAATATTTTGAGGGATTTTGGGTTTGAAAATGCTTAGATTGAATGGGTTATTATTTGTGTCACCTCTTCTTCCTTTTTTGTGCTCACCAATTGGAGCCATACAATATTTTTAAGGGCTATAGGGGCCTTCAACAAGGAGATCCCTTGTCCCCATATGTATTTATTTTGATGGTTGAGGGGCTTGGGAGATTTATTAAATCTTGTATGGAGATTGGTCTCATTTAGGGTTGGTGTTGGGGCAATAACCTTCCCTCCCAAACCCACCTCTAGTTTGTGGATGACACAACTCTAATGGGCCTTGCCAAAGTGGTTGAAGTGATCAATTTGCGAAAGGCTCTGGACTATTATTTGGCAGCTTCAAGACAAAGCATTAATGAGGGAAAGTCATTTATCTATTTCTTTAACACTCCCAAGCTTATTCAATAGAGAATCAAAGGTATTCTCAAGTTCTAGATTGGTTCACTTCCCTTTGTTTAACTTGGTGTTCCTCTAGCTACCCATTCACTTCCAAGGTTATTTTGGTAAGATGTTATCGAGAAGTTTCATAAAAAAGCGAGTCATTGGAATTTTAGGTGGCTTTCCACTATTGGTAGGGTGACTCTTTTGAAGCTTGTGGTTTAGGCTCTCCTATTATGTAGGTGCTTTGTGTTGTTGGCCCCAAATAGCTTTTTTAAAGACTTTGAGATTCTTTGTTGATAGTTTCTCTAGTCTGGTAATCTCCTCTCAAGGAAGTGGAGCCTAGTTAAGTAGGATGTTGTGTGTCTACTGAAGTAGGAGGGAGGCCTTGGGCTATGTTAGGATGATTTAAATGGGAAAGCTTTGGTGGCTAAACTTTATTGGCAGTGGTGTTCTCATCAACAATAAACTTGGGTGAGGATCCTCGCCTCTAAATATCTTGGGGGAGTTGAGAGTGTGGAGGTGCCTAGATACAACTTAATGGGTAAGGGATCTATGGTTTGGGGTACCCTTAAAAGGGGAGCTAAGTTGGTTAAAAAAGGATTATTTTGGATTTGCAATAGAGGCTCTGATGCTCTCTTCTATTTTGATTCTTAGGATGAACACCCTCCTATTATGTCTTCTCACCCTCACTTGTAGGATCTATGTAGGCACTTTCTGGAGGTTGGTTGGAGTTGGGTGGTGGATTTCAAAACTCCTCATGTTCTGGCTCAAGCTATTGTGTACAGGTGAAGGAACCACATGAGTGGCCGCTAGGGGGTCGGTGGAGGATCCCCAAGAACTAGCCTATATTTTGGCCGGCAGGGTTTGCAACTCTATTTTGGAGAGGGATATTTTAGCTTGGGGTAATGACTAGAAAGGTAAATTGACCATTGCCTCTAGGTATCAAGTGTTGGATAACCATACTTTTGGGTGCATGGGGGTTCCCTAGTGGAAACAAATCTAGAACAAATTGTCTTGGACCAAATGCAATTTCTTCTCTTAGTTAGTGACTTATAATTGATGCCTCACTTGGGAGAACCTTTGGAAGTGCGGTTTTCAAGGTCCCTCTATTTGTGTCTTGTGTTCTAATAGTGATGAAAATACTTCTCATCTCTTCTTCCACTCCTCCTTTGTTAGGGAGATTTGGTATTTTCTGGTGGGATGTTTGGAACTAGTCGTGCTGACACATTTCTTCTTTGGACCAGGTTGGGGAACTCCCTAGCTAAGACTTTTTTCCTCCACATTACTTGGACTATTGGTCTTACTTTCATTATTTGACATATCTGGTTGGAGCGTAATCACAAAACCTTCTTGGATAAGAAACTTCAGGTGCGATAGGCTTGGTTGAGAATTTTTGGAGTTCTTCAAGAGACTTTGGCAGCTAAGTGTGATATGTTGGTCCCTGTGGATCCTGGTGATATGGGAAGAGTTCAGATTTTGGGGCTTCCATTTCGTAGCGGGAGTGGGACTAGGTCTAGCTTGGTTCACTCTATCAAAGGGAAGGTTTAGGGAGATGGTCATTGGATTTCACCTCCTCTTGGGGTGCTAAATATCAATTTTGATGGGTCCTCTAGGGGTAACCCTGGTCATGCTGGGGTTGGAGGCATAGGTAGTGATAGCTCAGGTGTGGTTGAGTTATTTTTTTTGGAGCATAGAGGTTAACATTCTAAGAAATTCATGGAGGCTCTAGCTATTCTCTTGGCTTTGGAAAGGGCCTATTCTTTTGGTTGGAGAAGGACATTTGTGAGTTTGATTCTCAGGTTATGATTGACTTGTTGAACAAGTGTCATTTTATGGAGGTGAATTGACAGTTGGTTGTGGTTCTAAGGTAGATAATTGTTCTAGGTGGAGTCCTAGATTCTATCACCTTCTGCCATATCCCACGGGAATGGAATAAAGTGGCTAATGGATTAGCTAAATGGGCATCCAAGCAAATGAGACCTTGGAATGTGGATGACTAGGAGGATCTTCCAATGGATCTATCTCAGGAGCTGGAGGAGCTGAGTATAGAGGATATGAGATGTTTCTTGGGAGTTACTTGATGGCTCTTTGGATTTTTTTGACCCCTAGGGGGCTGGTTGTAATTGCTTGTTTTGTACTACTTTCTTGATTCAATAAATTTTTTACTCTCTTTTATTTAAAAAATCTAGGAAAATTATTAATTATTTCTCATGATTTGAGAGTTCAATTGTGATAGTGCATGGTTTAAAAACTATTGTAATACTTTATAAAAGATTAATGGTTCAAGTGAGTAGACATGATCATGTAGTAATAAATTTAGCATGAACTAATCAATATGCATCAATTCTAGATAATATCCTTGCATAAGGAGAAACATCTATAGGAAGTAAAGACAATGGTCCTCCTTCTAAAGGCATCTAGCAAGGTATTGTAGATGTAGTACTCCTATAAGAGTAGTAAACTCTACAAATTATATTTGATCATCTTCACCCATTTCTTCAACATACAAAACCCCAAAGTCAATCCAAGTATCATCATTTAGGAAAGGTTGAAGCTATTCAAAGAAAATTTCCATCACTTCTTGAATTTTCATATGTACAACTAATAATCATTTTGCTCCTTGTGATGGGATCACCTCTTCTTTATTTTTTGTCGATTGTGCCTTCATTTGATAACCTATCAAAGTATAAAGTTGAGAGACCATCAAAGTTTGATTCTTCAAGAAGTATATCACTATCAAACTAAACATGTTGAAAATCGTCCACTTATGATGAGTTTTTTTTCCACTCATCACCTTTTGACATCTATGTAAAAATAAGAATGTGAATTGCTATTGTTTCAATTTCCTCTTCCCTAATATCTTCTTGATATTATTCATCTTCTATATTCACTTTTTACTTGTTTGATCATTTTATCATAGTACTTCATCAACATAGTTTACCATAGGCTCATTGATTTTTTTACATTTTTGTTGTGCCATTGTCTTCACTAATCATAACTAAATTAACTATATGTATTGAAACATAAAAGTGTTGAGCTACATTCATTATTAATAAAATATTCTCATACAACATAGGTTAAGTAATAAATATAAAATGTTCAACATCAGTGTCTTTAATATCATGCATAGGATCCATTGAAGACAAGGACAAATAAAAAATAAAAAGAAAATTCATTTGTCCTATATTAAATATTTTCTTTCTAGGTAATATTAAAACTTATCACTTGATCTAGTAATGAATTATTTTTATCAATTTTTGATCTAATGGGTGCCTCCAAAGCTAAAATATTTTCAACAATTTTTTTTTCATTTAATTACAATCTTCCATTATTCTTATAATATAAATATCAGCCTTCTAAAACTAAAATTTCCTATCAAAGCCATGATAAAAATAACTTGAAGTAGTTACTTCCTCAAATAAAGTAATAACTAGTGAAAGCTCTTCAAACAACTCTTCAAATGAAGAAAATAAGATACTAGACTTTTCACATTGATGAAATTCACTTCTCATTGTTCACAATTTTTTTTTGGAGATATTTGTGTAACTTCATCCTCATTAGAGAATATATGCAATGCTTATGCAACATTATATTCTTCTTCCATTAATAGTATCTCTTCTTCAAAGGAATTGAGAAAAGTGGGAAAGAATTTTCTTTAAGTGAATACTCTTATTGCATACGTAGTTCCTAACTATGTGAATACATAATATTATTAAACACATGATTATGAAAAAAAAATTCTTACTATATCACAAGGAAAACAAGCAAGATTAAGCAATCCAATGCAATAAACTCAAATCTAAACCTACACTAACAAAAAAGAACAATGGAAAGCTTAAAACATAAATAACAGAATGATCTTACCAAATATCTACGTAATTCCATGCATAATTGTCCTTCTCCATTTTTTTGTTTTATGATAATTGCCCTTAGATTTTTCTAAGTGTCCAAGATAGCCTCATGATAGTGTTATTAGAAAAACATCAAAAATTCTAAAGTTGATTGCTTCCAAAATTCCTAAGATTTTGGGAGGAGTAACAATAATGAAGGTAAAGCCAATTATAGAAAATAGGGTTTTCGAATGATAGACTCAGATTGAAAGATAGACAAACGATTCAGATTAAAGATTGTGACATGCATTGATATTAGTGTCAGTAATAATGCAAGTGATAAAGCATGAAAGGTGGGGATTAAGATTAAATAATAATTTAATCTTTAGTTGAAAGTATTCGAAACTTAGAAGAATAATGATTGCATGTAAAGGACAAAGATTGAATAGAGGAAATGGTATGTTCAAACACATGAACGAATGAATTAATTAATTCATTAAAGTTATTTAATTAATAAAAGTTTGCACACAGAAGAATTAAAACTAGATAACTAACTGACTCAGATAAAGAATCCATTTGTTAGAGACAATCAGATATTAAATCAAGAGATGACTGACTGATTTAATCAAATCTCGACTTAAGTGGTAAATAAATAATTAGATAACTAAGTGATTATCCAATCACAGAAGAATATGCCAAGAACATTCAAAATTTGAGGATTAAATAAAATAAATTAAGATTTTTTTAATTGACTAGAGAAAAGGTTAAAGAATAATTAAATAATTTAAAGTGATTATTTAATTATAGTTGAAAATGTGATGAGAGTAAATTAAATAAGAATTTATTTAATTTTAGAAAGAGGATAAACTTAATTAGTGACGTAATTAAATAAATAATATTTATTTAATTAATCAGGATTGAATAAAGGTAAAAATAAATTAATTAAATAATTAAAGTTATTTAATTAATAGATGAGAAAGGACTTTAGAAAATAATTAAATAATTAACATTATTTAATTATGACAATGAAGGTACGAATTATGAAGAAATTGAAGTCATATGCCTAGACCAATTTTTAGTGTCTACATTTTTCCCCTCTTTGATACAATGTCATTTCGGCGTTGTGTCAAAGAAATCTAGTCAAAACATGCCCCAGTGTAAAATAAGTAAGGGTATGCCCCCTCGGGAAAAATGACAAATTTTCATAAAATTCCAAAAAAATTGAAAATTGTACCAATTAGTTAATTTGTTAGCTAGAAGTTCGATGGTGGTGAAAGAAATCAGTTTCGGGGAAGTTTTGTATGTGAAATGGTCGTTTGAAGTTGGAAAATAGTGTGCCCAATATAGAAGGTGTGAGAAAAACCCCTCCAAAACCCTAGGTATAAATAGAATTTGGGTGGAAAATCAATTCATTTGTACCCCTCAAGTTTAGAAATCTTGATTTTTTTGCTTTGGAGTAGTCAGAGAACATGTCACCCATTCCCTACATAGAGCACCACGAATATTGCATTCGGACTTTCAAATGGCCAACCAACACAAGACCCCCGGTATGTACTCGAAAACCGTCTTTTGAATTTTTAATTTTCACGCATTTTTAGGCATTTAAACTTTAATTTTCAAATGTATGACTTTTAAATCAATGCATATATTTGTGCATGCAACACATGTGACGGTGAAATGACATATATGTAAAAAAACACTAGGCTAGATTTTGCATTTAGGTTTAATAATCGCATTTGATTTATTTTGCATCGCATTTATAATATTGAGTCGCATATGGTAAGCACAGTGTCGCTTTTGAATTATGCACCGCAATTGTTATTTTACTATGCATTTGCTTGACTGTTTGGTTGTTTTATTATGGACCACATTTGTGATTACGTGACACATATGCATTGACTAGTTGGGTGTGATTGCTTGTTTGACACATTTGCATAAATGTAATGAATCTGCATATTTAAATGATGCATGTGTAGTTATGTGATGCATTTTCAATGTGGAATGACGCATGTTCAATTTTGCAATGCATTTGTATTAAAACAACATATTTTCCTGTCAAAATTTTTGAAGTTTTCTGCTGTAAAAATTTGATTATTTTTCTAACACAAGGTATGCATTTGTAGGTTACTCTAGATCCGATATACAATTGGGATTCAAGGGCAGAGACATATGAGTTTTGAGATTAGTTGTGGAGTGGCAAGAGATGATTGATACGGAACCTTGGGTTACATCATGTGACATTTATGCCCACCATTCGAGCAAACCGAGGTTTGTTGACTGCACTATGTGAGCATTGGCATTCTGAGATATCCTCTTTCCATTTTCCTATAGGAGAGGCTAATTTCACCTTAGAGGATGTTTATAGGATTTTGATATTGTTGATTAGGGTTGAGAGGGTCTTATATTGTACCTAGAGGGGTTTTAGTGAGCTGAGTCAATTTTATGTACATGATATTAGGCAGCTAGGCATAGAGCACTATGAGATTAGATGGCATGTGTTATTAGATAGGTATGAGTGGATAGATTGTATGTTATGCACATTGATTGGAGCGATTCTTCTACCTGACCATCGAGGTCATGGCTTTACTGTTGGATGGGGGGAGATGCTAGTAGGTATGTTAGAGCGCCAGGTTGTATATGCATGGGGCCTGTGTTTGCTTGCTATGTTTATTTCCATTTACATGATATAGCCTATAGGGAGGAGTAGTCAATGAGTTGTGACACTACTCTACTTATGATATGGGCATGGGAGCACATTTTTGTGTTCCACCCACCTATTACATTTGAGTTAGATCATGGAACTCCTTATGCTTTTAGATATGTTGGTGTTATTACTCAGACTCATGTAGGAGACATAGGGTACTTTAGGCATGTTATTGACACCCTCGTTCAGTTCATATGGAGGACTTATATGGATTGTGCATGATGGCCTGATGAGGATAGACACCTACCATTCTACAGACAGAAACAATATCTAATCGGGAGGACTATATCATGAGTGCACATCATCGAGAGACACCTGCCGGATAGGGTTCTCAAACAACTCAGTGAGGTTTAGAATGAGCCACATGGTCGAGAAAAGTTTGCGAGATCTTCTAGGGAGGTTCCTCTATGGGGACCACAGATTCTTGTTGCTATAATGGAGGCAAATATTGATGCATTACATCCCGTGCAATGGGGATGGAGGGGTGGAGAAGTGGATCCAGGTACCATAGTGGCATATGACACATGGTGGGCAAGTCAAAGGCCAGTGCCATTTATAGATCCTAATCAGGATGCACCTGTTGAGAGATGATGGATAGGACCACAAGGCCATCGTGGTGGTAGAGGTAGAGGTCATGATGGTAGATTTGGAAAAGGTTGAGAGGATGATGGGAAAGGAGGAGGTCAAAGGGGTGGTGGGCGGGGTTGACGAGGTCATAGAGGCCGAGGCCCACATTTATCACCTATCCACAAGGAGGAGGGCAGGGTGAGGATGTTCCTATGTTATAGATTGGTGGAGGTGAGGAGGGCATTGGAGAGGGAGTTGGTGAGGAGCATACTGTAGAGGAGGCGGGTGGTGAGGAGGAGGAGGAGATGGGAGATCAGAGAGGGAGCTGTGAAAGATTGTAGAGGACTAGGATATTGTTGGTGTAATTAATTATTTAATTACACATTTGCATAAGTTTACTTAGGTTTATTCCTAAGTTATAGGATATTATCTTTATCTTTGAGCTATCTTGTTGCTCAAGATAAGATTAGGTTTTCACATCTTTGCTTTTATAAAGCAAATAATCTCTTGTAATTAATGGTCTTTTCGAATATATCAATTTGCATTTTTTTATGCAAAGCTTCTGCTTTTCTATTTTTCTCTTCTATGGAAGGATATTTGGTTTGCATTTTAGATCTTGGCTATTCTAACATGGTATCGAGCCTTGATTTGTAGCCCCTTCTCAGATATTTGGAGAGATTCATTGCAGAGTTTGTTCAAGATTGCTTGAGGGTTTCATATCTCGAGTTTGTCTCTCTATTTGGGTGCTCTTGCATGGTTACTTTTGGCACATGTTGGAGGAAATCTGAGCTCATATTTGAGTTCAGGGCTATCGAAAAAGTCAAGATCGACTTTTCTTTTGCTTGAATCCGACATTTTATGCCAGAGTTATGAGGGTCGGCGATCCGCCAAATTGAGTTGCGGCTTCCGTGCATTTTCGTGCAGATCGACTCTTCATCAAATCCGTGAGCGCCTCAGAGATGAAAAATGACATATAATATGCCTATGTTTAGCATCAGTTGTTCATGAGGCAATTTTTTTTACCCAGCAGGCCGTACGACTCGCTAGGTACAGGGTACGATTTATGCAGGATAAAAAAATTTCAAAAAAATTTCTGCATATATTATTTTTTAATCGGGCTTTATTAAAAAAATTTGGGTTATATTTATGGTGGCTTTTAAAAAAAATGGAGGGTTTGTTTTTTAATTTTTGAAGACATTTAAGTCCCCTGGTACTACTGTACCAGGCGACTGTACTGTTGCAGTTTCATCAGCTTTGACCAACTGCCAGCACCGCTAGTTTCCACCAACCGGTGTTTATAAAACTGCCAACATTCTCCCACCGGCGTTGACCATTCTCCGCGCCCTAGTCACCTTGATGCCCGCGGGCTCACATGCTGGGGGCTCAGTATTCAGGGGAGGCACCCCCATTTGCCACCGATGGCGCACAACACCACTCCAATACTCCGCCCGCCCGCCACCCACCTGGTGGTAGGCTTTATTTTTGCTTTTTCTTAGTCTGCGGTCATATGGTCGATCGAGCCAACAGGCTGAGTTTCAGCCCATTTAGCCTGCATGTACCCTGACTTGCCTCCAAATAGCCCTTTTTTCATTTTGTCATAACTTTTGATCCCGGAGGCATTTTTTTTGAAACAAGATATCGCCGGAAAGCTGGCAAGCCCAATTTTCTGATGGTGTAGTCTGTTTCTAGAAATTTTGTTGTTTGACTAGATTTTTTTCCAGTTGAAGTCAGATGTTCATATTTCACTTCGGAGGGCATATCTTTTGACTCGGTGATCCCTTTTTCGTCATTCTCATGGCATCAGAAAGTTGATTCTGTCCTCTACACAGATCTGACATCAATTTCTATATACTAATTATGCATGTTTGTATGCTCTCCTTTTACAATCGGTGGGTTATTGTAATAAATGAACTATGATAAAGTTCCATTCGAGGGGGGGTGGGGTTTTTCATATCCATATTCATATTGTTTTGATGGAAACTCGCATGAGTTTATCTGGTCTCTTAGTTTCTTTTGGCCATATCTTTGCTTAGCTAGACACATTGTTGATTCACATCGGTTCACACTTTAGATTGAGAGCCTATGGTTAATGATCCGCATTGGATCCATCTCAGTTTGAAGGTCATGTTTTTATGGTTAATGTTCCAGAGTCTATTTTTGGTACTCCTTCCCATGGAAGAGTTTCAATCACAGTTTGGCATCGGCATCGAGATACATGGTTTCCAGATTATGTCATCATCTCATCTCCTGTTGCTTCACAGATTCCAGGGTTGTTCCAGTTTGTGAGTTTTCGAGTGTTCTGTGGCATCGGGTCTGCTGTCACATTATCATGACTGATTTTGGTTTCAATTATAGACGTAAGTATCTTTCCTTGCTTGTCGATTGCGTCTGTTACTCCATGTTGTTCTTTCCAATGGCTTCTTGCAGCAATCATCTCATTGTAGGGGGTTTTGTCCCACTGGGTTTTCCTTCTCTACTTCATTATTGCATTTGTACTTGGGTACCTGATCAAGCCTTGTTGTCGGACCCATTCATGCTTTCTTGCATTCATCTTAGTTTTAGGTGCATGCTTTATTTGCTTCTCCCTAAGTTGCACTTATGGGGTGGTGTAATTAATATTTAATTACACATTTGCATAAGCTTACTTAGGTTTATTCCTAAGTTATAGGATCTTATCTTTATCTTATCGAGCTATCTTGTTGCTCAAGATAAGATTAGGTTTCTATCTTTGCTTTTATAAAGCAAATAATCTCTTGTAATTAATGGTCTTTTTGAATATATCAAATTGCATGTTTTTATGCAAAGCTTCTGCCATTTTTCTTTCCTCTGTGGAAGGATATTCTAGTTTGCATTTCAAATCTTGGCTATTCTAACAAATATGGAAGTGGGGGAGTGACCACAGTAGGAGGAGTCAGGTTCCATCGATCAGTGACTAGTAGATTTGTAGGCTAGAGTAGAGTCATTAGAGGAGCGGGTGAGAGCGGTGATAGCAGAGTGGGATGCTATTCAGATGGAGAGGGATAAAGCATATTTGGATAGGGATTAGGTTGTAGCTCAGAGACAGGAGACCGAGTAGAGATTTGTAGAGTTGAGGGATTTGTGTACTGGACCAACTGATGCATTTACTTGTGAGTTGGTTAGAGCTGGTGACAAAGAGAGGTATTACAGGGACTTATATGAATGGGAGGTACCTCCTAAGAGGCAGGCTCCCAATTATTCATAGGCACACAACAATAGGTCATGGAGCAGATCTCAAGCAAATCACAGAGCACATAGGGTGTTGTGGGGCCACATAGATCAAGACCATATGATAGGCCTCCTTTTGCACATCAATCATCAAGACCTTCATGTCTTTCTCCTCCTCATTTTCCACATGGGATTAGTGGGAGTTTTTCCTAGAGACATGTTTTATTTATTTGTAGACATTGTATTATGATCATAGAGCCTACAAGCTCCATTTTGAGAGATTCATTATGACATTGTACTGTGACACTTGTTTTTGATCGATATATATATATATATATATATATATATATATATATATATATGATTTTGGCAGCAATTTATATGATTATGCAGTCTTTTATTTATGCATGTGTTATGGATGCTAGCATTTACCTTATGATGTTGATGCAACCTATGATGTGATATTGATTCTATATAATGATGCATGCATTTACTTTTATAAATGTCATGTATGCATTCTATGTTTATGAAATGCAAAGTGATGTATGTATTTACAATGGCATGTGAATAATTTACAGTTTATGATGGTGGATGCATGTTATGGATTCCTAGATGCGATGGATGTGTATATTTTTGTGTTTTTCAAATGCAACATGGGTGATCCCACAATAGTGGTTTACAATTTTTGGTCAAACTGGACACTGAAATAATTTTTTTAACTAAATCTTCACTTTTGGGAACCTATAGCAACTAAACCGTGAGGAATTTGAAAATGATGCAAACTAAAGTTTTGTGAAAAATTTTCTGTAGATTCTAAATATATTTTTTTCAAAAACTTTGGAATTAGATTGCACTTCTTTTTCCATCTCCCTCGAAAACTAGTTTTTTTCAAAAACATGTTTAAAAAGTGACGCTCACTGTATAACGCATAACTTTTTTCCATGAAGGATTAAATTCTAATTCTTTAAAATTTAGATTTCTAACTCCGATATCTAGTGCTTCCACTTGGTTAGATAGTTTTTTATTGAATATTTTTTCTTTAATCAAGTTTCGAAGTCAATCCAATTATAATTCAGACATAGAGTGACTGTATAACGCGTAACTTTTTTTGTATGTATCAAAATTCAATTTTATTTTTTTTGTTGGATAAAGGACTTCAATATCTGGCACACTCATATTTTTCAAATTTTATTTTGACAATATTCTATTTCTCCACATGTGTTGAACAATGAGTTTGATTTTCAATGAAAAACCTACATTCACAAAAAATAAAAAATAAATATAATAATAAAATGAAATTTATTTAAAATTATACTTTTTGGGAAGTTTATAATAAGGACTACATAGTTACAAAAAATAAATTTTAAATGAATTCATTTGATCCCCCAAAAGGTAAATCAAAAGTTGTTTTTAATCAACATTTTGATAAGTGTAAAGGAGACTTCGTTATAGGTATGGTTTAAAACTAGAGGGGTTCTATCCAAGGGGGTTTGATCTAAGGTAGTTTGATCAAACCTTCTTCAATTGGAATTCTTTAAATGGAAATTTTAAAGGCTTAAATCATTATATTTTTTAAAAATATGTGATTTCAGCAAAAATCAAAATCTCCCAGAAAATGTAAACCAGCTTTGTGGGATCACCCACATATATGTATGGTTTAATATGTATATATGTATGGTCATGTTTAAATGAAGTTCCTAACATGAATGCATATGCAAGATGAGTTATGCTTTTTTTGTGTCATAGGACTCTGTCATAATGCAAGAAAGAAGAAATGTTAGTACGGAAAAGATGGAAAGTAACATAAAAGACATGGATGTTAGTACCAAAAATCTTTGATGTTTTTTTCTGAAACATAATAGCCCTTGCATTAAATCATCATTGGGAAGTAACTAATACAAATGGACAACAAACACCATGATATGAGATAGACCAAGGTGTGCAAGGTTGTCCACCTGCTAAAAACAGACATTCGTAGAAAAGGAAAGTCCTAACTCATACTAAGGGAAATTATCATACAACGACAAAATGGAGAAGGACAATCAAGATTATGCATGGAATTACATAGATATTCGGTGAGATCATTTTGTTATTTATGTTTTAAGCTTTTCATTGTTCTTTTTTGTTAGTATAGGTTTAGATTTGAGTTTATTGCATTTTATTTCTTAATCTTGCTTGTTTTCCTTGTGTTATATTGGTGAACTTGACGTGAAGACATGCTCTTCACAAAAATCTATACAAATTTTTATTCTTTTTTATAGGTACAGTACGGTTCAATGCATCTGAGTCACAAAACAATGCAATTGACCCTGTGAGCCACATATGATGAATAAAGTGATGCATCTGACTACCCACGATGCATCTGTGGCATTGTGCAATGCATTTGACTCGTAAAATTTGAGATGAATCTATGGCCTTATGTGACACATTTGACTGTTATAATTTCTAGTGTATGAATTCCGGTTTGAATTTTCAATTTCCATTTTCATTACAACTAATTTTGAATTTGCAACGTGTGTTCTTGAGGATTTAACATAGTGTTTGCAAGACGTTTCATAGAAGACAAGTATTTAGACCTTTTTGCAGGATGATTGATGAAGACAAAGATCAAACTACTAATGACCCACAAGGAAGACATTGTAGTGGAAGACATAAATACTGCTATGTATGACCCTGAGTTTGCCTCCTTTGTAGATGACTACCTATCAAATGATCCTCAAAAATACTTAGCCAAATTTCTAGTAGAAGGTGCCAAGTTACCTCCAAGATTTGACATCCATACCTTGCAAACTGCATCTACCCAAAGGACAAACACAATGACTAATAGTGGTACTATACCTCAAGTAAGTGCAGCCATACCATTTGGAGTACCCACACAGAGTGCTACCACAGTACATACATCACCATTCAGTACATCTAGCCTGACACAAGGTCTAAATTTCACCATAGGGGCATCATTTTCCAATCCCTTTGGTCCTATTGTTGGGAAAAAAAGATCTAAAATGACAACTCCTACACCAAGTGTCAATGTCACTAGTACCATACCAAAAATAGTTGTTATATCAAGCGTTAACGTGACTAGTACCATACCACAGACAACAACTATACCAAGTGTCAATGTTTCTAGTATAATACCACAAATTGGGGTCTCACATATAGGAAACATACCCTCCATTCAAGATGGAAGTCGACCCATCCCTTCACAAAATATCCCCATTCCTAACCAACCAATGTCAAGTCACAACCCATTTACACAAATTCCAAATCAAAACCTATTCTCACAATTTTTGAGTCAAAACCCCTTCACTCAAATTCCAAACCAAAACCCATTTTCTAACATTCCAAATCAAAATCCACCCTTCATACCAACACTTGACCAAAACCTAACACAAAACATTGGATTCCAAAACACATACATAGACCCAAACAATCCAACTAACACATCACTAACACAAGTTGATGTCCTGTAGACACAAATGCAAGCCCTTCAAACACAGATGGATAATATGGCATTGTCTAATAAGAGAACTTTTTCAGCAAAGGACTTATGCCCATTTCCCTTTGACAAATCATTATACATGACACCTTTCCCACATGGGTATGTTATAGCAAACTTACCCAAGTATAATGGAAAGCATAATCAAATCAAACACATAAGGGAATTTTCCATGATGTGCATAGATGTCACATACGACCCTACCTATCTTATGAGACTATTTCTGAGAAGCCTTATTAGAATTGCACTTCAATGGTTTTCTCAACTTCAATATGGCATAAAATCATGGGTGAACTAGCTGATAAATTTATTGAATGTTTCTCCTTTAACATCAACAATGAAATCACCATAGCAACCTTGTGTCACACTACACAAGAGGAAGGAGAAAAAAATTTATCACCTTCTTCCAAAGATGGAGAAGTATAGCCAGTAGATGTCCTATGGAAATACCTGAGAAAAAAAAGGTCACAATATTCCAAGAAAACCTCAACTCAAAATTGAGAAGTCACTTGAGAGTACACTGTTGCACTTCTTTTGTGGAACTAGTGGAAAAAGGAATCATACTAGAAAAAGGTCTCATTGACAAAGGTGAACTCAAGACACCCAACAAAAATCCAAATGTGCAGAATACCCCTAATGATAGAAACAATTTTTGGTCTCGGAACAAGAATGTTACCAATGATGGGATTGTTGATGCTAAAACCCTACAAGTAGGACAAGTCATTACACTTAGAGGACATAACCCCTCTACCAAGACACTCAACACCGTCAACCAAAATCCCAACACTATCCAAAACACTGAATGATCACAACAACAGAGGAGGTTTCCAAAACTTGAGTTCACTCCCCTAGGGGAACCTATCGAATCAGTGTTCAAACACCTATTGCAACAATACCTCATACAACTTCAAGGGCTAAGACAATACGATCTAGGACAACTTAAACCCTTTTGGTGGGATGATAATGCTTTTTGTGATTTCCATCAAACTAAGGAACATAGCCTACAAAATTGTTGCCAATTAAAGAACATCATACATGATCTTGTTGAGAACAAAACTATTGAAGTTAGTGGATAGAAATAGATGTCTTCGAACATTGATGAAAAAGTCTTTTCTAATACACTACATGAACATAGGAAAGGAAAAGTCCCTAGTTTAGGAAATAAAACCAATCCTTGGAAAAACTATGCTAATGTCAAGCATGACTATAGTGGCCTAATCATAAATGACATTTGATCCATCGATGAGCATGTCAACATGATTACCATAAATAAAACTCCCGAGTGTGTCATCAACACTCGTCAAACCAAGATAACCATCCAAGGCCCTCCATCACAACAATTACCATAGATTTCGAAGCCTTAGTATAACTTGCTTGACCAATTGGGAACTATTGCATATCTCCCTCGATCACCGATCTATTCTAGACAAGGCTTTGCAAAGCATGACCATCCCCAACAATCTTGATGTCAATCATTTCCAAGAGATGGTAGGATACCTAACCAACAATCATCATGCTAGCTTCTTTGAACAAGATTATGCAACTGAGAAGACAAACGATAAGGACCCTTTACACCTAGAAGTTCTTGTTCATAAAAAAAAAATTAGACGAGTCTTGGTAGACAGAGGAGTAGGGTTGAATCTTTTCACTTTAGCACTGGTTAAGGTATTAGGCTTCTCAAAGGCATGTGTGAACACCACCAAAAGTATTTTCATTAAGGCATATGATTATGAAGAATGAAAATAAAAGGGAGTTGTAACACTCCCCATCAGAATTGGTCTTGCAGTTATAGATACAAATTTCCAAGTCTTGGATCCAATCCTCCCATACAACCTTTTGCTAGGCAGACCATGGATTCACGCTATGAAGGTAGTCCCTTATCCTTACCATCAATCTCTTAAATTCCCCTACAATGGCATTGAGACATGGATGTTAGTACTTAAATTTTTTGATGTTTTGTTGAAACACAATAGGCCTTACGTTAAATCATCATTGGGTGGTAACTAATACAAATGGACAATAAACACCATGATATGAGATATACCAAGGTGCACGAGGTTGTCCACCTACAAAAAAAAGACAGTTGTAGACAAGGAATGTTTCCCTAGTCTTTTTTTCAAGACAAACCATAGACAACAAACAAATAAAAGACGGGTCATGAGCCATCATCTCTCCTCTAAATCCTTCATGAGACATCCTTAAGGAAGCTAGTAACATGACTCAAAAAAAAATCCAAAAGACAGTCGACAAACAATAGTCAAAGAAAAGAGAGTTCTAATATGTCATTGCTTCTCTAAATACTTCATAGGACATCCTCGAGAAAGCTATTAATGA
The DNA here is from genome assembly GCA_007258455.2 of Sequoia sempervirens. NCBI lineage: Eukaryota > Viridiplantae > Streptophyta > Pinopsida > Cupressales > Cupressaceae > Sequoia > Sequoia sempervirens. The sequence continues at coordinate 236,637,865 of VDFB02000002.1, forward strand.
GACTCAAAGATCAAATCAAATGAAAATATAAGATAAACAAGCCACAAAGTCAACAACCAATAAAAAAATATTTTCCAAAACTTGATTTATTTTTTTGATTGTTTAGATTGAGTACATGATTGATTGATAGAGCCCGATTTCAGGAAGGACACATACCATATAAGACATTGAGTTTGGTTTTGATTTTGTGACTATCTATATAAGGCATGACAAAGCCTAGTTTTAGAAAGACATGTACCGTATAAGACGTCGAGTCAGATGTCGTTGATGTGACAACTTGTGTAAGGATATTATTATTGTTTTCCTAATGTTTGTTTCTAGGAAGGACACATCCTGTATAAGACATAGGTTGATTGTTTTGATGATGCCTATTTTCAGGAAGGACGCATCCTATATAAGACATAAGTTGATTGTTTTGGTTCTTGCTTTTGGCAATTTGTTTGATTGACTTAATGACATTTTTGACTTGTTCATCTTGTTGATGCGTGACTTGATGTGATGTGTTGACCATTTATTATGTTTGACGATGAACCCTAAAGGACTAAGCTAGTGCAGCCTCGGGGGTTCATCGATTGATGGCCTTGCCTACGTTATACATTTAGAGACCTCGTAGTTTGACTAGAATTTTACCAACAAGACTAACTGAAAAAGATTTGATTTATTTATAGATATAAGACGTGTGATAGTGAATGTGACGAACCCTAATGGACTGATGTAGTGTGGCCGTAGGGGCTCATCGATTGATGGCCTTGCCTACGTTATACATGTAGAGACCTTATAGTTCGATAGGACCAATGACCTTGTCTTAAAGATAATGGATTGAGTCATGATGTTATACAAACAAACCTAAAAGGATTGACCTAATGGCTTGGGGGCACATCAGCAGATGGCCTTGCCTACATCTAGTCGCAGAGGCAACGCAGTTCGACAATGAAAAAGACTGACTGGTGTGACTAACTCTGACTCTATTTTTGGATTTTTGACATGTTTTGATTTTTGTCTTTTTAAAATTTTCTAATGTTTTTTTGGATTTTTTTAGGACATTTTGTGATGTTTTTGGGATTTTTTTTCAAGACATTTTGTAATGTTTTTGGATTTTTTTAGAACATTTTGTGATGTTGTGGGGATTTTTTCACTAGTTTTATGTCTTTAGAGCAACCACTATAAGAACCAAATGACGTAACTAAAGTGCCTGCCCCTAGTTGATTATAAGACTAATTTATTATGAATAGAAGGGAATGGGGATGCGAAATGTTCCCGATGTCAATCGTTCCAATTTATGGAAAAGAAAACTATTTATTATGAGTGGTATGTACAGGTGTGTGGATAAGAAAGGTGATATGTACAAGGAAGTCAAATTGGAATGATGGTAGACAAAAGAGCAAAGTCAACTACACATGGCGCTTATTTGCTAGGTTTTCACCATGGTACTTATCCAAAGCACTGCTTAAATGGTTTTCACTATTGGATGACTTATTTCTCTTTACTATTTTCTTTATTTTTTTATTTTTTTATTTTTTTGATGTTACCAAGACGCCTATTTGTTAGGTTTTCCCTAGGTAATGATTTTATTTTTTTTTGTATTTTTGATGATTAAGGCAAGGCTCTTTGAAGCTATGGGTAGAACCTCTTCAGATTGAAGATTGTTGATTGGTGCTAATAGTGGTTCACCTTCAGGAGTAGAGATTTGGTATACTCTTGATCTAGAGGATTTTGTGACAATGTAAGGCCCAAACCATTTTGGTTCAAACTTTCTTGGTTTCTCTCTTTTTTCTTGATTCTTTGGATTTTCCATTAAGAAAAAGTCACCAATGTCAAACTTTTGATTCAAGACTTTCTTGTTGTAGCTACAAAAAAGATGGTTTTGATATGCTTGAAGGTGATCTAGTGCCTTTTGTCTTCATTCATCAAGGAACTCTAGCTCATGTAGTCTTGACACACGGTACTCTTCATTGTCAATATGCCCTTTCAAAGATACCCTTATGGAAGGAATCTCAACCTTAATAGGCAAAATGGCCTCAAAATTGAATACCAAGGAATATGGAGCGGCTCTAGTGAGAGTGTGGATGCTTGTGCGGTAAGCCCATAGGGCAGGGTGAAGCTATAAATGCCAATCACGACCAACATCATTAACAGTCTTTTTAAGGATTTTGATGATTGTTTTGTTAGATGCCTCAACTTGGCCATTACCTTGTGGGTAATATGGAGTGGAAAAGTGGTGTTGGATATGGAATTCTTCATAGAGATGACATAATTCTTGATTCTTAAATGGACAACCATTATTTGTGATTATGGATTGAGGTACACCATACTGAAAAAATGATATAGTTAATGATAAACTTAGAAATTTGTGTGTCGGTAATGTAGGTCATAGGAATGGATTCGATATACTTGGTAAAATATTTAGCCGTAGTGATGATGAATTTATGACCATTGGATGATGTAGGATGTATCTTACCTATGAGATCGAGACCACATTGGGCAAAGGGCCATGGTGACATTATTGAACGGAGCTCTTGTGTTGGGGCATGTATCAAGTCTCCATGTATCTAGCACTATCGACACTTCTTAACAAAGACATGTGAGTCCTTTTCCATCGTAGGCCAATAATAATATAGTCACATAATATTCTTGGCTAAGGTAGGACCACTAGAATGGGATCCACATATACCCTCATGTACCCCATGCAAGGTTGCTTGTGCTTCTTCAGTATCGAGACATCTCAATAGGGTATTTTCTAGGGCACGTCTATAAAGGGTATCTCTGATGATGGTATACTTATCCGACTTACAGATAAATGTCCTACATTGGTTGTTTGAGAGGTCAGGGGGTAGGATTTTGGCATGGGGGTAGTCATATATGTATTTTTACCGTGGGGAATTGGGACCAACAAGTTCACACACCATATATGAATCTGAGACGTCATAGGAAGGGACCAAAAGTTGTTCTACCAAAAACTCAAATTTAGGCACGTTGCTAGGTATGTCCAAAAGTGAAGCAATTGTTTCCATGGCATATGTTTCCCTATTCTGAATGTGAGGTATTTGATGAAAGACAATCTTGTCAAAATATTGTTTGAAACTATCTACCATCTGCTTGTATGGGGTGAGCTTTTTATCTTTGGTTTCATAGTCATCATTAACTTGTCAGATTAAGAGCTAAGAATCTCCATAAACTTGTAGATGCTTAATCTTCCATTTGATTTCCATATGTAATCTTGTTACAAGAGCCTCATATTCTGCAATATTATTGGTGCATGGAAAGGAAATTCTAAATGACTTGGGAATAGTTTCACCTTGTGGTGTCATAAACAATATCCTAGCCCCTAAGCCATGATTTGTGTGGGACCCATCAAAGTATAAGTTCCATGTCATTCCTATGTCAAGAGTGAAATGAACTCATTAAAAAAATCCAGCACTAGAGGATGATTTGCCTTAATCGATGCATCTGCCAACTGATCAACAATGACTTGTCCTTTTATAGCTTTTATTTCTACATATTGGATATCATATTCACTGAGTACCATTACCCATCTAGCTAGTCATTCTGTTAATGCTACTTTGCTAAGGAGATATTTCAAAGGATCTATCTTTGCGACCAACATTGTTTGGTGGTTTAACATGTAGTGCCTAAGTTTTTGAGTAGCAAAGACTACTACAAGACAAGCATGTTCAATGGTGCTTTAATTTAGCTCATAACCTATCAAAGTATGACTGATATAATACACTGCCCTTTCATGAACCTCATTGTTGTTCTATGCAAGCAAGGCTCCTAGTGTTGATGTGATTGCTGAAATGTAGAGAATCAATGGTCGTACCTCAATAGGTGGCATTAACACTAGTGGTGTGAGTAGGTAATTCTTGATTAGTTGAAAAGCTTCTTAACATTTACCTGTCCATACAAATGGTACTCCTTTTCTGAGTAGAAGTTGGAAGGGATGTTTTTTATCTACTAATTGCACTATGAATCATCTAATAAATTGTAGTCTCCCTTGTAGTGCCATTAGTTGACTTATATTGGTTGGTGGAGGCATGTCCATGTTGGAAAATGTGCCTCAATCTTACTAGCATGTAAACTCCTAAAAGAGAAAAGTCAGTGAGACCTTTTGGAAGTCTTACCGACTAGCAGCTGTGTTCATAGATTGAAGTTCGCTGAGACTTTGTTTTGTCTTGCCAATGGGATTCATCAAGACATGTTTGTCGCTATGAAGATTCCTAACTCATTCCACCTGAGCAATCTTGCTGGCAAGTTGGTTTCTATTGGATATCAGAGAGACTCGTGGCGACGAGTGACATTAGGGAGATATGTGAACCTTTGGTATAACACATCCCGACAGTGTATGTCTCACCAACGGTTATTCAAAAGGATGTCATTAGGGAGACTCTTGGTTGACAGGTTTGCATTCGCTAAGAACTCTTGCCAATGGATGTGGTCTCGCCAACAAGCTGGTGCATTCGTTATGACCTCTTAGCGATAGTGTTTCTCTCTCTGATGGAGTTGTTTGTGAACTATTGATGGATCTCCACGTGATGAACTTCAATGTAACCTCTTGCTGATAGACTGTTGGAGTAATATGAACTATCGGGTATGCTTTCGGTGTGATCTCCTATCAATGACTATTAGTCTCACCAACAGATGAACATTTGGTATGATCTCCTGCCGATAGCAGTGGTCTCTCTGACTATTCTATATTCGGTATGATGTCTCATCAATAATGATGGTCTTGCTGATAAGAGCTACATGAGTTGAACACAGTGTGAAGTATTAGCGACAACGATTGTCTGGTCGATGGTTTTGAAATGGATATCAATATGATGTCTTAGCGATAGGGTGAGTCTAAGTGACAATTTTGAACTCGATACGACTCTTGCTGAAGGCGATGACTCTGGCCGATAATGACAGTTGGGCTTTGTGGCATCGGGGAGACACGACCTAGTGGCTCACCGAAACGCGACACAGTTTGAACGCCTTGAACGAATGACTATCCTACATGGTTTTTTTTTACCAACCAGAGAAGCAAAAGGTGAACTACTAGCAGTTGGATGGTTGCGATCGTTCCTGTGAGGAAGATCAACAGACCATGAACGACATGGATATACTCTATAATTGAAGATGATGATTGGTTCGAGGAGTAACCGTGTGAGATAGTGAAGTGTTGCTCGATTGAATATGAATTGTTCCAAGTGAATACATTGGATGTTTCTGAGAGCATTTTTGTACAAGTTTGATTAGGATATTATGTGGCTATAAATTGACATCAGCAAGTGAAGTCTATACTCTATATGTAATTCTGTTTACTGTAATACAAAGGGATTTTTCTTGGTGTGGTGGGTTTTTCTCCCGTAAGGGTTTTCCCACGTAAATCTAGTGTCTAAATTGTGTATGTTCATTTCTCTGTTTCTGTTATTTCTTTCATGAGTATTTTAATTGAACTATAATTGCAAAATTTAAAGTCACCTCTGCATTCTTCCCAGAGGTTTTGACGTTAGGAGAGTTTGTTCCACACCTAAGCTTTCCTTACGAATGGTATTAGAGCCTAGCCAGTTGTGTTATCTTTGTGGGTAGGTTGGGTTTTTTGTGTCAATTCTTTTTTAGTGGGAGTCTTGCAGAAGTCTAGTAATTCCAAATTACAGATTAAGATGGCAAGCATGTCAGGAAAGATTGAAATTGAGAAATTCAATGGCAGCAATTTTGAGTTGTGGAAACTCAAAATGGAAGATCTATTGGTTGATGTGATCGGCTTGTTGTGTCTGGGCAAGCCTACATGAATGAAGCAAAGAGGATTGGGACCTTGCATATCAAAAATCAAAGGGTAATAAGGCTCTGTTAGCGGACTCTATTCTTCTAAATGTTCATGAAGAAAAGACATCTCTTTGTGGAAAAGACTGGGAGCTATTTATTAGGGCAAGTCCTTGGTGAATAAGTTGTTCTTGAGGAAGAAGTTGTACTCTTTGAAAATACAGAAGGAGCATTTGTTGCTGATCATTTGAATGCTTTCAACATGTTGATTGCTCAGTTAGCATCTATGGGTGTTAAGATTGTTGTATGCTACTGTTATGTTGTTTGCCAGATTCTTGGGATCACTTGGTGATGGCTATTGGGAGTACGTCATCCACTTTTAAGATGGAATATGTTGTTGATCCTTTGTTATTAGAAGAGATGAGAAGAAAATATTTTGAGATGGTGAAGGAGGCTCTTGTTTTTCGAGGGAGATCGAAAGAAAAATGCAAGAAGAAGGACAAGAAGTCCAAATCAAAATCAGAAGGGAGATCAAAGTCTCCTAGAAAGAAGTCTAAGGTGAAGTTTTGGAATTGTGGGCAAACTGGTCATGTCTGTAAGGATTGCAAAGAGGAGAAAAAGAAGAAGAATAAGAATTCTTCTGAAAATGATTCTTCTCAAAGTGATGTATATGCCTTCATTGCAGCCTTGGCAACTCAGGCATCAGATGATGTCTGGTTGATTGATTCTAAAGCATCTTTCCACATGACATCTCATAGAGACTGGTTCACTAAGTATGAAAGATACGATGGTGGAAAGGTGTATTTGGCGAGTGATTCATCTTTGGAAATAGTTGGTCGTGGAAGAGTCAGAATTCAGTTCTCTAATGGCAGAGTAAAGGGAATCAATGATGTAATGCATATACTAGGTCTAGCTCGAAATCTACTTTTTGTTAGTAAGTTGAACAATGTTGGAGTTCAAGTCTCATTCTATGGAAATGGCTGCAAGATGACTAGAGGCTCAATGGTGCTAGCAAGGGTGCTCGAATTGGTAGCCTATATAAGCTGGATGCACATGTTGTTCAATGCAATAGAGTCTTTGTAAAGTCATAGAAGGCTACTCATGGAGAAAAAGAGGAAAAAGTTCTTGATTGTGTAAACTCTATGGAAGGTAAACTTCCAGTATAAAATACTATGCTTTAGCATCATAGGCTAGGCCACATTGGTGAAAAAGGTTTAAAAACCTTGAAGAATAAAAATATGGTTGAAGGGCTTAATGATTGTAACCTCGAATTCGATTTTTGTGAACATTGTATATGTGGTAACAAAATCGTGTTTCGTTCTACTCCGGTCCTCATAAATCTTCTATTTTACTTGATTACATTCATTCTGATGTTTTTGGTCCTATGAATGTTCCTTCTTTGTCAAAATAAAGATATTATGTACTGTTCATTGATGATTAATCAAGAAGGGCATTTGTTTATTTTTTGAAAAGTAAATCAGAAGTGTTCAGTCATTTTAGGAATTTAAAAACCTTGTGGAAAATCAGACTGGAAGAAAAATAAAATGTTTAAGGACTGACAATGGCGGTGAGTTTTGTTTTGATTAGTTCGAAAGGTACTGTAAAGATCATGGAATTAAAAGACATAAAACTACACCCTATACTTCACAGCAAAATGGAGTTGCAGAAAGGTTCAACAAGATAGTGATGGAAAGAGCATGAAGTATGCTAAGCAGTGTTATCTTGTAGGAGAAGTTTTGGGCTGAGGTAGTTGCAATAGCATGTTACTTGATAAACCATTCTCCTAACTCTGCTCTTGTTGAGAAGACACCTTTGGAAGCATGGTCTGGAAGGAAGCTCTCTCTGAGACACATTCGAGTCTTTGGCTGTGAGGCATATGCATATGTGTTGAATGAGAAAAGATCTAAATTGGATAACAATGTTGTTAAATGTATTTTATTAGCTATAGTGCTAGCATAAAAGGATACAAGCTTTGGAATCCTGATACAAAGAAGGTTTTATATAGAAAAAGTGTTATCTTTCGTGAGCTAAAGCCTTCTACTTTGGATCTGCAGTCAAAGAAAAAATCAGAAGATAAAAGGGATGTAGTTGAAATTCCTCTGACACCAAATAAAGAGGAATTCAAAATTCAAAATGTACCTAAAAATGAGCAGAGCTCAAGTAGTTCTGAGAGTTCTAAAGAATAAGAACAACCTTAGCCTCAATCCATGAGGAGGTTAGCACATGAAAGAAAGCAACCTGATAGGTATGGGTTTTCTATGTTAGATTCTACTTGTGCCTATGCTTTAATTTCTAGCACTGATGAGCCTAGGACTATGAAAGAGGCATTTAGAATGTCTGATTCAAACTCTTGGTTGGAAGCCATGAATGAAGAAATGGCATCATTAGAAAAGAATGACACTTGGAGTTTGGTGCCCTTTCCTAAAGGAAGAAAAGCTATGCGCTGTAAATGGGTATTTAAAAAGAAAATAGGTTTGGATGCAGTGTGGAAAAGTATAAAGTGAGGTTGGTTGTGAAGGGGTATTCCCAGAGAGGGAATTGATTATGGGGAAATATTTTCTCCTGTAGCTAAGCTAACATCTATCAGATTTCTTTTGTCACTTGCAACAACTTATGACTTAGAGATTGAACAGATGGATGTGAAGACAACATTTCTTCATGGTGATCTTGAAGAAGAGATTTATATGTCCTAGCCAGAGCACTTTGTGAAAAAAGGTAAAGAAAATTTGGTTTGCAAGTTGAAAAATTCTCTGTATGGATTGAAACAATCTCCTAGAATGTGGTACCAAAAATTTGACATGTTTTTCTTGTCATTGGGATTTGTAAGATCAAAATCTGATCATTGTGTGTATTACAAAGCTGAAAATGATCGTGTTATTATTACTCTCTATGTTGATGATTCATAGGCAATAGTAAGTTAATGATTTCTAATCTAAAATCTCAATTGTCTACAAAGTTCGAAATGAAAGATCTTGGTGCAACCAGGTATATTCTGGAAATGGAAATAACTAGGGATAGGAAGAGTAGAAAACTTTGGCTCAATTAGAGTAAGTATATTAATATTGTTCTGGAGAGATTTTGCATGACTGATTACAAGTAGCTAGTTATTCTAGTTTTGCAAGGAACGAAGCTATCTATTGAAGACTGTCCAAAATCTCCTACTGAGATGGGGGACATGACCAGAGTGCCTTACGCTAGTGCAATTGGTAGTTTAATCTATGTAATGGTTTGTACAAGGCCAGACATTTTCCAAGCAGTGAGAGTACTAATTCGTTTTATGGAAAATCTTGGAAGGACACATTGGGATGCTATGAAAAGAGTGTTTAGATATCTGAAGGGCACTTCAAAATATGCTTTGTGTTATCATGGGAATTTGGTTGAATCACAAAGGAATCTCAACATTCGAGGCTATGTGGATTCTGATTGGGTAGGGGACATTACAGTAGAAGATCCACCAGTGGATATATTTTCATGATGAATGGTGGTGCAGTTAGTTGGATGAGTAAGCGGTAGGTAGTCACTTTTTCCACTACAGACACAAAATACATGGTAGCAACACACGCTTGTAAGGAAGCAATCTGGTTAAATTTTTTGTGTTCTAACATTGGGTTTGATGTAGGGAAAATTATAATTTACTATGACAGTCAAAGTGCTATCTGTTTGGAAAAAAATCCTACTTTCCATGCCAGGACGAAACATATTGATGTGCAGTATCATTTTGTACAAGATATGGTGGAGGATGGAAAGGCCTCTTTAGAAAAAGTGGATACTTTAGAAAATGTTGTAGATGCATTGAGGAAACTAGTGAGCACAGACAAGTTCAGGTGGCGTGCCAGTTCAATGGGCCTTAGTGCCCATGAATTTCAGTAGTTTCACTATGCTCTAGAGGTGTCAGTAAGATCTTCATCAAGTGGGAGATTGTTGGAAAATGTGCCTCAATCTTACTAGCATGTAAACTCCTGAAAGAGAAAAGTCAGGGAGACCTTCTAGAAGTCTTACTGACTAGCAGTTGTGTTCATAGATTTAAGTTCATTGAGACTTTGGTTTTGTCTTGTCAACGGGAGTCATCGGCAAGACATGTCTGTCGCTGTGAACATTCATAACTCATTCCGCTCAAGCATACCTCTTGCCAAAAAGTTGGTTTCTATTGGATATCAAGGAGATTCTTGGAAATGAGTGACATCGGGGAGAGATGTGAACCTTTGGTATAACACATCTTGATAGTGTATGTCTCGCTGACAGTTATTGATAAGGATATCATTGGGGAGACTCTTGGCTGATAGGTTTTCATTCGCTAAGAACTCTTGCCAATGGATGTGGTCTCACCGACAGGCTGGTGTATTTGTTATGACCTCTTAGCGATAGCGTTTCTCTCATTGACGGAGTTGTTTGTGAACTGCCGATGGATCTCCACGCGATGAACTTTGGTGTAACCTCTTGCCAATAAACAGGTTGGAGTAATATTAACTGTCGGTTATGCTTTCAGTGTGATCTCCTTCTGATGACTGTTAGTCTCGTCGACAAATGAACATTTGGTATGATCTCCTACCGATAGCAGTGGTCTCTCTGACTATTTTGTATTTGGTACAATGTCTCACCAATAGCGATGGTCTTGCTAATAAGAGCTACATGAGTTGAATATCGGTGTGAAGTCTTTGCGACAATGATTGTCTGGACAATGGTTCTAAAATGGATATCGATATGATGTCTTAGCGATAGGGTGAGTCTGAGTGACAGTTTTGAACTTGATATGACTCTTGCTGAAGGTGATGACTCTGGCCGATAATGATAGTTGGGCTTTGTGTCATCAGGGAGACACAACCTAGTGTCTCACTGACATGCGACACAGTTTGAACGTCTTGACTGAATGACTATCCTATGTGGTTTGTTTTCGACCAATCAGAGAAGCGAAAGGTGAACTGCTAGTAGTTGGACTATTGTGACCGTTCCTGTGAGGAAGATCAACAGACCATGAACGACATGGATATACTCTATAATCGAAGATGATGATTGGTTCGATGAGTAACAATGTGAGATAGTGAAGTGTTTCTCAATTGAATATGAATTGTTTTGAGTGAATACATTGGATGTTTCTGAGAGCATTTTTGTACAAGTTTGATTAGGATATTATGCTGCTATAAATTGACATCAGAAAGTGAAATCTGTACTTTTTATATAATTTTGTTTACTGTAATACAAAGGGATTTTTCTTGGTGTGGTGGGTTTTTCTCCCATAAGGGTTTTCCCATGTAAATATGGTGTCTAAATTGTGTATGTTCATTTCTTTGTTTCTTTTATTTATTTTATGAGTATCTTAATGGAATTGTAATTGCAAAATTTAAAGTCACCTCTGCATTCTTCCATGAGGTTTTGAAGTGAGGAGAGTTTTTTCTGCACCTAAGCTTTCCTTACACATTATAGCTTTCACTTTTGTTGGATCCACTTCAATGCCTCGTCTACAAATGATATATCCTAGAAGTTTTCCTGATTTTATGCCAAATACACATTTCTTTGGATTTAGCCTCACTTTGTATTCTTCTAGTCTTTGAATTTTTTTACCTAAGACCTATAAATGATTAGCCCTTGTCAATGATTTAGCTATCAGATCATCCACATATTCTTCCATGAGAGTGTGAATGAGATCATGGAAAATAGTTATCACGGCGGATCTGGCATTTTTAAGTCCAAAGGGCATGACGTTCCAACAATAAGTTCCCCATGGACAAGTGAAATTTATCTTATGTTGGTCTTCAATTGCAATTCTGATTTGATTATATCTTGAGAAACCATCTATAAGGGATAACATTTTATAACCTATTGTTATGTCCACAATCATGTCAATGTTTGGCAGAGGAAAGTCATCTTTAGGACATGCTTTGTTTATATCTCTAAAGTATGTACAGATGCAGATGCCCCTTATTGGTTTTGTTACTAGTATGAGATTGGAAATCTAGTCTGCATAGTCAATTGATCTAATAAAGCCAACATCCAATAGTTTCTTTAGTTCAGCCTTGACTAATAATGCAATTTGTGGGTGCATTTTTCTTAACTTCTACTTCATAGGTTTAGCACTTGGTTGTAATGGAAAATGATGTAATACCAATTTAGGATCTAGTCCAGGCATGTCAGCATATGACCATGAAAATTTGATCTATCTTTTTTGTGAAGAAGTTATGAAATTCAAGTGTTATGTTTCTATCAAAGATGCTGCAAAATAGATTAGTCGAGGATTATCTTCAATGCCTATGTTGATCTCCACATATTCTTCAACCAACATTGGTGACTTTTCTTGAGCAATGAAGAGAATGTTCAAACCTCCATCCTTGGGTGCCTTAGAGAGGTTTTCATCCTCAAATACATCCTTAGTTTTTTCTTTTTAATCATCCAAAGGTGTCTTTCATTTTTCACCCAGGGACTCATCATTTTTTTTCATTATTTTTCTTATTTCTATGACTGGAGGGTTGAATAGATTCCCCAAAATAAGCCATGTTATCCAAGTATATGGTAAATCCAACCTTATGATCACCACTAGGTATGCCTTCTCGCAATCCCAAGAACTCAGCTATTAATTCGTTGTTCTAAAAGATATTTAAGACGGGGGTGTCTTGTTGATCTCAATCAATAAGTTGGGGATATACTGAGGGCATGTCATCATCGAAAGCATTGAAGTTCAAAGGAGTCAAGTTAAAGGCTGAACTGTTGACATAGTCACACAAGTTTCTTACCAAATCTTATTTATTATTTTTCTTGGGAACAGGTAGATTCCGAGGTGTGTTGATTGTCAAGGTTTGATTATCAGAAGTGGATTTTTCAGGTTCCCACGAGGTAGGGTCAAGGGATTCCTAATAGTAATGTTTAAGCCATTCCTCTTTTGTCAAAGACGTTTATGGACAAGAATTCAATGGATTTTGCAAGGATTTAAGCATTTGGTCAAGTTCCCCAAATAGTTTATTGAGGTCCATGACAAAGGTGGAGGATAGGGAATCCCACTCATATTCGTTAGAGTGGGGGGAATCACAGTAGGGTTGGTCAAATGGCTCATTGGATGTCTCGATATCTTCAAAAGCACTTACTTCCTCTAGTAAAGGTGATGTGGTACTAGAAACACCAATTTGGAATGGTTTAAACCCAAGCCCTGGGCCTTTCAGCCATTTGGAAACAATGATAGGTTTTGTCCTCCCATTCTGGTGTAAGCCTAACCCTCTATGTCCAATATATCCTTTGCTTTGCATTATCGTGAAACCTTTTCCATATTGATCTATGGGTATCTGAACAAGTGGAGGAGATTCCTCATTGTATACTTTGTATAACCAAGAGGTAACATCTTCTTCATTTACAACTTCTTTACTTAATTCTCCCCATTTTGTGAAAGTCATTGTGGGAGGCATATGTATGGTGACCACTAATTCTCTTCTATCTATTATCAGTAAACCGTATGATTTAGGAGAAACCAAATGGCTAACACAATAGGATTCTTTCATATGATATTTTCCACAACCCTTATCTTGGATCTCAACCTTAGAAGTGGAAGGTAATGATTGTGAAGTGAATATTTTGGAAAGAGTGGATAGATAGACATAGTGGGATGAATTGGATGATGAAGCTTCATGGTTTATAGGCACCTAGCATTGGGGTATCCCTCATAGGTTAGAGCAATATTGGAAAGGATTAGGATCACCATCTATTGTAATCTCAATGCCATTGTAGGAGAATTGAAGACATTGATGGTAAGTAGAATGGATTGTGTTCATAGAACGAATCCATGGTTTGCCTAGCGAAAGGTTATATGGGAGGACTAGATCCAAGACTTGGAAATTTGTATCCATAACTGCAGGACCAATTCTAATGGGGAGTGTTACAAATCCCTTTGATTTTTTTTCTTCATCAGCATCTGCCTTAATGAAAATGCTTTTGGTGGTGTCCACACACACCTCTGAGAAGCCTAATTCCTTAACTAGTTTTAAGGTGCAAAGATTCAACCCTGCTCCTCTGCCTACCAAGACTCATCTAACTTTCATTTTATGAACAAGAACTTCTAGGTGTAAAGGGTCCTTATGGTTTGTCTTCTTAGTTGCATAATCTTGTTCAAAGAAGGTAGCATGATGATTGTTGGTTAGGTAGCCTACCATCTCTTGGAAACGATTGACATCAAGATTGTTGGGGATGGTCGTGCTTTGCAAAGCCTTGTCTAGAATAGATCAATGATTAGGGGAGATACACAATAGTTATAAGATAGAGATTTGCATTGGGGTCTTTCCCAATTGGTCAAGTAAGTTATACTGAGGCTTGGAGGTCTATGGTAATTTTTGTGATGGAGGGCCTTGGATGGTTATGTTGATTCGGTGAGTGTTGATGGTACACTTGGGAGTTTTATTTATGGTCATCATGTTGACAAGGTTATTGGTGGCTTGAATTTGATTTATGAATGGGTCACTATAATCATGCTTGACATTAGCATAGTTTGTCGAAGGATTGGTCTTATTTCCCAAACTGGTGGCTTTTCCTTTCCCTTGGTCATGTAGTGGATTAGAAAAGACTTTGTGATCAGTGTTCAAAGATGTTTGTTTCTATCCACTAACTTCAATAGTTTTTGTTGGAATTGTGAAACAAGCACAAAACCACGAGCCACAGGATCAAACACAAACAAAACACCTTCCACGCAAGAGATCTACAAAACAAATGTGCAATTATCTTCTACAAGAAAAAGCTACAGAAGAGAGAAAACTTTCAAGAAGATATGAAAGCTACAAATATTCTCTCGTTAATAATTACAATGAGATCAATCCTTATAAAAGGAGATCAAGAAACCCTAAAGAAAAGCTTAAAGGGAAACCCTAGTGTGCACACTTAATAATTAATAAATAATTAATTATTAGTGTGCCTAAGTTTAGCTTAAGTAACTAAAGTGATAAGTGGCTTAATTAATTAACCAATATGATTAAATTAATTAAGTAAAACAACTTATTACTCTAACAGTTTTGTCCTCAACAAGATCATGTATGATATTCTTCAATTGTCCACAATTTTGTAGGCTATGTCCCTTAGTCTGATGGAAATCACAAAAAGCATTGTCATCCCACAAAAAAGGTTTAAACTATCTTGGATCGTATTGTCTTGGCTCTTGAAGTTGTATGAGGTTGTGTTGCAATAGTTGTTTGAAGATTGATTTGATGGGTTCCCCTAGGGGAGCATTTTGGAAACCTCCTTCGTTGTTGTGGTCGTTGGGTGTTTTGGACAGTGTTGGGAGTTTGGTTGATGGTGTTGAGTGTGTCGGTAGAGGGGTTATGTCCTCTAAGTGTAATGACCAATCCTACTTGTATGGTTTTAGCATCAACAATCCCATCATTGGTAACATTTTTGTTCTGAGACTAAAACTTGTTTCTATCATTAGGAGTGTTATGCACATTTGTATTTATGTTGGGTGTCTTGAGCTCACCTTTGACAATGAGACCTTTTTCTAGTATGATTCATTTTTTCCACTAGTTCCACAAAAGAAGTCCAACAGTGTACTCTCAAGTCACTTCTCAATTTTGAGTTGAGGTTTTCTAAGAATATTGTGACCTTTTGTTTCTCAAGTATTTCCATAGGACATCTATTGGATATACTTATCCATCTCTGGAAGAAGGTGATAAAGTTTTCTACTTCGTCTTGTGTAGTGTGACACAAGGTTGCTATGGTGATTTTGTTGTCGATGTTAAAGGAGAAATGTTTGATAAATTTTTCATCCAACTCTCCCCATGATTTTATGCCATATTGAAGTTGAGAAAACCATTCAAGTGCAATTCCAATAAGGCTTCTTAGAAATAGTCTCATAAGATAGGTTGGGTCGTATGTGACATCTATGCACATCGTGGAAAATTACCTTATGCATTCAATTGGATTAAGCTTTTCGTTATACTTGGGTAAGTTTGGTATAACATACCCATGTGGGAAAGGTGTCATGTATAATGATTTGTCGAAGGGAAATGGGCATAAGTCCTTTGCTGAAAAAGTTCTCTTATTAGACAATGCCATCTTATCGATTTGTGTTTGAAGGGCTTGCATTTGTGTCTACAGGACATCAACTTGTGTAAGTGATGTGTTAGTTGGATTGTTTGGGTCTATGTATGTGTTTTGGAATCCAACATTTTGTGACAGGTTTTGGTTAAGTGTTGGTATGAAGGGTGGATTTTGATTTGGAATGTTAGGAAATGGCTTTTGGTTTGGAATTTAAGTGAAGGGGTTTTGACTCAAAATCTAAGAGAATGGGTTTTGATTTGGAATTAGTGTGAATGGGTTGTGACTTGAGATTGGTTGGTTAGGAATGGGGACATTTTGTGAAGGGATGGGTTAGATTCCATATTGAATGGAGGGTATGTTTCCTAGCTGTGAGACCCCAATTTGTGGTATAGTAATGGAGATGTTGACACTTGGTATAGTTGTTGTCTATGGTATGGTACTAGTGAAGTTAATGCTTGGTATAGCAGTTGTCTATGGTATGGTACTAGTGACATTGACACTTGGTGTAGGCACTATCATTTTAGATCTTTTGTTCCCAATAATAGGACCAAAGGGATTGGACAATGATGCCCCTATGGTGAAATTTAGATCTTGTGTCAGGGTAGACGTACCAAAAGGTGGCGTATGTACTATGGTAGTACTTTGTGTGTGTACTCCAAATTGTATGGTTGTAGTTACTTGAGGTATAGTACCACTAGTAGTCATTGTGTTTGTTCTTTGGGTAGATGCAGTTTGCAAGGTATGGATGTCAAATCCAGGAGGTAACTTGGCACCTTCTGCTACCAATTTGGCTAAGTATTGTTTAGGATCATTTTCTAGGTAGTCATCTACAAAGGAGGCAAACTCAGGGTCCTGTGTAGCAACATCTATGTCTTCCACTACAATGCGTCCTTGTGGGTCTGTAGTGACGAATTTGTCTAACAAAGTTTTGTGAGGTCTCGATGTGGATGATGGGGGATTTGAAAATGGATTGATGAAGTCATTTGGATCAGCCATCGTTTCTCTTTCTTTCCTTTTAGACCTTGTTCTACCATGTAAGATAAGCTCAAAGTGCAAGTGATGCAAAAACTAAGTCTATGGATAGTATGATTCTAGTATATGTTTTTCAGATTTTCTAGATATAAGGAATGAATGCAGCTATTTTTTTGATATTTTTTGGAAAATAAGGAATGTCTAAAATGATGTTATCTAGGATGACTATGTCTAAAAATGGAAAATTCTAGGTAATCAATTTTGGGAGATTCTAAAAAGAGGTTACCTACCACCTAAAGTTTAACCAAGGCTTTAATTTAGTTTTGTCAAGGGACCTTTGTAGGACTAGGACCAAAAGACAAGGTGATCTCCCAAACTAGACTAATGAGCTAGAAGGATTCACACAGAGGACAAAAGATATGTGTGACAAATGACTAGGTTCAATGAAAAATTTCATTGAAGCAAGGGTTTATCCAAAGTATGGAAAGTTAGCCTATTTCTCAAATCTACAAAAGTGATTTTCCTAAAAGCTTGATTGATCTGAAGGTAATAAAGACTCCTACGGTGAAACTAAGATTTTCAAAGAGGATTCCTATGATTATGGCTAAATGATACCTAAAGGATGCAAACGTGCAAAGAATGACAAATTTTTTTGGTTTTTGTCCAAGGATCACTGTAAAAGGATAAATCAAAGACTGGTATGACTGTTTGGTTTTAGATTGGGGTAGTGAATTTTGGTTTTCTAGTATCAGGAAAATGTGGTTCATTATTACAAATGCATCTCAAAATCTAACAGATGTGGTTCACTGTGTCAAATGCAATCTACTGATAAACTAAGTCTCGGGTCTATAACTAGTAATCAGACAATTGCAGTTTAGGATGACATATGTGTCATAGAAATCAGTAGATGCAGTTCTTTGTGTCATATGCAATTTTTTGGTAAACTTTAACTCAAGTCTATTTTAGGAAGATGCAACTCACTATCTCAAATGTGACTTAGGATTTAGCAGTTGCAACTTTCAGTCTCAGAGAATCTTCACTGTTAAAATATGACTCAGGTCTGTGACTAACAAATACGACTTAGGATATCAAATGAATTACAAAAAATTTCAAATGCGAGTTTTCAATATCAGAGGTGTTAATAGATTTGACATATGCGACTTAGTAAACAGATGTGGTGTTTTGGTAAGTAGATGCAACTCAATAATGTAGATGTGGTTTATTGGTAAACAGATGAGACTTTCTAGCTAATAGATGCAATTTTTTGGTAAATTACAGATTTGACTGACTCTAGTTTTGATCAAATTTTGGAAAATAAAGACAATCAAAAGATAATTTATTTTAGGTTTGATCATGAACATGTATAATTCCAACATAAAACAAGTACGATCCTAAGGTGGCTATGACAATATTTGTTGAGTTCTAACTTGGGTTTCCCCAGTTGTGCTTATTCAAAGTGGATGATTAAAAGCTTGACCACACTGGCTCCACTCCACGACACTCACTTCTTTGGGTCAGCCAAGCTTCAATTCCCATGAATCTCCCATGGAAAACTTTTCATCTCTACTAAGAACCACATGAATGCGAGACAACTTCAGAGGTCCGACCTCTTGTACCAACAGATAGAAGGATTTTGGTTAACTAGAAACAATTGGCTCATAGTAAGGGAGCTCGTTCAGGTGGCTATGCATGAGGCAAGATAAACTTATTTGCATAACAAATTTGTACCTGTCATCCTAAGCTTTCTAGTAGGATTCACATTTGTATACCGGTTGGGATTAGCTTGGCTAAAAAGCTTCGCTGTTGGTTTGAGTCGCCTTGAGGTGAACTTACTTTTTCCCACCAAGGAAGGCCCAATTTCTAGAGTCAATAACAATTTCTCTTACACCTAGGATCGCATGAATGCGCAAGGGGAGAGGATACTTCTATTAGTGAATCACATTTTAAACATATTGTGTGCACGCACCAAACATAGAAGACAATTATTCATTTTAAGCCCAAATGACAATTATCTAATCTACTCAGACTATCTATTTCAAAATAATCTTCGACAATCATTCTGCAAAACAATTCATTAGTAGTCTAATCTTTGTCTTCATCAATCATCTTGCAAAAAGGTCTGAATACTTGTCTTCTATGAAATGTCCTACAAACACTATGTTAACTCCTCAAAAACACATGTTGCAAATTCCAAATTAGTCGTAATGAAAACTGCAATTAAAAATTCAAATTTGGAATTCGGACACCAAAAATTATACTAGTCAACTGCATCACATAAGGCCATAGATGCATCTCATATTTTACGAGTCAAATGTGTCACACAATGCCATAGATGAGTCGCAGGTAGTCAAATGTGTCACTTTATTCATCATATGCCACTCATAGGGTCAATTGTGTCATTTTTTATTTAGATGCGTCGAATTATACTGTACCTACAAAAAAGAATACAAATTTCTAGGAATTTTTACAAAGACCGTGTCTTCACATTGGGTTCACCAATGTAACATAGGGAAAACAAGCAATATTAAGCAATACAATGCAATAAACTCAAATCTAAACCTACGCTAACAACAAAGAACAATGGAAAGCTTAAAACATAAATAACAAAATGATCTTACCAAATATTTACGTGATTACATGCATAATCTCGATTGTCCTCCATTTTATTGTTGTATGATAATTGCCCTTAGTATGAGTTAGGACATTCCTTGTCTGCAACTATCTATTTTTAGCAGGTGGACGACCTTGCACACCTTGGTCTATCTCATATCATGGTGTTTGTTGTCCATTTGTATTAGCTACCACCCAATGATGATTTAATGCAAGGCCTATTGTGTTTTGAAAAAACATAAAAGATTTCTCGTACTAACATCCATGTCTTTTATGTTACTTTTCATCTTTTTTGCACTAAAATTTCTTCCTTCTTGCATTATGATAGATTCCTGTGACACACAAAAAACATAAATCATCTTGTATATGCATTCATGTTAGGAACATCATTTAATCATGACCATATATATATACATATTAAACCATACATATATTTTGCATTTGAAAAGCACAAAAATATACACATCCATCACATCTAGGAATCCATAACATAACATGCATCCACCATCATAAACTATAAATCATTCACATGGCATTGTAAATACATATATCACTTTGCATCTCATAAACATAAAATGCATACATGACATTTATAAAAGTAAATGCATACATCATCATATAGAATCAATATCACATCATAAGGTAAATATTGGCATCCATAACACATGCATAAATAGAAGACTGCATAATCATATATAAGAACTTCATATCATATAAATCGCCACCAAAATCATATATATATATATAGATATATTGATCAAAAACAAGTGTCACAGTACAACGTCATAATGAATCTCTCAAAATGGAGCTTGTTGGCCCTCTATAATCATAATACACTATCTACAAATAAATAAAACATGTCTCTAGGAAAAACTCCCACTACTCCCATGTGGAGAATGAGGAGGAGAAAGACGCGAAGGTCCTGATGATCGATATGCAACAAGGGTGTCCCCACGACTTAGCCGAGTGGCCTAGCAACCCATACCTTGGGTACCTGGGGCGAGCTAGGGCGAGACTAGCCCCCTATGGGTGGATGCCATAGCCCACATATAGGCCCACTAGTCAACCGCGAGAGCGAGGGATTGAACCCGAGACCTATGGGGAGCAAACCCACAGCCCAAGCCAACTTCGCTACCTAGGCAGGCTATATTAACAAAATAATTATCAACATAAGTATCTTTCTTTTTAAAAAAATAGATTAAAAATATAATAATTTATAGTAACAAGTTAATTAAAATTTAAATTTACATTATTTTTTTAATATTTAATTAAAAAATATACTAATTTATATTATCAAGTTAATTACCAACTTTTAAATTTAAAATATTATTTTATTTAAAACAAAATTTTAAATAAATAAATAATGTTAAGTTTTATTAAAAAATCATCTTTAAGTTTACAATAAATATATTTATTTTATTATTAAAAAATAATAATTTATAAGGTTATAAAACACTTAATATACATTATCTTATAAGCTAGGTGTAAGGGTGTTGTACCTCGTAAATAAAGAACAAAGAAAAAGGATAATGCATGCCCTACTAATAGGGGTACAATAGAATAACTATTGTCACTAGGACCTTGACAACCCATTCTAACATGGGCACAAAGGACATTTACATTGTAGTATTTTCCCCCTTCATAGATGAAGGGGAACACATCAACCCTTGGGTAGGCTAGCAACATTCATTTCTTCACAAACTTTCTTTTTTGTTGATGATCTCAACATCATTTGGTGCTTTATCATTGTTGGAGACCTCTTGGACTCTTAACTTATGTCCACTCCTAATCTATATGTTGAATGTATTCAGAAAGTTGTAAAGAATTTGATTTGGAATTGTCTTCACAACCTTCACCGACAACAGTCCCAACTGTCATGAGAGAAGTTGGTGCCTCCATAGAATCATCGCCAATTTTTATGGTTGCTTTCTCCAATGATGGTGAGGGGACTGCACAAGAGCCACTAACATTGACCTCATGTGAGACCCTGAAAGGGAGATCTTGCCCAACGGGAAGAGAGGGAGAATTTGGCTTTGAAATGACCTCTTGAGGAGCCTGAGGAGAATTCGATTCGTTTTGGGTTCTAGGAGAGAAAACATAATGATGGGAATCTACTTCAATCCAATAGGAGGGCTTTCCCCTTGTTTCTTGATTGTTGACTTCATGAGATTGCATCTGGGTAAAGTGATTAGTTGAAAAACATTTCCAGCATCTGAGAGAAATTTTTCATAGTCTACTAGTTGTCTACAACATCTCTTACCCACTTTTAGAGAGATCTTAGCAGGCAGCCCAATGGATAGATCCATTTAAACACATATGCATGCATAAGTATAACTCCTATAGTTGACTATTTCATTGGAAGTGCAATGATACTTACCCGGACCATTTCCTATGGCACACAAACAATCTAATTCCCAGAACTGTAGGGGAAGGTATGGTAATCTCACCCAAAGGAATATAGATGTAAAGGTCTTGATTCAAGGATCAAAGGAAGCAAACCAAGGCTTCATTCAAATGAATTCTCCCTAAAACATCCAAGGACCGACTTTCAACACCAAATCTCCTCTTCCATGTGCTCCTTCCAATTCTATGTGATCCAAGAATGCAATTTGATTAAGCTAGGCCATGATTTCGTCAATCTATAGATGAGAGTGTGGTTTTGCAGATAGTCATCTCTATCACAAGAAAAATAGTCTAGGCTAACCTCAAGAATGTGCTTTGTGAGCTGAAAAGGTAGAGGGAAAACCTTGTTGCTATTCTCATCTAGAGGGTTAACACCATTTGGAAAGATTTGCAGAGGGAAATTTTGGGGCATTATACCCTTGCGACCAAAGTTGTGGTGTCCCACGGTTGAACAGTCCCTAAAATTACGCCCATTATCCTTATCCAACACCCTATAGCCTTTGGTTGCCCATGAATCATGCCTTTGCTACAGGTCAAGGGCAGCTGTGGTGTTTTTTGAAGACATGCCCCTTCACCCCAAGCACCAAATTTGCTAGACTTTTGTCTATCCTTGGACAAAAGTTGAGAGCTAAGGTTTTGGCAATATATAGGGGACACCTTTTGAGTGTGCACTAACCCTAGCATCCATTCGTAGAGCGGCATTGAATTCCAAACATGGTGAATGCAATCCCAGATCCTCATGCCCAATTGTGCAAATGCCTAAGTTTCCATGGTTTGAGGAGTCTTCACCTTAGTCGTGAGGGTCGCCATCAGTAGTAGGGGTAGCTTCCACAGTTATTTGAGCAAAGCATAGCATTTTCAGAATTCCAAAAATAATTACTAGTATATTTGGTAGGGGATTTTTTTTGAATAAATACAAATAATTAATATTTTAACTAAATTAAAATAATTGAAATACTTAATTAAGGGAAAAATAATGGTGTATAGATAAATATACTTTATTTTATATACACGAAAAATCTTTTGATTATGTATTTTCATTTTTATGTTAGATTATAATATTATGAGGGAGTGTATATCTCAATTAGGGCTTTAAGGAAATTCATTGCCAACAAATTCACATCCAACAATTCATCACCATGACAAATTCATGTTGTGGAAAATTCACCGCCATGAATTGTTGATGAAATATTGGCGGTGAATTTTCTACAAGATGAATTTGTCATTGGCGATGAATTGTTTGCAATGAATTGTTGGTGGTGAAATTTCCAAGAGCCCTAAATTAGACGTTATCATTTGGTTAAATTGTTACAAGTAAATAATCCAATCCATCAAAATTATTAAGGGTTCAAATAAAGATCAAAATAACAAAAAGAATAAACTTTGATTAATGTTATAATAAAAAACATATCATTCTCACTATTTAAATACAACTAATTTAACTAAAACCTTTGAGTATTTGAACTATATTTAAAATATATTGCAAACTAATTTAAATATAAAATAATTAAGACGATGCAAACACAAGAAGAAAGATAGACATACCAGGCCCACTTGAAAAGATAACTCCAACTCCTGGAACCATATAACACACTATGTTTCTCCCTCACTATCTTTATCTCTTTCTCTATCTCTCTATCTTCCCCCTCTCTATCTCTCTATCTCTATCCCTCTTGATATCCATTTCTATCTTCCTCTCTATCTCTCCCCTATCTCTATCTTCTTACCCCTCTACATCTCTCCCTCTCCCCCTATCGCTCCCTTTAGTATATCTCTCACTTCTCCTCTATCCTCTCTTTATTTCTCCCTCCCTCTCTATATCTATCTCTGCATCTCTCTCATACTTACACACATAAACACTCCTTATTTATCTCTCCCTATCTCTATCTCTATATCTCTCACTCACACACACACACACACACTCCTTTTTTTCACCTCTCTCTCTCTATATATATATATCACAAGTCCTATATATTTATCTCTCCATCTCCCCCTCTTTCATTGTCTCCCTCTTTCTATCTCTATTTATCCTTCTCCTCTTCCTCTCTCCTTCCATCTCTCCCTCTCTATTTGTCCCAAGTTATGTCTCTCTCTATCTCTCCCTATCTCTATCCCTCTCTCTCTATCCCTCCCTTTCTCATTGTCCCCCTCTTTCCATCCCTATCTCTTCCTCTCTCCCTCTCCCTATCACTCCCTCTTCCTATATCTCATTATCTCTACCCCCTCTCTCTCTCTCTTATCCACTCCATCCCCCTCTCTCTATCTCCCTCTTTCTTCTCTCTCCATCTCAAGTAATATCCATGTCTCTCTATCTCTATCTACCTATCTCTCTCCCTATCCCCCTCTATTGAGAAACATGAGCTTGATTATCTTCCAAATTTTGAGGTTTTATTTCACTCATATTTGGATCCCTGCATTTTGAAACTATTACTTCTCCATTGATACCTTTGTTGCACAAACAACATCATTTGCTAGAAGGCCTACCAATTGATCTTACTCCTATCTTTATCCCTTTCTATCCATATCTTTCTCTACCTCATCTCCCTATCTCTCTATCTCTCTCCCTATATCTCTATCTCTTTCCCTATCCCTCTATATCTTTCTATTGCCCTCTATCTATATCTATTCATCTCTCTCTCTCTCTCTCTCTCTCTCTCTCTCTCTCTCCCTCCCTCTTCCTCTACATCTCTATCCCTCCCACTATATCTCCTTATCTCTCTCTATATTTATCTCTCCCTCTACTCCTCTATCTCTTTATTTATTGCTCTCCTTCTTCCCCTCTCCTATCTCCATCTCTACCTCTAACTTCCTCTCCCCCACTTTATCTCTAGACATGTCTCCCTCTCTCTAGCTATCCATATCTTTCATTCTCTCCCTATCCCTCTTCCTATACCTCTATATATTTGTATCTCTTTTCCTATTTATCTCTCTCCATATTTCTTCTTCCATCTCCCCCTCTATCTCTATCTCATTATCTCTCTCTCTCTACCTCTCTCTCTATATCATTTCCTAATATCCTATCTCTATCTTTATCTTTCTATCTCTCCCTCTCACATTCTCTCCCTCCCTATATATTTATCTCTTCCATCTCTATATATCCCTTTGTTTGAGCACTCTCTTTATCTCTCCCTCTCCTCTACATAACCCTCTCCTTCTCCATCTCCATCTCCATTTTTCTCTCCATCTCTATCTCCTCACCCCTCTCTCTCTTGCTCTCCCGCCCCCCCCCCTCTCTCTCTCTCTCTCTCTCTCTCCCTCTCTCTACCTATTAAACATAATATAGGACTCTTGTTAATGGAGCCTCATTATCTTTTATTCAAAGGTCCTACCAATTGATCTCATGTACCACACAAATGTATATAAAAAATAGACCAAAATCTTATCTAGTTGACCTTCCATACCTCTTTGACATATCCATTGCACACTAAGATGCATTTGCTAATTTTTATTTATTTTTTATGAATAACTGTCTATCATTTATAAAATAATATTATACATATCCCTCCCCTGAAAAAACAACAACAAAACAATGCCCCTAGACAACTAAAACAATAGCGGAGGGGAGAGGAAGCTCTTCGATGGTAAAGACTTTTTTGACTTTGCATCTCAGGGACTTGCATACCGACTTTTATTTTGAAATTCCTTCTTTATAGGGCATGCCTAATGCTTCTGATGCGCACCAAAACAGTAACTCAGATGATGTTTTCAATTAAAATGTGCTCCTTCACCTATTATGCATGCACCTGTTCTCCACGTGCGCGCCAACACACAATAAAAATATTATCGTCTATCCTGCATGTGCATACCTCTGTGTAGCATGATTGATTGACATTAAAGCAATTTCTGAAGTATGAACTGGTTCCTTATATGAAGTGCGCACCCATCTCTAAGCACGTGTCTGACCACTGAAGATGAATTTTGACTGAAGTTTTCCCAACAAGTCTAAAAGTAGTCTACAGACAGTCAGTTTTGTCATTTTATTCTTTTGTATTTCAATCCTTTTCCTATTAGATATGAGCAAATGCACTGTCATTAGTGCATGATCATCCCTGCATAATTTTGCATTGTTTTTGTCATTTGCCTTTATTTGCCCACATGCGATTCATCTAGTTGGTACTGCAACTTGAAACAAAAAAAATTTCATTCCTTGGACAGGCATGTGGTAGGTAGCACACTTTTTTTGGCAAATCAAGCTTGTTGGTATTATCCTTGCCTGGTGTGACTATGAAAGATGTCGGTTCATGTTTTTGAACTTTAGGTGCACCAATGAGTACTGTTCTTTGATCTTTTACAAAAGTGTGACAGACTTCATTGTAACCGATTTCCTCTGATTGATGAATCTAGGCATGTTTGAAAATTTGAAGTGCACCTTTGAAAGATGTTGGACTCTGGATCTTTGATATCCAAGCACATGCCTGAGAATACAATATACACTTCTAATTTCACCCTTTGTAGATGGCATGCATGCTGAGAAGTGTGCTTGTAAATTACTCTTTGGATATACATCTTCTGAAGTAAGAAGTGACTTAAATAATTGTGCCATAATTTGATTCTATGAATAGAAAGACAAACCATACGACCTGTCATTGGAAAAATGATAAGCTTTAGGTTTAAAATTGTCAGAAGATGGAATTTTCGTATGGGTACAAGAAGTTCCTTGGCATTTAGGCTCAATATATCCTTCACGACCTGTCATTGGAAAAATGATAAGCTTTAGGTTTAAAATTGTCAGAAGATGGAGATTTTTCGTATGGAATTTTCAAGAATTCCTTGGCATTTAAGGCTCAATAAATCCATACGACCTGTCATTGGAAAAATGATAAGCTTTAGGTTTTAAATTGTCAGAAGATGGAATTTTCGTATGGGTACAAGAAGTTCCATGGCATTTAAGGCTCAATAAATCTATCTCCTTGGTGTTGCATTGTAATGCTTTTGAATCCATAAACACTAAGAGAAGCATATCCATTGACCATTAATCTTGAGGTAAACATCAAAGCTTTAGGCAAGGTTTCTAAGCAAGTTGATGTAAAGATTTATCCACCTTAAAAGGGTTCAATCAAGGAAACAACCATCTCTAGACAGAATGATGGGTGTCCGAAAAGAGTCATTCTATGAGGTTGCAAGCAATGAAAAGTGTTTCTATCCAATGATTATTATATAGTATGTAACTATGCAAATGAAATGTGCCTTTTACATTTTTACCCTCCTTTATATAGCTAGGGTATACATGCCTCTATGTTAAGATTTTACCCTTATCACCTATAGTTTGCCATAAAATAATATTACTCCTACACGTGGACACATTTTTTTATGAGTTATATATTAATGAATTTATTATAGTCCTTATTTTATCAAAAAAATTATAAGCTATTTCACACATTTGACCTTAAAATTTGAAGCACTTAGAGATGAAATCTTTAAAAAAGTCACTGATCATAAAATGTAGTGATCAGAGTCTAGTTTCCAATATGTAATTTATTTTAATACCCAAATTGTACAAATTGAGTTTTAATAGGCGTTTCTAAAAATCACTGTTTAAAAGTCTTTTTTTTTTACCATACCATGCACGTGTACGATATCCATATTTTGACTTAAATTATTGTATTTTTCTAAATCCTTTTGGGAAAAGTTTTGTGACTCACTGAAACTTGTTCTTGATTATTTTTTTGTAATTTTTTATTGAATTTTTTTTTCGTTAAATTTTTATTAGGCAGATTTGTCATTTTGAAAAATTGTCGTGTACGAAATGCATAAGATGACCTAAACTTATCATTTTTGATTTTTTGAGATTTTCTAAAGAGTTTGTTCTCGTGCAATCAGATTTTGCAAAATGTTATATTGATCAAAGTTAGTAAAGATAGTAAAGCCCTTATATTTAAAAGTTCATGGACCAATTTTATTAGAAATTAATTGAAAATAGAAAAAATAATCCAATTACCAAAACAAATTACATATTTAAATTTGCATTGTTTTATCTAAAATGGGTTTTAATTTCATTAGAAAGTGCGCAAAAAAAAGGTCATCAGACCATATGTCAAAAGTTAATTATTTTTTCTTTGACATTGTTAGGACCTTCAACTACTTGAGAGTCAAACCGAGGGTTGAGACTAGGTTTGGATTTCCAATGCTTTTCCCTAACCAAAAACCTAGGTAAAAACCCAACCACAAATCAAAAAAAAATCAAATTTTAAAAAACGGGATCCCATTTTATAATCAGGATCTCGTTCCTTATTCTATAATATTTTGACCGTTGTAAAGGAAATAGGATCCTGTTTTATAAACGGGATCCCGTTTCCCATCCAACGGTACCCACATTCAATGTCGAAGAACGGGATCCCGATTATAGAACGGGGTCCCGCTTCTTATAAACGGGATCTCAGTTTTTATAAGCGGGATCCCCTTTCTTTTATTTAAATATACTTCAAAAAATTACTGTGAAGTCTGTAACTTCACATGTACGACCGAGAGTAGTAAAAGTAAATTATTTTTCATGAGCTATTGTATTTACAGGTGGTGAACTTGATTTTTAGTTAATTTTATCAAACGGGGCATCATCTACACCATTTTTGAAGTGGAATTGTGTTATTTTTGTGCTTGTTTGGAGGAACAAAAGGTTTTCAATTTGCAATATGGATTGAATTTTTCAAAGGAGGCATGAAGAAGACAATTTTTAAAGTGGAATTGTGGTAGTTTTCTACTTGTTTTGAGGAACACAAGAGGAAGAATTTTGTCCTAATAGGTATTCAACTTCCAATTTAAATTGAATATTTTGAAGTATTTCACTATTAACATTCATTTGTTCTTGAGAATTTTATAATTATGGAAGATAAAGATTGTAATAAGAGAAGGAATACATTGACTCCTCAAGAAGTTGAAGAAAATAGAGAAAAAGAGAGACAAAGACAAAGAGAAAGAAGAATGAGAATGAAATCAATGAATGATGGTGGAGCAACCAATTCCACAACTATTGAAAATGAAAACATTGAGGATACCATGGTTGTAGATGAAGCTAATTTGCAAGGAGTCAATTTGGAGAAGAATATGATTATACAAACAAGTTCTACAATATCTTCAAATCCCTCTTTGAATGCTATGGAGAATGTTTCAATATGCACAAATCCAGGTATGTCTTCAAATCCACATGTTAGTGAAATGGTAAATTTGTTTGTAGCAGTTTTACAAGATGCTAGACTTAATGATGTTGACATTGACAATATTCAGAGAGATGAAACTTTTATAGAATTTGTTGAACACAAAAAAGAAAAATCTTTGTTGCAAATGAAAATCAAAATGATCTTTTTCTTGAAAATGAAAACAAAACCTCAGATTTTGATGAAAATGAAAATGAAATGAAAACCGCCTTGTTGTTGAAAATGAAGATGAAAAATGAAGATGAAAATCTAGAATGTGATGTTGAATTTAATGAAAATACTTTTTTGAAAAAATTGGAAGTGGTGTTTTCATAATCTCCTCGTCAAATTTCCCTTGGAGGCAAATAAGAACACATGTGAATAGAATATATTCAAATTCCTTTATCAGAAAAAAATTCTGTGGCATTTCAATGTCAACTAATGATGCAATTGATGAGAATGCAAAAAATGAGGAAAGTAATGAATAGGTTAGGCTTTTATGTTAAACCAAAAAGAAAATATCAATCATTAAAACATGCTATGTCTACTGTTGCTAGTGCCATTCAATTTATTGGGAAAAATAGTCGATCTAAAGATAAAAACATAGCAAGAAGAGCTATAACTACTGCTATAGTTAATAAAACAACTTTGAATAAAAGAATGGTAAGCAATATTAGTGAAGTTTTAAAAATGCATCCTAAAACATTACTAAGAGCGGAAAAAAGAAGAGAAAGTATAGAAAATGATCCTATCAATCAATGTTGGAGTTTCAGTGGATGACTACTAAGGCCTGATATAAAATTGAATTTTGAAATTAAATCTTTGATCAAAAAATATTGGTATGATAATACTAGGGTTTCATCTAATGCTAGAGATGTTTTAAAATTACATGCATCCAAAGTTCATGATCCTCACCCAAAACACCTATTAGATTCAACAAAATCTAAATTTTATAGAAAATTTTGTAGCGATTCAATGTTACCTGGTAATATTAAAATAAGTCAAAGGTCTTTTGAAAAATGTAAACCTTGGTATGTAAAAATTAATAAGAAACAAATATCTTGTTGTTGTAAAATACATGTTCAATTTTGTTATTTTTATGATGTTTTTTCAATATATAATGCTGTACTCCTGCATACCAACATGATTATTATACAGATTGTGGGTATTGATATGCCAATTCAAGCAATAAGAGAGTTTATTTCAAGTTTGTTTTGTGAAAAATCTCATTATAAATTATTTTATTTAAGTTCTTGTATTTCTGGACAATGCATTAACTGTGGAAATCTTTCATTTTTAAGAATTTTTTTGTATGAAAGTGTTGATCGTGATTTTGGACAACAATTAGTAGATGTCAAAAAGATTTAGGAATGTTCACTATTCTTTAAAAAGATGGAAAATAGGAAAGTGTTGTAGATTTTAGTTACAAAAAAAAAAGTTAGTGTGGTGTGCATGCATTTTATGAGTGAATTTACATCAGTCACAGCCCAAATATGTCATGCACTCTAAACATGCTTGATGGCTTGATGGCCAATTTCACGCATGTGGAAACACATTTCCAATTGGTACTATATTTTTAGTGGTTGATTTTGTGGAGAATTATACTGCCCACAAGAGGAAATCTTAACTAACATTATATAATTCAGCTGGCAAGTAGCCATGTTTGTCCATATTGTTTACACATGCAGATGATAGCACCGAGGATGATAGAATTTTTTTTAGGGAGTATCATTTTTATTTGAGTGACAATCGGTTACACTCGTCAGAGTTTGTTAAATATTGTTTTAGTATATTTTATAAAAATTTAAGAGAAAGAGGAATCCATATGAAAGAACACCTCATATGGTTAGATAATTGTACGGGGAAGTTCAAGAATGCTAGAATCTTCTATTGGTTAAGTAGGGTTCACAAGGAACTTAATGTCCAGCATATATGGAGTTTTTTTTTTAAGTTGGGCATGGTAAAGGAGAACATGATGGAGTTGGTGCGTGTGTCAAAAGAATTCTTGCTAGAGAACAATTAAAATTTGAGGATTCAGTAAAATTTATAGATGCACGTGAGATTGTGGATTGGTGTAATAGAAGATTATCTGCACCTGGTTAGAGTGATTACTCTACAGTTCATCAATTCTTTTGGTTGGTGGAAGAAAATAACATTGTATCTAGAGTTGATTGTGAGACAATCACTGGATCTACTAAATGGCATTCATTTAGGAGTGTGACAGCAAGCACATGGACTATTTGGACAAGGGAGCTTGAATTTTTTTGCAAGTTTTGTATCTCAGGAGATTGGGAAACATGTGAAAATACAGAATGGGTTGAACAGTGGGAGCAAAGATCGTTGACACCTGGAGAAGCACATAATCAATATGAAAGAACTATTGAAGAAAATGATCAATTGTTTGCATCTAAAATATGATCGTGTTTCAAACCTTGTACAAGAAGGTAATTTTAATTCAATTTATTTTATTTTATTTCACTCTTTTATTAAGTTATTTTGTAATACTAAATTATTTATATGGATATGCACAAGTTATTAAATCGAATTTTGTTGGTGGCATGTATGATGTTATTGCAACTAAGGGAATGAAGAGCAAACAAAATATTGGTTGGCTCGTTGTGTGGAAACTAAACATAAGTTGATAATACCTTGAGAAGGTGATGATGGCTTTCATTATCCACCAACAGTATGTATGATCCTTTTTAAGCAAATTTTTGATAGTCAAGTTTTAGATCCCCTTACAATTTTTAGAACAAGTCTTGATCCCCCTTAAGAAAATTTTGAGACCTTGGTTTGATGATGGTTTTTAACATGTTTTTCAATAGATCGTGGTTGCTGTTGGCAATTTGGCTACTAAAAGTATTCTTCATTGAGAAGAAAGAATGGTCTACTTGCATTCGAAGACTATGAAACACATAAAAAGATTATACATTATTCACATTTGGTGGTGGCAACAAATATAAAACTAGAGCGGTATCGTGGAAGACCTTCAAAAAAAGTGCTATGGTCAATTTCTATGGAAAAGCATGAGGCAATCATAGATGCATTGCAAAAGAGAGAGGATGTAGATGGTACAATGGAATAAGTAAATACAGGTAAATATAGTTTTAGTTTTATTTTGTCCTTTAAATGCTAAATACATGTTTTGATATTATCAAGTGTGTTATTAGTTGAAATTGATTTAAATTGTCCTTTTATACATCCTTGCATAATCACAAAAAGGATCTTAATCCATGTGATTCAACTCTGTATTAAATAATATGGAATACTTGTAAACAAGTAATTATTAGTTAAATTATATTTAAATACATGTTTTGATTACATATTGATATTGTTTGACATTAATAGTTAAATTGATTTATGTGATTTTATATCCCAAGGCATCATTGCATTGATCTCATACTTTGAAACAAAAAGGAGAGGATGCCCCCTGATCTTCAACCTGCACAAACATGTGGAATACTTTTAAATGCAGGTACTTGAGTTATGTACATATAGATAGTTTTATATAAATTAAAATATGTATGTTTTGATGATTTCATTGATATTGCTTGTACCTTTTTTATATTAGGTGGTGTGAAGACCTACTACATTCTAGCCACGAGTTTGAGATGTTCTTGAGATGGCATATCCAAATTTTGTAAACATTGTTTTGAGATGACATATATGTAATACATACTTACAGAATTAAACATACTCTATGTACTTCTATGTATCAAATCAATATTCTATATATTTTGTTTCTTAAATGTGCATGTTTTCCTACTTTGAAACTTTATTTCTAATTGTGTAATCACTAAATATCATGCATGCATTATTGTTAAATCAATTATATCCTTAAGACTTTATTTGCCCACATGCGATTCATCTAGTTGGTACTGCAACTTGAAATAAATTTTTTTTCATTCCTTGACAGGCATGTGGTAGGTAGCACACTTTTTTTGGCAAATCAAGCTTGTTGGTATTATCCTTGCCTGGTGTGCCCGTATACTTGACTATGAAAGATGTCGGTTCATGTTTTTGAACTTTAGGTGCACCAATAAGTACTGTTTGATCTTTTACAAAAGTGTGACAGACTTCATTGTAACCGATTTCCTCTGATTGATGAATCCAGGCATGCTTGAAAATTTGAAGTGCACCTTTGAAAGATGTTGGACTCTGGATCTTTGATATCCAAGCACATGCCTCAGAATACAATATACACTTCTAATTTCACCCTTTGTAGATGGCATGCATGCTGAGAAGTGTGCTTGTAAATAATTGTGCCATAATTTGATTCTATGAATAGAAAGACAAACCATACGACCTGTCATTGGAAAAATGATAAGCTCTAGGTTTAAAATTGTCAGAAGATGGAATTTTCGTATGGGTACAAGAAGTTCCTTGGCATTTAAGGCTCAATAATCTATCTCCTTGGTGTTGCATTGTAATGCTTTTTAATATTTATGATTTTTATTTTCATGTTCTTCATTTGTTGCTATATATGTCATTCTAAGTGACCATATTACTTGATTATTCCATGTACTATCACACTTACATCATTAGTTAATAATTTTTGGTTGCCTTACATATTGAAATTTAAATTGTTGAGATCATACATGAAATGTTTCATTGTGCTCACAAAATTCATCCATATTAATTAATGCTTGTGCTTCCTTGTCACTAAGGGTATCTCATCATGTTCCCCCTTATGTGATTGCATGCTATTTATTACATACATATTTTTCCTTACACAATGATTATTGATTAATATTATATACATACTAGTTGTGTCTTAGATGATGTTGCCTTTGACAATACTACATGTATTTCACATAATGTAATCATTTTCCCCTCACCTCCAATTTCTTGTTTCTATTGCACAACCAATAAAACGGGGTACAAATATATTATCACTACTATTCTTCATGAGCTTGATTGGCATAATATAACTATGACAGTTATGATCATTTTTGGTACTATATATCTAGCTTCATCACTATATCTAGACATAGTACATTTCCACATAATATCCTTCATCACTATATCTAGACATAGTACTATATATCTAGCTTCATCACTATATCTAGACATAGTGCATTTCCACATAATATCCTTCATATCATGTTATCTTTAGATTCAAATTTTGTCATCGTTGGATTCCTTTTGTACCTTATTTTCTTGGTCATGTCCTTTACATTTGTCTACATGTAGTTGAAGTTTTACCACTTTCTATAGTAGGTGGATTCTCCCACCCTCCTTTTACTTTTTTGTATATATAATTTAAGCTATTTGTGATTATGCATATTTTAAAATGTTTGGTAGATGAAACTAATTGTAACTTGTTCTTTTGAGATTGGGTGTGTGCAAGAAGTTGAGTCCACTTTTTGGCCAAAAAGTGGAAGTGTTTTTCCTGATTTTTAAAATTTCACACATTTGACCTTAAAATTTGAAGCACTTACAGATGAAATCTTTAAAAAAGTCACTGATAAAAAAATGTAGTGCTCGGAGTCTAGTTTTCAAATATGTAATTTATTTTAATACCCAGATTGTACAAATTGAGTTTTAATAGGCGTTTCTAAAAATCACTGTTTAAAAGTCTTTTTTTTTACCATACCATGCACTTGTACGACATCCATATTTTGACTTAAATTATTGTATTTTTCTAAATCCTTTTGGGAAAAGTTTTGTGACTCACTGAAACTTGTTCTTGATATTTTTTTGTAATTTTTTATTGAATTTATTTTTTTCGTTAAATTTTTATTAGGCAGATTTGTCATTTTGAAAAATCGTCGTGTACAAAATGCATAAGACCTAAACTTATCATTTTTTTATTTTTTTTAAATTGAAAAGACCTTTCCGTTTTTCTCGCAAGTAATCCGGTTAAAAATGTTATGTTGATCGTTATTAAATAGTAAAAACCCTTATATTTAAAAGTTTATAATTAATTCTTATTAGGAAATTAATTGAAAATAGAAAAAAATAATCCAATTGCAAAAAAAAATACATATTTAGAATATGTGCATTGTTTCATCTAAAATGGGTTTTAATTTCATCAGAAAATTCTGCAAAAAAGGTCGTCAACCATATGTCCAAAGTCGGTATTTTTCTTTGACATTGTTAGGACCTTCAACTTGCAGGTCAAACCAGGTTGAAGGCCTAGGTTCGGATTTCCAATGCTTTTCCTAAACCAAAAACCTGGGAAAGAACCCAACCACAAAGCAAAAAAAAATTCCAATTTTAAAACGGATCCTTGCCCTCATTCTAAAATATTTTTGACCGCTAGAAGGAAATAAGATCATGTTTTATTAACTTTAGATCCTGCTTCCCATCCAATAACAAGACCACATTCAATGTCAAGAATGGGATCCCCTAATTATAGAACAGAGTCCCACTTATAAACGGATCTCGTTTTTATGTTTTTGATCCTTTCTTTTTATTTAAATATACTAAAATTATCATGGAAATTTGTAAATCACATGTAATGACTCTAGAATAGTAAAAGTAATTATTTTTCATGAGCTATTGGATGGCTGTGGTGAACTTGATTTTAGTTAATTTTATCAAATGGGGCATCATTTACACCATTTTTGAAGTGGAATTGTGTTATTTTTGTGTTTGTTTGGAGGAACAAAAGGTTTTCAATTTGCAATATGGATTGAATTTTTCAGAGGCATGAAGAAAACAATTTTTAAAGTTGAATTGTGGTAGTTTTCTACTTGTTTTGAGGAACACAAGAGGAATAATTTTGTCCTAATAGGTATTCAACTTCCAATTTGGATTGAATATTTTGAAGTATTTCACTATTAACATTCATTTGTGCTTGAGAATTTTATAATTATGGGAGATAAAGATTGTAATAAGAGAAGGAAGACATTGAATCCTCTTGAACACACAAGAGAAAGAAGAATGAGATGAAACAATGAATGATTTATGACAAATGACCTAATCCATCAAATAAAAATGCTAAGATTTTCACCATCATATCTCACATGTCTGATATTAATGCTTGACAATAGTGCACTTGAAGCAACATTCTTAAATTCTCTAAATCTAAATGTGATGTTGAATTTATAATACTTTAAAATTGAAGTGGTAAGCTGATAATCTTCCTAATCAAATTTCTTAGAGGAAAATAAGAACACATGAGAATAGAATATACACCAAATTCTTTTATCGTAAAAAAATTGCATTTCAATGTCAACTAATGATGCAATTGATGAGAATGCAAAAATGAGGAAAGTAATGAAGTATTATAAGAAAACCAAAAATAAAAGATCAATCATTAAAACATGCTATGTCTACTGTTGCTAGTGCCATTCAATCTATCGAGAAAAATAGTCGATCTAAAGATAAAAACATAGCAAGAAGAGCTATAACTACTGCTATAGTTAATAAAACAACTTTGAATAAAAGAATGGTAAGCAATATTAGTGAAGTTTTAAAATGCATCCTAAAACATTACTAAGAGCGGCAAAAAGAAGAGAGTATAGAAAATGATCCTATCAATCAATGTTGGAGTGCCTAATGGACAATCAATGAGGTCTCGATATAAATTGAGTGTTGAAATTAAATTTTGATTGAAAAAATATTGGCATGATAATACTAGGTTTCATCTAATGCTAGAGATGTTTTAGAATTAAGGGTGGGGTCCAAAGTTCATGATCCTCACCCAAAACACCTATTAGATACAACACAAACTGAATTTTATAGAAAATTTTGTAGCGATTCAGTGTTACCTGGTAATATTAAAATAAGTCAAAGGTCTTTTGAAAATGTAAACCCTGGTATGTAAAAATTAATAAGCAACGAATATCTTGTTGTAAAATACATGTTCAATTTTGTTATTTTTATGATGTTTTACTATAGTATGCTGTACCTGTATACTAACATGATTATATTGTGATTGTGGTATTGATATGCCAATTCAAGCAATAAGAGAGTTTATTTCAAGTTTATTTTGTGAAAAATCAGATAAATTATTTTATTTAAGTTCTTTATCGACAATGCATTAATCGTGGAAATCTTTCATTTTTAAGAATTTGTTTGCATGAAAATGTTGATCATGATTTTGGACAACAATTAGTAGATGTCAAAAGATTTAGGAATGTTCACTATTCTTTAAAAGATGGAAAAATAGGAAAGCGTTGTGATTTAGTTACAAAAAAAGTTAGTGTGCATGCATTTATGAGTGAATTTAATAATAAAATTGTACTAAAATATGTCATGCACTCTGAACATGCTAGATGGCTTGATGGCCAATTTCACGATGTAGAAACATTTCAATTGGTGTTATATTTTAGTGGTTGATTTGTGGAGAATTATACTCGCCTCCACAAGAGGAAATCTTGTCTCAATATTATAATTCAAAGGTAAGTAGCTATGTTTGTCCATATTGTTTATAGACATGTATGATATAATCGAGGATGATAGAAATTTTGAGGGAGTATCATTTTTATTTGAGTGACAACCGGTTACACTCATCAGAGTTTGTTCAATATTGTTTTAGTATATTTTATAAAAATTTAAGAGAAAGAGGAATCCATATGAAAGAACACCTCATATGGTCAGATAATTGTACGGGGTAGTTCAAAAATGCTAGAATGTTCTATTGGTTAAGTAGGGTTCATAAGGAACTTAATGTCCAACATATATGGAGTTTTTTTGAAGCTGGGCATGGTAAAGGAGAACATGATGGAGCTGGTGCGTGTGTCAAAAGAATTCTTGCTAGAGAACAATTAAAATTCGAGGATTCAGTAAAATTTAAAAATGCACGTGAGATTGTGGATTGGTGTAATAGAAGATTATTTGCACCTCAAGCTAGGAGGATCACTCTACTACTCGATCTTTTGGCTGGTGGAAGAAGAAGATAATATCAGATTTGTAGAGTTGATTGTGACACCAAGGATCTACTAAATGGCA
Source organism: Sequoia sempervirens (assembly GCA_007258455.2). Classification (NCBI taxonomy): domain Eukaryota; kingdom Viridiplantae; phylum Streptophyta; class Pinopsida; order Cupressales; family Cupressaceae; genus Sequoia; species Sequoia sempervirens. The sequence goes on from VDFB02000002.1 coordinate 236,675,619, forward strand.
TCTATTTAGGAGTGTGATGCTAAAGCACATGGACTATTTGGACAAGGGAGCTTGCATGTTTTTTCCATTTTTGTATCTCAAGAGATTGGGAAACATGTGAAAATACATAATGGTTTGAATAGTGGGAGAAAATATCGTTGGCACTTGCAGAAGCACATAATCAATATGAAAGAACTATTGAATAAAATGATCAATTGTTTGCATCTAAAAATTATGATCGTATTTCAAACCTGTAATAAGAAGTTGCAATTTTAATTCAATTTATTTTATTTTATTTCACTTTATTGGGTTATTTTGTAATACTAAATTATTTATGGATATGCACAAGTTATTAAATCGAATGTTGTTGGCAGGGCATGTGTATGATGTTATTGCAACTAAGGGGAATGAAGAGCAAACAAAATATTGGTTGGCTCGTTGTGTGGAAACTAAACATAAGTTGATAATACCTCGAGAAGGTGATGATGGCTTTCATTATCCAACAGGTACGGTGATCCCCTTAAGACACCCCCTTAAGCAAATTTTGATAACAAGTTTTAGATCCCCTTAAGCAATTTTTTAGAACAAGTCTTTGATCCTTAAGAAAATTTTGAGAACTTATTTGATGATGGTTTTTAACATGTTTTCCAATAGGATTGGTGGTGGTTGTTGGAACTTGGCTACGAAAATACCTAAGAAGAAAAAATGGTCTACCTGCATTTGAAGACTATGAAACACATAAAAAGATTATACATTATTCACATTGGTGTGGAAACAAATATAAAACTAGAGCGACATGGAAGACCTTCAAAAAAAAGCAACACTTTTGAAGACATGAGACAATCATAGATGCATCAAGTAAAAGAGAGAGGATGATGGACAATGGAATAAGTAAATATAGTTGTAATTTTATTTTGTCCTTTAAATGCTAAATACATGTTTTCGACATTGGTCAAGTGTGTTATTAGTTGAAATTGATTTAAATTGTCCTTTTATACATCCTTAAGGTATAATCACAAAAAGGATCTAGTCCATGCAGATTCAACCTAGACAACATGGAATACTTGGTAAAAACAAGTAATTATTAGTTAAATTATATTTAAATACATGTTTTGATTAAATATTGATATTGCTTGGACATTAATAGTTAAAATTGATTTATTGTCATTTTTTGTATCCTAAGGCATCATTGCATTGATCTCATACTAAACAAAAGGAGAGGATGCCCGATTCAACCTACAAAACATGTGTGGAATACTTAAATGCGTGTACTTGAGTTATGTACATATAGATAGTTTTATATAAATTAAAATATGAAGTTTTGATGATTTCATTATTGCACTTTATAATAGGTGGTGAAGACCTACTACATTCTAGCCATGAGTTTGAGATACCTTTTTGAGATGGAATATCCAAATTTTGTAACATTGTTTTGAGATGACATATATGTAATATAATAGAATTAAACATACTTATATACTTATGTATCAAATCAATATTCTATATATTTTGTTTCTTAAATGTGCATGTTTTCCTACTTTGAAACTTTATTTCTAATTTAAAATTTAAATATCATGCATGCATTATTGTTAAATCAATTATATCCTAAAACGATTATGACCCATTAATACATCCTCTTAAGAAATTTGATTATGACCATAAGACATCCCTCAGACTTTTTAAGACATCCCTTTAGGCATATGCCCCTTAAGACATCCCCTTTAAGACATTCTATTATGACCCTTTTAGACATCCCTTAAGACCCCTTAAGACATCCCCTTAATTAAGACATTCTGTTATGACCCCTTTAGACATCCCCTTAAGACCCCTTAAGTCATCCCCTTAATATGTATTATAACCCCTTAAGACATTTTATTATGACCCCCTAAGACATCCCCTTAAGACCCCTTAAAACATCCCCTTAAGACATTCTATTATGACCCCTTTAGACATCCCCTTAAGACCCCTTAAGACATCCCCTTAATTAAGACGTTCTATTATGACCCCTTTACACATCCCCTTAAGACCCCTTAAGTCATCCTCTTAAGATGTATTATAACCCCTTAAGACATCCCCTTAAGACGTTCTATTATGACCCCTTTAGACATGCCCTTAAGACGTCATTATTTGTTTTGACAACTTATAAGTTAGTGTTAGATGTTATTATTTATAGAATTTATTAATGTTTTTATTCTCTAATCTTCTATGGTATTGTTTATTTCTTAAAATTTTATCCTTTTTGGTATATAAATAGATTGCTTTTGTTTGTAAATTATGATTTATTGATTGATGTGAATTGAATAAGTTCATTGAGTAATTATCGTTATTTATTGAATGTACATATCATGTATATCATATATGAAATCACTAAATTTGAAAAGTATAAATATTAAAATGTCCTATATTAATCCATGTATGAGATCACTAAATTTCACATTAATGTCCTATATTAATGTCTTGACTATGAACATAAAATGCATAAATGCATATATGTAAATTAAAATTTCAAAACAATAATAAAGTCCATAATTTATGTAACATATTAAGTGCATGAAACTAATATGATAAGGATAGTCAAAGTCCAATAGAGTAACATGAGTTCAAAAATAGTCCTGAAATAAACAAATATAACATATAAAATCCATTTTTAGGTTGGTATCCTATAATCGGATCCAAATGTGAAATGCGAGACCTGTTCTGTACAAGAGAAAGATGAAATCAGATGTAAAAATGAATCTGTTTAATGACAATTTAATTTTTTCTAAAAAAATTCCACATTTTCTGTATCTCTAGTGCACTTACCAACTTCAAATTCTTAAATCAACTCATGGCAAGAGAATAAATTTTAAATTAGATGTACAATTTATATAAATTTTAATCCTTTAATTTATAATTTAGTTTCCATGTTGGTTACTTGACTTTACTTTGATATGAAAATTTATAATTGACTTTAAATATAATAAAAAAATTAAATTACCATTTGATTTGGAACCAACTCTACATGTCCTCCTAGTGGTGTAACTATGTTTGGGTCAGGGTTGAAAGTTGCACTAACAAAGTCCTACAAGATCAAAATTAAAGCATGTACAATTCAATTAGATTAATATATATTCAATTTTGCACATTTTGTATAGAAAGTTTTGTAAACAACCTGGAAATCAGTGGCCTCACGAGTAGCTGCAACATCAAATGTTTTCCCAATGCCCATTCTTATTGTGGTATCAACCTAGGCATACATGTACATAGACATTTAATGTTTATAATATTTACACGTGTACATGCATGCGTTTCATATATCTAGTGAATTCAAAACTCATAAAATTGTAACTATACTAATGTAAAATTTAAACAAATTTATAATATGAATGTACCTGCCCCTAATCTATGATGCCCGATAGTGGAGGAGTGCTAAACAATCCCTCAAGAGGAATCGACATGGATGTCGATTGACTCACCTAAACCAACATAAATATTTCAAACATATATGTGATTCAATTATAAATTTAAAACTCAAGTTAAATAATTTATGATTTCATATATAATTTTAAAAATTGAAATCAAAATGCCCCATAAGGGTTGCTGAGTATGACTGGTGTTGATGTATGTACTCGTGCAATAGATGATTGCCCCGGCATCATTAGTGTCATCTGTACACCAAACAATTTGATTGTTAAAATGTATTGCAAACCTTTCTTTGATATATACAACCATCAAAATTCTTATAAAATGAACATACATCTAGATGCATATTTATACCTATGTCGCAAAGTCCTCAGGGTGATCGTCTATTGTGAGAAACTCTAAAAATGAACTGATGCGACCAAATGAACCACCAAAATCTCCCCATCCACTTGAACTATGTGTGGCCTGATCAGGTCCATAGCATACTTGATGACAACTAGTTCAAGCCTTCCTGGAGCGATTTCCAGTCTTTATGTATCACAGAAGCATGCTAATCAAAGGTTAGTGTACTACCTAATGTTGTCAGGTGTTTTGTGCATGCCTGTCAAGGATCAACCCTTGCCCCTAATTATGTTGAACCAAGACCCTAAAATGATCTTTAAAATAATTGGGCAAAACCTCTACATAGGGCAAATTAGCATGTTATCAAAAACCATATACCATTCCCAAAACTGTGCACTCATCTACGGATGTATGCACCACCTCATGGATATTCTAGAAATGGGTTGTCGAGTAACAAGGTCACTATTATTCTGGTCTAATATTTGCCATCGAAATAAAATTGTCTCAATCATTGATGCCTATCAAGATCAGAATTGATCATCCTAATGTCAACAACATTTTGCATAGATGCAAAACATCTCACATGTGGAGGAATCAATGCACATAGCATTGATTTGATTTTGTAAGTAAAACTTGATCATTTAATCATCAGATGCGATAGGTGTATGTGGCATATTAGGTGGACTAAGCATCAATATTAAAATCATCCATGATAATATAAATGTGGATTAAATCATACAAAATAGTCCATGTGCATACATATATTAATATCATATATTTAATTGAAATAAGATGAGCAACATATATATTAAGATCATACATTTAATTGAAATTATATATACATTGATTGTTCAACTCAAGAGCATGTCCATACAAAATTTTAAATGTATGTACATGTACATTGCATTTATGATGTACATAATCTATATATGCAAATTGCACAGAAACATTCACAAAAGCTGTCTAGCATGATCTAGTAGATAGTGGTCACTGATCATAAATTCATGTCAGGGTGATCATTTGAAACTATTGTACTACATAGATGATTTTTAGAATTGGGAGTTCTCCTCTCCTCTAGCCATTGTTGATCATCTACGATCCCATCCATAGCCCTAACAGCATCAACAAGGGTTTGCATCCTAGATGCAAATATCCTCATTGCTACACATTCTTCATTTTGAATAATGTTGATTTGATCTTGGATGGTTCTAAAATTGGCATTGATCAAACGATCATGTTCATTGATTTCAGGTGGTGGAGGTGGGGGGTTACAGGTAGAGTGGGTGGAGGTGGAGGTGAAGGTGGTGGATATGGATGGCATGGAGGTGGATTGTGAATATTATTGAATGGATCCATGTGATCTTTAAGATATGAGTGAACCTGCATTAGATTTGTAATTTCAAGATGTAAGATACATGTTTAGGAAATACCTTTAAACCATTCAATATAAATGGCCTTAAATAATTGAATACAAATGATAAAATTATATGTGAGCCTCATTTATATGTCTAAGGCACATGTTACTTGACTATGATCTTATTACCTTGGCAACTTTGATCACCAAATTTTAAGAACCCCCTAAGAAATGTCATATTGGGACCCCTTTAGAAATTGAATTATGATTTAGGTGACAGGATGGCCTGGTCCTAGGAGAAATGGCTCATGAATAAAATTTGGTGAAGAAGCAACCAAATGAAAAAAATTATGGCAGCTAAGGATCTACATGCAAGACCCTAGGACAAAATTACATGGCATATAAGGGAATGAAATTTAGTGGAGCTACCTAAGGCAACCAAATTTCATTAAGAGCCTAAGAAAAAATGATGGCTTTAGGGTTTAGGGTTTAGAGTTTAGAGTTTAGGGTTTAGGGTAATAGGATAACTTAAGGATATGAGTAAGATCCTAGGACAAAATTACATGGCAGGGAATGAAATTTGGTGGATTTTCCTAAGATAAATTTCACTTTAAGGTTAGGACAAAATGAATGGTTTTAGTGTTTAGGGTTTAGATTTAGAGTCTGGGTTTACAAAACTTAGAATATAATGAACTTGCAAGTTAGTGAAGAACATTTTCTTGTGAATAGTTGATTGAGATCTACTCTTGTTTCAACCACCAACCTAGATCATGAAATATCATTCATATTATAATCTTGCAGGATCTTATTATTGTGTTGGTTGCCTTGGGCAACTTTGATCACCAGGTAAGAACTTCTTTGATCCCCTTGAAATGTCATATTGGGACCCCAAGAAATATTTAGGGTGATGATTTAAGGGGATCTACATCTAGTGAGGTTCTAGGAGAAAATGACATGGCTCAAGTGAATAAAATTTGGTGAAGTTGCCCAAGGCAACCAAATTTCATTAAGAGCCTTTAAAGAAAAAATGATGGCTTTGGGGTTTATGGTAATAGGATAACTTAAGGGGATCTACATGTAGTAAGATCCTAGGACAAAATTACATGGCATAAGGGAATGGAATTTGGTGGATTATCCTAAGACAACCAAATTTCACTTTAAGGTCCTGGGTAGGACAAAATGAATGGTTTAGTGTTTACGATTTAGATTTTAGAGTTTAGGGTTTAGGGTTTACAAAACTTAGGGTAAATTTTTGGTGCCCCTTGGAATATTTAATGAACTTGCAAGTTAGTGAAGAACATTTTCTTGTGGCATAGTTGATTGAGATCTACTCTTGTTTCAAATGACCAACCTAGATCATGAAATCTCATTCATATTATAATCTTGCACAATCTTATTATTGTTAAATTTGGTTGCCTTGGGAAACTTCACCAAATTTTAAGAACTTCTTTGATCCCCTTAAGAAATGTTATATTGGGACCCCTTAAGAAATCGATTTATGATTTAGGTAATAGGATGGCTTAAGGGGATCTAGATGTCTAGAGAGGTTCCAAATTTAATACTATATTCATGGTTCCATCTAGCCAAAAGTGTTTACCCCTCTAATAAAAAAAAGTTATCATGTTAAAAATGAATCAATCTATACATATCACAAAAATAAAATAACCTTAAATGTAACCCATACTCTAACCATAATAGAATGCTAAATGATCCCCACCCCTAACCATATCCTAATTGAATTGTAAACCTAATTGAAACTTAATTAAATTATAACCTCACCTAATCTTTTAAATGTATTCCTATATTATATTATATTTTATATTATATCAATATTATATTTAAATTAATTTATATTTGTATTATAATTATATTAATATTTATTATATATTCCTAATTGTAACCTAACTAAACTACAAACCTAATTGAATCTTAAGCCTAATCCTCATTAAAACCCCAAGTAAATTGTAACATTACCTATCCTTAATTGTAATCTTATATTATATTTTATGATATTAAATATTTATATTATTTAATATATTATATTTAATATATATAATTAAAGTAATATAAATATTTAATTATATTTCTTTTATATGAATCCTCCTCCTATCTCTAAATTGTAATAATAGCATGTAGTTCCTCCAACCTATCATCATGTACCTCCTCCCTTTCCCATGTAATAGGTGTACCTTCTAGGTGTTAAATGGTTCCATCTTGGTCTCCTTATTGAATTTCTATCCTTCCACATAAATCTATATAGTATCAAAATATAGGTAATTTTATGGTTATTGAATCTCTCTTAATTGCTAAAGAATCCATTATAATTGAGGATGGGTGGATTATTATCTAGGATCACATCTTAAAAATCCTATAGAGGTCATGTGGTATGTTTTTCTTAATACATATATTCCCATACAAACTTCTTTCCATGTATTATCAACTCTCCTATATAATAGACACCTTACCAGATTTAAATTTCATATGATATATACCCAAGTGTTTCCAATTGGAATTGCTATAATTATACTTTTATGGTATTCTAGATATTCAAATAGTTTTCATAAATCTACCAAATAGATCCATTCTTGACATTGAACCTACATAATTTTAGGTATGTCCAATGAAAGAAACTTTACCCATAGCACTCTCACTCGCGCTCTCCTATCTTGTGGATATAGAATAAAGTTTTCTTCCAATGATTTAGATCCCTAATGATCATGTCTATGTCATAGAGAGTGATCATCCACTCTTCAGAAACTTGTAGAAACCAAAAGATTTTATATTATGTGTCAAATAAGTGAAAACATTACAAAAAGCTCTACTACATGGTGACAACAGAGGGTTTTTTAAGGCAACCAAATTTCATTTTAAGGTCCTAAGACAAAATTCAAATGCTTTAGTATTGAGGGTTTAGATTTTACAATTCAGGGTCTAGGGTTTAGCAAACTTAGGGTGAATTTGGGTGGCCCTTGGCATAATTTAGACTTGTGTTAGTGCCAATTGGAATCGATTGTACATTTGATTTACGAATTTGCTAACTAAATTTGCAAACAAACATCAAGATAAACTTATGAATTTTAACTATTCTTTAACATATTGTTTTCTAATCTAATTATAATTTAACATTGAAACTAAAGTTTAACATATCATTTTTTCCATACAATGCAACTAAAATTTAAAACATTTAAGCAATGTAAATGATTTTTTTAGCTCAAAATTACCTAGTTTTCAAAATCAAAATGATTTGTTCAATTTCAATTTAGGGTTTTAACAAAAAATTGTTCCAATGGGTTTCAATTTCTAAGCAATTGGGTTTTTAATGCAATTTCTTCGTTCCAATTCAAACTAGGGTTTTCAAATTCATTTTTTCATTTGATTTGAATTTAGGTTTCAAAAGCTTGATTAGGTTTTCTAAATGCAATTTTTATTTTACACTTCTAGGGTTTTGAAATGCAATTTTTTTTGTTTTGTTTCAATTAGGTTTCAAATTCAATTTTTTGGTTTAATCTAACAATTTATGTTTCAAAAAGTTAAATTTTGTTTGTAAAACACAATTCAAGGTTCATTTTTTCATTTCTATTAAAAAATCTTTAGGTTTCATTGCATTTTTTTGTCTATTTTTACAATTACTCATTTCTACTATAACAGGAAAAAAAATGCTCAAAACGTGAAATAAATTAAAAAAACATGTAAATTCACTTATTTTCTTCACAATTTCAATTAAAAATAGAAAAATGCAAAAAAAAAGTGAGAAAGATCCCGCTGCTCTGCAATATAAAATGGGATCCCGATTTCTACAAAATGGGATCCTGATTACTACAAAACGGGATCCCATTTTGTAGTAATTGGGATCCCATTCCTTTTCCATTGGTTGGGGATCCTATGGGAAGTGGGATCCAATTTTTAAAAAGTGATATCATGTTTCGTGTTCAAGGTCAGGATCCCGAAGCTGAATGGGATCCTGATTTTTAAAATCGAGATCTTGTTTTATCAAGCTGATTTCAATTTTTTGGCTAAGGAAAAAACTTCCACATTTTGTGGACTCAACTTTGTGCACTTACCCACTGCAAGTTATTAATATGGAGCACTCATGGCAAGGAGAGTACACATGATTGACATCAATGATGTATATACTTTATATAAATTTTAGTCCTTTAATAGTAAACAAATTTAGTTTCCATGTTGGTTACTTGATTTTACTTTGATATGCATTTTCATGCTATCTCACATGAATGTCAAAGTGAAGTGTGTGTGTTCAGGTGGGGGGGATTTAATGGCAAAAATTACATAACCATGCTCTATTCCCTTATGTTTTGAGCCCACAATGACTAAGTTGTCTCTTATGTATTGAATAGTGTGTAAGATGGTGTATTTTTAATTAAATTTAAAAATGAAATTATCCTAAATTTTTTATCCCATTATTATTCATCCGCTAAAATTGATAATGTTACCTAATTATTTCATGTGTTTCCTTTCTTTAGGTATACAAGTGCAACATTAAACAAGGCCATTTTTGTACCTATGCATTGGAACCCAATATTTTAATATTCAAACCTTTAGAACATTTTTAAATTGAACATTATGAGTTGAATAAGAATCATTTTAAATTGCATGCAAGGATGGTGTAGAAATACTAACCATAATTCAAATGAATCATCTAATAGTTAGTGAGGAATTTATTTAGCACATCTAAAATTCTAATTGTAAGTGGATAAAATAGATTGTGGTGCAGGGGCACCATGACAAATCATGAGAAGGAAGTCTAGTTTGGTCATTAGGTTGATTCTAGGGTGTTTTGAGTATTTTGAGGTCAAATAAGGTATTTTGAGACCATTCTATTGTAATTGGTGAGTTTTGGTGTCTTTTGGGTCAATATTGTAAAAGTTGCACAACCTTGTAAAAATTTGTCAATACAAAGTTGCAAAAGTGCAAAATATGCAAAGTTGTAGAAGCCCAACGGTCTCAAACTTCAAAAGTTAGTTTTGTACAATTTTTTGTGTTGTTTTTGGAGGGAAAGGGTACATATATCTTTGGTGTTGTAAAATTTGGTTACTTGTTTTTGATAGAAGAACTCATTGAAAACTATAATTTTATGTGCATTTTCCAAAAAAATCACTATTCTACAGTCTTGTACGGAACCGTACTCTCATATTTTGCTTGAAAGTGATTTGAGTTTGTTGCACCCTTGAATCAAGATCATTTTTCAATTTGTGGGGTCTGATTTCATCAAGTAACAAGAAATTTATAGCCTTTTCGTTATACATGGTTCAAATCAGCCCAATTCCAGGGTTTTGAGAGTGTAACATGAATACTTGCTCATTCCACCTATTGTGAACCCTGTGGCTCGATGGAATGAGGCTATTATACTATTTTAAGATGTTAGGATAAAAATTTTGTGCAAGGAGAGTGAAATGAGAGAGTTATGGTTGTTGTCCTATTGAGTTTTGAGTGAAACTAGTGGGTGAAAGTGGTGGTTTAAGGTAGTGTCTTGATGAAATATTGATTTTCAATGTTGGGTGAAGGTTTTTGAGGCCTAGGAAAACCTAAAAAAATATTTTGGAGGCTTTGATACAGTGAAAAGAGGTTTGGAGAGTAGTTTTCTAGAAAACACTCATAAATTTGTGCATAGGCGACCCTAGAGTAAGGGTTTCATTGTTTGGTGTCAATATCCTAGTATAGGGAGCCAAAGCCTATTGATTTGGTGGTTTAGGGACCTGATCTAATACTTTTTGGAAGAATCTCAAAGGAAAAACAAGTTTTGTGGGTACTTCCTTTGTAAAACAGACTTAATTGGCCTTGTAGGACAACATACCAGTTGAGTTTTGAAGAGGTCGGTCCAAAGTGACCCTAGTTGATTCTGAGTTATGTTATTGTATGCAAAAATGCGTGTTTGAATCACATTTTTATTTGTGGATGTGAGTTGATTCTAGAAAGATATGCTCCAATTCTACCAATTGGACCCCTATAAGGAATTGTGAAGGTATAGTGGAAACCTAGAGAGTTAGGGTTTTGAGATTTAGAAAAGTGGTCAATTGAGGTTGGGTTGTGATTGTGTGACTAAAGATCTCCCTGCTCTGCATCATATTGCATTAGCATTAGAACATCATCTTGAGAGTATACTACATGCTTGTTGTTCTCGACTTCATTTCATTATTATTGAGGTAGTCCTTCTAGGGGTCTAATTAAGTAGAACATAATCCTCATAACTTAGCAAATTCCTAAAAGATGTTTCTAAATATTGATTATTCCTTAACATATTTAGAGAGAATACAAACACGTTTTGGCAATTAGTTATTAGCTAGATGATTTTTGTAAGTTACATGTTTAGTTTTGTTTAGATGTTTATATCTGCACTTGCAAAGGTGAATTGCATAATTATATAGTCAAGTTTCTAGGTTAGTGATATCAAATAAATTATTAAATTCATAGCTAAACTCTAACATTTTTAATTTAATTTATTTTCATATTTATTATGTAATTTATTTCAACTATCCAATATTAATCCTAATTCATTTATCTAAAAGTTATTTATTGATTAATTTTTAATTATTTAATTATCCTAAATATTAAGTGATTTAAGTACCCTTATTAATATTTATATTAATTAAATTTAGCTTAATCTTTGTTTTAATATATATTTTTAATTTTAATATTTCAATTATAAATATTTTTAATTTTTTAATACTTTAATTATTAGTACAAAATATTCAAACTTGACTCAAATCGAAACTAAATTAATTTTTTCTATTTTTATGATTTCAATAAACCTTTCAATTAGTAGTCATATTTTTTCCATAATCCATAAAAAGAATTTTAAGAGGTTATGAATTTACATATTTTTTATAATCCAAATAAAAAATAGAGATTAATTTTTCAAACAAGGCCACATTGTTGTGAAGTTCCTACCAAATGATGGCAGGACGGTTTTGTTCTTTGATTTGTAGATAAATTAAGAGAAGCACTAGTTCGATCGAAGTGGGGACAGCATGGAAGCATTGATCATTTTTTAAATCACTATCTATGATGTTGCTATATTTGCCACCAATGCCTCGACTAGTGGCTATAAACCTAGAGGGGGCGCTATAGTAGGATATGAACAAGAATAGTAGGATATTGAACAAGTAGGTATGCCAAACGAGCTTATGCCCTTGCCCCCTCCACTACTATGTTTGCTTACTTTGTTGTTGGAAATGGATCAACAACTTGATCCATTACTAGGGTTGGTAAATCAATTGGTTCCAAAGAGTACTTGTGTTTCAAATATGTGTGTGGTCTTTAACAAGAAGAATAAAGTACTTGCATTTCAAATATGTATTTGATCTTCAACAAAAAGAATGAAGTATTTGCATTATCAATATCAGAATGTGATCATGCATGACGGTGTTGATCTTTGATATGTAGACAAATGAAAAGCAACACAAGTTCAATTGAATTGGGGTGAGGCATAAAATGATTGGTCATTTTATAATTTATTACAGATTTATTTTTGCTATGCATTTGTAATTTTTTTATTAATTAGAAAAGCGAGAGTAGGTGAGTTATTCATTATTCATTGTAACTTAAAATTAATTCAAAATATATATTTTTTAACAATATTAATATTTATTTGTTTAATATAAATTTGTATACTTATTGATTATTATACTAAGAATATGAATTTTCTAGTCTATTAAAATCATATAAAATGATTTAGAGACTATATATATAATTGTGAGAAATTTTGTATTAATATTTTATATGATTTTTTAACAACTAATAAAAAGTTTGTTTCTCTTTTCTCTATCTCTCTTTGTCTATTATAATAATTTTATATTTATATTTAATAATTTTTATTATAGAATATAATATATATTAATAAATATATTATATTATATATAATTTGGGGTTGATCTCACGATGTGTTGGTTATATTGTGGCATTGTTGATATTTCCACCAAGGTTCAAATCTCTGTTAGGCTATTGTGATCACAGCTTGTGCCTTCATTGATCTAGTGTCCTCATGAATTGTGAACCTTTGCAGCATTCTAGCTAGCGGTTTCATAGATGTTCAGGCCTATGTGAGAACCTTGTTGGGCGTGTGGTCGCGGGCTTTGTGCCCTCGTTGGGCTACCATGCTCATGTTTCTAGTTGGTTGTTGTATGTTCATACCAGGGATGAGGTCCCCTGTTTGTGATCTCACTAGCTTTGTGCCCTTGTTGGGCTACCGTGCTCGTGGGTCTAGTTGATTTTTGTGTGTTCATGTTGGGGATGACGTCCCCCATTTGTGACCCCATTAATTCATAGCTCCAATAAAAAATGTGTACCGATAAAAAATATATATATTATATATAATTTAATTTGTTTTATATAAATATATATTATATATTAATTTATACTTATATGTTAATTTAATGTGTACTATATAAAAATATATTCATAATAATTATAATTATAATAATTTTATATATGTATTTAATAGTTTTTATTATAGAATATAATATATAATAATAATATAATTTATATGTAATATAGTCCTACATAAATTTCAAAATAGAAAGTATTATCTAAATTATAGTCTAATTCAAAATAGAAGATATTATTCAAAACATTTTTTTAATACCAAAAAAAAAAATCAACATTACATCAAAACCATCCCACTATCAAATCCTAAAATTAAATATCCCTAATCCATTTACATTTAAATTCCTAAATTAATGTTAATCACTTATTTTATTATTCCCTATCATCTATTAAATCTAAACTAAATTTTCATTGTATATACTTTAAATATGTAAAAATCTAATATTTTAATTGCTAAAACACTAATGAAATTTTTTATGCTATTTAACAAATGTGAAAAGTTAAATTAAGTTAATTGTTGAAAAACTATTTAATAATAATAAAGAACATTGACATTGGTCATGGATGAAACTTTTTTCTTTTGTCCGACAATAAATTGCATAGAGTTTGAATTTTAATTGGAGAAATTGATGTGATACACAAATTTTTTGGGCACCCACGCTTTTCAATACCAAACTTAAAAGTGTGATAAAACGTGGATGAATAATAGACAACTTTAATATTAAACGGATAACTTGCAACAAGGACAATTTCATAAATGATTTTTGTGACAAAAAAATGTCTTTAAAATTTGCAATAAAAAAATTATTCTCAAAATTTCCAAAAACCTACCCTTATTCCCTAAATTTTTTAATCAATAAAATTAAAAAATAATAATTTGATGAAATTAAAATATTTATCACTAGTTAAAATGGAACTAATAATGAAAATTTGTTAATATAATAGTAGTACAATAAAATGTGTTGAATATGCCCTCGAAATTAAATGAGGTTTCTAAGAATCTAAGAAAAAATGGCCTAAACACTATTGTATTTCATAAGATTATTGCATTTCCATACTTTACCAAATCAAAATCACTAAATTTTATGCAGTGGTGTGGGCCCATGCAAAATTCCCCAAAATAAGTTTATGGTGCAATATCAATCTTATAAAGATAAACGTAAGGACAATATTTTATTAAAGCAACATTTTCAGATTGTTAAATATTTTGGGCCCCATGTGTTCCCCTTCATTTGTCGGCACCGACATGAAGGTATTGATAAGGTGTTTTAAGTAAACTTTATCTAACTTAATTCTTTATCCAAAACCCTAAATTATAATTTTATTATTTTAATTTATTTTGAATGCTTTGAAGTCCACATGTTTCCATTTATATTACACTTTCATTTTAAATCCCTTGAGCGTATCATGTTAAAAGTACAATTATAATCTTTAATTTGATTTTTTTTTGCATTAATTGATTGACTTTTCATTAATTGATTTTATTTTATTTCAAATCAATCACTTTTATTAAGCTTCTAGTTATTAGTCCCTGTCATTATAGGTAGGAGACTAATGTTTTCAGTTGAGCATCGGGCATATTAATTTGTGCCTTGGGAACGGAAGCGAGGGATATAATCCGATGTTAAATCAAAGTTTGCATTTTTCTTCTATTTTGCTGCAAAAAATTAAGAATTTATCTCTCCCTGTTGGCCAGTGGCTAATTTCCTGGGGGTTTACATTTTTCAGCAATAATTTTCAACGGCATGTCCAATCAAGGGGAGAGGGAAAAGTATTATGCATGTTTGGCTAATGTTTTGTCTGCTTTTTTTTTTATGAAGGGCACATGGATCTGGAACTGGGCTGGTGGCATGATAATGCTTCCACATTTTGAAGTTATGCATGGAAGGGTAGTTGCATTAGGTTTCAAATCAATGAGTGAGAGCCTAATGTTGTGTACGCTTGGTTGCTTGAGAAGGTGCTACCACATTTCATCTGCAATCAGTTTGCGCTATAGAGGATTCATGTTTGTTGTTACAAAGAAAGCTACCATATTCCAAGGTATTTATGTATTTCATAAATACTTTTTTCTCTCTTATTACAATGTAGCTGATAGATGTTCTAAGGTTTGGGGTTGCCAGAAACCATTTGTTTTTAACCTCAAAGAGATCAATCATTCATGCTAAAGTTTGGAAGATTTTCTTGTAATGTGATGACAAGTAATATGACTAGTAGATGTCCTAATATCTGGGTATGCCAAAAACCACATATTTTGATGTCGAGATGCTCCTCTCCTTGCAGATGTATTCCCTACCCAAATGCCCTACCTTGGATTCAAAAGCAAAACTAGTTCAGGGAACAAATACCTTACAGATTATGTATTTGCTTTATTGTGATTGTTTTCAGATGCACTAGTATTTTATCTTGGTTATGTCAATATTTCTTATTGTGCTTCAATATACCATTTAATAGAAACATAAACCCCAAACATGATAATTCATTCTGCATGAGTAATTTTTCATGAATCACAGAGCAATACATATTTGAAATTAAAAACCTAGAAGGAAAAAAGACCCTACTTAGTCAATCCTTGGCATGAAAAGATAAAATTTCAAACAATTATCCACTACATGTTAAGCGACCCTTAGTTCACTAGTGTGTTGGCCAAGCTTCATACAATCAATTGGGGTTGCATTACAAGACTATTTGGCCGTCCTGACCATAATGACATCAAAAAATTAAGACAAAGACATAGGTCCAATGTAAGTACAAAGCATGTATATGCACATGTCTTGCTGATAGAGGGCATAAAAGAAACAAATGCCCATTTCACTGGTTCATTGCATTACTAGTTCAATTTGTTATAGATGCATGAGGACTAATGCAAGTCCCAACAAACATCCAAGACTAGGGACGACTAGGTTAATTTTCTATAAGGCATTAGAAAAGAACAAACACCCATTTTGATTTTTTTACTAGTTTAGTGACAAGTTTGTAAGATTTCAAACCCCAACCGCAAACAGGGTTCCAGACCACCTAGGGTCTTTTGCCACACAATGAGATGGATTGTCTTCCAACAACAAAAGGCTAGTCACAAGTCCCATCTAACATTTAATCCTAGGGATGTAGATACTAATGTTTGATAAACATTAGCAAACAGAAACACATTATAGTTTACATTTGGCAGTAACAGAATCTTCCCGCCCATAGCCAAATTCTATAGCATGGCTCACTAACGGCGTAAGCATAAATGGATTTGACAGGTGTAAAAATATACTTACAATTTCGTCTTGAAATTTATTCAATTAATAGCTTAGGAACAAGATGGGGAGTTACAATGTCAAATAATCAAAACCGGATTTTGTTAGATGTTGTAGTTACAATTGTGAAAGATATATAATAAATGTGGAAACAAAGAGTAGAATCAAACATAGTTCCTCAATTTAGTCAATAAAAGGTTGTCTCCCTTTACCTTAAAAAGCCACCAACATGATTTTTAGCAATGTTCTTTTGTTAGATAAGAAATTAGATTAAGAATATAATCTCAGTTTTTGTTACATTCAATTGGTGCCTCTTTTGTGAACAAATTAGCTTTTGATCAACATAGGCCCGGTTCTAGCACCTCTTTCTTCCATGAAAGATAGCAACATATAGCCTATTGAGACTAAACATCCTTAGAATCCTACTTAGAAAATCAATCAAGGAAAAACTTGCTTTACATTTATGCAATATCATAACTTTCCATTAAAATCAATTTGAGCACCTCGTGGTCAAACAAAAATTTGGAAGGACCATAAACTAAACTTCACCAAAATAAATAATACTGAAATCTTACGAATATAACAACTAACGAGAATGACCTACGATGTGTCCTTATTATCCTGGCCAATATTGGATATGAGATCTATGATGCTAGATTTCCTAGTAATTTGAACTTGCTAAAGAAAGTGATGATGTACCATCACTTTACAAAATAGGGGTAAAAGCACAAAGTTGTGTCACACTTTCGGCCAACTTATCGACACAATTGAATTTAAGTATTTCAAACTAAGAATCAATTTTGGTCAAACATATGATCTAGTAAGATTCATTCTAGCTAAGTTAGCTACTTCCACAACTTTTTCAACTAAAATTGTTGGCTAAAAATATATGGAGCACCAATTTGAGTCCAATTTACTAAAAAAATAAAAAAAAATTGAAAATTTTGAAGTTTCAATAACTCCTACTAATGTAAATAACATTTTTTAAAAATATAAAAATACCCTTTTGTAGATCCATAAGTTTAGTTTTCAAAAATATATTTATTTTAATAGTTTAATTATTATTTATATTTTATTTTTTATTTTTACTAAAAGTAGGTTATCAACACAAAATATTAGGATGATTACCATGCCAAGGGAAAATACTAAAAGTTATTAAAAAAATTGAAAAAAATATGATGCACCAGATGAAAGAATCTATTTCAAGATGGTATAATTTTTTTCACATTTTACATAAATATTTAATATGAAAGTTGGCGTCCAATAGAAACAACTTTAGTGCATGGATATATTTCAACATTTTATCAGCAACTAAATTTTTAGTGTTAATTTATTAAAAACTAGTTTAAATTTTAATTTTTTTTTAAATACAAACATAAAATATACTAAAAAATACATATTTTACTAGTTTACATCATTTCAAAATCAAAACATATATGCCACTTTTTAGTAATTCAAGTTTAAAAGTTGGATCAGTATTAGTTGTTTCCTTTATAAAGTGTGGCACAACTTTGTGCTTTTACCCATAGGCAATGTATAATGCTATCTAAAAAATTGTTTATTTTATACAATGATAGTAGCTCATCCTTGTAAGCAAGTTTAGTTTATTCATCATCACAACAATGTTTTCATTTGAGCAAAGGGCATATTAATTTGTGCATTGGGAACCGAGTGAAGGATATATAATCTAATGTTAAGCCCAAGTTTGGATTTTTCTTTTGTTCTGCTACAAAAGAATTTACCATTTATCTCCTCCCTCATTGGCCAATGGCGAATTTCCTAGAGGTTTACATTTTTCAAGAATAATTTTGAAGAGCATGTCCAATCAAGGGGGGAGGCGAAGTATTACACATGTTTCCCTAATGTTTTGTTTTTTTTCTCCAAAGGGCACATGGACTTGGAACTGGGCATGTGGCATGATAATGCTTCCACATTTTGTAGCCATATGGAAGGGTAGTTGCATTAGGTTTCAAATTAGTGAGTTAGAGCCTAACACCATGTATGCTTGCTTGCTTGTGAAGGTGCCACCATATTTCATCTACAATTAGCTAGATTTCCTAATAAATGACATGGTGATGAGTAATTTGAACCTGCTAAAGAGAGTGATGTTGTACCATCAATTTACAAAATAGGCAATGTATAATCCTATCTAAAAAATTACTTATTTTTACAATGGCAGCAGCTCATTCTTGTAAGCAAGGTCAGTTTATTCATCATTGTAACATTCCATGGGAGATCTAGTAATCATTATGGTCAAATAAATGAGATAAATTTCTATATATTCAAAAAACAACTACTGTTAGGTACACAACCCAATGACAATGACTTTGGGGCCTATATTGTGAAAGACTAATTTTTTGGTGCTCTATATGCTATATAAATGGTGTTCATTTTAATTAGAGCAGTTGTACAACAATTTTTTCTAGTAGGTATAGTCTATAGTAGGTTAGTTGAAAGCGTTAATTCTGTCTAAGTGACACTTATCCAGTGCTGGAGAATAATCCATTGAGGTGTGAGGCATGTTTTTTCTAAATTGTAGAAGAGGATGATACAGCAAACAGATTTCATGGACAAATCAACAACCATTATGGGCTCGAAGCAAGAAGAAAATAGATTTGTTACCCAAAAGTCTACACACAAAATTGACAATGGTATATAGATTTCCCCCTCTCATTTTGCAGCTTTTTGGTGAATCAACATATTAAAATATATTATAAAATTTTAACTTACTTGTTTTGTTTGATGTTTGTTCTATGGCCTTTGTTTTGATGTTATTTAATACACAAATTGTTATTTTCAAGGGGGGTTTTCTTCTCTTTGTAGCTTTTTTCATCCAATATTTGAATTTTGTAGACACTTGAGTTGTTGCAGACACTTCTTTGTGTTTCAAAGGATTTTTTAGAAGCTTTGGATCAAAACATCTAATAGCAGCATCCTACATGGAGGATTAAAGGTACTAGGATCAATCCCCAATGTGGCTTTGCACTTATTATGTCAGTTCATGCATCCTTTTCACAAGGTATAATTGTATGGAAATTCAAAAACTGTTAGGAATAAGAATTTTAAGTTAATGTTTTTCTTAGGATTGTCCATTGCTTGCATAATGGAATGAAATTGTTTGGAAATTAGTCACTAACTTTTAACTTCCTCTTATGTTGCAGGCCACATTGCAATGAGTAGCAATAAAGAATCTGCACAAGGCCTTCTACTTACAATTTACCTTTGCGATTGTTATATACTATATCATGACATCAAAGTGTTTGCATCTAAATAGTACCCAGAAAAAAACCAGTAGGTCATAGATGACATGGTATGCAGCATTTTTAGGTTTGTCTTTCATAGCTTTCCTCAATGATGAAGTTTTATAAAAATAGATATGTAACTATTAATAGAATGAACAACAATGGAAGCTCTCCCCTAAGTTGCCAAAGCAAATGATTGTGGAACAATGTAATTTTTCCTTGCAGACCTTGCTCTACTTGTTCTACAAACTGAAATGTTTGAACTAGGTAATTCATGAACACTCTCAACATGATCTACTTCCCCAACGTTTTCCTTGCATTTGGTATTTGTATCCATCTTATTTCCTACTATAGCTTCTGAGATTCCTTTTGCCAAGCAAGTTCAAACTGACCCTGTTGTAGCCTTTGAGATTCCTTTTGCCAAACTACTTGAATTCTGGCAATAAGAAAATTGTATTTTTGATGTTGTTTGTGTATGCTACTGCTCAAACAATATATTAGGACTCAATGAAATTGAAATTATGATAAGAAAATTATATTAAGCATTCTATTAAGTGTTACGTCACTAATGAAATCTACATTATCATTCTAGGTGACTAGAACCCCCAAACCCAAAAATGTCCATTTGCCTCCATATGAATCAATTTGCACCACATGTCACTACAAGGTTTTCTTCACACAGTCATCAAACAATAATATTGTTCAATGCACAACATGTGCAGCAACAACAAAGTTTGAATACAGGCATTTCCTCCAATGCACCTTTCAAAAAACAGATGGAGCTTTGGATTATTATCTGCAGAAACAATTGCTACCAAACAAATTTCTTCAACTAGCTATAATACCATTTGAAAATTACAAAAAAATACATGTTTGTAGTAATGTTCTTGCTACGTAAATTTCAATTACAAGGAACTTTTACACTCATAATGGATAATTGCATCATAGCAATTGTCAAACAAGACAACATCGTCACACCTCCACCTAGCTAAAAAGCTATTTGTAGCTTAGCAAAGGTACTTATGTTGTACTATTGCAATATAAAAAATTACACTGAAATTTGCATCAAGAAATTGTCATTCTTTAGTAACATATTGTAACAGGTGCATTGTGAAAAGCTTAGCCCTTCACTACTATTTGTTTCTAATATAGGATAACCATCATTCTCTATTGTTTTCTATATTGCAATCTCAATGACAACTTCGATGGCAACTTCACAACGAGATACTTTGAACCCATTATTAAAGTAAGCGAAAAACCATATCATCAGTACGCTCTCGCAATGAATCATGAAAAATTTTCATCGCCTGTGTTGACACATGATCAACACTTCAAATCACACAAAGAAGAGGATGAAAGATGGAAATCAAACGAAAAGGGTGCAAAGGTGCCTTCCACTTCCAATCCCATGTCTTCACAGAAGAATGTTATGCCAGTTGCTCAAGATCTATCTTCAACAAATTTTGACATCGTAGCTTCCATGATGAAGACAAAGGTACAAATATCTCAACTGGAATATCTTCAGGATCATCCAAAACAACTAGATTAGATTCTAAATGTTGTGAAGAAATAGGTTGTGATCAAGTCATCTATTCTAGGAGGAGTTAAGCCTGAAACTGGTCTTGGTAATTGTGTGACTTTGTCAAAGATAGAAACTGAAGATCAGAACATTGCTTGTTCTAAAACAAGACTGATGGAGGACTCAAGGTCATGGACAATATAGTTTGATGAAGATCATTCAACAACAGTTTCAAAAGCAGTGGAACTGATCATCTCCCCTAAAGGACAATTGCATTCATCTGTGCAATTGGAATTCATTGAAGCTGAGAAAGAGGTGCTTTTTTCAAGCCTCAAAGATGTTAAAGACATGGGAATCAAACTCTTATGTTTCAAAGGTGATCTAGAGCTGATCAATGAGCCAGTCAAACGATATTTTTAGGTTTGAAAGGATCACCTATGGCATTATAGAAATTAAGTTTGGAACTTGATTGATTGGTTTGAAGAGTTCAATATCTTGAGGATGGACTACAACAAAACTAATGCCTCAGGGGTATCAACTTTCCTATTTGCATCATATTCTGACTCTTGCTAGAGTACCTTTGCTTGGATATATGAATACTTGAGAATCTTCATCCCAGAGGGATTGTCTCCTGCAATTCCCATCAGAAGAGAAGTAAAGCCTTTCAAGCAGAAGCAGCATCAATGGGAGGCTCCTCATGCTACCATGAAGCGAGCAATACTTAAAACATTTTTTCCCTACGGGGGTGGGGTGAGTTCTTTGTAAAATAATTTTCTTTTGCTTTTATGTTATGTTGTTATGTGTTTCCCCATTCTGTGAAGTATTGTCATGTTTTAGGTGATTTCTTAAGTAGCCTTGTTTTAGGTGATTTCTTAAGTAGCCTTGTTTTAGGTGATTAATAGGTGAAATCCAATTGTTATGTGAATTAGTAAATAAGTCTTGACTCCATTACCCAACTAATAAGAGTACTATTCTGCAAAACTAGAGATTCTCAATTCTCCTATGTCATAAGTATCCAACATGGTCACTAGATGGAGCCTAATGTTGTACCCCAAAATAAATTTTTGCTTCAAAGAGACATTTTTGTTAAAATGATCTAGATCATGTAAAAATGTTGTCAAAAGTTATTTTTAGGTCAAACAAAACATAAGGTTTTTGTGGGTTTGTGTCAAGGAAGATACCTGCAAAATTCTAAAATTTTAAAAATTAGGGTTTTAAACCCCTATTTTTAGGAAAACTCCTAAACACAGGACCTTGGAAAAATTCATTGAAAATGATTTTGATATTTGATAGGACAAATTGAGTTCACAATCACACTGGTCAAGTCAAAATCACCAAAAAGTTATTTTTACTCTAGTTCGTCTATTTTCATTTTTCAAGAAGAAAGTTAGGACCTTTGTAGCCATTGAAGGTAGATTGGCTAGTACCAGGTGTTGAAAGTTAAGCTTCAAAAGCTTCAATGATGAATCCATGGAAAAAATACTCCAAAATATGCTTTTTCACAGAGGGGATTTTCAAAAGTGAAAAATGTTGAAAATTGACTAAGTCTGGAGAATGCACGTCTTTCTACCAAGAGGAGGCTAAGTAGTCAAATGCCTTACTCATTTTGCAAACACCCGTACACGCAATACAGTGAAGGTGATTTCCAAGATACACGCATTGCATCATCAACAACAATGCTCAAAATAGTCACGATGCACGACAAACATCAAGCACGAGGAGATGAAGTTTTTCAAGGGAAATGATGGAATTATGGCTAAAAGTGCCCTTGCTGGCTAGGGGCACCCTTCAATCTAGAGGGGCCAAAACATTCATCAACCTTCACCAATGCATTCATCTTCTCCATGTTTCTGGTAGCTTTCTGGTGCATCATCAAGCATGGTCACCTAATTCACCAATCACCAACAAATGTAAGCGAGGTCAGAAGATGTTGTAATGCAAGTCATCAAAAATGGCAATCAAAACATGAAGAAAGAGCCCCTACTAACCAGGGGTGGCCAAGCATAAGACTATCCAAATGTCAATTTTTGACCAAATTTATCTCTATGTGATCTCTTCGATGTCAGCTCAATTTGCAACAAACTTGTTCGCCAATCTACAAGATGCATTAAATGATGACAACTGTTGATCATCTGAGCATGTGAAATGGAGGGTAAATCAATGAACACCAAAGCAAAAGAGCCCCTATTGGCTAGGGACGCCCTTCATTTGGAGCCACCTGTTGAATTTTTCAACAACTACTTTCTTCAAGGCATTTGCTCAGAATCCTTTCAGCTTCGTGATCAATCCAACTGCATGTTCCCATGACCTATCAAGCATCCATAGACGAAGATCAACCAGAAAGTGTGCCTAAAAGCAAAGGAAGAATAAAAAGAATGAAGAAATGGCTAAGTTTCAAGGAAAAGCACCCCTGTTGGAGATAGGTGCCCATATTTTTGGGTAGTCAGATGCAATTTGCAAGCTCAAAGACCTCCAGGATGACCTCCTCTATTTTGACCAATCTCAACAATGACATTGTCAGCAAAGACAATAGAAAAATCAAACACATGACAACAAGGATCAAGTTGGGGTAGTTCATGAAAGTTTGCATCATGAAAATAACTGGTCAAAAGATCAAAGGTGCCCCTATAGGCCAGGGACGCCCACACTTTTGAAGGACTTAAACTAACTTTAAAGATTTGTGAAACTAGTCATCCTTTCTAGGATTGAGTTGGTTATCCTTTCCACGTTTTAGTGAGATCATCAGACTCATTAATCAGCAGTGATCTCAGATTAGACCACGAAGGGTCAAAATGGTAGAATTGAAGAACACTCCAGAAAATTGACTAAGTCTGGTGAAAAAGCACCCCTGCTAAGAAAAGGTGCCCTTGAATTGAAGACATCAAATTTAGTTTCTGATCTTTGCAGCTCCCAAGCACACTTCATCAGTGATGTTCTACCTTAGCTATGGATCTATTTGCAACACCTCAAGATCATCGAAGCAACCAAAATCAAGGATTGAACGAAGGTATTTCACCAGAGAAAAATAATGAAAAAGTGTTCAACTCTGCAAAGGGATGCCTAAAGTAAAAGTAAGGCTTAGTTGACTGAAGTTAAGATATTTTGAAGCCTTTTTATGTCTAAAACATCCCTAAATGGGTGGAAATCAGTGTTCTAAACTCCAGATTAGGTAGAAAGACTCCTCCAACATGAGTTGGCATCCAAACTTGATTGCTTCAACATCAATCACTATGTATCAAGCTTGGACATCATTGTTCATCATTTTTCTTTGCAGGTTGGAGCTCAAGAATAGTCATTTTCTCTCCAAGACGTCTTTTCAAGATCTGATAGAGGGGTTTTCGTCGTTCTTCATATTTTTGAGGATCAGTTGCACAAAAGGACAATTTATCAGAGGTTGCATCAAAAGGTATAATTTTTCCAAGAAAGATAGTTGATAAATTCCAATACTCTTCTTGTCTTTTTCCTCTTTTCTTGTCTTAGATCTTCTTGCCTGTCCCAAAAAATAGCGGGCAATCACAAATCTAACCAACTAGGTATGATCAACATAATTTTTCAGCAAAACCCATCTCTTGAATTTTTCCAAAAACAACAAACTTGCTACCCATGTTTTTAGGGATTTTTCTGAAAAAGTCCAGATTTGAAAATTGAATGGATTAGGTTTGTTTAGCATTGAAGCACGAACAATACACATGTGTTAGATTCTTTTCAAAAAAATACTTCTCTGCAGATGGCTATTTTTCAGGGTTTTTCAGAAGTTGTCTGAACATATCCATGTTACAATCGACAGTCAATTTTTTTAGAATATAGTACTCTCAAGTTGAAATCAAGACCAAAATGGTCCTACTTCACAACTTTTTGAAAACACTCGACACAAACATGCATCAAGTGAAGCCTGTAGTCAAGTTGGACGCCTTGGAAGGTGTAAATGACATCATCGTTCAATGGATAGAGGAATGTGAAAGGTAGTCATTTCAAACACAGAGTTGCCACTAGTTACTACCACACTACCTTCCACATTTCATGTCAACAAGGTTGGATGATGCAACTATAAAGTGTATAGAATATCACCAGCAACTTGCGAATGGTGAAGAGATGTTGAAATGCCACATCATCATCTTATAGAGCATTGATTTCCCAAACGCAAAAGAAGTCAATTCCTAGTTAGAAGAACTATTGACTGGCTATGGTGAGGTCTAAATCACCCACCTAGGACTTCCTACCCTTCAAAATAACATTAATGGTGATAGGAGTTAACTTGATGCCTCATTCCAAGTTAACTCCATGTTCCACTGATCATGCATCTCAAATCCCACCAATTATGGATGTCTATCTCATATCTCCACTAATTGTGGATCTCTATTTTGGAGGCACATTTTATAATTTAAGTTCACTTTTAGTTTAGTTTCAGTCAATTGAAGTTGACTTCCAACTGACTGTTTGTTTAGTTTCAATTAACTGAAGTAGATTTCTAGTTAACTGCTTGCTCACCTACTTTTAGACATCAGAATTAATCTTGTTGATTGATTGGAAAGAATTTATTGTTAACTCAAGGAGACTTTACGGTTTCCTACTCCTTTGAGTTCCATAATAATAGCCTTTTCTCCTTATTTTTTTAACCTTTATTTACTATGCAAAATTGTTGCACCATTGTTGCCAACAAGTTTGAAAGTGCATATTTGTTCACTCATGGATGAGAGTTAATTGGTTTGATGAGAAATTATGTGTGATTTTGTACCTTTGCATGTCCCAATTCTTTGCAATTCATTTAGAAAGCTTGAAGAAGGAAATAAAAAGGCACATGCAATTTGATCTAAATATTTGAGTCCTTTTGAAACATCTTATTCTTACAACTTATTGTTTCAATCTCCTCCTTGGACAGGGGTTCCTCCTCCTTGGATATTTTGATGTTAATATTTATTGTTTGATGTTGTGTAATGAGTTTTCTTTCAACCTATACTTTGGACAGGTGTCGTCACCTCCTTGGGAATCATGTTAGCCAAATTATTGTAATTTGTTGTTTCTAGTGAGTTGATTCCCAACCTATACCTCAAACAGGGGTTCCTCCTCCTTGGTAAGTCTAAGATCCATCTTACCATAAAGAGTGATTGCTTGCATAAAGCATTATTCCAACATATATTTGAGAGTTTAGAGCCCCAAACTCATTCTAGTGAAATTGTCAGCCCAAGTAATCCAACCATCCATTCTCACTCCTATGCCCTCATGCTCTATTTATCTTGAGGAGATAGGATAGATTAAAAGCTAGTTTAGTTGTAGCTAAGATCTACATAAACTAGAGAAAACCTTAGTTGCAACACATTGTGTTTATGCACCCTTGTGTCCTACCGCTGAGTAAAAAAGATAGGAACCTTAGTTTACTATACTCTTTACACAAAACATCAGCAAAGATGGATCTTCCTCTCTATAATTCGAAGAGCAGTTACTAATACAGTTGCAATAGTTGTTTGTTTCCAATAAGCACTCCAGAGGTGCTAACTGAATTCCAACACTCTGTTTATGTTGTGCACTCATAGTTATATTTTCTCTTTTGCACTTTCCTTGCATTCGCCAGCACATTATCTCATTCTATTTGGTTGCCATGTATATTTATGTTTTAGCACACTATAAATTGAAATTGTTTACTGATTACTTATTGTAAAAGAGTTGCATTTGTTCAATTCTTATTAGCAATAGTACATTGAATAGAAACACAACTATGACATTTATATAGACAAACTTCTTATTTGCAAGGACAAAAGTAGCCAAAATGTTTATATTATTTAAAAAGGCTTCACCTGCTAATTAGATTTAGAAGATTTATTAAGGACTATGCATCAACTTGAAAAGGAAAATGAAAGGAGAGGCATTTTATACTAAGCTAGTCAACTAATCTTGAAATTGTTTTCATCTTGAGATGCAACTGAAACATGATATATAAACTACATTATTCCATCTACACTAACATGAACATCCAATATTGCTTAAGGCAGGGACTCGAACTAGTGCACAACTCTAGTTTAGGATGATGTCATGCGGTAGATTTAATATAACTTAGAGAAGTAGGAATTATTTTTTTGTAATGTGTCACACAATGATGTTATGCACTTGAATCTTATTAAAACATCATAATTTTACATGCTTCCTACTTGTATAAGGTGTATTAGGTAAAGGGGTCCTATAATAAATTACTCAAAAGGCACAACACCACTAAAGATTTTTTAAATGAGATAGCAAGCTATCTAGGCTTGATCTTGAATAAAATCCATGATTAAGAGGACTTGGGTCAACAAAAAACCTTAACATAAACCTTAATTGAACCCTATCCTTAATTGAACAATAACCTTTACCCTAATAGAGTTCCCTAATCCTAATCCTTACCTTAATAGAACCCTAATTGAACCTTAACACTAATCCTAATAGTAACTCTAACTAAACCATAACTCTAATTAAACTATAATCTTAAATGAACCTTAACACTAACCCAAACCCTAATTGAACCTTCATCAAACTCTAACCCCTAACCCTAATTGAATGCTAAACCTAACCCTAAACTCTAATTGAACATTAACCCTTACCCTAATTGAATTATAGCCTCAACCTTAACCTTAACTGAGCATTAATACTAACCCTAAACATAATTGAACCTTCATAAAACCCTAACCATAATTGAATGCTAAACCTAACCTAAACTCTAATTGAATCCTAATCTTAGTTTAATCATAACCTTAATTTATATATAATTATACTTATAAATTAAGGTTAAAGTTAGAGTTAGAGTTCAATTTAGCTTAGATTTTAATTTAACCCTTGAACCTAGCCCAACTCTAACCCTAACCTTGATCCTAAGCTTTATCATATAACCCTAACCTTAACCTTATCCCTAATTTAACCCTAACTCTAGCCCTAATCCTTACCCCAAGCTTTATCTTAGAAACCCAACATAACCTTAACCTTAACTCTAATTAAACTTGATCCCTAACACTAACCCTAATTGAAGCCTAACAATAATCATAACCCTAACCCTAACCCCAAACCTAATTGAAATTTAACCCCAATTCAAACATAACCCTGACTTTGATTGAACACTAATCTTAATTAACCCTACAACTAGCCCTAATTCTAACCATGACCATTATGCTAATTCTAACCATAATCATAATCCTAATTGAACCTTAACCCCAACTATATCCCTAACCCTAAGTCTAATTGAATGCTAACACTAACAATAACCTTAATTGAACCCCAACCTTAATTGTAATCAAACCATAACCATAACCATAACAATAACCCTAATTGAACTTTAACCCTAACCCTAATTGAACTTTAATCCCAACTTAATCGTAACATTAACCTTAATTGAATTATAGCTCTAACCCTAACCTAACCCTATTTCTAATTAAAACCCTAACCCTTATTGACCCTTAACACCAACCCTAACCCTAATTGAACTCTAACCTTAAACCTAATTAAACCCTAACACTAACTGAATTCTAACCCTAACTCTAATTGAACCCTTACCCCAACCTTAACCCTAATTGAATCGTAAATCCAACCCTAACCCTAACCCTAATCAAACCCTTACCCTAAGTAAACCCTAACCCTTATTCAACCATAACCCTCACCCTAACCTAACCCTAAAGCTAACCCTAATTTGACCCTAACCCTAATCCAAGTCTTGACCTTAACCCAGATTCTAACCTTAAGTATACCATAACTCTAAATCTAATCCTAACTCTAATTATAACCATAACCATAACCTTGATTGTAAACATAATCCTAACACTAGCCTTGACCCTAATTTTAACCATAACCCTTCACCTAAGCCTAATTTTAATAGCTGGTGTTTAGGGATATTGTTAGAATAATGGTTTAAGGTCAAAGTTAGGGTTAGTATTAGAATTATACCATACAAATAATCCTAATCATAATTCAAAGTTAACCCTAATTCTAACACTAATCCTAATCCTAACCTAACCCTAACCATAATCATAACTGTAATCTTAATTATAATAAGATTTAAAGTTATATAAGTGTTTTTTTTCTAGATTTCATCATGTGTAGCTTATTTTCATCAATGTTTCGGATCACACTTTGTCATCCATCATCAAGATGAAAAGAGTGTTGTAGAAGAAAAATGGATGATTGTAGACCAAGACTAGATAAAAGAGATGGGGAGGGAGCTTAGGATGCACAAGATTTGAGAAGGGAATTAAAAATGAGGAGAAAAAGAAAAAAAATGATGATGGATAACAAAGTGTGATCTGAAACGTTCATGCAAACAAGCTACACACAGTGAAATCTAGAAAAAAACACTCATTGAATATGGACTGTGGAAAACTAATGTCTCTAATTTAAAGTTATAGTTACAATTACAATTAATTATTATATTTAAAAATATAACAATAACTTTTATAGTTAATTATTATTAATATTTTAAATTAAATATAACAGGTAATGATTATAATAAGTGATTTTTATAGTTAAGTTTACCTTATTCCTAACTATTAATTAATAAATTAATTAATTTTATTATTAACTATTATTATAATCGAATATTATTATTATACCTATTACTAATTGTTATTAATAAATTAAATTTATTATTATATAATCATTAATAATAAATCTAACTTATTATTATATTAAGTTATTACTAATTATTATATTAAGTTTTATTTATTATTATATTAAGTTATTACTTATTATTATATTAAGTTATTACTTATTATTATATTAAGTTATTACTTATTATTATATTAAGTTATTACCTATTTACATGTCTTGACTGTGCCTCAAAATTTCTTATATATTCCCATTAAAAGTGTATTCCCAACTATAATATCTATTAAATACTATGTTTCCATTATTCTTTAAAGATTTTTTTCAAAGTTCCCATTTTGGCATGGACCATGGAGAATGCTAGCAAAGTTTGTGAAATGTGGCTTTATATAGTCAATTGCATATGGTAGAAAGCTTCTAAAGCATTTTCAACAAATCCATTTGGCATATATCCTATAAACATTGGAATTTTGTCAAATAGTTTGTGTCTATTCTTTATTTCACATTTTGCATATGTGTTCTACCCTAATATGTTCAACTATAATGTATCATAAAAAATTTGCATTACACTACGAAAATTCTATTTTTGGCTCCAATGGAGAGGATTTTGGAAAATCTTGTAGAATTTAGTTATTACACAGGCCAATTGTATTTGCCTAAAAATCTAAAACCTTTATGACATTCATTTAATATGTATTTGTTGCCTAAGTTTTGAGTTCGGGCGCAAGAATTGAAGTTTTTCGATTTCGCAAATATCCAATGATCTCTTATTCTATTCCTTTCTATTTTGTGTGTTTTTCCTTTGTTAGTCTTTGGTCTTTTTTTTGTAACCTTATCGATCTACGACCATGTACTCACAACTTACCTTTTTACTGATTTGGTTTTTTAGTCTCAAACTCTTTTCTTTTGGTGTTGGTCTTTCAACTAGTTGTTAGCACCTTTTTGAATACCGCACAAGTTTTCTAACTTACCCGTCCCCTGAAGAAGCCTTTCGTGAAGTAAGTATTTTTTAAGCAAATTGTATGAAGTTTTGGAAACCTTGTCAATGTTGAGGCAAGTTTCATAACCAATTCCAAACCCGACAAGTCTCATCATCACTATTTTAAAAGCTTATTCTAATGAAACAAAGGCATGTGAAATAAACAAAGATACTTTCAGTGAGATTAGATGAATTTTCCTAACCTTGTCGGACTTTGATTTAGTTTTAAAAGCAATTCAAATATCTAACTTTTTCAAGTTCATTAGGGATGTCTGATATTGGCGCCAAGTGGCCTAATTCCAAACCTGACAAGTCTCATCATCACTGTTTTAAAAGCTTATTCTAATGAAACAAAGGCATGTGAAATAAAGAAATATACTTTCGATGAGATTAGATGAATTTTCCTAACCTTGTCGGACTTTGATTTAGTTTTAAAAGCAATTCAAATATCTGACTTTGTCAAGTTCATTAGGGATGTTTGATATTGGCACCAAGTGGCTTATATGTCAAGCATTAAATGTTTTTGATTAGGGGAAAAATAGGTTTTGATGGGACCCAAAACCCAATACAAGAAGGTTTTGAAGGGACCTAAAACCCTTTACAAGACAAAGAAGCTACACGAAAAATAATTAGTAAACCAATAGGAGCCCATTAGCAGTGACCAAACACAAATAACCAAAACAAAACTAGCTGCAACCAATAGGTTTTGAAGGGACATTCAAACCTTTACAACCAAGTTTTGGCTAGGACCAAGAACCCAAAGAAACTAACAAAAATTGCTTGAAACAGCTAGGCAACAAGGCAACCAATCTGCATCAAACCAACTACTCAATAATAACAACACTAAGCCAAGAAGATGAGGGCAACAAAATTCCCCAATCAAAACAAACATTCCACCTAGATTCTCAAGCTCAATACAAGAAATACAAGGAATAACAGAGGAAGAAAAAATATCTTTAAAACACCAATCTAACCATGAAGCCAACTCAACCTTCATAACTGAAGGAAAGAGCTTCCCTCATTTGGAAAGGATTGCATGAACACTTTTTCTCCCGAAACTAGAGATCACTAGCAGCCACATACTCCATCTCAAAAGGAGTATCTCCCACCTCAAAAGGGACAACAACTGAGAAAACCAAAGCAAGGAGCTTCCACCCAGACCCACAACACCCATCTTCACCTCTATAGAAGAGGAATCCCCCCTCAATAGGATCAATCTCCACCTCTATAAAAGAAACAAGTTGTAGAACCAAGAGCAAAGCCACCAAACCAACAGAAAAAATAAACACACCATCCTTAGGCATACCTGGCATTAGTATTTTAAAGAGGACCGAGAATAGTAAAAACATCTGGTCTTAAGAATTGGTAAGAAAAATAACCCAACCGACCACCAAAGAGCCAAAAAAAGAGCATAACAATCCCTCATCAACACCCACAACTAGGACAAAAGGATAGACAAGGAGAAAAATCTAGCCAACCAAAGATAACTAGAACTAGGGACAACAACAACTCCCTTAAAAACAAGCATAAAACTAGCACCCTCCCAGTTCCACCAAAGACAAAAAAAATTAGGCCACCAATAAAAATTTGCTCCCTTTATCTTTAATAGCTTCATAGACCAAAAGGGAACCAACAAAGGCATGAACATCTAGGTAGACAGAAAAATGCTTGAAAGCAACCTATCCAACAAGAAGACAACAACAACAGATACCATAGAGGTTCCCACGAGCAAAGACCCCCATAACAAAACTGAACAACAACCATAGCTCCACCGGGCACAAATGGAAAGCCCACCAAACCCCAAAAAAAGGGGCAATAACATGATGAAATTGCACAAGACAACAACCACCAAAGAAAAATAGTCATGGAAGCAAGAGAGTTGCACCAAGCCAAGCAAAAAACACAGAGACCATAAGGCACAAGGGAAAACAACAAAGGAAGGGAGATACTTAAGACATCTCACATTAAAACACAACCACATGTCTCTCCTCTAGACACCCATCACCAACGCCTTTGCAAATGCTCGGATAAAAAAAAGAGTGCCCAAAAATCCCGCAAAATCCAACAAACAGTCACCTAGAGGAATTAGTGGGTAGACCTAGGAAGAAGCCACAACCAACGACCCAAATAGGGCAAAAAAAAGAAGCAATAAAGGAAGTTGCTCGGCCTATTAAAAACCCCCATCATCATCATCGTCATCGTCTCCATTCTTTCCTGCATCCTCCTTAGAATTTGAAACCCCTCCCCCATGCCCTTTCCCACCTCTCATCCTTAGCAACATCACACTTCTTTGATTATAGGTCAAGCATTAAATGTTGTTAGTACTAAAGTGGGTAAAATAAATGCTTGATCATGTGGGATTAAGGTGTCATTTGAGACATAATTATTCTTTTTTTGGGAAATGTAATTCCAAAAGAAAGGAAGAATAGATGCACAGTCAACACTCGAAGAAGAAGTTTGAGCTAGAATTGGTGGCACATCACTATGTAAGTGACACTCTTGAATCTTTTCCTAGTAATTAAAAATTAGTTTTTTTGTGAAGGGTAGCATTTTTTAATCCTCCTTGGATTAAGGAAAAATTTTGGGAGAAAATGAGATATGAATATTTGAGATATAAACATTTATCTGGTTTGGATAGTTCTCTACTAGAAATAGGGGATACAAGGTTAGGCCACATCAATCTAGGGGAATTTTGGGAGAGGATTTGTAAACTAGATAGAGCTCCAATCACTCAGAGTGTGGTAGGGAGTGATTTGTTGGAAGTCACCGCTTTCCTCATGGTTGTACAATGTATAGACCTCGTGCTGGAATGTATAACCCACTATAACCCAACCACCAGGGAAATTCAAACTAAAGCTAATAATTTGTTGATAACTCTGGACAAGGAAACCATAAGTGGGCTTTTTAGGTTACTTGAAAGAGAAGTATATTCTAAATTTGATTTTACATTATCTCAAACCTCCCTTTTGGAGAGAAAAGGGTACTATCAAAATGTTATTGCAAAGGATTGGTTTGACCCACCCAGGAAAGGAAAATCATAATTGCCCAAAAAGATGCACAAGTCATATTTCAGGGATGAAATCTCAAATACCATTGTGTTGCTACATAAGGTAAGAGGAATCATAAGCGTACATGATTTCAAAGAGTGGATGTATTTCTTCATCCAAGTTATTTGTGACAACACACAATACCTAGACTAGGACATTATAATTAATGACCACATAGATCATATAATAAGGAATTTTGACATCAATATGTTCTTTTATATGTCATATTATCTTTTATATGCCCTATCTTGTACGAGACGATGGATAAGGATGAATCCTATTGAATATTTTGATGAGAAAATTCAAATATATGATTATTGTCTAGACTTGCAAGTAGAAAAGAGCCACAAAAACTTCCAAAGGGTAAATGATGTGTTTACCATGTGACTAGTCAGGGGGATGCAAGGTGACCTAAGGAAAAGAGTGTCCCCAAAAGCTTTTCAACTGGTTACCAATTATGGTATTTTTTTATTCAAATTCATAAATTTACATATCTAAGGTTTGGTGGATTTGATGGTTTTCCTCTTAAATTGCCTAGGTATGTGGAAGATAAGTTCATCTTGATAGAGGTTTTCCACTAGGTTGTAAAAGTTAATAAGGGATGTGAAGAAAGAAAGAAGGTTAGTATCCCTTTTCCTATTGGCTTGGGATACTATGAATGTAATTCTTAGTCCAATACTCTTAATTTAGGAAAGGACATTACAAAGTATACCTTTCATACTTATGAAAGAAGGTTTCCATTTGATTACAAAAGCTTTGTGAGGAACAATCTTCATTTAGGTCGTGGTTATTATCATGTTCCCCATCTAGAATATTTCTGGGCAGATTGTGTTGATGATAATGAAGTTAGAAAAATAGATTGGATGAGGTTGACTCCTAACCAAATTTTTAATTTCAAGCTAGGATGGAATATAAGAGGGATATAGGACGACAATTCTGATTTGGCTAATCCCATTTATATCAACAAGGTAAAAATGCAACACTTTCCACCAATTGATTGAAATGGTGAGGAAAATGAGGATCTGAATGCTAGGATTGCAATAGTCTTGAAGAGAATGCAAATGTGGTTTCTAAGAAGGGAGAAACTACCAAGGCTCCACCCAAAGAGAAGAGAGGAGCTCAAGAAAAATCTAGTGCTAGTCATGCAAGTACAATTCCTTCTATGCCAATACTACCACCAATACAAAGCACATCACTGCCAAGCAATAGCGGAGATGGAGTGATCCTCTAGAGAAAGACAAGGGTCTTGAACAAATGTGTGGTGAAGGTCCTCTCCTTGACATCATAATTGAGTTAGAGAATGAATTTGAGCAACAGTTAGGAGGAGGTATTCAAGAGAAAGAAGCTAATAGAGAAGGTATGGAAACTCATATCTAGCAACCTAATCAATCATAGGGTAGGCCGAAGGAAAGCATGCAAAAGCGTAAGGTCTCAACCTCTTTTCCTTTGAGTATGCATAGTGAAATGAAAACTCTTCTTCTCAATAGAGCCCTTTGTTTGTCAACACCTGGGACTTCTCAAATTCCTAATGCTACTCCATCTACACCATCCTAGTTTGAAAATTCCCTCTCCTAGAAGAGAAAAATGGTGCCTATTGATTTTCCAGAGGAAGATGTAGTAGGGAAACTTTTACGGAAAACCCCTAAAGTAAAGAAATTGAAAACTACATCTAGATTGATGGAAGATGAAGCTCCAGACATTTGATTATGGAAGGTTCCCATCCTTTAGTGCAAAAAGATCCAAATTAGACTACCACAATAGACTGTAATGTAACTAGAGTGGATTTAGGCCCACCTAGTAGGGGTGGAGGAATTCATAATTTTCAGGTCACAACCTCTAGGATGGTGGAGAGAACAAAAAAGGATAAACAAGACAAGGATGAGTTAAATAAGTTGATATAAATCCATTCAAACTATCTTAGAACTTTAACAAATCCCTCTCCTCAACCTCTTATCCAAGCAAATCATGCTTTAAATCCTAATTCTATTGTTGGAAAGGAAATTATGAGTAGAATTCAAAAGGATAGCTACTATGGTAAGGTCATCTAGAGCTGGGTACCAGAGAGTAAGATGAAAGGACCTCTTTTGATTGAGAAACTAAAAATGGTGTATGATGGGTTTGAATTACTAAGAAACTTAATCAATTCTAAGTTGGTTAATTGTAAATAGGATGAGTCACATTGGATGCATATTGATCATGAATTGGCTGAAATCATTAAGATGTGTATGGAAAGATTCTTTTGAAAAAATTATTTCATCCCAAGAAGATTATCGAATTGTTGTGTGGAGAATGGGTATAGAGTGGAAGCTTCAAGTCATAAAATCAAATTTCCTAGAGCAAAGAAAGTTGATGAAAGAATGCAATCGTCTCAATAGTAATTTCACCAAGAACTTTTATAATTTTAGATGTTGAATAACAAGGGTTGATAATCAAGGCCTTGGTACACTTCAAGAGTTAAAGGATAGCTTCTTTAAAGAGATTGAAACCTTGCTGTAGGAACAAGTATTTGCTAAAGAGGTGTTAAAGAAGTTGGTTAGAATTGATTCAACATTGTCATGGCATGAAGACTCTCATGTTCTTATTACATGAAAAATGGATACTATTCATGTCACCAAAGCTACTTGGATGTTGAGAACAAGGAACGTAACCATCCCACAATAGACGTAAATCCCCACCATTGTGATGGCCCTAAAGGATTACCAAGTACATGTGGCAAGTGCTCAATAAGAACCACCCAAAGGAGAAGTTCTTGTCGCTTCACATATCCAACCACCCCAGTAATAGATGTCTCTTAGTTTCTCTGGATTTGTTGTTAAACTTGATTATTTTGATTCTTGCAAGAATTAGTTACTTTCAGTTATTTCAAGATTTCAGTGGTAGTTATGTTACTAAACTATAAATATATTTTATTTTGACATTGCAAGGGTCCGAAATTTTGATCACCCTTGCACTATGATGCATGAGTGAGAATCGATCATAATCAAAGGATCAATTTTGTAGTTTGATATTTTTTTGTAACTGTTTATTGTTTGTTTACAATGGATTTGTGAATAGAATGCTAATGTTTATGAATAAGTTTATGAGCTTATATGAGCATTTGAATATTCCTTCCCTATGAGGATGTGTTGTTTTGTGGTGTTTTATTCATTTATTTGTAGTGAATGTTAAGTTGCAAATGAGTCGAGTCAGCAATCTTAATAATCTAGTTTATGAGCTACGATATTGAATGTTTACTAGTCCAATTTCCTGCATTAAAGTTTTCTTTTTAATTTTAAAGCATTTTGAATTGCATCTATTTTCATGGCTATGGATAGATGTTAGTTTTCCTTTCTTTATTTTTGGTTAAAAGTATGCCCCCACTTTCATTATATTCAAAAAATCTAAAATTTGTATAAGAAGAGGGAGATATACCTCAATTAAAATTCAGAGGAAGATCACCAATGCAATGGTGATCTCTCCAATTATTTTTGATCAATTCATCCCTCTTCGGGCAATATAGTCATTTTGAGTTAATTATTTAAAGGAAAAATCTATCAACCAACATATTTTTGGAAACTCTACTAGGGAAGAGTTGAGAAAGATTTAGTAGCCTAGTCTAAAAATCCTTGGTCACACTAGAGTTTAAACGATATACCAAAGGTGATAAAATAAAAGGTCTCTCCGATCCCATTTTTGAGGCCATGCAAAGAGGTGAATTTGGCAAAAGCTTTAAGGCCTATGAGGAATATCATATCTAGAAGTAGGCTATCTTCACCTATCAGGGAAAAAACTCCCCTTTCCACTGATCCACATGTTACTTGTCAAATACTCATCTTGCACAAGATTGTTATTCCTATACTTATCAACCTTAATCAAATTATTTCTCAACTAGTACGATGGGGAGCAACCATAGGACCCTTGGCCCTTGGAGTTTAGTTTAATGACCTACCTAAAGGATCTAGAAATAATCTCTTGAAATTTAGAGGGGATGGGAAGATTACCCCTAATGAGCATCTAAATGCCTTTTTTCACTCCATGTGGTGTTTTGGGAGTTTTACATGAAGATGTGGTAGCGATACTTTTTATAGAATCACTAGCAAATGTTGTTGTTGAATGGTTCTATAATTTTCCTAATGGATCCATCAATTCTTGGAACACTATGAAAATGAAATATGAAGATAGCTTTAAGAATGTAGAGGATGAGAACAACCTCTTCACCAAGCTCACCCAGTCAAAGAAGGAGATACATCATCTAATGAGATAATTTGTGGCTTAATTCAATAGAATAGTCAATCTGAATGAGCAATCTAAAAAAGACCTTTTGAAGAGAATTTGAAGTGTTTATTTATCAATGTTATGCTCCCAAATATCAATTTTCATTTGAGAAGAGATAGGATGGCAAACCTAAAGGACTGGAAAAAGGAACTCCAGACTAGTGAGGCTCAATCATCAATGTCCAAAGACCCTCTAGCTCAAAAATTGGCTAATGACATAATTTCTTTAAAAAGGAAATTACCTAAAATTATTCAACCCTATCATCAACCATATCAAGATATTTCAAGAAGAAACCCCAACCAATAGTTTGGGGTGCAATAGAGGCACCTTCGAGTGTTGGCAAAGAAAAAATGTGCAATTTTCATTTGATAACAGATCATGATAGGACCACTTGTCCTGAGATGAGTAGGTACAGGGAAATGTCAACAACTCGAGAGACGGTGGAGGATATTGAAGTAGAAGGAAACACATCAGGGAATTATGATGACTTTAGAGTTATTTTTTTGGAATTTACTCCTAATTCAGAAAAGGGGTGTTTATGTATACACCACATTGGATGATGTCTCTTGCATAGTGCTTACTAGAGGAAAACAAAAAGTTGGTCAAAAAGGTATGTATAGTGCTCAAAAACCTACTACTCTCAAAAATATTTCTTCTACATCTAGTCCTCACAAAGTTTCAGAGGTAATTCATAAAATCCCACCTATTCAAACTCTTGATAAGAGCATTGGTCCTTTTGATATAGTAGAATATTGCAAAAACTCTAAAATTCAAATATCAATTATTGAATATTTGAAATCAAATCTTGTTTAATTGGACAGACTAGCAAAGTTTGCTAAATCTGAAAGATTTGAAACTTAGTAGATGAATACCTCATAAATCATGAAGTCTCATCTTCCAGTTTATCCTCCAACACCAAAGACAATTCTCCCACTATGTTTGATCAAAAGCCTAGTCCTTTATATGTGTCCTTACATATAAATGGTCACAAGTTGAGTAATTGCATCATAGATTTTGGAGCTTCAGACAATGTGATGCCTTCTCCTATAGCTAAACCCCTTAGACTCTCTTTGACTTGGACCTTTGGAAAATGTTACTCAATGGATGCTAAACAAATCCCTCTAGTTGGAAAGATTAAAGACGCTCAAGTTTCTTTGGATGCTCATCCTAATAAAAGGCATAAGCTAACAATTTTTCTTGTTGATATCCAAACAAGCTATGGTATGTTGTTGAGTTGAAGCTTTTGCAAAGATCTAGGAAGCAAAATTCAGTTGGACTAGTCACATGCAATAATTCCACTTGGCAATAAAAAGGATCGATTGGAACCTGAACCTAAAGTCAAGTTCACATTTCTAAAATTGGATGATCCACGAGGTTAGATTTTATTTGAAGAATTAGATTTTAGTAACTATATGTTATTTTTAGAAGATGATAAAGGTGAGATA
The DNA here is from genome assembly GCA_007258455.2 of Sequoia sempervirens. NCBI lineage: Eukaryota > Viridiplantae > Streptophyta > Pinopsida > Cupressales > Cupressaceae > Sequoia > Sequoia sempervirens. The sequence continues at coordinate 236,715,317 of VDFB02000002.1, forward strand.
TTTTTGGGTCCTTATATATCATAAAAATTATGTACATTAGAATTTTATGGTAGTTGTTTTAACTCGAGGTTTAGTGGTGGAGTTGTATCAGTATTACCTAATGGGGATAGGTTCCCTTATTCATACAAGTTGGAATTCTAGAATACCAATAATACAGTTGAGTACGAAGCCTTGCTATTAGGAATAGACATTGCTAAAGAAATGGGTATTAAAAAGCTAAGAGCAATAGGCGATGATGAATTGATCGTAAACAAGTGAGGAATGTATTTATTGTTAAAAACGAAAGGTTGAGGCACTATAGGAATAGAGTATGGGATGAGATTGAATCATTTGATGCATTTTCAATTGAGGTTGTTCCATGGGATCAAAATACTAGAGCAAAATCCTTGGTTGTCTTCACTTCTTTACTTCTTACTCGTCTTGATTTTAAAGATATTCCATATCAGATTGAAATAATCTATCAGCCTAATGTCCTAGACAACGTAGAACACTAGAAAATTTTCAAGAACGACAAATAAATTCAAGACTTCTTAGGATGAGCAAAAATGTTGTTGAGAAGTATTTTGAGGGTAGTGAAACCACATGTGGAGAATTTTTCCTGGAAAAGAAGAAGGATTTGGAAGAAGGTCTGGTTTAGTTAAAGGGTAACAAGATACCCAATGGGTTGGTTTCTCTGGAACAATTGTTTGATGGAAATGACAAATGTGTCAAGAAGAAGATAACTAAAGTTGTAAATAGCTTTGAAGAATATGAAATCGTCAATATATGGACACTAGATGATCCTAAACTGGTATATATTAGAAAATGTTGTACCCTTGAGAAGAGAACCAGGTTGATTTAGTTGTTGATAAAATATAAATGTCTTTGCTTGGGGCTACATTTCAAAGGGCTATAGACTTGTCTTTTTGTGATTTAAGAAATAAAATTATAGTTATATAATTAGATGATTTGACTGTATTTTCCTAAAAAAGGGAGAACCGTCTCATGGATCTAGAAAGAATATTACAAAGTTGCAAAGAACATGACATATCTCTAAACCCTAAGAATTTAGCCTTAGACATCATAGAAGGTAAGCTCCTAGGACATATTGTTTCTAAGGAGGGAATCAAGATTGATCTAGAGAGAGTTACAGCCATTCAACAATTAATTTTTCCTTCTAATAGGATTGGTGTGAAATCTTTCTTTGGTCAACTTAAATTTTTGAGAAAGTTTGTCCTAGATTTTTTAGAAGTTACCAAGCATATAGATGATATGATGAAAGAAAATCAAGGCTTTAAATGGAGTGATGCAGGAAAACAAGATTTAAATGATATCAAGATACTTATTGCCAATTCTCCAATTCTAGTACATCTAGATTTTAATAAAGATTTTATCATCTAATGCTATTCCTCATAGCACACAATGTCTACAATCCTTCTTCAAGAGAGTGATCAGAATATTGAATCCCCCATCGCCTTTATGAGTGTTCTGCTGAAGAAGCATGAGATAAATTACTTCCAAGTTGAAAAGCATGATTTTGTTGTAGTCAAGGTAGTTAATCAATTTAGATTCTATATTCTACATTCACACACCAATTTTTTTGTTCTTGATGTTGCAATTAAGAGTGTACTTATGCAATAGGAGATTGGTTGCAACAAAAGAGGATCTTGGGTAGCAAAGGTGTGAGAATATGACTTAGACATCAAACCTAATAAGTTGGTGAGAGGCAAAGGTCTTTGTAAAATCATTGCAAAGAATGGATCAGAAGAAGAGGTTTCTCTTATGGTGTTGTTGGTAAGCTTACAAGACCCTTGGTTTTTGGATGTAGCTTACTATCTCACTTACAAAGATTTTCCTACACACCTTTCTTTGAAAGAGAAGAGGAATATTAAATTGAAGGCATCCAAATATGTGATCTGGAATGACACCCTGTATAAGAAAGCTTTAAATGGGATGTTTTTGAGGTGTGTTGACAAAGAGTGGCAACAAAAACTTCTCAAGGCATTCCATGAAGAAGCTCGTGGAGTGCATTTCTCCTCTTCTATGACATCCTTAGATAATGTTACTATTGTCCCAGTATGTTCAAAGATGCATAACAATGGGTATCAAACTATGATATGTGTAAAAGGTTCACAAGTAGACCTCAATTAGCTAACTTGCCACTAAAACCTACAATAATTGAAGAACCTTTCCAACAATGGGAGTTAGATTTTGTAGGGCCAATCAACCCTAGTTCAAGTGTCGAACATACCCTTATCTTAACAGCCACATATTACTTCACCAAATGGTTCAAATCTATACCTGTAAAATGCACCACCTCACAGGTAGTTTGTGACTTCATCAAAGAAAACATTTTGGTTTGCTTTGGAGTTCCTAAAAAGCTAGTGACTAAGAATGTAACCAACTTACCTTCTTTAGAAGTCATTATGTTTATTTGTGACCATGGCATCTCTCTTTCACATTTGTTTGATTATTACCCTCAAAGCAATGCTTAAGTCAAATCTAGAAACAACTATTTGGTAACAATTATCAAGAAGTTAGTGGATGAAAATCAACGAAATTGGCATAAGTTGTTTGAGAGGCTTTATGGGTAGACTTTACTACACCAAAAAGAGATATTGGGATGTCCCAATTTGAATTGGTCTATGGGGTTGGTACAACTCTTCCTTGGCCCCTGGAGCTGGCCACTAGAAAGTTATAGACAACCCTAGAAGATCAACAATTTCAAAACTCTTTGGAGAAGAGGATCATGTACACAAGTGAGTTGGAAGAGAAAAGAGAGGATATGGTGGATAGAATTACATCACATTAGGCGTAGGTTAACAAAACATTTGACACATGAACTAGAACTAGGAATTTTATGGAAGGTGATATGGTTTTACTTTGGGAAAAAAGATAAGAACCCAAAGGTGCCCATGGTAAATTTGATTCTTTGTGGAAGGGTCCCTTACACATTCATCAAGTCCATGGAAATAATTATTTCAAGTTGGCATACCCAAATGACACAATCTTTCCCCTATCATACAACAAGCAATATTTGAAGTTGTATCAAATCTAAAAAGCAGGTGTCCCCTACCCTTGTATTTTAGTAGTTTAGGCATTTTTGGTGTGCATCCCAATTTTGGTTTGTCTTGATCCTTTACCCCCATCTCTTTCTCATTCAGTCTTTGAAATCTATCACACAATAAAGCTTAACTAGAGATGCTAGGTTCTTCTACATGCTTGTCAGCCTGCATCCCCAGTTAGAGCCAGTTGTTGCCTAAGTTTTGAGTTTGGGCATAAGTATTGAAGTTTTCCAATTTGGAAAATATTCAATGATCTCTTATTCTAGTCCTTCCTATTTTATGTGTTCTTTCCTTTTTCGGTCTTTGGTTAGTTTTCATAACCTTATCAGTCTACGACCATGTACTCACAACTTACCTTTTTATTGACTTGGTTGTTTAGTCTCAAACTCTTTTCTTTTGGCATCGGTCTCTCAACTAGTTGTTAATACCCTTTCAAATACTACACAATTTTTCTAACTTACACGTCTCTTGAAGAAGCCTTTTGTGAAGTAAGCATTCGCTAAGCCAATTTTATGAAGTTTTGGAAACCTTCTCAAAGCTAAGGCAAGTTTCATAACCAATTCCAAACCTGACAAGTTTCATCATCACTATTTCGAAGGCTTATTCTAATGAAACAAAGGTGTGTGAAATAAAGAAAGATACTTTTAGTGGGATTTCATGAAATTTCCTAACCTTTTTAGACTCCAATTCAGTTCTAAAATAAATTCAACTATTCAACTTTGTCAAGTACATTAGGGATGTCTAATATTGGCACCAAGTGGCCTATATGTCAGACATTAAATGTTGTCAGTACTAAAGTGGGTGAAATAAATGCTCAATCATGTGGGATTAAGGTGTCATTTAAGCCATAATTATTCTATTTTTGGGAAATGTAATTCCAGAAGCAAGGAAGAACAAATACACAATCAACACTTGAAGAAGAAATTTGATCTGGAATTGGTGGCATATCATCGAGTAAGCAACACTCCTAAATCTTTTCCTAGTAATTTAAAATGTTTTGTTGTGAAGGGTAGCATTGTTGAATCCTCCTTGGATTAAGGAAATAATTTGGGAGAAAATGAGATACAAATATCTAGGATACAAACATTTATCTGGTTTGGACAATTCTCTACCAGAAATAAAGGATACAAGGTTAGGCCACATCAATCTGGGGGAATTTTTGGAGAGGATTCGTAAACCAAATAGAGCTTTAATCACTCAGAGGGTGGTAGCGAGTGGTTTATTGGAATCTATTTCTTTCCCATTGGTTGTACAATGCATAGACCTCATTTTGGAATGTATACCCTAGCCATTAGGGAAATTCAAGCCAAAGATAATAATTTGAAAATAACTCTGGATAGGGCAACCATAAGTGGGTGTTTTAGCTTACATGAAAGAGAAGTATATTCTAAATATGATTTTATATTATCTCATACCTCCTTTTCAGAGAGAAAAGGGTACTATTAGAAGGTTACTGCAATGGATTGGTTTGACCCACCTAGGAAAGGAAAATCACAATTACCCAAAAAGATGCACAAGTCACATTTCAGGGATGAAAGCTCAAATATCATCGAGTTGCTACATAGGGTAAGAGAAATCATGAACACACATGATTTTGAAGAGTGGATGTATTTCTTTGTCCAATTTATTTCTGATGAAACATTGTACTAGAGGACTACAATGCAAAACATGGACTCTAGTGCGACATGTTGGGGTCTTCGGGACGCGTTGGAATCCATGCAAATAGAGAGTGTAAAGCATAGTGTAGACTTCATAAAAACCTTCTAACTATGCAATTAACAATTTTATCCTACAAAAGAGATAGAAAATATAAAGATAACATAAATGACAAGAAGAATAATTTAACAATACCAAGCTAGAAATTGGTGAGGGAAAGGTGGTAGAAATAGACCTTTGAACCTACAAGTTGAGGCCTCCAAGAGCTTCACTTGATGAAAAAATTTCACATACAAGAATGAGAAAATGTTGGGGTTGTGTTTAGAGCACTTCCTTAATCAGTCCCTTGCTTTGGTGTTTCCACCTCCATGGACAACCAAATAGCAACGATTGTAGAAAGATGATAAAGCAGTATGTAAAAATGGAAATACCAAGCAATACTCAAACAACAATATGCTACTACATGAGTAGATGATGCAAAAGTAGATGGAAATGGAAGGATATCACCTTCTCAACCACGTACAGTCAAGGAAAATGGAGGAATATGTGAGCTTGCAGGCTCTCCAAAGCCAACGCTACCACAACAACGAAGAGGAGGAGCCAACAAAGCAACTACTTGCAGCTACAATGGAGATGGTGAAGTGTGAAGGTACTGAAAGTGAGTGTGCTTGATCAAGAAGTTGTCAAGAAGATGTTTCCCAGATTGAAGAAGATGGATTGAATGGAAGAATAGGAAATTCGAACAAAAGGAGGAAAGAAGCCTATTTGAAGTTGGTCCAAAGAGCAGCAAACGTTACACTTCACATCCAATGGAGGAGTGTAATGCCTCTATGGATTCTAGAGGCAAGAATCTTGTTAGGATGGAAGTGGAAACAAGCCTCATCAAATGCATGATAAATTAGTGTGAAAGAAGTTGAAAAATATATACTTGAACTGTCGAGGAAGCAGACTACAATCTAGAAAACTAAGGCATAGGAGAGAGAGAGAGAGAGAGAGAGAGAGAGAGAGTTGGATTCACAAGTACTCTGTCCTATGGAGATTTGAACAAAAGCATCACTAGTGCTTGATCCTATGGAAGGTGAACAAGAGGATTTGTAGGTGCTCTCTCCTATAGAATTGGATCCGTGAGTGCTTAGTCCCACAAAAGATAAACAAAGGGTTCTACAGGTGCTTGGTCCTACAAAATGAAAATGCTTCACAAGTACTTGGTCCTACAAAGGAGGTGCCATAGGTGCTCGGTCCTAAGGGAAGAGAGATGTGAAAGGCTCTACAAAGTCTTATTGACCCTTATAGATGCTCGATCCTAAAAGGAAACATGTTAATCTGTAGACAAAATATGTTAGGGAAACAAAAGTCATACAGACAAATAGATAGTTATATCACAAAACAATCAATTGAAGGAAAACTTGTCAAAGGGGTCCCTCAAGAAACCCTTCAAAAGAAAAAGGTGTACTAGCTCAAGGGACGCCCTGTTTGAAAAGTAAAACATTTTTTTTAAGGAATCCTTTTGAAAGATTCTCTTTCATCAAGGAATATGAAAAAAAGAAGGGCCTTCACAAAGGAAAGCTTTCCAAGTCTTTTTTTTTATGAATTCAATTTTGAAAGAAAATCTTGCTAAGGGGATCCTTAGCAAACAATGCAATTTTTAAAAAATGTAAATATTTTTAGTAAGGGATTCGTTGGCCATCGAATACACCTTATTGAAAACTAGAGAAGTAGGAGCCCCCCTCAAGATGGTGCATGTGAACTAAAGGAGCGCATGGCATCCTAAGGAAAGGAAGAAGAGATGCAAAGATGTCATGGCCCGCGATACATGATGAGATGTAGACGTGGAAATGTTGTCGCACAGGTGAGGGATAACACAAATCCATTACAACATCAAGAAGGAAGCAAAGAATAGAGAAAGATAAATAAAGATAAATAAGCAAAGACAAAGAAATCAAGAGACAAGGGGATCTAATAATGTGGGTTCATAACTGTTCATAGATATAGATAGATAGATATAATATAATATACATATCAATCGTCATATATCCCCAAATGTATCATAATGTGAAGAAGAGCACATCAAGATAAAATGAAAAAAATGGGTCAACATGGAAGGGAGGCCTAAATTCCCCCAACACTTTGTATCATCCCTAATTGTCAAAAATCAAGATACAACATATAGAAGAATGATGCAAAATATAGAGAAATGTTATGACACAATTTCACTCCTATATCCAAGCACCTACAAGGATGACAAGGGTCCTTCAGGAACACTCAAAAACAAGCACAAGGGAAACACACCACACACAAAAATCTAATCTACAGATAAAGAGGAGGTGCTCTCCTAGTCCTTGTCAATGAGAAGGTCGTCATTCTCCCAGTATAGATCATTATAAGGGGAGGGTAGATGAGCCTACAAGGGTGGGACAGCAAGGGGAACACCCTTTGAATCTCCTATGGTAAGAGGTAAGGAAGGGGGTCCCTCAAGGTCTTCTTTACTCAACTCCTGTGAGGTAAACGTCATTGATCTTGCAAATATCATCGATAAAGATGAGACATCATCAACAACATGCAATTAATAGGAGTGTCATGTGTTAAACAAGTGAGAGATGAAGGAGGAGCTTGGGATCCACCATCAACCTCATCAAGAGAGGAGATGAAAATCTTTGGAGATGTCAAGGTTGCCTCTATCACTAGGACGACACAGGCCAAAGTGAAACCCTCTCCCGAAGAAGGTGATCCCTTCTTTCGACATCCATTGGAAGCAAGGTCATCCTCCAAATTATGCTTCATCAGAGGATGTGGAATCCCCACAGAGGAAGCAAAAGGTGATGATGAAGAGGACAAAGCCATATTGGATACCATCATGGTGTTTGAAATGTCCATGGGTCAAGAAAAGGGAGGGATGTATGGAAGGGACATCAAAAGAGGAGGCTCCGCCAAGGGAGTGATGAACACCTGCACCCTTTTGGAGTGAGGGTCATCAACATTTGCAAGGGGAGTCAAAAGGAAGATAAAGGTGACAGGAACTGAAGCAGAAGAAGCAAAAGAAGGATGCACAATAGGAGATGTCGAAATAGGAGTTGCTAGATCTTCTTCTACCTTCTATGAGGCAAATTGCTCAATAGTCAGAGCCTTCCTCCAACACTTACACTCACACAAGTTGGTTTTGTTGGCTTTGGGAGCTAGAACTTGCTGCTTGAGAAGGAACAAGAGGTTCTTGTTCTGCCATAGGTATGCCATCCACAACCATCACCAGTGGAAGCGTTGCCTCCTGGACAAAAGTAGGAGCAAGAAGTGTAGGAGAAAAGACTGAAATAGGTAGAGAAGTAGATTCAGGCACCTTGATGATGGGCCTCTTCCCATTCACCGCTCGAGGGGCAGGAGCAATAGGAGGTCATGGAGGCTAAGACGCAGGGGCAACTCCACAAGGGCCCTTCCCCTTACCATAAACAAGCCTCAACACAATGGGTAAGATGGGAAGCTCACACACTTGACATTTGACCTTCCGCCAATGGGGCACCATCAGACTCCCCATTCAAGGCATGGAAGAAAAATTTGAAGGCATTGCAACAAGGCAGGAGTCAAATGTGGATGAGATAGTAGAAGAAGAGAAGGCTGTAGGGCGTGAGTAGACTTCCCCTTACCCTTTTGAGAGGAGGAGGAAGTAGCCTATTGTTGCACAACCATAGAGCCTTTAACCGTAATAGCGTAAGGGGAGACAAGGTAGGTCACCTTTGGAGCTATGCCCCCATTCTTGTATTTGACATAGGTGCAATATAACAAGTCTGTCATTGGAGGAAGCAAACCAATAAGGGTAGGCTAAATGTGATCTAACAAGTATCCCCCACATGACACCAGAGGTTTATATCTAGTGTTATGCACAATATGCACAAAGCCCTCATGAGAGAACTTCAAACATTTATGAACTACCAAAGTGACAACCTTCATGGAAACTAGCCACAAGATGCCTAGTTTCATTCTAAACAAGTTTGACTCTAGGATGGTATCAAAAGGTGCATTTATAGTTTGGGGTCCTACCAGACTAAGAGAGTGATGGAACCAATTGGAGGTATCGAGAGTCCATCGTGTATATGTATTTTTCTCTTTGATTCATCATACTCAACCTTATGTAAGAAATTTATTAGTAGAATCTCCTCTTTTATAACATTCACATGACACGTAGGATCAACCAGAATACTAGTCACAATGTTCCCATCGATGCGAGTAGGAATGTACAAATGAGAAGGCTCTCTATTCACATTCATAGGCAGGTCTTGCGATGTAAAGGTTATAGTGGGTGATCTATTCATAGACTACACACAAGGAATGGGGAGATGCATAAAAGAGGCCATGTATCCGTACTCTGAAAGGACTTCCTCAAAGTACCCCAAAGGTTCAACAATCAGGCAATGACCTATCTATATTTCACTTCATAATGTCTAGGGGTCCTTGTGACTATGCCTGCTAGGGATCATAGGTTGGTTTGTGAGGTTATGTGCCCTGCAACATACACACCCACAACACACCTAGAACACGAGAGAATATTCCTTCAACACAACGAAACGGAACCAAAATAGTTCACGTCAAGTTCACCAAAATGTAGAGGAGGGGGATCAACTGCTCAGGGACTCCAAGTCGCGAGAGAGTCTAGAACAATAGGCTACCTTGAACTACCTCAAGCTAGATGAATGAGTTAGGAAGGTTTAAGGTTTCAAGGGCTGAAAAGGAAGGACAAATGGTTTATCATTTTCCTTTTGCTAACCCAAATGTTTCAAGGGATCAAGAGAGCTAGTTTTTTAGGTTTGGAAAATGACCTAAACAACTTACTACCAAAGGAATATAGCATAGAACATGGACTCCAGTGTGATGCGTAGGGGTCTCAAGGATGCGCTAACATCCATACAGATAGAGAGTGTAAAGCACAGTGCAGAACGCCAAAAAAACCTACTAACTACCTAATTAACATAGTTTTATGCTACAACAGAGATAGAAAATATAGAGATAACAAAAATACCAAGAATAATACTTTTAAAATACTAAGCTAGAATTTGGCAAGGGAAAGGTGGTAAAAATAGACCTTCAAATCTGCAAGTTGAGGCCTACAACAACTTCACTTGATGAACAACCTATACACACATGAACGAGAAAATATTAGGGTTGTTTTTAGAGGACTGCCTTAGTCAATCCCCCACATTGGTGTTTCCAGCTCCACGGAAAACCAGATAGCAATGATTGTAGATAGATGATAAAGAAGTATGTAGAAATAGAAATACCAAGCAATACTCAAACAACAATATGCTACTATGTGAGCGGATGATGTAAAAGTGGTTGGAAATGGAAGAATACCACATTCTCAACTACGTGCACTCAAGGAAAATGGAGGAAGGCGTGAGCTCGCAAGCTCTTCAAAGCAAACACTTCCACAACAACAAAGAGGAGGATCCAACAAAGTAGCTACTTGTAGCTACAATGGAGATGGTGAAGCATGAAGGAGCTGAAAGTGAGTGTATTTAATTAAGAAGATATCAAGAAAATGTGTCCCAGATTGAAGAATATGGATTGAATGGAAGAATATGCAATTTGAATGAAAGAAGGAGACAGGAATCCCATTTGAATTTAGTCCAAAGAGCAACAAATGTTACACTTTGCATCCAATGGAGGAGTGTAATGCCTTTGTAGATTCCACAGGTAGGAATCCTATCAAGACGGAAGTGTGCCACATGGATGTTCACACATATTGCTAGTGTCCTTGACAAAAAACCCCCCACCACACACAAATTATTTTTCAAGTGGATGGGAAATGGAAGCAGATCTGGAAAATACATCATCAGGATCACATTTTCTAAGGTAAGGGGTGTGTAAACGGGGAATTTGCAATGGGTTTTGTGTGAACCCCAATCCCAATACCTGCAAAACAACATGAACAAACACATTAGAAGATGAAATGCAAGCAAGAACAAGGATTCCTCAAGAAATTCATTTGAATAGCAAAAGAGATAGAATATGAAATGAAGAACACAATGAAATTTAAAAGTATATCAAATCCTATTCTAAAGCAAACAAACTCCTAATCTCTTGAGGGAATTGGTGCCAATTTGATGTGAAAATTGACCCTTTTCCCAAATCCAATGATGTAATGGTGATTTGATGAAGAAAGTTGATCCACTTTCTTAATGCTTGATGAGTACTCCAATGGAAAAATTTGCATAACCTAGCTAATATTCAATGACAATGGATGGAATTTGCTAATAATTTGAGCATAGTAAGTTTACTCAAATTGTGGATGTTGAAATGAGGAGATTAGCCTCTTATTTATAGAATGAAAAGATGGATGAATGTCCAAAATAGAGCAATGTGGGACTAAGAATTAGCCAATGGCAAAGTGCCACTTGTCAACCTATGAACGGATGGAGGATGTGCAAGTTTTGAGGATTGTGTCAATAAATGCATATTTTTGAATTTTGAATTTGTTGAAATGACATGCAAGAGGGAAGGAAGAATGCATTGAATGCCACTTGGCTCAAGGCAAAGGACATGTAAGCGAGAGTAAAAGTCTTGTTGGATGTACACGCCAACTTGGATTTTGAATTCAAACTTGAAGAATATTCCTTAAAAGATGCCTTGTTGAGGAAAATAGATCTTTAATCAATCAAATAAGTCTATTTTCATGTGCAAGTGGTAAAAGTTAGAGGATGGGACATGAAAGGAGATTAAATTAATCAAAGTTAATTAATTTAATGAAGGGGTTAAATGATGTGACCTATTTGACTTAAATCTATGGATTTATTTAAATCAAATATGAGAAGAATGTGATAAGGGATTAATTAAATAAATATTTTGATTTATTTAATTAAAAGAGATGATGTTAGATTAAACTAAATAAGGTTTTAATTTATTTAATTTAATAGATAGACTTAAGAGATTTAATCAAATCAAATTAATTATTTAATTAAATAGGATAATTAGATCAAAATGGCTAATTTAATTATCAAGAAGAGGCGACTTAATTTAGATAATTGATTTATTTAATTAAGAGAGGAATATTGATGAATTTAATCAGATAAAGATATTTGATTAAATGGTTAGACCGAAGGATGATTCGGGATGAAATGATGTTAGTGGTTAGGATTAGATGCATAATGTCAATCAGTACATTTTATATGTTTACATTTTGCCCCTCTTTGAAGCAATGCACTCATGCGTTGGTTCAAAGAATAAACGATCTTGATCAAAGTAAAAAAAAAAATTGATTTCAAAATATTGCCCCACTGCTATCCGGTGAGAGAAAACATCCCAATATATTGCCCCCTCAAGAGATTGGATGAAAATTTTGATTTTTGGGTGATCTCACGAAAAAAAGAGGACAAGGTGCCTGACAAGTCCAAAAAGGCTCCAAAAGGCCAAAAACATGTCTAAATGCAATAAAATAGGCCTCAATTCGACAAAAACGGGTTCAAAGGTCCAAAACCCTAGCAGGATAGCTAATTAGGGTGAAAAAACCCTAATTTTCAAGCTTAAAAGGGCTATAAGGGGTCACTTTCAATTCATTTTCACACAGCCATCTAACAACCTTGAGATTTGAGCTCTGACCTCCTGATGATATGGTGCAATGATAGCTCCCGATGCACATTTTCGATCAAGTTCAGACATACTAGTAGCCACCCGGTATTGGGGCACCAGTAAGTGATCCTTACTTGAGCTTTATTTCTGGTTTTTAGCATTCATTTAATGCGTTTAAGGTTAGCTATTCAGCAGTGGCACTATATAGCACTGCTCAAAAATTAAACTGCGTCGCTCGGTGTTAGATTGCACCACGGCGGTGGAGTTTAGAGTTTGGAAATAAACTCCAAACTCTGACACTGAGGTCATGGCCCACAAGGTCATTTCCAAAGTGTGACGCAGCAGTGTTTTATCAATAGGAATCTTTTCAAACTGCACCACTTGGAAGAAAAGTGCATCGCAGTGATGCGATTTTGGCATTTTGTGCCCTAGCTTCGTAGTTTGATAAAAAATCAAACAGCGACGCCTTCATGGATAGCGATGCTGGAGTGACTTTTTAGACGCTCAGCACAAGATTTTTCAAAAAAATTAACATGATGACCCTTCCTGATGCAGGATGCAGCGAGGGAGTTGTATTCTTTAGGGCACAGGTCACGTGATCTCTTTAGTTACTTGCAAGACCTTAGTGACAGAGAGTAGGATCGATTACGGGACATGGGGTTGTGGCACATCGCATACACAATGCCAGTGTGTACCCATCTTGGGATGATGTCTACACTTGCCGAGAGATGGCATAGCGAGACCTCATCTTTCCACCTTCCCACCAACGAGGCCATTGTCACCTTAAAGGACGTGTGGCACATCCTGAGATTGTCGACTCATGGTCAACACATTATTTTTGACATAGATATCAGGCGGGACGCCTGTCACATAGTCCTCGCCACAAAGGATGTTATCATTTGTGAGGGTCAAATTGAGCTTGAGCGTCATAGGGCTCTCGCCTCCCCCTTCCACTTGGTTGTTGCAGCCATCATTTCAAGTCTTGTTGCCCCAGATTGACAAGTTCGATACTTTAGTCCTTGCTGGGGACTCTATTGGGAGTGCATGGTGATGCGTGATAGGCCTACTAGTTTTGCTTGGGGGAATTTTCTTCTTGCTTCCCTTTACAAAGATCTACACGAGTACATCTACCTCGATGGTAGAGCACTCAGGGCAGGTGTCACACTCCACGTATGAGCATGGGAGCACATCGCATTTTTTCAGTTGTGGGTCATTCCAGTACCGATAGGGCCTAATGATCCCCTTGTATGGTGTTACAGAGGTGGTGTGTCCTTCACACATATGGGCGAGCACAAGATTCCCTACTAGAGGAGAGTCCTAGATGAGATGCAAAATTTTACTTGGCACCTGTACCTTGGTCGACCCAGATGGGCTGACGATGCAGACTGGATTTTTTTTCCCACCAGGACCGATTTATGTAGGGGTGAGAGCATACTATGGTGGAGAGGTATCTACCCGAGCGCGTTCAACAATAGTTCGGCGAGCCACAGGACCGTCTAGATGATGATTATGTGGTTGTATTTTCCAGCACCATGTCACATGCTTCATGGGGTCGATACATTCCTGCTTCAGATGGCATGGACAGCTTTAGACAGTTGGTGGCTTATCCATGGGCTTACAATCAAGGGACTGCAGATCCAGGCGTTACACAAGCATATAGAGACTAGTTTCGGCCTCCCCTACGTTTGACAGTTCTAGGAGCAGTCCCCATTTGATGAAGGATGATAAGCAGAGGGGGAGGACGAGGATGGAGACATGACACACAACAAGATCAGTCGGTCAAGCCCCCAATTCAGCCAATTCAACTAGGCCAAGCCGATGTGCAGATGTAGGATCAGTAGTAGGTGCTAGCTAGGCAATAGGAGCAGGCAGGTGCACCACCACGAGCTAGGGGTGAGGATCAACCTCAGGTACAACCTCCATGAGCACAACCAGTAGGGTAGCCAGTAGGGCAGGTGGATCTTTGAGATGCATTGATTGCGCAATTGCAGGCCCAGGTTCAGACCGTGACAGCGGAGAGGGATCAGGCCAAGACCGAGAGAGACCAAATCAGGGTCGAAAGAGACTAGGCCATTTTGCAGAGGTAGACCGTAGAACTATAGGTGGCCACCAAGATGGGTCGATGACAACAGTTAGAGAGCATGGCAGCTTCCTCTCAGAGCATAGTGTCCATTCAGTCTTACAGGTAGATCATTCGAGAGGCAGATTATTATCGCATGCATTATCATCAAATCGTGCCTAGAGCAGAGTGGGCCCCAAACTACTCACAACGGACCAGCCACAGACCAGCAGAGGGTCACGGTGATAAGGGTGAGGGCAGCAGACATGATGGTTTGACCTTGTTTTGATCGAGATGATGCTTTTTGTGCCTTGTGGGATTCTTTTTGATAGCCCAATGACCCTTTTTGTACTTATTGACACACATGTACAGTGATCCGATTATTTTGTACTATGACAATTACCCGATGATGATATATATGAGATGACAATTTTGATATGATGTGATGTATACCATTTATTTATGCATTTATGGATGATTCTATTTCTATATGTTATGCAATGATGTTTATGATGTGATGCGATGGATGCATTTCTTTTTTATGATGTATGTATTATGACTATATCTTATATCATGTTGTTTTATTCATGATATGCAGATGGATTTATATGATATGTGAAGTGAATGGATGATGATGTACGTTTATAATCTATATATGATGATCTATGTATGTTGGTGCAAATGATGATATGTGATATGAAATGTAATTTTCAAAATGATATGGAAATGATCTATGGTGTATATGCAAAATAATATGTGAACCATGCTTAAAAATGTTTATGGATGGATGTACGCTTTGCATGCAATGGATTTTTATGTTCCTATTTATGCTTATAATGATGTGGAATGATTTATGCAATGAAATGTAAAAAATGATTGTGATGCTCTTTATGAGATGATATGGATGATTAATGGACGATATAATGTTGTGTAAATGCAATGGTCATGTTTTATATGATGTGTATTGATGATGCAAATGAGATGGTTTTTTAAGATGTTCAAAATAACAAATATATCCTAAACATGTAATGTATGTGATGCATTTAATGTGATGTGATGTAATATATGAAATGATATGTTAATGCAAAGTAGTATGATGATGTTTAATGCAAAATGAACGTAATGTGGGAGATGACTTTATAATGTTTATGTGACATGAATATGCAATGGATTATCTATAATGCTTGTGTACCTATTGTATATGATTATGTAGTAGGTGTTAATGTGAAATGATTATGAAATGTTTATGCACATGAATGTTATGCGATGGTTTATGTAATGAAAGTAATGTGACGGAAAAAATGGATGCAATGTTCATGAGAAAGGAATGAGCTAATTTATGGAAAATGCTTATAATACCATGTTTATATGATGATGGAAATGCAATGCATATGTTCCCTGTATGATATGTTGATGCAATATGCTAATGATTTGTGGATGCAAGATCGACGATGACGATGATGATGATGATGATGATGATGATCAACTATCATAGTACCTTTTTAGTGTGATGAGCAAGAAGGGATGAAAGGAAGAAGTTATTTCAACAAGACACGAGATGATGAATATGCAAATGATGATGCCTACTTGATGAGGAGTTGGGATTTTAAAAGGGACAATTTTCTTATGTTTGATGACACACATGGCACGATGCATCAAGGTATAGAGAACCAAGATGGCGTTGTGCCCAATGTGATGAACTTTGACTTGACAATCAGATAGGAGTATCCTTGTTCACACCTGACATACAAAAACCTTGCTAGGATGTACTTTAGAAGTTTTAAACACCTCGGACCAAAACACAGAAAGGTATAACCTATCAATGTAATAGTCAACAAACTGCCCAAAACTTCCTCCATACATACCTAACAAATCAAGTATTTTCCAAGTTATATTACAAGAACGTCCAACAAGCAAAACAAACAAAAGATAATGACCATTGCCCCATTCCTATTTCTCTAAATCCTCTATTTGGATATCATCGAGAAATCCTTGGAATGATTGCAATAAGATAATTCAAAAGACAAAGAAAAAGTAAACAAACAAGCTGATGTTCTTCAATACTGCTGACCAAAAGGGGATATGTTTTTAAGGATAAGAACCAAAACTATTGCCAAAAGATAATGCCCATTGTAGGAAGGATACATCCTAGGACATGTTAGTGGATGGCGGCACGACATTTCGTTTATCCTAAGTGTTATTCGAAATGATTGATATGGGACTAAATTAGATGATAGGTTATCGACACAAAGAGTTGACCAACTTGCTTACGTACTGACTTAGACCTGAGACTTCATGATTTGAGTTTTTACTTTTCGCCTGCTAGACTTGTTTCTGATTGTCCTACCAAAGGTTGAAGATGACAATCGTTTATTATGAGTGATGTTATTGCGGGTGTAAGTGAGATGAGACAGATGGATTTTTTCAAATATTTGGATGTTTTTGGAGTTTTATGATGTTTTGAGGTTGTTTTTGGTATTTTTTGAAGATTTTCAAATGTTTTTTATTTTTTATTTTCCCAAAGTTATGGGGTTTTCTAAGATTTTAGCAAGAGACTAACCTAAAGACCTATCAACAGATTAGCCTTGCCTACGTTATACATGCAGAGACCATGTAGTTCAACTGATGACTTGAACGATTTACAGATGAAGATATACATGATGAAATGTTAGTTTATTATGACAGACGCCTAAAGGACTTACCTAAGTGTCTTCGGGGATGATCAAAGATCAACCTTTCCTACATTCAAGGCTGAAAGACCCGTAGTTTGACAAGACAACTTCATTTTTTGACTTTTTGATTGACTTCTTGACCTTTTTTAGGATTTTTTGATATGTTTTGAATGTTTTTGGATTTTGATATGATTTTTTTATGTTTTTGGATTTTCTGATGTTTTGATGTTTTTGGATTTTCTGATTTTAGGACTTCAAGGATATACATGAATCTGATCTAATGAGAACATGCCTCCAGCGTGATGCAATAGACTACTCTGATAAAGGCAGGACAAACTGACCTTGAGGATGGGCCGAGTAGTACTAGGAGGGATCATGATATGAAAACAAGACCAAGCTATAGTGCAGATGTGGGTGGATGAGTGATGGATGGGGATCTGAATGCGATGGATAATGGAAGTGTAATGGATGGATGATGCAAAACAAGCTGTGAAGATCCTGGTGGATGGAAAGTGTTTATTTACACAAGACGCCTGTTTGCCAGGTTTTCACTAAGGTACCTGTCCAAAGTGCCACCGAAGTGGTTTTCACTAGAGGACGATTTTTCTTTTTACTATTTTTAATCCTTTTTTCTTATTTTTTTGGATTTTTTGCATGTCTATTTTTTTTTTTTGTCACCAAGACGCTTGTTTGCTAGGTTTTCGCCAAAGTAACCATTTCTTCAGGACATTTTTTGATTTTTTGGTTATATACCTTGAAAGATTAGGCATAATTTTTTTGAGATGGGAGCTATTCATAGGCTTTGCAGAGGTTCCCCTTCGGGTGTTGATAACTGATATGCCCCTAACTAATAACTTGTTGTGATAACGAATGGTCCCAACCAATTGGGTTCAAATTTTCCTTTGTTGCTTGGGTTTGGGACATTCCTCTGATTCTCCTTTAATACCATTTCTCTGACTTGGAAAGTCTTGCTTATGATTTTCTTATTATAGCTCCTTTTGAGTCTATTCTAATAGACTTGCAAGTGATTTAAAGCATTTATACGTCGCTCATCCAATAACTCCAGCTCATTCAATCTTGAAACTTGGTACTCTTCATTTGTATGAGGTTTTGTAGTGATATTTTGAGTGATGGGAGCTCATCTCAATGGGGAGTACTGCTTCTAGTAGACCAGGGAGAAAGGGGTGGTGCTAGTGGGTGTGTGGATACTAGGTTCGGTAGGCCCAGAGGGTGGGATTGAGCTGCAGATGCCAATCATGACCTGCGTCATTAACTATTTTCTTGAGGATTTTCAAAATGGTTTTATTAGTGGCTTTTGTTTGGCCATTGCCTTGGGGATAGTATGGGGTGGAGAAGCGATGTTGGATTTTGAATTTTTTGCATAATTTGTGAACCTCCTGATTCTTAAATGGTGTCCCATTATCTGAGATAATGGCTTGTGGAACACCTAGTGGCAAATGAGATAGTTCAGATGAACTTTGATATCTACTTCCCAGTCATATACGTCATGGGTATGGCTTCCACCCACTTAGTAAAGTACTCCATGGCAGTTATGATAAATTTGTGGCCATTAGATGAAGTGGGAGTGATTTTTCCAATGAGATTGAGTCCCCACTACGAAAAGGGCCATGGTGTGACAATGGGATGAAGCTCTTGAGTTGGATCATGGATGAGGTCCCCATTCTGCTGACATTATAGACACCTTCTGATCTAGTCATGTGCTTCTCTTTCCATTGTAGGCCAACAATACCCCATCCTCAGCAATTTTTTGGCTATGGTCATTCCACTTGAGTGTGAACCACAAATACCATTATGTACTTCAATTAGAGTGGTCAATGCCTCCTTAGCATTTAAACAATGCAATAAGGTTCCTTCTATGCTCCTACGATATAGGGTAGCTCCTAGGATGACAAATCAAGATGTCTTTTTGACAAAGGTTCATTTTAGGGTTGAAGGTAGGTCGGCAAGTATGACTCCTATTCAAAGGCATGTATAAATGTCATGTTACCAAGGATCACCAAGACCAATGATTTCGCACACAAATTCTGATTTTGGTACCTTGAATGCAGGCACAAGAAGTTGCTCTATCATGAATTCATATTTTGGAACGTTATGGGGGATGTCCAGTAAGGATCCAATTGTTGCCATGGTGTCCACTGCTCTATTGTTGGCTCTAGGTATCTACTCAAATGCAATTTTGATGAAGGATTATTTAAGACTCTCCACCAATTTCTTATATGGAGTGAGTTTATCATCTTTAGTTTGGTATTCATCATTCACTTGGTTTATCATTAATTGAGAGTCTCTGTATACTTTGAGAGCTATAATGGTCCACTGCACTGCTATTCTGAGACCTATGGTTAAAGCCTAATATTTTGCAATGTTATTAGTGCAAGGAAACACCAATTTGTAGGACCTTGGTATGCAGTCCCCTTGTGGGGTGATAAAAAAGATACCGACTCTTGATCCATACTGCATGTATGAGCCATCAAAGTAGAGTTTCCAATGGTCGGCTACGTTGAGATTGAAAATGGATTCGTCTGGAAACTCTTAGATGAGAGGATTCTTTGAATAGATTGGTGCTTCTGTAAGCTAATTTGCAATGACTTGGCCTTTGATTACTTTTCGCTCCACACATTCAATGTCATATTCTAATAGTATCATTACCCATTTGGCCATTCTTCCAGTGAGAATTTCTTTTGACAGTAAGTACTTGAGAGGGTCAATTTTGGCAATGAGTTTTATTTTGTGTGCCAACATGTAATGTTTGAATTTCTATGATGCAAATACTACTGCTAGACATGCTTTCTTGATGAATGAGTAGTTTAACTCATGCACAACCATTGTTCTGCTGATGTAATAGATAGCCCTTTCTATTCCATTTTCGTCATGCTGAGCTAGGAGAGCTCCAAGGGTTGTTGTTGTTGACATGTAGAGAATTAATGGTTTTCTTGGGATTGGTGGCATTAGGACTGGTGGTGTAAGTAGATATTCTTTGATTTTATTGAATGACTCTTCACACTTGTTATCCCATTTGTACACTACTCCCTTGTGAAGTAGGTGAGAGTATGGGTTTTTTTTGTCTGCCAACTGTGCTATGAATCTGTGAATGGATTGAAGCCTGCCTTGGAGACATTTCAATTGCTTTAATGTTTTGGGTGCCTCCATCTCAAGGATTGATTTTACTTTTGTTGGATCTACCTCAATACCTCTCATTGATACTATGTATCCTAGTAGTTTTCCTGATTGTACCCTGAAGACACACTTCTTTGGGTTTAATTTGACCTTGTACTCCTCCAACCTGTCAAAAATGGCACTCAGGGTTGCTATGTGATCCTTTTCCTTCTGGACTTAGCTATAATGTCATCAACATAATCTTTGACCATCTTATGGATCATGTCATGGAAGATTAATGGCATGGCCTTTTGGTATGTTGCTTTTGCATTCTTTAAGCTGAATGGCATCATATTCTAGCAATAAGTCCCCCATGGACAAGTGGAAGTCGTCTTATGTTGGTCCTCTTTAGCTATCATGATCTGATTATATCTTGAGAAACCGTCCATTAAGGAAAGCATTTCATGTCCTGCCATCATGTCTATGATCATGTCAATATTGGGCAACAAGAAATCATCTCTCAGACATGCTTTGTTCAAGTCTCTGAAGTTTGTGCAGATTCTAATGCCCCCATCGGGTTTTGAGACAAGTACCAAGTTTGACACCCATTCTAGATAATCTATCAGTCGAATGAATCCTGCATCCAATAGCTTCTTTAGTTCCATTTTTACCAGCAGGGCGATCTGAGGGTGCATTTTTCTGAGCTTTTGTTTAACAAGCTTTGCTTCTAGGTATACTGCTAAGTGGTGAACCACAATTTATGAATCGAGTCTTGGCATGTCAGCATAGCTCCATGTGAATTTTATCTTTCTCTCTTAGGAAGGCTTTTAGGAGCTCTTGTTCTTTTGATAGTAATGATTTCGCATAGAATGTGATGTGCGGGGTTTCCTATGTTCCTAGGTTGACTAAATTGCATTTTTCTGCCAGGACTGTCGATTTTTCTTGGTGAAGAGCTCTGAAAGGAATATTGAATCCCCCATCCTCAGGCACCTCGAAGAGGTTTTCACCATTGGATATGTCCTTTTCTTTTTTTTTCTTTTCTTTTTTTTGGTCGAAGAGTGCCACAGTCTGGTTTTCACTCAAGGACTTAGATATTATTCTTAATTTTTCACTTTTGTGACTAAGGGATTCAATTATTTCCCCATAATAGGCATGTGTATCTAGCTCAATTATGAACCCTACTCTATGATCCCCACAAGGAATGTTATCCCACAATCCCATGAATTCTAAGAGTGTCTCATCGTTTCAAATGTATCAAGAACTGGTGGTCCTTGTTAGTTGTAGTCGATGAGTTGGGGGTATACTAGGCAGATTTCATGATTTTGATGGTCTGATTCAAAGGATAAAGTGCTAACCATGAAAAGAGTGATATCCTAAAATAGCCTAGGTAAGTTGTTCATGGAATCCTTGTCATCACTACTACTATTACAGATGTCGGTTATGTCAAAAGTGAAGTTATCTATGACACGACCTGTAGATACCGGTAAGCACAATTTAGCTGTAGTTTGCCGAGGAGGATTTTTTACCTTTCTAACTAGAGGACCTCTACCACATATGGTTATACTTAGAGGGGTACATCTGAGGCCAAGACTTCCCGTTCATGTCTTCGGAATGATAGGTATTATAAGCCCATTGTCATTTTTCTCAAGTCTTTGATTTCTGTCGTAGCCCATTGCGAGCATAATTTGTAGACCCTTGCTTTTGTCATCCATTGGTAAATCAACTATTGGTATCTCATCTTGGTATAGCATATGAGATGGATCCACCTCGATAACCTCATGACTAAGGTCTCCCCAACTTGTAAAGTTGGGATAGTCTTTAGGAGACGTTTGAAATGTGGAGGCTTCATTTATTTGTGGACATCCCCATGATCTAGGAGATTTTGGTAACTCTCCTATCACAAAAGAATTTTTAGGGATCATGTAGTTTCCACAACTTTTATCTTGGATGATGACCTTGATGTTAGAGATGGTGGGGATGGCGGGAGTGGCGGGTGTCTCTATCGCAAAAGTGGAACCAAGAGTGGCGAGATCAATGTATGGTGTGGATGGGCCCTCATCATTTTTTGGTACTTGGGGGATTTTATAGCACTTTTCCTCAAGGATTTTGTAGTAGGAAAATGGTTCAGAATCTCCATGGACGGTGACTTCTTGTCCTTCATGTGTGAATTTAACACATTGGTGGAAAGTTGATGCCATTGCTTGCATTGCATGAATCCATGGGCGTCCTAGGAGGATGTTATACAAGTCGAGGTCTAGGACCTGACAGGTGGTTTCCATGATAGATGGCCCTACTTGAATAGGTATTTTGATTGTGCCTTGGGACACTCTTTCTTGATCACCATATTCTCTTATTGTGCTACCCTTTCTGTTGTCGATAGAATCCTCTGAGATTTTTAATTGTTTGATGAGCTTGAGAGAACAAATATTCAAGCCCGCACCTCCATCCACCAAGATCCTTTTGACTTTGCTTTTATGTACTAGGACTTCTAAGTGGAGTGCATGGTTATGAGATGGTTGGGCAGGAAAATCTTGGTCAGAGAATGTGAGGAGATTTGGCGTAATGATATTTCCGACCTTAGCTTGGAATAGTTTTGCATCATGATCTGCGGGGACAGTGGATGAAGCCAACGCTTCTTGAAGGATTTTCCTATGGGCATATGAGATTTTTAGTAACTCCATGATGGAGATTTGCACTGGCATTCTTTTGAGCTGATCAAGGATGTTATATCCATCGGGGACAAATCTAGGTGTAGGGACTCTGTTTGGCTGGGATGATCCTGCGATGGTAACTTTGTCGCCTCTTGTGGTGACTCCACAATCAGCATGGGCTCCTTTGATGGTGATGGTAGTGCAGTAGTCATCCAAGGATGCAACAATGTGGTAATACACATGATTTACATTCGTGAAGGTTTCTTTCCCCTTATCTGTGTTATTATTCCCTTTATTGCCATGGTTAGCCATCAGATTCGTGTATATCTTAAGGTTTTGGTTTCCTATTGGTTGTTCCACATTTATAATTATTTGATTGATGAGATCTTGAATTATGTTTTTAAGCCTCATACAACTATTTGTGGTATTCCCTTTGATTTTATGAAAGTCACAGAGTTGATTCTCATTATACCAAGGAGGTTTCACATTGAGTTCCTGGTAATTCTCATAAATGGGAGCTTTGATGAGTTTTTCGTTTATCAATTTCTTCATGATGACTTCAAGTGGTTCCCTCAGAGCAGTGTACTTTTGCTTGGGGTAATTCTTGTTCTGTTGGGGTGGTCCCCTTTGGTCATTGACATTGTGAATTGCTTGATTTTTACTTGGTTGTTGTGTTGCTTGATGATTGTTTTGGTGTTGGATTTGGATTTGTGGTGTGGGTGTATTTTGGCGAGGGGAGTTGATGACCACTTTGGCGTAGACAACACCATCATTGGTTACATTTTTGCTTCTTGGGTGGGTGGGTAGTTGTTTTGTTGTTCGGGGTATGAAGTTGATCCTCCAGGTTGTGTCATAAGGGCTCGTTCAATGTTGAGTGCGTTAGAGATCAACTGGTCATATGTGGTGATCCCTTGGACCTTGAGATGGAATGCCGAGAGGCCGTCAAGGTTGGATATGATGGTGCAAACTTGTTTTTCCTTGGGCGTGGTCCATTTGCTCTGATTGGCCTTAGATCGCCATCGTTTTAGGAATGAAGAGAATGATTCATTCTTACCTTGTTTTAGAGCTGAGAGTTCTTCTAGACTGACATCCATTGCAATCTGATTTGTGTCGTTACAACATTTTGCAGACCAGGGGGTGGGATGAAGGTGTTCAGGGGTGTTTCAATTGTGGGTTGGATGGGTGGGTTGGTTGGTGTGTTATTTGATGGTATTTGCACATTTTGTTGAGCTAGGTACACTTGAACTTGCTGCTATATAAACAACTCTTGTTGTTGAACTTGTTGTTGTGCTAGGATTACTTGTTGTTGAGCTTGTTGTTGTGCTTGTTGTTGTTCCAACAATGCTTATTGTTGGGTTGCTAATTGGGCTGCTTCTTGCTGCTCTTGATATTGTTTTATTACTTGTTGATATGCTTGTAGTTGTGTTACTTGTTTTTGTGCAAGAAACTGTGCTTGTGCTTGTTGTGCTTGATATTGGGCATGCGCTTGAGCTTGAGCTTGGGCTTTTGTCGCTTGTTGTTGTAATAGAATTTGGGTTTGAGTAGCCTTTTGTGCTTGTAATGATGCTTGGGCTGCTTGAGCGGCTTGTTGCGCTTGTTGTGCAATTTAGGCAGCTTGAACATCTTGCGCTGCTTGTGCGGCTTATTGGGCAGCTAGTTGCACGGCTTGTTGAGCAGCTATTTGTGCGGCTTTTTTCTTTTGCACTTGTAGGAATTCCTTTTGATAAGAAGCTTGGGGAGCAACTTGCAATGCCATGTTGTATTGGTTTGATAAATTGGAGTTTGGTGGTGGTGGGGGTGGTGGTGGATTCAAAATGGTGCTTGTGGTGGTGGTGAGTGGTGATGTCGTGTTAGTGGTTTGAGTGGTGGATGGTGTGATGGATATGGTTGGTCCTTGAGAGCCCATGCTTTGAGATGTTAGGGGGTGGTCGATGATGTCGTGATTACTTGTGTAGTTGTCATCTGTTGTTGTAATATCGATGACAAGTTTTGAGAGTTTGGCATGATGCTTTGATTCGTGTTTGGAATGTTGGTTTGATTTTGATTGATATTTGGTAAAGGTGGGAGTCCCAAGCCAAGTAGAGGTGTGGATAGTGGTGGTAATGGTGGAAGAGGTGAAAATGTGAGGGGTGTGAGTTCTTGAGAAAATGATGTGGTGTTGAAAATGCCCCCAGGTCCGAACATGTTACCTTCTTGCGAATTTGTGAGGAGAGAGGTTTGGGGTGTTGCGCGGAAGGATGATGATGATGGATCATTAGCATTATGGAAAGTGAGAGGGACATACTTATGTAATGGATTTTGGGGTATGTTTTGTTCCAAAATGGTATTTGCATCCAAGTCTTGATTGTTGACAAGGGGGTGTGTTTGAATAGCATTAAGAAATGCATTTCCCTTATTAACATTGGGTTGGGTTGGAGCAAAAGATGTTGTGATTTGTGGAATGTTTTGAGTGATACTTTAGGATGGGGGTGTAGATGATATAGGGAGTGTGGATGAAATTAGAGGCATGTTCTCCAAAGATGGTTCCACTATAGAGCTTACGTCGAAATCATAAGTTAATTTGGCCTCTTGTTTTGCTAGTTCGAGCATGTATAGTGAAGGGTTAAGCCTCATCATGATGTTGATGATCTTATGGTTTTTCAGATTTTGGAGCATTTCGATTATTTCTTCATTTGACATCCCAAAGGTAAGATCTTCTTCTTGAATTTCCTCTTGTGGGTTTTGTGACGATGAGATAGTCAAAGGATTGCTTGATTCAACAGGATTCATTTCGGCGTTTGTTTGGCTTAGGTCACTTGAAGCAGGTGTTTCTTTGTCAGCTTCCATGTTCTTCTTGTATTGAGATCTAGTTTTAACCATAAAACAAGGATAAATTTTCAAGAATATGGGAGATGAATATCCAATTCTTTGGATTGATCTTATTTTAAGCACAAAAGAGAAATTTTTAGGGTATCTTGAGGATCAAAATGTGATATGAATGAGATGGATGATGTGGATGTTTAATCTTTTGATAAATATTGAGGGGAATGCTAGGATTTTAGGACTTTTGGATATGTTTTGGATTTTGATTTTGATTTTTTTTGGATTGCCCTTGACTTGATTGATTTTTGGTTTGCTTTGATTGAACAAATAGACCCTAAGATGTTGGATGATTATCTAAGGGGTAGATTTTCTCAAAGGATGATAATTTGAATATGTGTAGGAGAAGGATGCATCTACCCACACCTATTCAAACAAGAGGATAATTTAACCAAGCATATGAAGAAGGATGCATCTACATATACCTAGCTAAACAAGATGGTTTGATAACTTTGACTAAGAATATGCAAAAGGATGCATCTACACATACCTAGCCAAAGATGATTTGATAAAGATTTCAAGGATTTTGTCTCAAGGATTTGATGATTTTGATTTTTTCCAAAAATCCTAGCATGAAGGATAGTTTCAAGATTTCTCAAAAGATGATGATGAGATGATTTTTGGTTTGATGTTTGAAGGGTTGATGAAAAAGGATTTTGATTTATTTTGATCCTAGGATGAACCTAAAAAAGACACTTTGTTTACCTAGACCTCGGTATTGAAGAACATGCAATGCTTCTATGGACCTTTATAACTAATAAGTGGTTCAATTTGAGCATACATTTTCGGATTTTGAATCAAGGACTTTTTGTTTTGGGATTTTGATTTTCTTGGAAATTGTGAGGTTTCAACACATGTGAGAGTTTATTTTGTTATCTTTGCTTAGTGACTTTATTTTACCACAAACACTTCTTTGATTAGGTTTTCCAAACTAGATGTC
Organism: Sequoia sempervirens; assembly: GCA_007258455.2. Classification (NCBI taxonomy): domain Eukaryota; kingdom Viridiplantae; phylum Streptophyta; class Pinopsida; order Cupressales; family Cupressaceae; genus Sequoia; species Sequoia sempervirens. The sequence goes on from VDFB02000002.1 coordinate 236,741,863, forward strand.
AATGTCTTAATTTCTTCGAATCCCACAAAGTATGTTATGTGGAAATTTGATGAATTCAAGGCAAGGGTTACCTATTGTTTAACTTTAGTAGACAAATTGAGATGCAATCCAAATTTTTAGAAACCTCTAAGGATAAAATCCCAAGGGCAAGCAATAACACATGAATTGGGTCAATTGTATTTGTCTCCTAAAGGGTTTGAAATTTTGATGATGATGTTTAAGTGTTTGTTTCCAAAATGTTTTCGAACAAGCAAAGCATTTTGTAACTAAGAATAAGTACAACCCTATGGATATGAAAGACAATATGTGTTCAGTCCCCACTTGGACAAGTCCAACTACACTTATCTTTAGCGAATGGTTAGAGTTTGACCCCACTGGCTCCCCTCCATGACACTCACTTATACGAGGCATCCAAGCATCAACACCCATGAAACTCCCATGGCATGCTTTCCATTTCTACTAAAAGACCGTAAGAGTGTTGGGCGGCTTCAAAACGACCATTCTTGCACCAACAAAATAGATCAAGAATTTTGGCAATTCTAAAACATGGGTTTTCATTAGGACTTTCCATTCATGGATATTGACCCATACGACGAGAGTCCCTTTTCAAATCCATCTCGTCGGAGCCAACTGTGTGATACTGACGTTTATTCCAATACCCACATTTATATCTCGATTGGAAATACTTTTGGCTTTAGAGTTTTACTCGTTGAGTCGTTCTCTTAGGTGAGTATTTTTTCCCCAAGGCAAGCCCTTTGAGATAAACAAAAGTAAATAAACGTATTCATACTTCGATAGACCCTTGTTTAGAAACAAAGAGAGAATGTATGCAATAAGTTTATTCACACTCGCAACGTGTTTTGTTCAATTTTAAGCCCAAAATGAAGTGTGGAGGTTATTACTTTATCTCAACCTAAGATCATAAAAAGGCCTTTTGATTCTCAAGATCGCTATAAAGCATGAGAGAAGCATATACGTCCTTTTCGATGATGTTAGTTTAAGTAAGCAATCACAAAGACAAAGTTGCACATGTTCATTTTACCATTTCAAAGCAATTGTGAGTTAATTTTAAAAACACCAAAGTGTGACAAATTGTCTTTTTCAATTTTTAATCTCAAACAAACTCTATTAGATTGGAGTCCTAATGTTCATTTTAAGCCTTTTGTAGCAAAATTGAAAAGTTCTTTTTAAAGCCCAAACGAAATTAGTGGATCCTAAGCTTAAAAAGATGACAAATTTTCCTTGAGAGGACTAATGAATCCTCAAATAGTGTTAAACAAACACTAAAGTGTTTAAAAACACTTGCTTTTGTGAAATGACCTCATTATGCATCTCTTCCTCTTCATCTTCTAATCAATTCAACCTACAAGAAAAATCAGTTATATTCTACAAAACATAGGTTAAAAAGACAGAAAATAGATAGAAGAAGCAAAATTTGAAAAAAAGCACGTGCTGAAAATTAAATTTTACTCCATACTCCCCTCCAGTGGTGCAATCCATGAAGGTGTCGCAGTTTGATTTCTCCAGTGGTGCTATATAGCACTGCTTGCCAGTCAATGTCGCTCTGCAATCAGACCAGTGAGCGTGAATGGGTCGCCTTTTTGCCTAGCGGGGTAGTTTGATTTTTTTTTTAAATTCCCACGGGTCTGATTGGTTAAGCAGTGTAGTTTGAAATTTAAAATCTTGGGCAGGAAGACTTTAGCGTCAGAGTTTGAATTTCAAGCAGTCTTGTATAGCGACGCTGGAGAACCAGCGGTGCTGAATAGTGACGTTGAACCTATAAACAAAGAAAAATGCGTAAATTTGATTAAAAAATGTGATTGAAAGGTGAGATTGCCCTCCTTCTAGCACCAAACGTGCGAACCCCAATCCCAACATAAACAAACACATTGGAAGATGAAATGTAAGCAAGAACAAGGATTCCTCAAGAAATTCATTTGAATAGCAAAAGAGATAGAATATGAAATGAAGAACACAATGAAATTTAAAAGTATATCAAATCCTATTCTAAAGTAAACAAACTCCTAATCTCTTAAGGGAATTGGTGCCAATTTGATGTGAAAATTGGCCCTTTCCCAACTCCAATGATGTAATGGTGATTTAATGAAGAAATTTGATCCACTTTCTTGATGCTTGATGAGTACTCCAATGGAAAAATCTGCATAACCTAGCTAAGATTCAATGATAATTGATAGAATTTTCTAATGATTTGAGCATAGTAAGTTTACTCAAATTGTGGATGTTGAAATGAGGAGATTAGCCTCTTATTTATAAAATGAAAAGATGGATGAATGTCCAAAATAGAGCAATGTGGGACTAAGAATTAGCCAATGGAAAAATGCCACTTGTCAACCTATGAGTGGATGGAGGATGTGCAAGTTTTGAGGATTGTGTCAATAAATGCATATTTTTGAATTTTGAATTTGTTGAAATGACATGCAAGAGGGAAGGAAGAATGCATTGAATGCCACTTGGCTCAAGGCAAAGGACATGTAAGAGAGAGTAAATGCCTTGTTGGATGTACGTGTCAACTTGGATTTTGAATTTAAACTTGAAGAATATTCCTTAAAAGATGCCTTGTTGAGGAAAATAGAGATTTAATAAATCAAATAAGTCTATTTTCATGTGCAAGTGGTAAAAGCTAGAGGATGGGACATGAGAGGAGATTAAATTAATCAAAGTTAATTAATTTAATGAAGGGGTTAAATGATGTGACATATTTGACTTAAATTTTTGGATTTATTTAAATCAAATATGATAAGAATGTGATAAGGGATTAATTAAATAAAGATTCTGATTTATTTAATTGAAAGAGATGATGTTAGATTAAACTAAATAAGGTTTTAATTTATTTATTTTAATAGATATACATAAGAGATTTAATCAAATAAAATCAATTATTTAATTAAATAGGATAATTAGATCAAAATGGTTAATTTAATTATCCAGAAGAGGTGACTTAATTTAGATAACTGATTTATTTAATTAAGAGAGGAATATTCATGAATTTAACCAGATAAAGATATTTAATTAAATGGTTAGACCGAAGGATGATTCAGGATGAAATGATGTTAGTGGTCAAGATCATATGCACAATGTCAATCAGTACATTTTACATGTCTACAGGTGTAAATTCATGTGATTGCACTATTTGATGACAAAAAAGTTACGAGGAACAATATTTATTTAGGTCCTGGTTATTATCATGTACCCCATCTAGAAGATTTATGGGCAGATTGTGTTGATGATAATGAAGTTAGAAAAAGAGATTGGATGAGGTTGACTCTTGGACAAGTTTTAAATTTCAAGATGGTATGGAATATAAGAGGGTTAGAGGATGATAGCTTTGATTTGGTTGGTCCCATCTATATCAACAAGGTAAAAATGCAATCCTTTCCCCCAATTGATTGGAATTTTAAGGGAAATGAGGATTTGAATGCTAATACTACAACACCCTTGAAGAGAACTCAGATGTGGCTTTCCAAGAAGAAGGGGGAAACTACCAAGGCTCCACCCAAAGAGAAGAGAGGAGCTCGAGAATAAGCTAGCGCTAGTCATGCAAGTACAATTCCTTTTGTGCTATTACCATGACTAGTATAAAGCACATGCTTGCCAAGAAATAGTGAAGATGGAGACGGTCCTCCTGAGAAAGACAAGGGTCATGAATAAACATGTGGTAAATGTCCTTTCCTTGACATCATAATTGAAGAAAAATTAAAGAATGAAGTTGAGCAACATTTAGGAGGAGGTATTCAAGAGAAAAAAGTTGATAGAGAAGGTATAAAAACTCATATCTAGCAACCTAATTGATCTCAGGGTAGGCTGGAGGAAAGCATGCAAAAGGGTAAGGGCTCAACCTCTTTTCCTTTGAGTACACATAGTGCAATGAAAAATCCTCTTCTCAACAGAGCCCTTTGTTTTTTAACACTTGCGACTTCTCAAAGTCTTGATGCTACTCCATCTGCACCATCTTGGTTGGAAAATTCCCTCTCCCAAACGAGAAAAATGGTGCCTATTACTTTGTTAGAGTAATAAGTTATTATGCTTAATTAATTACATCACATTGATTAATTAATTAAGTCACTTATTCCTCTTTATTACTTAAGCTAAACTTAGGCACATTAATAATTAATTAATTATTAATTATTAAGTGTGCACACTAGGGTTTCATTTAGGGTTTCCCTTTTAGGGTTTCTTGATCTCCTTCATAAGGATTGATCACTTTGTAATAATTGATTCTCTTAATGCATTTTTACTGAGAGGTTTATAGAACATCATTTTTGGTTCTTTATGTCTTTTGCATGTAATAGGTGATTGCATGCAGGTGATATTGGATTCTAACATGGTATCAGAGCTCCAGACCTGCAGCTGCTTGTTCATGATCTGAAGATATGGCCTCTTTGTGAGTTTCAAGTGTAAGGGTATCCACAAGCATCTTTTCTGCAAGATCTGGGGGTAGCCATTTTTTCGGGACACTATGGGCTCAAACGGATGTCGCCATTGCGTTTGTAGTGTCCCAAAACCCTAGAAACGCCTGTCAAATCATCCATTTTGGTGCAGTTGATCCGGGAGGCAAATTTTTTTTGTCTGGGGGGCCGTACAGCGTCCCCAACACGCAGATCAAGGCAAAAAAATCTCGAAAATCATGCAAAAAGGGTCAAAATTCCTCCTAGTTTCTGCGCGCCCAGTTCAAAAGGGGTCCACCGCCCAGCGGCCACCCATCCGTAGCTCGCCACCGCCGATCCACCAGTCCGCCGCCTCGCTCAAGCCCCCGGTCGACTCTCTGCAATTCGCCGGTGGTCCTATGGGGACCAGGAGCTACACGAAAACTCGCCGGTCGGCACTCTGATATTCTGGCGAGTTTATCAGCATATTCTGGCAACAAGGGAATATTCCAGCAGGATTTTTCCGACGGCCGAAAAAAATTTCTGCGGGGGGGGGGCATTTTTTTTTTGCTGTGACGGCCAGACAGCTGTCAAATTTATGCTCGGCTTTTGCTGACGTCAGCATGACGTCATCCGTACGGCGGCCCCTCTATGCCCCTCATAACCCTAGTTTTTTCTAAAAGAGCAGTTTTTTCTTTTGGCCATAACTTGGGCATACGGTATCGAAATCAGGAAAACGAGATATCGCCGGAAAGCTGGTTCTGAGCACTTTCATTTGGTGTAGTTTATTTTTCATTATTTTACTATTTTCCTATATTTATTTCTGTTTGAATTTAGATGTTGTTTTTGGACTTTCGAGCTCATAAATTTTTGCCAGGATGTCCAATTTTTGCCTTGTTTGCGGCATTGGAAAGGTATTGAGGAGCTCTATGTTGCTGTCCATGCACTTTTTCTGTATCTATCCTAGGTTTATCAGTTAGTCCAGATTTGGCCCGATGGGTTGTTTGGCGATTACTTGGATGTTTTGGCAGTTGGGAGAGTGCATCTTGCATCTTTGCACTTCATTTTCAGTAATACATCATTCAATAATTGCTTGCTGCTTCATAGATTTTAGGGTTGTTCCTGTTTGAAGTTTTTGAGTGTTCCGTGGCATCGGGTCACTGTCACATTATTTTGATTCTGGTTTTGGTTTTAGTTGTAGACAGAGATATCTTTCCTTGCTTGTCAGATTGCGGTTCCAGTGTTACTCTACAGAGTTCTTCCAGTGCTTCTTTGCAGCATGACATCACATTGTAGGGGGGTTTTGTCCCACTGGGTTTTACCTTCTCTACTCCATTATTGCATTTGTAAATGGGTACCTGATTAGGCCTCGTTGTCGGGACCCATCTTTGCTTTCATGCATCTTATTCTAGTGTTTTAGCTTCTTCCTAAGTTCATCTTAAGGGGGGGTGGTAGAGTAATAAGTTATTATGCTTAATTAATTACATCACATTGATTAATTAATTAAGTCACTTATTCCTCTTTATTACTTAAGCTAAACTTAGGCACATTAATAATTAATTAATTATTAATTATTAAGTGTGCACACTAGGGTTTCATTTAGGGTTTCCCTTTTAGGGTTTCTTGATCTCCTTCATAAGAATTGATCACTTTGTAATAATTGATTCTCTTAATGCATTTTTACTAAGAGGTTTACAGAACATCGTTTTTGGTTCTTCATGTCTTTTGCATGTAATAGGTGATTCAATGTAGGTGATCTTGGATTCTAACATACTTTTCCAAAGGAAGATGTAGTAGGGAAAATTTTACATAAAACCCCCGAAGTAAAGAAACTAAAAACTACATCTAGACTAATGGAAGATGAAGCTTCCAAAAATTTGATTATGGAAGGTGCCTAGACTTTAGTGCAAAAAGATCCAAATTAGGCTACCACAATAGACTACAATGTAACTAGAGTGGATTTAGGTCCACCCAGTAGGGGTGGAGAAATTCATAATTTTAGGTCACAACCTCTAGGATAGTGTAGAGAACAAAATAGGATAAACAAGACAAGGATGAGTAAAATAAGTTGGTATAACTCCTTTCAAATTTTCTTAGAACTTTAACAAATCCCTCTCCTCAACCTCTTAGTGAAGCGAGTCTTGCTTTCGATCCTAATTCTATAGTTGGAAAGGAAATGATGAGTATAATTCAAAAGGAAAACTACTATGGCAAGGTTGTTCAGAGCTGGGTACCAGAGATTAAGATAAAATGACCTCCTTTGATTGAGAAATTAAAAACAGTGTATGATTTGAGTTTGTACTACTAAGAAACTTAATCAATTATGAGTTGGTTAACTATAAAAAGGAGGAGTCACTTTGGTTGTAGATTGATCATGAATTGGTTGAAGTCATTGTAACGGGTATGGAAAAGTCTGCTTCTTAAAACAATATTTCATCTTGAGAAGATTCCTAAATTGTCATGTGGAGAACAAGTATAAAGTGGAAGTTTCAAGTCATAAAATCAAATTTCTTAGAATAAAGAAAGTTGATGAAAGAATGCAACCGTATCAATAATAATTTTACCAAGAGATTTTTTGATTTCAGATGCCAAATAACAAAGGCCAATAATCAAGGCCCTGCTACACTTGAAGAGGTAAAGGGCAACTTCTTTGAAGTGGTTGATAGATCTTGTCAAAGGAACAAGAATTCGATAAAGAGGTGTTAAAGAAATTGGCTAAAATTGATTCAACATTGTCATGGCATGAAGACTCTCCAATTCTTAGTACATGCAAAATGGATACTATTTATGTCACCAAAAATGCTTGGAAGTTGAGAACAAGAAACATAATAGTTCCACAATGGATAAAAATTCCCACTATTGTGATGGCCCTAAAGGATTACCAAGCATGCATGGTAGCTGCTCAACAAGCACTGCCTGAAGGATAAGTTCTTGCCACTTCACATACCCAGCCACCCCAGCAATAAAATCTATTAGTTTCTTTGGATTTATATTTTGTTTAATGATTATTAAATTTGATTATTTTGATTCTTGCAAGAATCAGTTACTTTCAGTTATTTCAAGACTTCGATGACAGTTATGTTACTAAACTATAAATATGTTTTATTTTGACATTGTAAGGGTTTAAAATTTTGATTCCCCTTGCACTATGATGCATGAGTGAGAATCAATCATAATCAAAGGATCTATTTTGTAGTTTGATATTTTATTGTGAATGTTTATTGTCTATGTGCAATGGATTTGTGAATAGAATGGTAATGTTTATGAATAAGTCAGTGAGTTTAGATGAGCATTTGAATATTCCCTCCCTATTAGGATGTGTTGCTTTGTGGAATTTTATTTAGTTATTTGCAATGAATGTTAAGTTGCAAACGAGTCCAATCAACAAACTCCTAATAATCTTATCTGTGAGCTACAATATTGATTGTTTGCTAGTCCAATTTCCAGAATTAAAGTTTTCTTTAGTTTTAAATCATTTTTTAATCACATCTATTTTCATGGCTATGGATAGATGTTAGTTTTCCTTTCTTGCTTTATAGTTAAAAGCATACCCCTGCTTTCATTATATTCAAAAAATTCCAAAATTTGAATCAAAAGAGGGAGTCGTACCTCAATTAAAATTCAGAGGAAAATCACCAATGCAATGGTGATCTCTCTAACTGAACTGTTGATCGATTCATCCTTCTTCAGGAAATATTGAGTTATTTTAAGTTCATTATTTAAAGGACGAAACTATCAACCAACAATATCCTAGAATAATTTTATTTTATTAATGTCTCTACATTCATGTTTTCTATATATGCCTCCATGACCTATTTAAAATATTCTTCAATATTTTTCTAGTGTTACTTCCCATGAAAAAGCATTAACCTCCTTAGCTCTTGCAACATTTGGAACCAATGTTTTCTCGCATGCAAAAGCCTCTAAAACTATAGTAACATAGTGATGTAAATTTGTTCATTTAGAGATATCCCTGCTAATGACATTTTTATATGCTTGATTATCAAGTTTTATAAGATTGAAATTTATATCAAGTGAAGAAGAAAGAAAAAGGGCATCTTAAGATATAAGCACTTTATTTTATTTCTCATCTAGCAGTTTTTTTCCAGAAAATGTGAACTTACATATTCATTAAGAATTGAAAGAAAGAGGTATCTTGCTGAAAAAAAAAAGTGAATTTATGTTCGAATGAAGATCATTTTCTTCTATTGAATTCTAAGGCAAAGAGATATTTATCTAAGATTCAAATTGTATCTCATCCTAATCACATTGCTTCCATGCAATTTTAATTGCTCAACGACTCACATATCTTATAATTCCAAATCTACTTTTGTAAAGACGGTTTCAGTGGGGATGACAAGCATTCTTAAACATCATTGGGGAAAGCTCTATTGTGCTTATTAGCAGGCTAAGAAGTTGCACGCTGTCGACCCTCTACCAATGAAGTAAGGAAGGAAAATTTTGGCCTCCACCATCTACATTCAACTTCTATAAAGATTATTAAAAATATGCTTCAAATGACTATTACAAATGACATTAGAGTCCCGCATAATTAGACTCATTGAGTGGCTAGCAAATTGACAGTAGAGATGAAGAGGCCATGGAAGCCAAAAGGAATCATTTGTAGAAGATTCACAACCACTACGATTTCTAATGTGGGAGACTGAGCATCTACCAACTCAAATTTGGAAATTTGTGTATAGTCTCCATTCACAAATCACATATCATCAATTCATTTTAATTTTGGTGTCTGGCATTAAAAACCATTATTAAATACAAATCCATGGTGGGAAAATAATTTTGTCACCCATTCCAACATATTTTACATTTTGTGGGAAAGATTGAGATCTGTGTTCTTCCTTCTGCTCACAATCTCGAGTAGTAGAGCACCAAAGCTACAAACATCAGCTTTAACTGCATACTTTGGAGCCATGTAACCGCTGCCCCACAAACAAAACCTCACTCGAAAAAATAAAAAAATTAACCATCATTAATCTGAAACCTGACTAATTTATAAAAAGGTTTTGCTTGTTTTATCATTCAATGCAAGTTCTTTAGAGAAAACAGTTAAAGGATAAATAAAGAAACATGGATTTAAAAAGGAAATGGAAGTACAAAAATGCTTTGTTGAAGGGCTTGTAATCATTCAAATGATATGGGAATTGCATACCTCATTAAAATTCCCTCTATAGAAACCAAAAACAATGTGTTAATTGATGTAGTGTTTAATACTCTTTTAAACAAACATGACAACTCTTCCACTTCAACCATTTCAACTTCATTTACATGTGATTTCTACCATTTGAAATGCATGGCAATCATTTCTTTCCCCATGTCATATTTGCATACATTCAACTGTTCATCTTCCTGTCATTTTTTGTGTGAGGTGTTTAAATCTTTACATAGATTGGAGGCTGCCACTATAGGATGCCTCTCGGTGTAAATACATGGAGTTAAGGTTGCACTAGAATTAGGAATTGAAGTGCATAAAGGAAAAGGAGGGATAGAAAGGATGTCTAATTTCTTTAGTTGGATAAAGTTGTTCAACAATTGGAAGGATGGAACAAGACAACACCATCAGATAAGTTCAATTTTGTGTGTTTTGGTACTATTTTATCAAAGATGAAAGCACACATGGTTCTATCCTCGCTACGTGCTCATATCCTTATGGGTGTAGTCTTATTTGATTAGGTGTAATAACATCCATTAAGGCATATTGGAATCATGCATAAATGCAACAAAGTCCTTTGTGTTTTTTAACAAAAGTTATTGTGATTGATAGAATATTTTGTATTTACTCGTACACTTGCAATATTTAAAAGGGCAAAAATAGTATTTGAGACATATTTAGGTATCCACCTTTGTCACATTCTAAGGCTAATTCAACAATAAAGTATATAGAAATTGATTGTAAGTGTGTGAAACTAATCCTAGGTGTAGGTGTAGGTTGTTGTAATAATGGTGGATTGTGATGTGTGCTTTTGGTGGGTTCCATCAATATCTAAAAGTAGGCTTGAGATCTCTATGAAGTGTGAATGATTGATTTATTTTATTTTTACTACATCTCAATTTGACCATTATTGGAAAAATAAGGTTTAAGGGTAATGAAAATACAATTTTCTAGGTGGGGAATAACAAGTTTGAATTCAAGGGATGCTAGCATGCATGGTGGAAAATGAGAACTTTGAATTTAATGGATACTAGCATGTGTTGTGCCTTGCACCCATGCCCCACTTTATCTTTGACATAGTGAAAACCCCCCTTCTTTTCTTGTTGTCCCTTTTATTTCTGTCTTTCCCTTTCTTTCTTTTTCCCTTCTTTCCTATTATATTTTTCTTGTTTTTCCCTCTATTCCCCTTCCCCATGTTTCCTTCCTCTTTTCTCTTTCTTCTTTTCCTTTGAGTGTTTTTTTTAGGCATTGTGGTGTTGGTGTGCTTGATGTTGGTATTCCATATCCATCAAGCCTGACCCTCATCATTTGTTCTTGTCTCCTTGTCATTGTTATCATTTCTCTCTTTTGCATATTGGAGTATTCACCTAAGCACACCCCTAATCTCAAAGGATCGATTGTGACAACATCTTGTCACCTTAATTGTCACACTTGTCAAATGCATTTAATCTATTGTCAAAGCCTTTAGTGGACATTTAATGGGAATTTAGGGGTGGTTGTCAAATAAGCTTACAAGATAATCAAAGGGTAATTTTTTATTTACCCTACACATTTGAGTGAAATTGAGCTTTGCATTTTTTTTATTAGACCCTGGTGATCACCGTGCTTTCCCTGGTTGCTTCTATTGTTTGTCACATTTTTTGACTAGTTCGGGTGTTTGGGTGTCCTTTTCTATTATCATTTTTGTTGCTTCCTGTCTTCACCTTTGTTTCTGTGTGAATTACCATGTTTGTTCCATGTTATTCAAATTCTTTTCGATTCATAATATTTTTTTTGGTGATTTACATGTGTTTGTGTGTGTGTTTCATTCTTGGTTCGATTCAATGTCTTCATTTTTGGTTTTCTTTCTCTTGTTTTTTATTTTCCCCTCTTTCTCTTTGTTTTTGTTGTTGTTCTTTCATTTTCTTTATTTTCTTTTTGTTTTTATTTTTTGTTGTTCATTGAATCGAGATGAGTCTTGGTGCGCTAATTGATGATGTTTATGACACCATCGTATCATGTGTTAGAATTTTCCCTTCTTAGGCAACTCTTTGTACCTTCAGATTTTTTGAGAGTTTGGTCTTTTTGGACGTTGGGTTTCGATTGTTTTGCTTGTTCCTTACACCTAACTTGCAAAGTTCAACCCTTAAGCCTTAGTGAAATTTAAGCTTTCAAATTTTTGGGTTTTGCATATCGGGGATATCCCTTACTGTTGGTTTCCTTATGAGGTAAGAGTTAAGCAAAACTCTCGAAGCTTGACACCTGAAGCATTATAGGAAATGATCTTGATGAAATAGGCAAAGTGTATTGAACATCAAACCTCAAATGTTTCATTTAAATCATGTCTTCATTTCATGATAAATCTTAAGCTAAATGCTCAATTCCCAATTCTCAAAGTAAATATCCTTTAAATAGAACATAAAATAGGTTTCATGTATTAGATGTCGAGAATCCACCATGCCAAGTGCTAAATTAAAAGGTAAAGGTTAAATATCAAGACCAATCCCCAACCTCTAAAAGTCTTTAACTCATTGTCGAATGACATTAAAAGGAAGTATCCCTTAGCTTCTATATTCTTTAATAAGTAAGAGATAAGTGGCATGCCTGACACTCGACTCCCAAAAGATCGCAAAGAATGAGCTTTTATTACATGGATATCAATGTTTGAGAATCTGTTGTTTGAAGTGTTTGATTCTTTAGTAAGCGATAAGGCTTACGTTGAAGGTCCAATCCCCAATATATCTAGTTTTGCTTAAAGCATGCTTTTAATGAGCTCTTGATTCACAATACAAATGATTTATTAGTCTTCAAGACTTATTAAGGGATATTTTTACCTTTCTTCAAGCCTCTCTTATGAAAGATCCTAACATGTGGTGTTTTATATACAAAAGACATGCCAAAAGACCCAACATAGATGAAGTGCCAATACAAGGGCTATCACCCTCCTTTAAAGATGTTTTCTCCATATGCAAATAGTGGGGATATTGACCTTGGGAACTTAGATTTGGATGAATTCAAAAGGAGAACCAATGCTGAAGAAATAAGGTCTTACAATGCCACTTCATTGGCCAACTCAAGGTTAGTGGAGACAACTTCCTTCCTAGTCACAATACAATCACCTAAACTTGTCCTAACCTATGTCCAATATTATGACTAGAAGCATAGAAGGATCATGGCGCAGTAGGAAAAGTAGTTTTGGACATTATTTCATACATGATTGGAAGAGTCTTTAAGATCCCAACTTCTCCTCAATATGATTCTGTGAATATGAAGAAAGCAATGGATTACTTTGAGAAACATAAAGCAAGCAACTTCAATCTCATCAACAACTAATTGTTGCTTAATCCATGAAAGATGGATCTCAAGATGGCTAGGGTACAACATGAAAGTGAATTTAGAAAGATGCCAAAGAACAAATCACACTCCTAAGTATAATTTTTTGATACCGTCATTCTAGGGACTTCTACCTGTGGATGGTCTAGTTCATATTGTTCATTAGTGACAACAAGAAGATTGATTGAGCTACTCTCATTAGTGACAACCTCAATGAGCAACTAAAGGATGTGTTGTATAGCAAATTTTTTTACATTGCATCCTATTTGGTATATCTACTAGCTTTCCAATCCACTTTTCCTAGATTAATTAGAGTGGGTTCTTTTCAACTCAGGGAAGTTAAGATCCATGAACATTATCCACAACTTAAGTTGGAGGATAGTTACAAAAACTACTATGTAGTCAATGATAATTTTGTTTGCACTATCATCAGAGGATTAATTTTGCTTGCCCTATCATTAGAGGATTGGAGGGAGATTTATTAAGAATAATCTTAATAGAATCTATGGGAGAACTAAAGAATTGGGGGAATTGGTATATCTAATTCAAGAAATTCACCTATATTCGAGTGGTTGGCTTCCACAAATATCCTCTTAAATTTCCAAGATATGCTTTCGATAAGATGATCCTGTTGGAGTTGTGTAGACAAGTCACATAAATCCACAAATTGGTTGCTAGCAAGCACAAGTAGGATATGTATTCCTTTTGAAGATAGGGGTATATTCATGTGCCAACATACAAAATGCCAAGAATTCAAAGATTGAATTTCCAAAATAATCTATGGAAATGTATAATAATCCTAGGGCCAAATTTGACCCTATTGGAAAGATGAGCAAGGTAATAGGTTTATTTTTCATACATGAACCTACCATAGAAGATCACTTGGCTAATTTTAAAGAAGAGTATAAGGTCAAGATGAAATATTACTGTTGGTTGATAGTGGATATGATAAGGGCTTGTACTAAGGCCAGAGTAGCCAATGAGCTTAGAGAAAGTGGGAAAGTTCTAGGCCCCATTTATAGTGGGCAAGTTATATACAATCAACCAATCTTCAAGGAAGATTGTTCTATAGAAGAAGATGACAATATAGACACGAGGGCTGAAAGTGCCAAGGCCTGTTCTTTAAGATGGATTAAAACTCCATTCCCAATAATAGAGTTACCAAAACCACCAAAGGCCACCAAGAAAATAAAGGCAAGTGAAGAATCATCTGTTGTAGCAGCTAAAACACAAAGGACCTCGTCTTCAAAGGTTGCATCAAAGAAAAGGAAGGAAAAAGAGAGGATTAAAATAGGGTTGAGCGAGAAGGATACTAAAGAAGAAGTTCCTCTAGCCAGGAAGAAAAGGATAAGAACCTCAACTCGTGATATATCTACTCAAACGGAGGTTCCTCCTAGTCCTTCCTCCACTCCACATAATTAATCTTTGCCTTCTCCCCCTCCTTCCCCCATTTTTCCACATGAACCTCCTCCATCTCCTCCACCTTCATCTCCACATTCTCCTCCTCATGAGACCACTTCACCAATTCCCCCACCTCTACCTTCTCCTCCACATGACCCTCCTCTTCCTCCTTCCCAAGAAGATGAGGCAACAATTCAAGAAGAGGATACTCATAATAAGGCAGTGGTAAAAGAAGATAAAGTTACTAAGGGAGAAGCTCAAAAAGAAGTTCTTAAAGATGAAATAATAATTGAGGAGCACGAGGAGGGGGAAATTGAATCTAATAAGGAGGTTCAAGATGAGAAAATTGGTAGAGAAGAAGAAATAAGAGCTAACATAGAACAAAATGAGGTTGAACAAGATGATTTTCAAGCCTCTCACAACATAGAGATAATAGATTCCCCTCAAAGGGATACCTCTTATAATTTTCCAATATGGTTAAACCATACAATCCAAAGAAGATAAAGAACATATGTTGAAATAAGAGGAGGAAGACAACTTAAGTACTCTTTTATAATTTTTCCAATCCTTGACAAAGAGAAGAAAAGATCCAAAAGGATATCTACTATCACCATGGATGAGCAAGGGAATATAAATGCTCAAATAGCCGTCCCTTTGGTAGATAAGTATGAATCCAACATGAGGCCAAATGACTACCAAATTAGGCAAGTTGATTTGGGTGTACAAACAAGGGAAGGAGAAAAACAATCTCTCCAAATGTCTATTTTTGCTATCCTAAAGAGGATGCAGAAATATGAAAACACCAAAGAGGATCTTAAAGCTTAGGTGCCACAGTTGACAACATGTTTAAATAATTTGATTGGGCCTATTGATGATGTGGCTCCTGAGCAAGTTTTGCAAGTTTCCCTCAAAAGTGAGGTTAGACACATAGACTTTGAAGGTTGGATACTAGTTGTTGAGCAGTGGAAAATTGACTTTTTGGCCTTAACAAGTAGAGTGCTAAGGAAAGTAATAAACTCCTATCACTACATTAGTGATGAGGATAGCCTAGCCTATCAAATGGAGTTATGAATTGATGAAGACCTATTTGTTTGGGAGGATTCCATCCTAATTTTGCACAAAATAAAGGAAACTTCTATTAAAGGTTTGCTTAAAGCAACCATAATTGAAGAAGAAGATCAGGATAAGCCAAGAGAATGGTTGAAAGTTGCTCAATTAAGGGTAAAAACCCTGAATAAGTATAAAGGAAAATTGACTAAAAACAAGAGTGTAGTCGAGTAGGCTATGGAAAATATTGAGCATTTTGTAGAATTAGGTATAGATTACATACTTTTTGGGAGACGCTAGCTTTGGTTACCTCTCCCAATAAAATGGTGGACAAGCTAAAAAGGCTCTTGCAAGGTCAAGCTACATAGGAAGCCATTGATAAAACAATGAATAAAAGGATGAAGCTTCTTTCATTCCAAGATGAATTAGTTGATTTTACATGACTGTAGGAATAGTATTAGTAACAATTGTGTGAATTGTTAATTGTCTTAGTACTGGTCATTGGGATTTTAGTTAACCACTCATAATTGATGAACACAAAAAATATTATTATTGTCCATTTTATTTTTCAATATTTGTTTCTAAATATTTTCGGTAATCCTTAAATCTTTTGATCTTTATTTTTATGATATTTTAGGAAAAGAGAAAGAGCATTTGAATAAACATAGATATTTTGAAGCAAAATATTAACATGCAGTTTGTTATTATAAAGTAAAATATGTTATCTTTGATTACATGCTTTGAATATATTTTCTAAAAAAACTAACCATCTACACCTCTTTATTGAAACACCTTCACATCAACCACTTAGTTGTTTATCACGGTCAAGACCTAACTCAAAAGGAACATTGGAGTATACTATTCTTCTTTTCAAGAGGAGCAATAACTCCATTGCTTAGCAAGTTGGATGTGTTAAAACTACCCTCAACATCATGGAGGGTGGAAAATGATAACTTTGAATCTAGTGGATACTAGCATGTGTGATCCTATTAGGAGGATATGAACTTGGTATGTTGGTGTCTCAGGTGATAGAAAGGATAAAATGGACAAGAAAAAGAGATCAAGTTTGACAAGGATCGTAGTTAAATGCAATGAGTTAGTACATAGATGATTTGAATGCTTCAAGAGCTCAAAAATATTAACATAAATAAATGAATGAAATATTTTGGAACAATGAAGATAATGAATAAGATAAGTCTTCCTTGTTGAATTTCCAATTGCAAGATGAAATAATTTTCCTAGTGCCATTGAAAAACCTGCATAAAGAAAGAGAAAGAGTGGGGTCTTGATGTGTTGATCTCATCCTAGATGATTAGAAGGTTGAGATCTAGGGAGATTGCTATTGTGATAAAGTGACATGTAAGACAAAGAATAAATATGCAATGAGTGGTGAATTTCAAAATATGTATAAACAACCATGAATGAAGGACTTAGGATCATACAATTTTTAATATAAACTCATCCTTCATAAGAGCTAGAGCATAATGTGAAACAAGTGCACATTAATTAGAGTAGAGACAAATAACATGTGTATAAGAATGGTTGGAATTAATTCCACCTCAGGCTTGATTAAATACCATTCACAAGGGTAAAGAGGGAAAGGTGATGCATGGTAAAATGTATACAAGTGTACATGTTTGACTATAGTTTACCTTGTAAAAATGGGCTTAGATTACTAAGGTAGGGATAAGCGAGACATGTAATGATTAGGGAGAGATTTTAGGGTGGATAACATGTTGGAAGGATGCAAAATGTGAGGGACAAGGAAAGACAGGTTATTCCTACGAGGGTACCTAATGGAAGGATCTTGATTGTTGATTATTGTTGACCAAATATTTATCTAATAGAAGGGCCAATCCACTAATAATTATAAATACTAAGGTAAAATATACTTTTAGATACTATTAATAAAAAAGACATGGAGTTGAGGTTGCACTATAACGAGTAATGGAATTTCATCAAGGAAAAGGAGGGATGGAATGTATACTTAATTTCTTTAGTTGGATAAAGGTGTTGGACAACTAGAAGGATGAAACAAGGAAACAACACTAGGATGAGTTATTTTTTTTGTGTTTTGTCACTACTATATTAGGTATGGAAGTACACGTGGTTCTATCCTTTCTATGTGCTCCTATCCATATGGGTGTAGCATTGTTTGATTAGGTGTACTAGCAACCCTTTGGCATGTTGGAATCATTCACAAATGCAACAATTTTGTTTTTTGTTTTTTTGTCAAAAGCGACTATGATATATTGAATATTTTGTACTTTCTCCTACACTTGCAATGTCCAATAGGATAGATCTAGCATTTGAAATATATTTGGGGATCTACCTATACAAGACTAAATCAATAATAAAACATAAAAATTGATTGTAAGTGTGAAACTAACCCTAGATGTAGATTGTTGAAACAATGAAGAATTATGGTACATCCTTTTGATTGATGCCCTTGATGTATAAAAATAGGCTTGAGAACCCTATGAAGTGTGAATCCTCGATTTCTTTTCTTTTTACTACATCCCACTTTTTTTTTTTTTTCAACTACATCCCACTTTTATGATCACCTCTTAACCTTATTTGATTATTAGAGGAAAAATGAGATTTAAGGGTTATGAAAAAGGCATGTGTTTAAGTGGGGAATCTGAAATTTGAACAGGGATGCTATCAGGCAGCATTTATCTACCAATTCGAAGGCGAAAACCCTTGGATCTA
The DNA here is from genome assembly GCA_007258455.2 of Sequoia sempervirens. NCBI lineage: Eukaryota > Viridiplantae > Streptophyta > Pinopsida > Cupressales > Cupressaceae > Sequoia > Sequoia sempervirens. Next base: position 236,759,890 of record VDFB02000002.1, read on the forward strand.
GAGACTAGAGGACAGAACCCTTCTGGTTTCTTGTCGGCAATCTCATCTAGGGATTGCATTGAACTCAAAGCATTAGCAAACTGATTTGGGTGGTGGCTGTAGCAGCATTATACAGTGGCATCTGTTCTAATCAGGGAAAGATTTTCCACCAGGTACTTGATTTCTAATTAGCTCCACACTACTATTATTCTATTGACATATTCCAACAAATAATATGATTATTCCTCTATTGACATATTCCAACAGATTTTATCAATAAAATACAGCTCCAACGTTATTGATAGGGTTAACTTTGAAAGTATATCGGTGTGGTACATTGTTCTTTCTTTCCTGGCATAATTCTGTAAATAAATAATTTAAAAGGATGGATAGAGGGCATCACAACCTGCAGGTCATGAGAATGTGAATCCCAAGCATATATCTAAACCGTGATAATTCACCCACTGTCATGCAATTCCCAAGAACGCTGAAAGAGCTTTATAACACACCCACAGTTCAAGATACTGCGAATCCCAAGCATACCACCAAGGCGTGGTAATGCACCCCCAGCTCATGATAATGCAAGTCCCAAGCATGTGACCAAAGTGTGATAATACGCCTACAGACCGTGATAATGCATACCACGTGGGCAGACAGTGATACTGCACTCACGCCCTCAGGACAAGGTCTAGCCTGTATCCCAATTGTTGTAAGACTCATAAAAGTCAATCGCTAAACGACTGAAAAGGTGGGGTGTAAAAAAATTCCTACTTCTTTTGTGAATTCTATTACAAAATTATCTGGGGACGGTTAGCATTTTTTTCTTTAATTAAAAAAATCTTTCTAATTTTACATTTCACCAAATTCACAATATCAGATATCGTCGATGCCATTCGAATCCTCTAACGCACGAACATAATTAATTGTGGACAATTTTGTGTATTCAAAAGAAAAACAATTGGCGAATCGGCATATCGAGCTTTTGCCAATTTTTTTTTAAATTTTTTTGTTAAATCAATAAATTGACGATATAAACGGCTGAACCCACAGAAATACTTCCAAACTAATTTTTCTCTTTACTTTAGGAATTGAACAGACCCGGTATTATCACCCGATTTCTGCTTCTGCACAATCCCTTTTTATTTCTCAACAGCTTTTTCAATAGCTGCATTAACCGCATCCCGATCCCGATGAGCAGCCTCGCAATAATCGCAGGATCCTTCTCGTATCGCGCCTGCTCAAACTCCTGCCTGGCATTTGCCCTGAAAATATCCCTGAATTGTATTTTATTTTAAAAAATGAATCCCTGTTTTAAACTCCTCTGTAGTTTCTATTTTTCAATTTCCAACATAGTGATGCATGGAGGAGAGCTGCTTAAAAATATTCAGCAGGTGCAGCTGAGTATCAGTAAATTTAGGAGTCTTTGAACTAAATTGAGATGTGGAATTTCCACTCCTCCTACAGATTTGAAAAGGCTTCATCTAAAATTCCCACTAAATATTTTGGTAAGAAATTCTAAGTAAAATTACCCCTTATGCAGTTCAACACTCGGCATTTAAACTTCTTGATGTCTTGGCCTCCTCCCAATCTCTGGTTCTAGAATTGCCAGAGGGTTCCACGCAATCCCTCTAGCATGTGGTGGCTATGTATGCAATGTCAATAATTGCAACTGTTTACTCTAGTGGTCTATTACATTGATGAGATTCCATCCACACTAATACTCTCTGTCCCACTGTCGTGCTACAAGCCTCCTCACTAGTTAATCCTAATTAATGCAATTCTTGGTTAGCACTAATTAGATATACATTTCCCCCAATTAGGTGATTGGTATACAATCCAAGTTTTATCGATTGGGAATTTTGCATTTCGCAAATCACTCACATCCTAAGATTTTATTTATTTCCAAAATTAATCTCAGTTCGTATGACCACCAGGGAAAATATAAAATTGGGGGCATAATCCCCTCCGTAGGACCCTGCCCTAAATCATCCAAACTGTGCAACAGAAAACCCAACATTTGAAAAGAGGAACATGACCTATACACAACGAATATACTTGCTTTAATTTTAAATACCAATTCATATAATGCGCCGCAGAAATGGTAAGAAATGCAGATGAGCAGAACGGGCAAAATCATCAACATCATCATATCCTATGTCGTACTATGTGCTTTAGGCAAAGAATTCCCAAGATCAGCAAATAAGGGTTCAAGAAATTTAATTCAGCCCCAGCTTTTTCTGATCTTGTAGTGCTTAATGATAAAGAGCAAAAGTTTTATGCTTCAAACTCAAGACCATATAATTCAGTTTACAGAAAAATATATTCAGCTTGTGAAAAAATTAGTTCACTTATGTGAAGTACCTGTTGAATAGCATAACCGGCCATTCCCTTTTGCTTCAACGCAGATCTGCTCTTTTTATTTTCTTTGATTTTATCTCCCTGGTGTTTCTTCCGTATTCAACCACACATATGCCTGTTAAATGTAGCTGACAGAAGTAAATTTGAGTCCCGTGAAGCCAGAGTAAATTGAAAATTTGGATATTTATTTTTGGCGAGCGCTTGATTGGAATATTTATGTTTGTTTTGGTTTTTTTCTAAATTACTAGCACTTGCACCAATAGGAGGTTCAAGGGATACATTGATAAGAAATTAAAGATAAAATTTAAATATATTTTAATATTTCATTAAATGGAATACTACAGCAAAAATATAAGAATAACATATAGGCAAATTAAATGATGTATTAAACTACAATTTGAACTGTACAAGCCACGTGGTATTTCTAAGGTACAAATTGAACATAATAATGATGACAGTTATTGTAGATGAAATCAGCAATTTGAAAGTAATGAGCACAATACTTTAAGCTATTGCAATTTCACATTACATAATCCTCCCTTTAGCCTAATTAAAGACGATAATGCAAATTCCCCTTTTTTCTTAACTTCAATTTCGTCCTTGATCCCTTTGTTTTCGGTCTTCAAGTGAATTTTTGCTGGGGATGCTTCTGTGATGCAGAGACGTCTACGCGTTGTGTGAACATCCTGACAAGATTCCTGGTTCTGTTGCCGTCGGGACATTACACTTCCGTTGCTTGTGAAGTGTAACACCTCTGTGGTCGCAGACGCGCTCGAAAATGCCTTATTCTTACGTGCTTTTCCTTCATTATTTCCTTCACTCTTCCATTCCTTCAACTCATTCTTGCAATCTTTGACTCTGAAGTTCTCATTCTCATTCTCATTCTCTTCTACACCATTGTCCTTGCAAGTTCTATTGCTCTTGGCTTCTACATCACATCTTGGCTTCTACATTGTCATATTGGCTCTCTCTCGACTCGTTTAGAGTGTTGTGTGCTCTCCTTCGGCATCACAAGCTTGCTAAAGGGAGAGTAATCACACTCTCTTTGCATTATCGTATTTATTTCAGTAGCATATTGTCTTTTAATTTGTCTATTGTCTTGCCTATCCATTTTTTTTTATCTATTTTCTCTCTATCTGTCTATCTGGTTGTCTGCAGAGGTGGAAACCCCAAAACGGGGGTTTGACTAAGGCAAGCCCTGAAACAACCCCAACATTTTCCCTTGTTTCTATGTGTGCAGGTTGTTGATTTGGAGTGTTGTGAGAGGTTGCATAGCATTGGACCTCTTGTGAGTTCATTTGTTATTTTCATCTCTAGTTTGTTATTTCATTTAGTTTAATCTATGCATGTTAGTTTTCTTCTTGTTATTTTAAGCATTCTGTTAGTTTGGTCAAACACTCAGGTTTTAGTTTATGGATAGATAGTAGACTCTTTGTGTTTTTGTGAGCACGTTCTATTTTCAGTCTGTACGAGACCACAATTCGCTCCGTGTACATTCGCACGTTGCGTTGTCGTCCTTGGCTGAAAGCTAGCCAACTTGCTCCCAAGACCTTTGAAGTTTGCTCTTCTGGTTTCTAGAGTCTTTATTCCAAAATCTGTCCTAAAACATAAAATATAACCAAAACTTCCTTGTCCTTCTACCTTTGTCATTTGAGCTTTGCCTTTGAGGTAGTTGAAGACCATTTGCTCCCTGTAGACTCTTCTTTGTCTTTGAGACTTGGGAGTAGCAAATCTCCTCCTCTACACTATTGAAGAGCACCCTTTTGGTTCTTCTTCAGCTAGTAAAATGGAAGAAAGAACAATAAAAATTACAAATATAAGTAGCGTTAGTGTAGTAAATTTTCACTAACATGGCTTCAAAACCATATTTGTACAACCCTAAGCTCTCAGGAAAGGTAAGCTTCTCCAAAAATCCAATCTCCTTTGCTTCTCCAAAACCATATCAAAAACCAAAACAACAACATACTAAGGGAGTATACCACCCCTTACAGAATTTGGTGCCCTAGGAAAGAAGAAAGAGAAGAATCCAACCAACCACTGGAAAACAAACAAAATCCAAGATCATGAAAAACCATTGATTTGTAAAACTAAAGGAATATGTTAGCTCTATATCATGGGCACATCAAAGGAAATGGAGGTACCTGTATAGCAAACAAACAAATGGTGTCGAGGCCCAACCACAAATGCCAGTTGTATAGATAACAAATCCACTTTCAATTCTAAAATCTACTTGTTAGCTTCCTTTATTGGTTTTTCTCTTTTCACAATATTGTTAACTATGTCTCTCTTGTTGCTGCCACTTTATTTCTGTTGCTTTGAATTTCTTTCCATCATCTGCCGCTTCTTATTATGCACTGTGTTTTCCTTCACACTAATGTTGTTCTTATCTTCTTGTCGATGCTCGGTGTTTGGTTCTGTTGTGACCTTTTCACACATTGCCCCATTGCAAATGGGGACCCCCTGTTTTTGCTTTTTGCCTTGGCGTCACAACTACTAATCACCAGTCTTTTTACAATGAGGATATAGAGTTTTTAGGAAGTCACCTGGGTCAAGTAGAGAATTCAAGCCCATAACAGTGCCTAGACTTCGTCAAAGTGCCCAGAAGGTCCGAAAGACGAGGAACGCCATTGCTTTGAGTCAATTCTGACACTTCCTATTTTTTAGGGATTTTGCTTTTTGCTTTTTCTATTTTTGGCATTTTTGGACCAATTTGGGATCCCTATTTTTAGGGATGTTGCTTTTTCTATTTTTAGAAAGTCAACCTTGGTCAAGGAGTCAACATTTCCATTTTTAGAATAAAAAATAAGCAAAAATAAATGAAAAATCAAGAAAAGCATGAAAAAATCATGAGAAATCAAGAAAAATCACATGGTGAGGGTTTTGTTCCAGAAGATCCAGATAATAGCAAAGAAATTCAATGGCATGCACATAAAGAAAGTCGCCCAAGGAAGGGTGTCCAAGACTTGAGCAAGTCCGCCCTTGGCATGCAAAGCATCATGTCCAACCTTCAAGCTCGCCCAAGATAGAAATGGCAAGACAAGAGTGAAGTCCGCCATGCTATGTCCAAGCCCATGGCTAAGTCCGCTTGGAAGGAGAAGATGATATGTCTTAACACTTATGAAGTCAGCCCCAACCTTGGAGAAAGTTTGGCATGAACATGAGAAAGTCTGCCATACTAAAAAGGAAGCATGGAAAAGAAAGTCTGAAGTTCGCCCCACCTTGCAAGACATATGAAAAACATTCTCCAAGTCCGCCATCAAGTGGAAAAGAAACTCCGAAGTCTGACCTTGGCAAGAAGACTTCAAAGATTGCCTAGACATCAAAGAGAACATGGAATAAAAGTTTCAAAGTCCACCATGAAGGTAAAGGAAAAAATTCCAAGTGTTAACAAAATGGATGGACGACACAAGCAAGAAAAAGTCTGACTTATCTCCAGCAAGGAATGTCCAGAGATGGGCAAAGTTCGACTTAGGCCTAAAAGAGAAATGTCTCGAACTTTGCTAAAATGTGGAATGTCCAAACATTGACGAAGTCCGACATGGCCTAAGAAAGAAAAATGTTTGAGTATTGATAAAGTTCGCCCAAGGAGAGGATAAGAAAACTGGCTAAGTGTTGATACCTTGGGGAGGGAAATTCAAAACATTGACTAAGTGTTGGAAGGAAAACAGGAAGAATGAAGAGGAATAAAAGAAAAGAGGAAATGTATAAAATCCTTGTCCAAGGATGGAGTCTGCTCTATTTAGCACAAGCCAGATTTAGAATTGAAGGCAAATCTACAGGCAAAGTTCATTCGAGCATAGAGATGGCCAAAATCTTGACTAAGTTACAAAATGAAACTGAATAGCCAAAATTTGGCTAAGTAGGGGAAATACTTCACAGAGAAAATTCCAATTTCCCTCATTGTGGCGAAAGCACAGAGGCATTCTTCTCCAAATTCAAGGCACTTGAAAGAATATTTGGACATCTTGAAGGGATTTCATCTACAATCCCAGACCTGTTGAAGCAATCAGGACAACTTCTTGAAGGATTTCATCCCTAAAGAATTAAAGACAAGCTTGCAATCAGATTCAGATGGTGAAAAGAAAAGTGTTCCAAACAAATTTCCATCCGAGATCAAAGCTAGAAAAAAAAACAAGCCAGGACAAAGTCATTGGCAAAGAAAAATATTCTAAGGCAAGCACGTGGAAGAAAAACAGAGTGACTAAGGAAGACATCCAACACGTTGAGGTGGCGCCTCTTCATCTTCCAACCAATCAAATTGTTCCAAATCAACATGCAACAACTTTCTATTTTATTGTTGATTTATATTTAGCAAGAAGGACAAAGTGTCCTTGAATGTAATTTTCTTATTGGTTGAGAATGGAGTTAGTTGTGACCAACTCTAATTAGGGTTTTATTTTTAATCTCGGCCGTTGATCTTAAATCAATCTTGGCCATTGAATTG